>CM055193.1:13366668-14566668 GCA_029224185.1 Karalla daura | reverse complement strand
TGGTATTTCGTCTACCAATACTTTGAAATGTTTATGAAAAGCAACTACCAACCAATTACTAAAATAGTTGTTTATTATGTTGTTAGACAATGAAAAGCTAAGCTGATGCAGCTCTAGTAATAATAAGTTATTATCAATGAAAAAGCCACAAGTCAGAGGGGATTGGAACAAAAGATTTATCACCATTTAATAAAACCAAGAATATTCAGAAAGTCTCTGCATGTGGGGCTTCAACCACAAAGCTCAATGAAGGTGTAAAAACATCAAACCTTAATTTCATCGATCAAATAAGGAACGGCAAAACTGGACCAGGATGTCACACAGTTCCACCTATCCATTTCCCACACAGCGCTGCACTGATGTGCAGCTGAACCAGCGAGGCTCAACATGGTGACAGCTCGCTCGCTGTTCCAGATGTGCCGACTTGGTCTCATGGGACAGCTGCTCCCACTAAAGCCCCTCCAGGCTCTAACCCCCCACCCCCCTACACCGTATCTCACTGCACATGCTGCCCATAATGGATGCACACGGAGCCCCGGGCCTGTAGCCACGGCAACCATGACCTAAGTGGGCCATGGAGGTCCCCGATGTACTTGTGAGCTGACCCTTATTCACACCACGGGGAGCCGAGAAGCTAAGTAGATAATAATATGACTCACAACCCAGCCAGTGTGACAAGGGACGACCATCGTCACACCATTAAAACCTCGTCGGGAGACTCGGCGTGTTTGGAACAGATGGGAGTTAGACACACCTGTTAGTGTGCAGGATAAGCTCGGGATTGTTTCTGTGTAAAAAAAAAAAAAAAGAAAAAACCTTATAAAAGCTAAGGTTTTGCTGAGTGAGCAGCAGCTCCAGTGGTTTCTGGCTGTTGACATGCTGACGGGGCTCAGCTGCTGTTTACTGGCCCACAGAGGTGGAACACCTCTGTTTCTGTTTAAGTCAGGAGCCACCACAGTGTCTAAACTAGACCTTTTGAAATGCTGCGGCACAAAATGATGCTTTCTCCTTGACGACGTCCTTGTGGCGTACGAGACTTTGGGAGCATCTCCTCAGAGGAAACGTTGCCATTATTCTTGTAGCCATCCATTCATCATCTTGTTGGCTTTGTACCTTAATGGTGTAATGAGGCTCTGAAGCCTATCCCAATGGGTACAGGTCACCAGTCCATCACAGGACACACACACATGATTCATTCTCATCCTCACTGAGGGGAAATTTAGAGCTTTCTAACAGCCTAAACAGACATGCTTATGGACGATGGGAGGAAACCCTGGTGTTTGTTGTGCTGGCACATAAAATGAGCACATTGAGAAACATAATGGATATAAGATGCCTGTTTTATCTATACTAAAAACTGTTGAAAAATGAGAATGGGAGCAACGCAGCTCCTATGTATTCTATTCTAAGTCACGATTGAGCACAGCCGTAAAAAACTAACAAGTTTAAAGTCAGAGAGAAGCAGATGAGTATAATCACAAAAGGGCATCAATGGAAATACTTATGGATAATACAAAATACAGTATTCCAGAGTAAACAATGTGGCTGTGCTGCTGCATGTGGTTGAGAGCGATGCAGCTGAGCGCACATGCTCCTAAGGGTTGTGTTTTGGAGGGTAAATCTCAGCAGAATGGCCTGGTGGCTTGGATGGGGAGGGAGCAGGTGGGATGCTGAGGAGAGTGCCAACACCGAGTCCAGGTAGTGACCCCTAAATTACATACAGCCCCAAGGCTGCCAAACAATATGCCAGCTGGGGCACAGTGGCTGAACCTTCAGACACCGGGCCACTGGGGAGAGAAAATTATCCACCGAGTGATGCGGCGGCGTTGGTGCGTTCTCGTCTCTGCCAGCATACAAATGAGAACAGCTGTAGAGCTGACTTCACGCTCAGCAATCAGCAGTTTGATATCAATCTGCTGTTTGCCCTTTCCTACACCTCAGTATCTTCAATCTCTCCCAGCTCTCTTTTGAATCTTGTTTCAAAACCTGCCACAGACGGTTTCATTAGTGGGGAGTATGTATGAGAGGCCGAAGGGGAGACGAGACAAGAGGAGGAGGAGGGTTGGAGACGGGGCAGCCCCGTCTGTCTGAGGGCCCCATTGTGACAAAGCTACTTCCTGTCTAGAGAAACGGCAGCATTTTGTTAGAATATTGATTGCTTCAGTGTCCTAATTGAGGCTGGATTGTGGGGCTGAATGGCTGATCGGAGGGGGGTGGGATCCCAGGGCATATTTTCTTCAGCTGCGATGAACAAAAGCCTGCGTTATTCTTGGCTGCATGGCTGCTAACGACCCCTGCAATGTCGAGTTTTCCCCTCCCCTCTTCCTATTCCAGACTCCTGCATGAACGGGGTCAAGGAGGTACCCCTAGCTGTGTAATGCCAAGCACTTAAAAACAACCATGCCGACTGTATTTTAAGAGAATTTGTTGAAAATATAATTCACCTCCTCACAAGTTTCTACAAATGCTGAACAGATGTACGTGGTCTTCAGCTCTACACTATATCTGTACCTTTCAGTTAACTCATTTACTTCCAATCCTAATGTTATTTCCAAGGCCAGGGTACATGTCATTAAATAGTTAGTGGAGTAATAATTCATGGAGCAGTCCTTTACACAACTAGCACATCCACTAACTTGTTATCTCCCTACTGTGGTGAACCCAGTTTCGCTATCTGAAAATATAAGTTTAAGTTGCAGTAGCAACTCTGGCCTGCTCTTTATTGGATTTGTGGAAGTTTATATTCCAGTGCCGTGACTCCAGCCATTGTCACACAATACAGCTTTATCTCTGCCAGACACAGTGGTTGTTCTTCATCTTTAAAGCCTCTGCCCCTGTAATAATAAAGTGAAAACATACTGCCAACTTTACAGTTGTAAACTGCATCCCAGGACAGAGAGCTTTGGCATCTATAGTCACAGTAGTTAAGGGGGTTGGGGCTTAGCGGACTGTTGATAATGACTCCTCCTATTGCCATCCTTAACCTAGTAGTTACGACCTCTTAAGAAATCTTTGCACTCTTCCAGCTGGCGTCACATTTACATCACCATCCAAATGATTCAAGAATTGCAATGCCCCATAATCTGTCGTAACCCAATCCTAATGCATTTAAGGTGCAGTGGGAGTTCAGATGTCTCCAGTAATACCCTCTCCAACATGTGTTCAAAGTCTGACTATTGTTTCGTAAGCCCTGGCTTTCATTTCCACTTGAAAGCTTAGATGTGTTCCTCATACTTAAACAGGTCTGGCCCTCTGCGCTGAGAGCGCTCAGCAGGCACTGTAAACATTTCTGCACCAGACTGCGTTGAGTGCGCCGCCATCGCTGCATTAGCCTCAAACCTCGGCTCGACACACATTCTGCACTGATGGCTGCTCAGAAGTGACACGTCTGCGGCAGCAACTCATTTATGCTTTGATTACAACATGCTACAGGCCTGAACATTAAGCCATTGTTGAGTGTGTCGATTTACTTGCATGGAACCCTATCTATCCATCACAGGGTTAACATGGATGTCTCCGGACAGGTGCTGACCTCAGTTTTGCCAGTGTTTATATCAGGGTCTTGCTGCTCTTCTACAAGTAGAGGGTGGTGCACACACCTCTACCCCCTTTTTGGTTGCCTACTGTGCCAAATACTTGTGTGTGTGTAGCCAAACAGCTGAGTGGCAGCCATTCACCAAGCCCTCTTTCTACAGCAGCATTCAACCACCCTGGCAGACAGACGACCCTCCCGGCCCACCCACTCATTCAGTGAACTCAATACAAGAGACCACCAACACTCCCACCAACCTACTCCCTCAAAATGAGCCTCGTGTGGCTGACACTGGCTGGTGTCGAGTTCAGGGGAGGACGGCATTGTTGGAGCTCTTGGGTCACATGGTTTCATATTTGTGTTGACAATTCATCAATGAATGAATCTGTAGGAAATTCAATTGGTTATAATGTCGACGACTCATGGGATCATGTTAAGGATCAAATTGAATGTTCCAGCCTCTCGGTAACCTTAACAAAGACTTTAGAAACTTGTGTGTCACTTTTAGATTTCATTAAAAAGGAGACATTCTTTAGACCAAGCACGTCTGTCCAAAGTCAGAATCAATGCCCAAAGACAACTCAGAGATCATGAATTTAAAACCAGAAACGAGGAGCACAATCAGAAATCTTCGGACTGGAAAAGCTGGAACCAGGAATTTATTTCCATTTTTGCATATTCCACTCAACAACAAAAACATCGTTAAGTTGATAAAAAAATTTAATGATTGTTAGTTTCAGCTCTGTTTGACATGCAGTAGTGAGGAGGCCAGCTGCTTTTGTCATCAAAAGTAATAATGATGTGTTACATGAGGCGCTCAAGAATTAAAGTGCAAAAACAGAGCCCACAAATCAAATCTGGAGAGATAAAAAAGTCGAATGCTTTAACCAGACAAAAATAAAAATCTGCTTTACTTGACTCACTCTCTGAGTACTCAAGCGCGTGCCCACTGTTGTGCCATCTAAATCTGCCACGGCGAAAACCAAAGCCCACATCGCCCCCGAGGGCTTCTAAGCGAAGCAGTGACTAAATTGACAGTGACTGGCCCCACTGCCACCTGACCAAGCGTGACCTCATGGAAAAGCCCCCCAAAAATACACTGGCTGTATTTTGGCAGAAGGGCATATGTATACCCTCTCCTTCGCGACAATGGAATGCCTCGTAATTCACAGACAAGGACACAGGGCCGAGCAGGGCAGCAATGTCTGCAATAAAAACACCAAGGATAATTACTCATATGAGACTCAGACAGACTGGATCGGCTGTCGACCACAAAGGCATAAAATAGAATAATGTAGCACAGTTAAAATTAACTCCATTAAACAAATTCAGCACAGTTTTGTTTTTGCAGATGATGGGAAGCCTCTGAAATGCAAATAAGATTAGACAAGGCGTCTCAAAATAGATATTTGCGTTCATGCTTCATATTCCCTGCAACAATTTTCAGGCATTTTATTCACTCGTGCATTTCATTGGTTTTACAGTCTTTTCTGCTTGTTTGGTTCAGACCTTTTCCCCTCTTATCTCTTATTTACAGTGATTTGGGTGATTTTTTTGGTTTCTGTTGCAGTATATCAGGAGCCTAGACAATAAAGTTTAAAAAATCAGAGTTGAGCAGGTCACTCAGGTAACAGCTCTAAAGTCGATTAACATCACAGGACCAGATAAAACTGATTACTGACCAATCAGATCACTGTAAAAGATTGAATTATCAGTCCTACGGGATCTGCCTGGAACAAAACAACTGAGTTCATGTCGTGAAAAGGTTGTAAACCATGACAGTGTCTGCATTTTCATTTATTTCCCTCTATAACTGAAGGTCAAAAATCGTATTAAGTGGCTCTGCGATGGTAATTACATCATTACATCCCGCAGGCACCTTTGGTTTGAATAATGTTGATGAAGGGAGATCATTCATCACCCTGTCCTCATCATCTCAGAGGGAGCAAGGTGAACCAAAAGTACCCATCATTCCTTTCTGCATCCCATGTGACCTCTAACTCCCCAGTTCGTGATGTGTCTGGGCTACATTTTACACTGTGACAGACTGAAGTCAACAAGGTGTCAGGCCATAAGTCATAACATCAAAACATGCACCCCAGCTTTCCCTCGTCCTGAGAGATGTCTGGCCTGAAAAGATCAGGAGAGAAAAAGAAAATGGAAAGACCAGGGGGGTGAAGAGGTAAAGGCGGCTCACTGCAGGAAAAGAGGGGAACTTGAGTCCATCTGACAATACATATTCATCTCTCCTGACTGCACACAGCCTCTCCAAAATCAACACTCCTGATGTTTTTTCTAACTAGATATCTGGTCTGGCGGCGGGTTGAGCACTCCACCTTAGAGGACAAGTATGCCTGCTGAGGGTGAACTTTTGCCTGTCTGCTCCCTTAACACCTCATCCTCCTCCTCCTCTGTCCCTGCCACACCCCTGCCAGCTCTGCTTTGGCTGAATGCAGCTTCTCCACATGCTACAGACCGCAGCACATAAATCCTGAGGGAATGAGCAGCCTAAAGGTTTCATGCGTTTCTCCATGGATATTGGCCCCAAGACATAAGTCAAAAAAAACAGAATGACAAAAAAACAGTATTTGAAAAAAGATTTCAAGTACGAAGCTTGATGTATTTTTGAAGGTCAACACTAATATCAAAACGACTAAGATGATGGATGCCAGTGTGGATCCCCATATGCCAGACATTAGAAATGCTACGTCTCCCGTAATTGCCTTGACTTTCACTAGACCCTTAAACTCCCCAGAAAACCGCCACCGATCAAACACTGAACAACAAGAAATAAAATAAATCATACTGTTGGTTTTACTGACTGATTTTATGTAGCTCTGGTTGAAGAAGGCCCTCAATCATGTCAGAAGAGGACCGCATGACTCTACTGTGTCCCTCTGGCTCAAAATTAATCTGATATATTGGCATACTAGAAGAAACACTGGTTACAGAAACATTTTTATCCTCTATATGAAAGTTAAAATAAAAGTCAATATTTGTCTTTGAGTAAGTTAAATGAAGTGTGTCAAAGTGCTTGCTTTTTCAAAAATAAAGCCGTTTCAAATTTAATATTGTTACATACTGGATAGCGAATCTTGCGAAAGCTCTCTGCATTGCTTTAGGAAACATTAAACCACTGTTTTCAACAGCAAAGTGATACTGGTTATGGTAAGTCAACTGCACTTCGTGCATGAAATTGGTGGAATGCGCTTTTAAGAAAAGACTGTTTGCATGATAATAAAGCAAGATATTCTGGAACACATCTGCTTTTCAAGCTGTTAGTCACACAATTTGTTCCCTATCAACGGACAGAAAGAAAGGCTTTCAAATGTTATCACATTTTCTCTCGGCCGTTACAAATCCTCCTCCTGCATCAGGCTGTTAGTGTCTTGTTGGACCTTGAACAACATGTGTGCATATTTTCAGACCCTCCCTTGGCGAGAGACATTAGTTCTGGCACTGTCTAACGACCAATGGTTCGCAGGCTGTAAAGCAGCCAGGCAGGCAGTCCCTGAGCTGGGGATAACATTCCCACTTAATCTGAGCAGATGAATCCCATCTTCGAAATGTGCTCAAGAGGAGAACAGAGAGATATTCTTCAACAGAGACACTCAAATCAAACAAGACCTGTAGCCAAGCTTATTCCTGCCGAAAGATCCTTCCAGAGATCTTAGTTGACAGGTCTTAGGAAAAATTCACATTCATACACATGAGTTTATAGGTTTCTATCCATTTAAGCATAAGGAAACAGCCGCTTAGCTTAGCTTAGCTAAGCTAAATTAGCTTCCCTGAAAGACATGTTCAGTCAGACATTCAAACAGCAAAACCCAACCAGCACATAGTAAGCTACATTTTTTTACACTTATTAATTAAATAAGATATTAGTGTAGTAGAAGAGATGTCAGTAAGTATTTGAGATAATGGTGAATAGAGTTAGCTAAGTTACTGGCCAGAACTTTTAACATCGATAGAGTGTAATTTGTTGGTGGAATTTTTCAACAGTTCATTTAATTTGTGTTTAGTTAGTGTTAACCGAAACAAAAGACAAGACTGCACTCTTGTGCTTGTGTTTTGATGCTAACATTAATGTAATAATCATGCTCACACTTAAAATGCTAATGTCTGAATGCTATTTTTGCTAGTCTTAACCATGTTTTACAGCTTAGGCTAGTGTTAAAATGCTAATGTTTGCCAATAACCATTAAACAGAAAATAACTGACACTGATACGAACTTCTCAGGGATTTTGGAAAAAATGCGCCACAATAGTACAAGAAAGGAGGGGAGGGAAACACCAAAGTTATTACAATTCATTCTGAGGAGAGCCTTCATATCACTGAAAAATTTTATGAGATTTTTCTTAAACCCACAAAAGTTTACTCCTGGGGGCAGAAAGAGGAAAGCCACAAGGTCAGTGCGTTTAACCAGTAGTAACTGTGGATGACCATACAAAATTTTACAGAAACCAGTCCACTTGTTGTGACATTTTCTTCTGTTGACCAATCAAGAGCCGCCAAGTTTGGAATCACCCACAAACCACTGCACCTTACCCTGAACCTCACTCAATGACGTAAACACACTGGAGACACTGGGCTCTTTCAGTCCACATAGTGCGAAAGCAGTTTTACCAACTACCCACTGTGGAGAGTCCCTTGGAAACCTCACAACACCAAGGGCCTTTTTTTGGTTTGCACTCACAAACCAAAGTCACGCAAGGGTGACATATAACAACATCAGCGCCTCACTGGTTCCTGTGGCCTTTGATTTTCTTTTTTTCTAATCTTATATTATTATGTTTTGCTATCTAAAGCAGCTAGTTGAGTAAATACAATTTACTCTATTGAATACAGATTCAGAGGCAACTGAATTTCATAGTCTTTCAACTTCTCTCTGTCTTCTCTTTATTTATCAGTTTATGTGTTGAAGCAGTCAGTGTACACTTGCGTCACTCGGTTTCCACTGTACTGAGAGTTTCTGAGTGGAAGTAGAAGCTAAAAAGTCCCCACAATTTCTAAAAGCTTATCAGGTCTACCAGCTCAGACGGTGTAAAAAAAAGCAGTGAACTTCCTCCAAAAATCCAAGGAGCTGAGAAGAGTTCCTATGGTTCCTACTGCCAAATCCTGACTTCTTGACCTTGCTGTGACCGTGTGAGACTATAGCAGACCCTGGGGAGTAGGCAGCTGCCCTGAACCCCTGTCTGATCACAGTCCAGGCACAGGCAGCATAGCGGTACACACAAATAAGAAGCGGGTTAAGCCGCCAAAAAGAAAAACTATAACAGAAACTCCCCTGGTTCACAGTGACAGAAACAGGCAGGCTGCAGCTGACCAACAGTAACAGCTGAAGAAGACTTTCCCGCTCTTTTTGAAATCCTGCCTGTTGAAACACACAGCAGCTCGACCCAGATAACACTCAGATATCCACTGCGACCACAGTCATCCACATGATGTGTAATAAAGCAACTAAATACATTAAAGTGAATTAAAGATATAACTCAGTGATAAAAGGTCCTTTCAAGTACAAACTATGCAAGTGTGACAAGCAGAGCTGTCCTCTCCTCATTGAAGTCATCCGCTGCAATTTTTGCTTAGATCTAAAATCAGGAAAAATGAAATCGAGTCCATTTATAACTTCTCACTGGCTCTGAGATCTGTGAAGCAGAGAAATTGCAAAACATCTGGCTTATATATTTTTAGCTTCTACGTAGACTTGATAGATTTAAGGGGTATACACATAAAGCAGGGGTTATGGGTTGAATTTTAAAGAAGTATTTCTGCTTGCGTCAAAAATATGCAGAGGGCAGTTTCAGGACATCTTGAAACTCCACAATTATGAACCCAAATACCCGTAAAGTGGCAGAACGTTTCTCTGCTGCTGCATCACAGTTGGATCTGCACGGGTTTTCTTTCCCGTGTCAGCCTTTCCACTAATATTTCAAAGCTTTAACTACAGGTCAGCTGTGGAACAGACGTCTTCTGCACAATATCGCCTTTCATTCTGCAGTCAGACGTCTGGATGGATTTCAGTACTAGAGACAGCAATATGAGAGACCCAAAGTGTCTAATTTTTTCAGGAAAAAAGAAAAATCTCACTCATACAACTGGCTATGTCCCAATAAAGAATCACCTTTATAGACTACAGTAAATTGAGCAAGTACCGTAAATTGAGATGTACAGCAATGAATTGTTCTCAGAGATGGTGTAAAATAATTTACAAACACATTGCCTGACTGGTAATATTATGATCTTCAGTATTCCAGCTTGATCCCTTCATTTTGCGATGCAGTTCATCACTGTTAATAACAGCGGGATTGCACAATAACTAAAAGGCAAACAACTTTGCTGAAGATTTTTTGCTGATGATAGTTCATTTAAACCAATCTCAATCCACCTTGGTTCAATATATTTGATTTTCTTTATTTTTTCACTAATTAATGACACTGCACACACTATAAGACACTATATTGACTGATTAATGATGGATCACAGTGCATAACTGAAAGATAAATCTTCATTGGGAGCACGTCTATTTATACCATTCACATTTTGTAACTCTCAGGAAACTGTCACTTATATCAAACTGTGGGTTGCAGGATGCTTAACTACCATCTAACTAGCATCTTGAATGATGGATTTAACGTGGTTTGTTTTCCATAAACCATTTATGTCTCCAAAAGCCTCTGGAGCTTTGTGGTTGGTTCTGTAATAGCTACTAATATGTCCCCAGTCTGAAATGAGCAGTACAACCACAGCACATGGAGATTATAGAGATCAGTTAGCAGCAACTGATGACACTCACTCCAGACAAAGAGCTAAATCTGCTGTGTATAAAGCAACAATAAACTCTGAGAGTAAAGAGCAGATCCAGACAGAGGTTTCTATAAATGCACCCATTGATTTCAGGAGACAGTATTTACAGCGACCTTGGAAGCAGCATGTGTTGAACTTCCTGCTGACTGCACCATTCTTGGAATGCAGCTGAAAAAGGGAGACAATGAATGGGGACGTGGCCAGCGAGCCCTGCGTGACCTGGAGTCGTTGCGGGTCAGCGGTGAAGTCATTCTGGAAATCCCTTAAACAACAACTCCCACTTTCATATCAGCAGGAAGAAACAACAACAATCTCGCTTTCACTCTCACATCTTGAATGGATAAAACACAAGTGTGCACCGAAACCACTGCTGGTGTGATGCAACCGTCTGTAACTAGACGCCTCTGCGTATCACACTCAAATTATTGTTTTTTTTAAACATACCACAGTATCTTTCAGTTCTTCTTGAGCAATGATGGAGTGATACCAGAATATAAACAGTGAGAGCAGACTGAGAATTTGGAAGCTGATTTTATTTAACTTCCAGAGTAATGAAAGATTACTTGGCTATTCACTTACCTAATAAAGAAAAGGAGTTAACTGTATTTATTATGACCAAACTGATAATATAGCTGAAGCATTATTGCTATACTGTGTTTCAGCTCTTTATACAATGAACATCTCTGATGATAGGGAAGGAAGGAAATAAGAAGGATAACCTGACAGCATGATTTTCAAGAGATTAATCAAGGTGACGTCTTAAAAATTATACATTTAACTGATAAATACAAACAGGCTGCACAATTACTGCTATAATGACCATTCTTTATCCTGCGCTAAAATTCATTCTCTGGAGAACATGGATATCTGCACCAAATGCTGTTGGTGATTCACAAAAAAGCATAACAAGAATGTCAATTTTATAGTAGTCCCATATGGAAAGGCAAGAGATCAAAGTCAGCCAAATTAACTCTCTAGAGACCGCGAATGTCAGAACAAAATGTAGCTTCCAGTAGTCAGTGGGCAAGCATGAGAGATTTAACAAATCTAAACCACTTGTGTGGATTCTTTGGATGAATGGCGGCTCTTTTTTAAATTTTCTTGTATTGCCAAAATTGGCACATGGCACGGAGAGGGTCCTCAACATCCAATGTAATTAGGGTTTTTGGCAAAGCAGCTGGGTGTATGTAGCAGCCATACATGATACAATGGCAGCTCCATCCATCCCCCTATCATCCTATGCTGGGGTGGATGAAAAGGGGGTAGGATGGTGGTCTTGCAATTAGGCCAACATAGCACAGGGAGACACAGCACTTTAAACTGAGCGCCAACAAAGATGATCACATAAAGGAAACGTGACACAGATTAACTATTTCAGTAGCATTTACACCACAGAATGAGTGTGGCGCAAGTGCTTCCTCCGCACCATCACAAAGGAAACAGTCGCGAGTGGACCGTCCTGATTGGTGTGTTTATTATTACATAGGATGCAAGAGGATGTGCTCCACGTCACAACAGTATTGTGCGGGTGGGTGGGAAGAGGCACACTGTTGATCAGTGGGGGTAAACTGGAGAGAGAGACAGACGGGCCAGGGAAAGGTCAGGATATGAGAGGTCTCGGCTGGCGGCGCAGGTTTATATTAACTCAGGGTGGTCTGAGATGACGGCAACGGACAAAAATGTCAATGAAGATATTTGGGACGCAGGAGACGTAAGAAGGCACACACACACACACACAGCAGATCCAGAGGAGGCCTGGGCTGTGAGAACCAGCCTGGACAATGTTCCATTGAAGGGATGAAGACAATAAAGCCTACAGACGTGGTGCTTCTCGCAGCACACCAGGCTGGAAACCCGGTGCCGCCCATTGTGGAACCATCCTGCAGTGTAAAACCGTGACATTTTGGTGGAATAGCTGAATTCCCTCAGTGAAAATCCCCACACAGGCGTGATGTGTCCGGCAGTGGTGGGGCTGAGCCTGGGAGTCTTCCCGGCATTTTTGTGGGCTAAACATGCAGCTTGGCTTGCACTAGAAAGGCATACCAGACGTGTGAAGCATTCAGCTCCTTCCTGTCTGAAAGCTGGAGAGATGTAGCTCGCAGGAGCAGCAGCTCAAGACGACAGGCAGCTCCCATGTTAACCTGATTTTCCCTTTCGTTCCAAACATGAGAACTTCAGCAGGGACTGCGCCGCTTTGCATTTGAACCCAGATGCGTCAGAGCAGATTTGAGGTTTACATTAGCACGCGGGGGCTGCTGTTTGTTCAGAAATCATGTGGACGTCACAGTGTCAAAGATAACAGGAGAGGTGACGGGTCCTGTCACTTCCCTCTGGCTTTCCCCCAGGTGTTTCCTCTGGTGTGAAGTCAGCAACATGCCCCTGATGTCATTCTCTGGCTCTCCTCCCTGACCTCTGACCTCTTCCCATCCGTGCATGAACCTGAATGTTGACGTGACTCCTGTGTCACCCAGCAGAGACCTAACCGGACCCTGACACTGTCAGCCAGGAAGCATGATGAGGAGAAAAATGCAGGGCGGACATTGGGAAAACAGGGATTTAAAAGCCTGTAGTATTTGTTGCACAACCTGAGACGGGCTGAGCTTCAAATGTGGGGAGAAGTTAAGAAAACATGAGTTCTCTAATTTTCCTGAGTGAAACCCACAAGCTGTGTGAGAGAGAGAGGCAGAATAATCAACACCGACACTGGAGACGCAGCGACAGAGTGCAGCGAAGTGACG
Source organism: Karalla daura (assembly GCA_029224185.1). Classification (NCBI taxonomy): domain Eukaryota; kingdom Metazoa; phylum Chordata; class Actinopteri; order Chaetodontiformes; family Leiognathidae; genus Karalla; species Karalla daura. Next base: position 14,553,590 of record CM055193.1, on the reverse strand, counting down.
CGTGGAATAGCTGGCCGCCGACAGTTAACAACGCTGAAACGCAGCACCGAAAATGACTCTCTGGAGAACGACGGCTGCGGCAGCTCTGCCAGGATCAGAGAGAGAAAAGAAAACAGGGATATCGCACAGAGTTGTGAGAAAAAAAAAAAGTGCAGTGGAGTCACAGCCCACTGGTCTCCTCACCAAACCACACTCTTGGGGGAGGACCACAATAACACCAACAACAGTGGGAAGACAATGAGTAAAGTGGAATGCGAGATTCACTCTGATGTGTATGCTGAGCAAACGCAGACTATAAAGCAAATATGGGTCATAGTCTGTCAGAATATGGTCCCACTACTTACTTATTTCAATTCATATTAATGAATCGTCTGGTTATTATTTAGTTTGCCTGGAAACTTTATAACGTACATATATAACTTTCTCATAACTCTGAAGATATTTGCAATATCATTGTAGAAACTTACCTAGTTTTTTCAATTCATAACTATAAATGTGGTTGAAAAAGCTACATGAAAAAGACCCATCCCAATTTGACTGATTCTAAACTGATGTGAGTAACGTCAGAACACTAAACAATAGCAGACATTTCACAAACAGCTCTGACTTCAAACCCTCAACTCCCATCACATTCATATTTTTTGACATCACTTAATTTGGTAAGAACAATAGTCCCAAAACCAAAATAGGGCCGTAGCTAATGATTATGCTCCAAATCCATTAATCTGACAAGTAATTGTTGGATCAACTGAGTCATAGTTTGGTCAATAAAAGCATACGACTATGACATTACCCATCACAGTTGTGCTGTGCAGCCTCTGGTGATGCGATCCATTTGCTTTTGCCCTACCGGCACTGGAACAAAAAGACTCCATATGATTATTAAAATAGTTGGCTTTCAATTGGAGGTTATTTCAGGTCATTTCAGCTTTGAAACATTTCTTTATCCACAAACTAAACTCCAGTAAACAACATGTTTCTTCACTTACAGCCTTTTTTTTGTGATGGAATAAAGAAATGTCAGAGTCAATAATCTTCTGGTTCTCAGCGGTGGGCAGTCATTTAAGTTTTATTAACGCTGGGAGCCGTTTAAGGGTGTTAAAGGGATTTATGTTTGTAACTCAGGGCTGGTGTGACATAACTGGGGAGTCAGCAACCTCCTCACACCCATCGTCTCCCCGTGGTTTTGCCCTTTGCTCTCAACCTACATGTAACATCGGAGCGCACTGACGCATTTCCTGGCCTGTCCCTAGACCCGGTTCTGGCCCAGCCACGACCAGAAGCCTGCCCCCGCACACAGAGGAAGGCAGGGAGGACGGAAAAGGGGGAGAGAAGGGGAGAGCATGAAGCAGGGAGTGAGAGGGATGGAACAAATCAAAAACAGATGCTCGCACACGTGTGATTCAGCATTTCAGAACGGGGCAGAGACGGAGCTGAGAGCCTGTGGAACCCAATGATTTCTCTCTTTATCTCTTCTTCTCTTTGGTATTGGGTGTACAGTCATTTCATATTCCCCAGGTGATCACAAAGACACGGCTGTATGGTGGAAATCTCCCCCTCTATCAATATCCCATTTCCTGAAAATGTAACGTGGACCGATGTTGACACACCTGGAAACCACCCAGCCCCGCACCCTCTCTACAGAGGTCACAGCTTTTCCAAGCAGTCTGGTCATCAGCAGAGATGTGTCAGAGAAATGGCATTAAACAGTTTCCACTGGTCCTGTCAAACACAGATGCAGCATGGGTCAGATCTCAGCAGATCGCCGCGTCTGCTGACAAATGACGCACAGCCAGGACCAGGGAACCGAGCCTAGTCACTGTCTCCATGTTCCTCACACCCTGTCTTCTTCACAGGCACCTGAAAAAGGAGAATAATCTCCTCCAGCACAGTCTAAAAACACAGCTGAGAGATGAGCCACGAGATTGTAGCGACACAGCTGTGACGTGCTTAGGAAATTGGGTATTTTCCAATTAGTGTTTTGAATGTGAAAAGAGGCCGGTCCAGCCTCGACAAACTACACCCCCTAATGAGAAAACCTGACAGTTTAATCTGATTTTTACGATTTCAATCTTGAAGCTCTGTGTTTGTTTCTAGGTCATACTCGACTCATGCACCAGGGCACACTTTAAATAATCCAGACTCAAAGCAATAGCTCAGGAGTTTTGGAAATGTCTCTTCAAAATAAAGCATCTTGAAGCGGAAAAGAAAGCAAACGTCTGCAGTGTGTCAGCTGTGAAAAGATTGTCAGCACAGGACTGTTTGTGCCGTGCTTATTGATTCAAGTGGAACAGCACACATAGTATAACAAATGTACAGACATACAAGTGCTGTAAGATACATGCTTTTGTTTTCACATTCAGCCCTGACTCTGACTGGACTCCAACCCTCCTCCAGTCGCTCTCGTTTACTGCCTGTGTGTTTATGGGCCAGAATCACAGAACCTGGTATTGCGAAAAGTGAAATCTAAGAAGGCTGCACCACCTTAAATCAAGAAAATATGTTTGTGATTCAATGAGAAGATAAATCTTCAAACCAGGATGTTTTCATTTTAGAGAATTTTACTTACGCCTTTATATGCAGACATGATTTTAGGAACTCATTTTTTATCTAGCTACCTACTATAGATTTTTATTCTTTTAGAACATAATTTGGCTAATTTTGTAAGTAACCCTCACCCATTATTTGCTTGAATGTCTGACACGTCTTCACTACTCCTTCAATTTAAATTGTCTAATAAAGCTGCGTAATCCCATCCATGCCTGGCCATAAAATGTAAATTGTTGTCCGAGAGTGGGGGCTCATTTCCCACCCTCCATTTCCAGACTGTAACCATTCATTTTGAACAGACAGATAATAAGTCGTATCCCCACTCCCCCCTCCAAAAAACGAATGAGTCTTAACGGGATGTGAAAGCAACTGATCCGAGTACAGAGGGAGAGAGCCGCACTGCCATCCTGTCGCATTATTGGAGCCTACCCCGCACGACATCCGACAGCTCTATTTTACAGTATGGATAATCCACCAAGAACATTAGTCAGCCTGTTTATATTAACTCAGAATTATAGTCCATTTCACAAGGCACAAACTGCGGCAGCTCTCCACAGAGTCACGTTGCAGCGCAGGCTTAACTCCCTGCATGCCAGGTCAAGAGGGGGTCAGAGGTGCACAGATGATAATAATCCAAATATAAGGGATTCCAGCAACCTGTCCTTAGCTACGCTCCGGCACACAACTTTCCAACATGTCTTTCGCTCCTAGAGATGTTTCTGTCCTCTGCCAGCGCGGGACAAAACACATGATCGGGCTTGTCTCTGGCCAAATTGGAGCCCTTCTCCCACATATAAAAAAGGGGAAAGTGGATTTGTCTTCCAAACAGTATGAGACATCTGATATCTACAGTCATACAGAATTGAGATCAGATGTTCGGTCTCCATTACCATAATCCAATCTTCTTGGGAAAACAAATGCTGAGTTGTGAGCGATTTTGTTCTGCCTGCACACTGTGAAGTAAGACCAAAGGGTTGGATTATCAGCGTTAAAAATCTGTCTAGTGTGTTCCAATGTGTGTGTGTGTGTGTGTGTGTGTGTGTGCGTGTATGTGAATGTGTGTAATACTGTGCTTCCTGGCACTGCTCTTGTTTTCGAACTCCCCTGCCTCGCATTAGTCATTGCTGCTCTCATTCTCCATGGGTTGTGATAGGAATACTAACGCCAATTTACTACAACTCATCCATCATTTAGGGCTCGGGGTGTTGCCATAGTGCTGATTCAATGTCTGTGGCACAGCATGCACAACCTGTGGCAACACCGGATGGCCGATCTGAAAGAGAGATGAAGGGAAGGGAGCCTTGGCTGCTACGTTTCGTGCCACTTGGTAAACCGCTCACACCCCAACTGCTTCTCCGCTGACTGATCAGGGTCTTTGTCATCACTCAGGACGCCTGATGGAAGCAGCTTAGTGTCGCATCCAGCGAGCAACAGCCTGCTTTTCAGGGCTCTTTCATTAAAATGAAAAGTGAGGGACAGCCAGGGCTCATGTATGGAGGCCCCCACCTCCCATCACAGCCCCATCCTCCACTCCTTCCAACACAAAAGGCTTTGGGATGACATCATCTTTGCATCCCAAAGCAGTTTGCCAGGGATTAATCTCCTGTTACCCAAATCATCAATTAACTTCCTGGATGCAGAACAAATGAACCAACACACAGGACCTTCGGCAGCACTGTCTGACATTTTCAAAGCGTGAGATACATAGTTCTGAAAACTATGGCATGTTGCTTGCTTTTCATGCCAGAAAGATGACGTACCTACTTGATTGTTTTCCTACGTGCAGTTCTGGCTACATTTACATCACTCTTTTACGCAACTCCGTGCTTATGCTCAAGTGTCCAAGACTCCATAACAATCAGATGAGGCAAAGCACCACATTTTACTAAACTGAGCAGTGCTTGCGCAAATGTATGCTATTGGAGCTGCAAAAACTAATCGATTAATCAACTATTAAGCCAAAACTAAGCCAAACCTCTCCAGTCTCATCTTCTTCAATGTGAATATTTCTGGTTTCTTCAGTCCTCTTTGAGAGATAAAATTGAATGTTGGTGAGGTAAGGACAAAAAAAGGCCATTAAGGACCTTATATAAGCATAAAAATGTTCACCTTTTTTTGGTAATTTTCATAAAATCGAGAAAGTAATCGAGAAATTAATCGTCAACCAAATGAATCTTATTTGACATAAAACAATAACACTTGAGCAATATCTGATCAGAAACATATCGCTTTTCCCTTTTTATTCTTACTGCATGTCGGTATCCCAGCCATTCACATTTAGTTCACTCTCGTTCTTACTTGAACTGTTTAAATCTAAGGTGACAGGGGAGGTCTGAGTATAGATCATGTCTTTAATTTATAGCTGCCTATTACTTATGCATCACTTTCAACTGCCTCTTTGTAATTACCTCTGTTGAGGCTCGGTGGACGTACGCGCTCCCCCAGTACAGCTCTAGCTGCAACACTGTTACATTAAGTACATGCATCAGCGAGGTGTATCTGATAAACCAGCAGCTGACTGGTATATTCCTTCAAACACTGTATAATGATAATCTATATGCAGAGGCCCTCAGGCAGCTGCCCTACATGCATTGGAGCCAATGCAAGCTCTGAGGCTCCAACTGGCAAAAGCCCCTTCATCTGGTCTCATTTTAAAAAGATGAAAGCCTTTTCAGCTAATGGCGCTGAGCCTTCGCTGTAGGAGGGCAACGGCGCCATGATTAAGAAATCATATTGCCCCGTGTATCATTAGATCTGTTTGCAGTCCTTCACATCAGGATGACACCAATTGCACGCTAAGCCTCCAGGTGTGACACCTCGCCGTCCGGGGATTTGAGCATGCAAATGTGGGCCAATCCCTGATTAAGACACACGGGGCCATCAACCTATACACACACTGCCTTTTTAATCCCTGTCACTTTCATTACCTGGAGTCCTTGGCCCTGAACAGGAGGGTGAAAATGCCACAGGGGCAACGCCACTCATTAAATCAACTACGCGGATGAAAATTATAATAGCAGAACAAACATGCCCGGGCGGGTGGAGATGGCAGTTGAGCATGAGTTTAATGTGTATAATGCGGAAATCATAAGCGCGGGTCATTAAAATGATGTCAGAGGAAGCACAGTGTTGCACTATTTTAGTGGTTCAGATCTTAAATATGCGAAAATGGATGAAAAAAAAATACATGAAACAAGCATGGTATTGGAGTTCGCTTCTCGTTCGTGTCATGGTGAGCCCGCTCCACCCCCCCACCTCCCACCCCACCCTCATCTGGTCAAAGTCATAGTCTTGGGAGGAGCACCCTTGGTTGAACAGAAGGGCCACTGACACAGATTCAAGATGGAAGGAGGTCAGTCTGAAATAGAGCAGAAGCAACAAGGCCACACAGTCAGTGGAAATCCCTTCCAGCTCCTCACAGCTGGAGATGCAGATCTTCCAGAAACAGAAGAAGCCTCTTCCAACCTTCAAAAAAAAAGGGCTCTGTCACAATCGCACACCGAGATGGACCAGATGAACCTGACATCTGAGCCAGCATTAAGGCCTCGCTTCAGATGATCTTGGCACCGTCGTGAATTTAATCTGCGTAGTTGTTGTGTGCACCTCTTTGTGAACAGAAACAGAACCTGCTATGAAGTCAGAGCTTGGCAACATGTTCCTCTCAGCAAATGTGTATTAAATATGAAGTCAGCTAATGTAATCCTACTATAAATTCCCTCTCCAACGTGAAGGAAACAGATGGGTAGACTACATCTTGAAATATTGAAAGAAAAAAAATAGTTAGAATGAGTCAGGTACTTTCCAGTTCCCCCACCACGGCACAATATGCTATAGGCCCCCAAACCGTAAAACACTGCCTAATTTGGACAAGATCTTATTGTAAACATTCACATGTAGCTGTAAAAGCAGCTGGCTGTAGATAAAGTGAGGAAACAAGCTATTCCGTAGTAGAAGCTTAATGAAGAAACTCAACCTGTGCAACAGCAGGTGTATATTTCAGAAAGTAAGGAACAATTCAGTGTTATTCTCTATAGCTCGGATGTGGAATCATATAATGATATGAAAATGAACAGGTTGCCTTGAGTAAACTACTTAGAAATATTTAGAGATTCCTTGCTGTTGCTTGGCAATTTGGTTTCTATCTTTGTATTTTGGTTGATTGTTTTGTTTTTGGAAACTGTGAGGCTTTTTTGAATGTCAGTTTTATTGATAATGAAAATATTAAGTCACAGGCTCTGGTATTATGATCTACTAACTCTCAGCAGACTGCAGTTCATGATTGATCATTGCTTATTCTGCAAATTACATTCTTGACTAATTTATGAATCATCTTGTCATTATAAGGCCATCACAATTTCCAAGTACCTACCTCCAGGTAGTTTTTCAAATTAGTCAATTTTCCAACCTATCAAACACTACCTAAAAGTATTTAGTTCAAAAAAGATATTAAAACACAATTAATCACAATTACTGGACTGATTTGTATTCTGATGCAATTTAAGAAAATACAGATCAAAGCATTGAGCGCTGTTTGACCATTCTGATCATGACTCTGCATTTTTCTGTCCTCATGCATTCTGGGAAATCTTACAGACTTTAATGTCTTATTTTCCGTTAAATATCCACATCATAGCACTGCTAATTCATCTCTTATGAACTGAGACATTAGACCAGATGCTCTGCATTCCTTCATACCAGGCATCTCCAGCAATTTGACATCCACCTCCCCCACTCACCCTGTCATCTGACTGTGTGTCACAGATCCAATCATCCAGTCACTCTCCCACAAACGCTGAGGACAGACCAGCAGCGAGTGTCACACAGGTCATTGGCCTTGGATTCCCCGCCTGTCGGGGCTCTGCTCCCTGACCCGTCGCTACCCGCTACGACGGCCAAGCCTCGGCTCTCCACCCCCAACCGTTCACATGGGACGGGAGGAAGGATCATCGTGGCTCTGCGCCCCGAGCCATTCAGACACAGAGAAAAGACTCTGTCTCTCAGCGGAAGCAAGAACTCCTCTGGACAATGGTCATATTCTGCTGCAGGGCTGTCGAGTGGACCAGTGAGGACGCTAAAAAGTCCCGCCAAACAGCCGAGAGGCCGTGAATGAAACATCCTGTGGAGCTCTACACGCACAGTGAGGGGTTTTCATGGTGGTTGAGGGACTGTGTTCACCGGTCACAAAAGCTTGACGTCATTTTTGAAGCTAAATCTACGTAGTAAGGACAAGATCATTTGGGTTCAAGCCTAATTCATGAAGTTGTAGACAATAATCAATGAGATGATCTGAGCATTTAGAAACTATTTTTGAGAATTTTTGAGAAAACAAATCGACAGAGAATTACTGACTGAATAAACCACGACAATCATTTGCTGTGGCCCTACGAAAGACGTAGAACACAGCAGCAATAAGCCGTGTTCATATTTTGGTGGCAAGTACTACCTCGAATGCACCACCTGCTCCTCAAGGAGCTTTACTCATCACACACATTCACAAACTGATGACACAGAATCAGGAGTAGTATGGGGTTCAGCATCTTTCCCAGGGATACTTTGACATGAGCCACAGCCAATAAGACCAAACATGAGTATCTCAGCTGTCTGTCATGGGTCTTTAAACAAAACCAGTTGTGCGGCTTTTCAAACCCCAGTTTTCTGTAGCTCATTAAGCCTAGGCTGCATTGAATAAATGCTAACTGCAGAAAGGAAAGAGAGAAATGAATAGAGCTGATCCCATAGCCACTGCTGGATCAGTTATCAAAGAGTCAAGCTCTGTTCTGTTGACTAGGAAGAAAAATAGCAAACTAATAACATGCAGACGAATGAATGTTCAATCTCTGCTGGACATGTCAACATTTGTATCGCTTGAATCACACTTAACCTCACTGTGAATCCACAGTGATTTATCAATGCTGACCTCTAAGGGTTCGGAGGCTTGGAGAGACCAAATAGAAGGCACTATTAGCTGTGTTGCACCTCTCAATTTAGTTAAACCACCTTTAGGATGTGTTTCCTCCTCAGAGACGGGCTCAAGACACAGGATTCCATGACATAAATAGTCCTCGTAGTGCTGTATTTATCCTCTTCAGTAACTATCCATTATGAACAAAACATCATACTCAAAGTGTTCAGAGATACTGGATACTGTGTGTGTCTGTGTGCGTGTGTGTGTTAACACTCGCTCATTATTGTCCTCCAACCGTGTGTGAGTGTGACCTCAAATTAACATGTCAGTGGGGAGAAAACAACCCAAACGTTGTGTTCTGCTGATGTTGTGCCGGAGCAAACACAAACCCGCGAGGTCCTGTGGCCGGGCAATCGTTACAGACCACTGCTGTCTGATGTGGGGAGAGCATCACTGGCTGCGATCGCACATCTGTCCAAGTCGGAGTCTCCATAGAGACAAAACAGTACCAGTATACAGACAGTATGTCCAAGAGCCGAGGTGGACGGGTGATTCATCATGTTGTTGAAAAGGGCTTTAACAGCACATTTAAAAGGAAGGAAGCAGAAAAACCTCATGGTCTTAGATGTCTATAGTGCAAGCACATGTTTAACTTCTATTTAAATCTCAGAGAATCCCTCAGAGTATCGGGATGATGCTGCATTGCATATTAAAGCAAGGTGAATGTGAAGGGATCAGATGGGATTGACCTGAGCTGCTAGCCGTCTGGAAAAGCATCGCGTTTAGATTTCAGACACGTGCAAACGTACCCTTCACAGCTCTGCTATAATCTGTGATGTTCAGTGCTATATATCAGCAAAATGTATGTTATGTAACAGGAAGGCCTGAAAAATGTAATCGATCAGGTGGAAATAAATGACACAGTACGAGAATAATCATGTCTGGGATTTGTCCGTGCAGCTGATCCGCTGCTGTTACCGAAGCAAATCATTTCTCATAGTCGCAGAGAAGCATTCACATGTGTACTGCAGCACATCTGGACAAAAATGACGCAATGTTTTTTCATGCAACGGAAGGAAGAGACTTATGGGTGACCTTTGCTGGAATTGAAAGAGGAGACAAATGAGCATCTTACATATAAATCTCAACAGCTCACAAGGGGGGCCGATTTGCAGCCATGTCACATTAATCACTTTTTTTTTTTGCTCTGTAGGACAGAGATCAGATCTCAGTGAGGACAATGAGAACACATGAATAATCCCATGTGCTGAAACAGAAACAGATAGCATTGTAATACCAGATGCACATGCTTGGGGTGCACCGAGCCGGTTTTGTAAAGTGGTAACGTACAATGGCCCGGTGCCATTATGCTGAGCACTACAAATAAACAGAAACCTGTCTTCTTGCAAACAGGTTGCGATGAGTAAAGCAACTGTCTCAGGGTGGAGTGATGAACTGAATGAACTAACAGGAGGCAAATCCCTGGAACATGTGAGAGATACCTTGGATGTAGAACTGATTTCCTGCACAATTTGACACATGCAGGAAGCGGGACGACATGCCAATCCTAACAGTTAAAAAGCCGCGATATTCCTGCATTCTAGGCCTGTTGCTTCCCCCAAGCCATCCACCTCCAGGGCTGTTACATAACACTACACTGCACCGCTTTTAGCTGCACAAAGGAGCCGTTTGAATGCTCTCTGAAAACACTGTTAGAGGATTCTGTGGCTGCAAAAACATACGTTTACTTCATCTCTTTCAGTGGCTCTTCAAGTCATTTAAACATCCTGCTTAGCCGATAAAGAAACCGAGAGGAAAGCATGTGAGAACTGAACATGGAGCGCAGCGGAGTGGGTGTTTGATCCTCTGCAGCCAGAGAGACACATCCGTCCAGTCGATGAAGAGGAGGCATGTTTTCATTCCACATCCACAGCTCCAGTCTGATAAGAGATAGCTTTATCCGACCATTCATGAGAGGGAGAAAAAGGAGAGAAACCGCAGAGGCGTCTTGGTGCACTAAACGAAGAGGTGGGTGAGGTTTAAGGATGCAGCTTGACTGGCTGCAGCTTCACTGCTTAGAATAAGAAACGAGGGGAGAGACGGTCGGTGCAAACACCCTTCAGTCAGCGCCCTCTCTGAGATGCGCCTCTCTCCAGCGCAGATGGCAGTCATTAAGGTGCTGCTGCCAGGATGGGAAGTCTTTGATTTGGGAGAAGAGATTTTTATCTCAGGGAGCAAACACAAGTACAGGGTTGGTACTGTAACTGTATCTGCTCGAAACACGATCCTTTGGTGCTTTTTTCTAAGGTTGTGTTGATGTACTTTTTACTCTAATACATGTGTCTGAAAACTGTGGTCATGTGTCAGTTTTAGATTTTACATAAAGAGATGTATGATTTGTTTATAAAATACACTGTTATGACTGAAAGCATCCATGTGACACCTTTCAATCCACCTCAAAATCAGTGCAAAGGTTTTTCCTTCTTTCTTCACATCAATCGTCTTGTGACCTCTCAGTTATCTTGTGACCCTCTACAGGGATGCACCCCCTGGATGAGAAACCACTAGAGTAAAACCCCACAATGAATGTACAGTAGTCAAAACTCAACCAGCAACAGATGCTGCTTGCAATCTTCAAATTTCTCAGTATATTTCCTCTGAATTGTTTTTTGTCACTGTTAAGAGTATTTCCACCCACCTTTACCCTCATCCAACAGCAGACCCCCCCCCCCCCCCCCCCCCCCCCCGTGATAAAAAGGACACACTAAACTGCTCATACACTCTTTCAATGGACAAACTCTTATCTCTGTACTTTTTGCTCAAGTAAAGTATCTCCTAACACAGCACAAGTGTAAATGATCCCCCCTGACACCCTGCCCCCCACCCACACTCCCTCCCTCCCTCACAGCCTGACAGGGGCTCGGCTCAGTGGGAGCAGGGGGCCAGGTTTAGATGTGGGTGTAGAAAATTCCTGCCTTATTTATGTAACCTTTGGTGCGCCGTGGTCAGGGGCTTTGGCACAAGCTGTGTGGGGAAACCTTCAGTTTCCTGCGATCAGTGATACTGCTGGAAGCAAAGTTGATTCAGAAACTTAATCAGCAGACTTTGCTACAATCAGTCAATTCTGCTATCTGAAAAAACATATAATTAGTGATGATTCATAAATATACCGGCTTCCTTATGAGGACATTTCTTTCTCATACAGTATGAGCGCAACAGGTACTGTTACTGTCAAATCTATCTCATTTCTTTTTCAGGGTGGGAATGATGTTCACCAACTGATTTATCTGCAGATGAAGTCCTGGCTAATCCGTTAGATTTTAGGTCTATAGATTTGCAATAATTGTACGATTTGTAAATACATCATCTGTAGTTCTGCACACAATTTCTGTTCTTCACTCTCACAACTGTTGCTACCTCTTTCACATAGTTCAGTTTTTTAAAATATACTTTGCACCAGTACACATGTACATCCTATGTCTGTATATCCATCTATCCATCAATCTATCGAACTACTTAACTATATTGTATTAAACAAGATATGACATTAAGTTCAATTATCTTCAATTGAGCTGAAATTTCACTGACATGATAAAAACCATTGATCAATAATGCAAGAGCAAATATCAGTTGCAGCCCCTGTTTGACCTCCCATCATTTGGACTCTCAGATGGGAAAACCAAGCCAGTGTTGCAAGGGATTTATAACCTTTCTTGATCCTGGATTGGGGAATTTCTTGGTGTCTTATTACAATAACACCCGGAGACCCGTTGAACTGTCAGATGGGTAGAGATGAAATATGATAAATGAATAAAAACTCGACAGAGGGATCTGACAACGTGAGGACCAGTAGACACAGCTTTGATCTCAGCAGCTCCCATGTGACATCAGACACACACACACGCACATAGAGGCATACACAGTGCGCATGGTAACCTAATCTAACCTACTGTAAAACAGTGACCGACTGCGAAAATATCCGTACATGCACTATAAGGGGATAAATGATGAAAATTAACGTGTTTTAGATCTGTTGCAGTTCAGTGACATCCGCAGTTTCATGCTCTTACCTGAACCGGGGGGAGTCTTTTATACATTCTTCAAAATCCACCGTCATTTTGGGCTGGAGTGAAGTTCGCAACTTTAAAATTCGGATTGCATGTCCCGGGTGGAGCTAGGCAGAGATGGAAGTATCCTGTACCGTGGTCTTCCCCCTCTCTCTGAGTGTGTGCGTATGTATGAATGTGTGTGTGGCTCCTGCAGCGGCTCAGTCCCGCTCTGAAGCTGCGGAGCTGCTCCCTCAATGCTCTACCCCGTGCTGCCTTCATGGTCTCCACACATGCTCGGATTTTTCACCTCTCACGTTTTTCTTAAAAATATAATCTCTTAAAATATATATATAATCTATTTTTTATTTATGGGCCAGATGTAGCCAATGGCCATCTGTGCCTTTTGACAGTTTTGATAGTTTTTAATGTTTGATAGAAATTATTTTTTTGTGGAAAAAAAGAAAAAGGAAGAAAAGCTTGCTTCTTACCAGTTGTAAACCATAAAAGCATAAAAACCAGAAAACAAAACTGCGTCATCAGAATTGTCAGGAGGTTCCAGGTTATAGCTGCATGTGCTGACCCCGTGGTGAATCCAGAACCCAGCCATGGCCCATTGTTAGAAAAATAGCATTTTGAACACATAGATGCATACTGATATACATTTTGATAGTCCTGGTAGGCCACGAATAAGGAGCTTTTATGACGCAAACTGCTGGCCATGTAAAATGTGACCCCGGGCCATATTTGGTCCCCAGGCTGGACTTTGGAAACCCCTGTGTTAGTGTGTGTTGAGAATGCTTTTTAATCTGATAAACAAGTCAGCTTGTCCCAGCAAGTTTTTATCGAGCTAGGATTTTAGCAGAGGTCAAACGTCCACTCCAATGCAATGTTTCCCCACTGGTGAGTGACCATATCACACCAGCCCTGACCTCGCTCCACTCACTACTGGTTCAATTTAGGATCGATTTTAAAATGTTGTCACTAGTTTTTAAAGCTCTTAATGGACCCACATATCTTGTTGATCTGCTGCACACTAGCGCCCTTAGGTCAGTCAACCAGTTACTGCTGGATGTCCCTCAGACCAGACTGAAGACTCTAACAGACTGAGCATTTTGTATGGCAGCCCCAGGGTTTAGGAACAGTAAGATCTCCCCTGACCCTAGAGAATTTAAATCTTCTTTGTAAACATACTTCTACTCCTTGGCTTTTAATTCAGGTTGGGCTGGTCCCCCATCCTGCCCAAAGCTATAATCTCTCCAGCATGTCCTGGGACTGCCCTGATGGACATACCTGGAATACTTCTCCAAGGATGCCCAAACCACTTCAGCCAGCTCCTCTCATTGTGGAGGAGCAATGGTTCTACTTTTAGCCCCCATCCCCCGGATGTCACTAGCCCATCTCCCCATCCTGTGATGGAAAAATAAATTTAGAAAATAGTCTGTTTCAAGCAATCTCATGTTCAGGGTAATATTAAGTGTACTAAATATAATGAAGTATTTTCACATTGTGCTAATACTAACTGTCCTTAGAAGCTGTATTTCTTGGGCTGCAGTTACCTCAGCATTTCCATATATTTCTATAAACATTTTTCATCATGTAAAATAAGGGTATTTTATTTGGACTGTTCGGATTACAATGGTGCAGATTTGGTCCCATAAACAACAGCGCTCATTATCACTGGCAGGCTTTATTCTGCAATCCTTGAGTGAGGAAATTTTCCAGCTCTGTGCTCTTTTTCTTAGTGACATGCCTGGCAAGGAGAGTCATAAATACAATGGCTCGCTATTTGTGTTAAGTACATTTGGAGTTGGGGGAGGGTTGAGGTTAATGAGTATTTAGAGATAGTGGCCATGTGTTTTAGATATATTGGACCAAAAGTCCACAACAAAAGTAAATAGTCATCTGGAGAATGCTGACATTCTCTAGCTCAATCAGAGGACATCCTTCCCAAGAATTTGTGAAGTGCACTTTGTGAAATACCTTGATTTGCAGTAGGATATGACTGTATTACTTAAAAATCATTACTAATTTACTAATCAAAGTACAACTGACAGTCTAGCAAGAGGAACAAGTGCAGTGAAAAGTCGTAGATATGAATATTTCTATATTGTACTTGAATACGGTAGTTGAGTAAAAGTACCTTGCCAGTTTGCGTATCGCTATAATTTCCAATAGCACATGAATGCAACACAAGCTCAGCCTGCCGCATGAGGGGTGCTGACGTCACTATCTATCGCATTTGAATGAATACAACGTGATTTTATGTGTGTTGCTTGTGTGCGCGTGAGTGTGTGTGTGTGTGTGTGTGTGTGTGCGTGTGCGTGTGCGTGTGTGCTTGTGTGTGTACGTAAGTGGTCAGACCACACGTGGAAAAAACATCTACGAAAAGTCAATTGTTTTTCCATAATCTCTTTTGACATTTTGTTATTCTTTGCACTTCTAGTGTCTCAAATCAAATCAAATATTTTTCTCTGTACGGGATGATATATCTGTGTTAATTCACACACTAAATAAACAAACACCCATAATGGTTTCAGTTACTTCTCTTGGTTCTAAGCTGCTCCCTACGGTCATATTCGGTCAGATCATTTCACACCTCCGATACAGTATAGCATGTTCTCCGTGTTAGATGGCGAACCTCTGTGCAAGTTGTGAAATCTATCTTATGTAGAAGCCTGACTCTGTGAAACTAATTGCTTGATTCCAAGACTCTTAAAAGAAAACCCTAACACTGCTAACGCATTCACTTTTTGGTCCACTTTCCCATGCAGCTGTTAAATGAGGGTATCTTAAGTGAATCCATTTCCCCAGCAAGGCTATTATTAATTCACAGGAAATGGGAAAGCTTGGAGAAAGACCGCCTGCCTGGGATTTCACTGCAGGTTTTCACGGAGTGCCATTGTTCCCCTCTATCCTGGCTTTAAACAGGCTGCGACTCCAGCCATGAATAGGGATGATCTCATCCACTCTCAGCAAAGGTGTCTTGACTAAAAACTACAATCAGTCACTGAATCTCAGAGCAACCTTGCCATCTGAAATTGCTCTAACCACGTTGCCATAGTCCTATCCAATCCACTTTCCACCTTAATTCATTCCTTATAGAAGTACTGCCACAGTTCTATTCTTTCCTCTCATCCCTCTGTCTATTTTCTTATCCACTTTATACCCACTGGTTCAGCACAGTATTCCTATCTTATCTTATCTGATTCTGGCTGAATGAAACTGTCACCTCAAAGCTAGAGGGTTCCCAGTTTGAATGCGGGCATTTCTGTGTGCAGCGTGCATGTTCTCCGCACAGCTTTTCTGGTCTAAAAACATGCACGTTACAGTTGATTTGTGACTCCAAATTGCCCTGAGGTGTGAGTGTGTGTGTGTGTGTGTGTGTGTGTGTGTGTGTGTGTGTGTGTGTGTGTGTGTGTGTGTGTGTGTGTGTGTGTGAGTAATGCAATGGACTGGCAACCTGTATATGCTGCAAATAGGCTTTAGCGGTCAGATAATGAATAGATGGATAGTTGTAATTTGTTATAGCAGCAAAATGTCTCCAGAACTAAATAGAATAATATTCTTTTTTCTCCATTTTAAAGTCAGAACTTCTAACTAACATTTGGTTCAGCAAAAGGAGCTGACACTGCAATTACGTTTAACTGCGGTTTGTGTCTCATGCATATGAGAGAATGTGGATAGGCCATCATGCTAAACTGAAAAGAAAGCCCATCAATAGTAAATTTTATGCCTGCTAAAACATTAGAATTCTCATTGTGAGCATGTTCCATTAGCATTTAGGTCAAAGCACTGCTGCAGGAGATCAAAAATTAATTCCACAACCTGGAGATTAAAAGGCCATGTACAGAAAGACCATGCCACTAAAAACAGGTGCTCTGTTTACTCCTCTTGCGTAAATGTCAGTCAGCTCTCTGTGGACGAAACCAGAGATTTCTTAATCGTTTGACTGCCCCTGACTCACCACCCCCGTTGCCCCCCTTTGCCTCATCCCCCCTTCGTTTTACTAATCTGAGATCAAAGCACCTTCTGCTTCTTCATGAAGCTGCTGAGTCAGCAGTCGGCTGATCTAAAAGTGCACACTGCTGGAGAAACTTTATAGCAAAGTTAGTAAGCTATACAGCTCTGGATTTTAGCACTGCAGTGGCAGCATTTTAGGACCATAACGACTTTTATGCTCCCATCTAGTGTGAAATGAAACAACCGATTATTCCTGAACGTTGACATAATTGTTTCATTTCCAGGATTATCATATAGACTGTTTGCAGTCTTTAAGCAAAGATAAGAGTTGTTCTTTCAGATTTCTTGGATAGATGCGAGGGTGTTAACGTGTTTCTCGCCTAAATTTCACCAAGAATATTTATAGAAAATTATTTTCCGGAATATTGAGCGGAGGATGCAAGACCTTAAATGAATGGCTTGTGATTTGCATGTGGAGACTGCACAGCTATCACATCATGGATGGCCTGTTCTCCAGCTGCCTTTGTTTCCTGCGCTCTGGAGCAGGAGCAGGCATGTGAGGGTTTTCCGCCTTGCTGCGGAGGAAAAACAAGTGGAAGGGAGCTGTCGACTCCCATTTCTGCTCCCATCAGAGGCCCTCTCATGGCAGACACAAGCACTGCTGCAGCGTGGAATCATTGGGAGAGATGAGTGGGTCTCAGGGAGAGTGACCTACTTTTGCTCCCCTCTTTGGTCTGCTGGAGAGAGCTGCAAGTTCCTCTGCTGAGCACACACAGCTTGTAATGTTATCCCTTCTGACTGCAGGTGCAAGGCTTTACAAGCCACCACCAATGAGGCATGTACAGATGCTGCTGGAATCTTCTATATTATGCATGCATGTCTTCTCAGCACAAGGCTTTCTCCAAAATGCATTCTCAATTCTATTTTAGATGAACTGCAATCACACTAGTGTGTGTGTGTGTGTGTGTGTGTGTGTGTGTGTGTGTGTGTGTGTGTGTGTGTGTGTGTGTGTGTGCGTGTGTGTACTAAGTGTGCTTTGAAAGATGGATAGATGCACAGATGTTATTACTGTCATGTTGGATCTCATATGTTTTATAAAAGTATGTATAAAACAGTGTAAAAACATCAACAGAATAGAATATGTTTTTGTTCAGTATTCCCTGTATTCCCCTGTTATATTCAATATCAGCATTTTTATCAACCAGGCAAGGATGGAGACGCTGTTCCCAGCCAAGCACTACAGCCGCATATTATTCCCCATAAAACTGACATCCTATTTTTGTATTTTAGACTTGACACAGAAAGACCCTCAGTGTGACAGGGGTTCTTGCTATAACTCACTTTTCACCATCTCTCCCAATAGAATTAAGTAGTGGTTTGACAACCAAATGACAGCTGTAGTCAGAAAAATACTCCTACTGCACTAAATAGTGTTATTATTTCAGACTTTCACACTTCCATAGCATTAAAATGAAACAAGGTTTGGGGTGAAGTTGTCACAACTGGTACCCTGCAGGAAGTGACAAGGAGTCAGACAGACACAGCTTTGTTGTAAGGTGTCCCAAACAAAAGTGCTGGGAACCCCTGAACTACAGAACACAGCGTGTTGTGACAGAAAAACTTTTAATAAATGATAATCTCACTCAGCATACTGGGTCATATCACTGGGCCCTTGACACATGACCTTTGAAACCTCAAGCACCAGAAGCTGTTTGCAGTCATCCTAACATCACTACTGGTTTATTTAGCAGCTCTGGCAATGAACATTAGCGCTTGTAACCAGTGCATCAGCCAAAGTGCTGCTCTGCCTCTGCAGCTCTGAGCCATGCTTCAAGGGATGACTCTGGGTCTCTGGATGTCACAGCATCACAGCATGCAGTATGTTTTTGTGTCACATAAATGTGGAATCATTGAAGCATTACCTGAAAAACTCTGAAAGTCTGAAAGTACGTTTTTCAGCGTTCTATATCTAAAATTTACAGAGGCCAGCAAATTGCAAGTCAAAGCGAGCCCAAAATGACAGGTGAAGAAATCTTTAGAGTTATAGACAACAGGGGTCTCAAGCTTTTCATGATAAAGGAAAAAAGGGAGTAATTCCTTGAAAAGTCAAACATCTCTTTAAATAATTATGCTTGAGTCTACAGCTGATTAACTAATATGTTACAAAGTTTAATCTGCGTATGTGTTTTAATGTCATTGTGTGTAGTCATCATGCAAGTCTTTAAGACTGCATCGTACTCATAAACAGACTTTCTCTTGAGGAGCTTTTCATTACAAGTTTTGACATTGGCTGCACTGCGTGTTAATCACATTAGTGTAAGCCTGATTTCTTATGGAGGCGCAGACTTATCCACTGGGATACTCTTCAAAACGCTGCAGTGCAGTGTGTTGTTCCTGTCAGAGATTCCTGCGAGAGGGCAAAAGTGACAGGATCCCATAAAGTGTGAGGAGGATGCGAACTGGCTCAGAGCTGGAAAGGAAATGAAGGAGAGAACTTTTCAGGAAGTCTGTTTCGCTATGTCAGCTTATAACAAATATTCAGATGCCCCAAAGCAATGCAGATCCTTTCCGCTGGGTTTAAGAGAGGTTTCAATGAAAAGGGAAACAAAGGGTCATTCAAGGCCATGGTGTTGACTTGAAAATGAGACTTACATCATCACAGAGGCAGAGCAGCTGACTTTACCAGAAAAACAAATTATTCGGCTCAAGTTGTATCCTTTATGAAAGGAGCCTCTATCATCCACCATCTCTCCTGTTTAACTATAACAAAAAGGCCTTTGAAGACTTTTAACTTTTGGCTTACTTCCTCGCCTTGAGTGAAACAAGGAGAGCGAACGCCTCTCTCACTAAATTGGAATGGATCGGCAGCCAAGTTCTCAATCTACAGCCAAAAGTTGAAGAGCTTGGCTTCACATGCTGTACAGGCTGGAAATAAAGTGAAATAGCCCTCTACTGTACACAGGTGACAAAAGCTGCCTTCGAATCCTTGGACATCTTTGGTTATTAACAAACAAGATACAAGATAGTTGACCTAGAGATGCCACTGTTTAACTTTCAAGTTTGCCCTCTGCATTCAGCTTCAGTGCATTTTCACTTTATTTTTATTTTCCAAAATCCAAAGAGAAAACAGTAAGACACACAGAAACTCACATGAGAAAATGTCTTAATAGTCAATATCTAGTTAGTACAGTACATTGGTGTTGGACTAAACACCATGTACCTGTTGGGGATGTCATTAAATAGTATTTTTTGTTAGTCATTGACGAATGAATAAATCGAATGATTGGAGAAAAATGTAATTAATCTGCATGGATATCCATCCAAACATTATTACAATTGAAGTTTAATTCAATAAGATAAACATCAAACCACAAATGTGAATGTCATAAAACAACTGGAATGTAAGGTCAGAGGATCACCAAAGTCATTGAGAGTCCACCTCCGTGGAGGACAATCAGACATGAAATTCAATTGGATGCGATCTGCAGTGTTGACAGTTCAACAATGGAAGTCCCATGCTTGCCAAAGCATTAGCAACAAACAAGAAACAGGGAGGAGGTTCTTGTGCACACACAGTGTTTAATGTGTTGAATGGTCTCAGCTTGAACAATTTGTTCATTTCAACATTTCTGCACAGTAAACAAGTCTGGACACTGAAGGTGAACGTTTGTTTTTCTCTTGTGTTGTTGTTCAAGGGGAAAGTAGGGCAAGATGAGCTGCAGGCTTATTAAGCGCCCGCCCACCGTATCATAACGCACGCACACACTGGGAGAGACACGGATACGTATGAGCTAGAATAATTGAGTGGTATTGTTGGGGATCACGTGCAGACATAAGGTCATGGCTGAGGATGCTGGACAATTTAGAGGACAATTATCTCTTGACCGCACCTTGGGATTTTTCATATGCTTCTAAAGGAAAGAGAATTAGGGCATGAGATCTAAAATATGATGTTCTCTGACATCAAAGGAGAGGATTTATGATGAGATGACCAGGAACAAGGGCTGTGGGTGTCTGACTGAGGCAGCCTCCTTGCGAGCATGGGGGGGAATGAGGCTGGTGTTGCTAGGCGATGGGACTCAGTGCTGCTCATAGCGGTAGGATGAGGGGATCGTACAGGCAAGCTGAGAGAGAGAAAGTGAGCCTCCTCGATGAAATGTAATTTAATCCCAGACATGTTCTTCTGCACAGATCCTGTGCATCTGTCCACACCCTTGTTCTTAAACCAAAGTAACCCGTGTTTTAAGGCATGCTGGTTCCTCAGGCAAAGGCAGTACTATGTCTCTTTTCCACCACATAGATAGATCCGCTGCCTTTTGTGCGAAGGTAACCTCCTGAAGTCTAAAGTTTAGCTCTTGTATCCCTTTGTCTCTCACTAAACTCACAAAGATATGAATATCGGTCACCGAAAGTACAGGGTTATTATAAAATGAAGATTATTGCATTGGGTTGTGTAGGTGCATCTTTTGATGGTTCTCTCCCAATTGGTACATACTCAGCACATTTGGAGCACAAGGATAGAGGTTATGAATATTGCGGAAAATCTTAAAAATCTGAAAAAGTAAAAAAAAAAATCTGAAAGTATTCATCAGATATATTGCAAGTACATGATGGTGAATGGAGTAGAGAAACAGTGCATTTTTACAACACTCACTGAAAGAAGAGCTTACGCATGACCATCTAATTGTAAATATTTGAATCAACAATGTTTTTGGAGCGAATGGGAAAAAAACCCAAGTACCCGGAGGAAACCCACACAGATGCAAGGAGAGCATGCAAGCTCTTGACAGAAATGCCCCAAGACTGAGTAGAGCTCACATGCTTCTTGCCATGAGACAAAAGTACAAAACACACCAAAACATAATGCTACCCTCTATGACCAATCAATCCAAACCATGTCTCAGAAGAAAATATTTAGAAAATAAGCCAGTTCACTACCGGTCACTGTGAGAAAGCATAAGGCACACAGCTGTGTGACCCCTATGAATTTTTCATGCAGCTAATGACAAAAAAATGGCTACAAATCACGATGCCAAAGGTTTACTGACTTATGTAACCTCTCCTCTGCTGGTAGCAGACACAATGGAAGTGTGAAAAAGAGCTTGGGATTCAATGAGTTTTGGTGGCTGATAAAATTGAATTGAATTACCTCTTAAGTCAAAAAATAAACAAAAACAAGCCAAATGAAATGCCACTGATAGAAAGCACCCGTGTTCAAAGTGGGGATAATAAAAGTGCTGGTGCTCTTTTGCATTGGGTGAAATACAATCGGCATAAACAAGTCATTATCATTGGTACAATAAAGGCTAAAATATAAAAGTGCTGGAGTACTGTGCCAGTGCATACTGGCTGATTTTGTGTTATCTTGCATTGTATGAAACAAATAAATTAAAGTAGTTAGGGTTAGGGTTATATTTATTAGGGTTATATTTATTCCTTGCCTGTCCCCTTGCGTGAGCTGGAGATAGGCACCAGCAGATGATGAGAAGGTGAATGAATGATGGTGGATGTTTGCTCAGATTTGTGCACTCTGCTGGAATGAATCAACAGCTGAAGGTGCTCGTGTGTTGGACCAGCACATCATGGAGTGGGTGAGAGTCGTTGCTAGGGATGCTTCTCAACTCTGCCAGCATCTTCCTCTCTGACACCACCGTCACAGGGAGTCAAACTCAGCCCCACCACATCACTGGCCTTTCAGATCAGTTTGTTGCCTTTTGTTTGTATGAGCGCAGAGATTCTCAGTGTGAATTGAACGCTGTTAGTAGAACATTACACTCAACAGCAGAGCGTGATAAAGGCTAAATTTATTATATTTTAACAAAAATAAGTTTTACAGAGAAATAGTGCATAATGCCACTGAAACCAGCAGGCAGGTTCTGTCGAGTTCTTTCAAGTGTTTCTAACTGCAACAACCAATTGCAACGACAGTGCTGCCTCCCTGTGGTCACACGTTAGAGGAACAGGCTGGAAACATCCCCACTTATGAGTGAGGAGCTGCTGTCCCACTCCTTTTTCTTTTCCTTGTTTCTAACTCTGTAAAACACAAAAACAAATATCATTAAACAGATTGATCAGAGCCTCGAAGCTACAGGGAAGTGAAATGACTTTAACTTACTGATTGATGTGCTGCTGGTCTCACTGTTGGGGGGTGTAGAGCCCTCATCTGCTATGACTGCAGGCTTTGACACCCATAACAGGTATTTAGGAACGTGCTGAGAAATGACAATAGAAAACATTGTCCTTTTTGTGATAATCTGCGATGTGATGAGAGATGTCTCTGAGTGAATGTCTTTTAAACTAAAGTTAGCCACACAATTGATGACTGACTTGATGATTGACTTCTTGTGGTTGCTCACACATTAGGTATGATGTATAGAGTGACACTAAACTGACCCAGGATGTTTGGGGGCTGGGATCAGGATCTCTGCTGGTCCTGGTCTGGATCCTCTGGCTGCGGCGGTGGACAGTGGAAGTGCTGCGTCTGCTCATGGTGGAAGGCCGCAGGCGACTGCTGCTCAATGAGACTTCATCTACTTCAGCCAGCAGGTCTGACAGTTCTCCTTCACTGATCTCCTCCTCCACTGTAAAGATGTCTGCAGAGAGCCAATTTAGCAATATCAATCAAAGTTAAGTCTGAAATGCAGTTTGTTGTATGTTGAATCATGTTAACAACATTACTGATTCAATAACAATGCCAACATGCTCCTAAACACTGAAGTTGTTTGTCAGAGACATGTTTAACTGACAACCTCAGTGACTATTGTAAATACTTGTTCATATTGATTATTAGTGTGAACAAGTTTGGACAAGTTTCAAACTTGGGCAACACAAGCCTGGAAAAGATCAACCACATTTTTTTTGCAGTTAAAAATAATTTTTACAATCTGTTCTTGGCTCAAGTAAATAATAAAGATTAACATAAAACAGGATACAGTGTTTTACCTGTCTGCTGAGGAATGCCAACACACTCGTGACAAATCCAGTCTCCTTCAGGAGATGTGCTCAGCGGTGGCCTCAAACAAGCCATGTGAAACCTGGAACAACATTTAGAATTGATTTTATTGTAACAGTAAGGACTAAGTATAAACAGTAGAAGAAGAAGGACAGTCAGTGAGCCACTCATACTCTTATAATTGAACTGTAAATTACACATCGAAGTAAGTAATTTTCAGACATGCTCTTGATGTTAATGCCATACCCTGAATCACACCGTACACACACCAGCAACTGGTGCCTGCGGTCGCTGCGTCCACACTCCTCACAGATAACAACACCGCCCCTCTGCTCTTCCTCCTCTTCATCAGTATCCCGTTTCTTTGTCTTCACTCTGATCTACAGCAGCACACATTTCACAAAAGTTTAGCACCATCCACACAGTGCACACGTTCACAAATACTTTGCAGAAAACTGCAGTCTGCAACTGGGGATATCCACCTTCTTTTGAACGTCCCCTCCTGGACACCGTCTCTGGTGGATGAAAGCAAAGCTGATCCGGTCCACGGGGCAAGTGTTAGATGTCTGAAACGACAGGTTTCAGGATTTTGAGTTTTACCGTCATGAGCCGTCATGAAACGTAGTTTCACCACCATGTATACCGTTCAACTTTTAGGCTTAACATGGGACAATATCACTTGCTTCATCGAATGACTAAATGATCGCTTGGCCAACCTACTCCATTTTGAGTGATAGAATATGTGTGGATACCTGGGACCACTGCAGAATACAGTCCAGACAGAAGACATGTTGACAGCTCTCCAGAGAAGCCACCGTTTGCTCCTCAAAGGGGTTCAGACAGATGTAGCACTTGTCTGAAGCAGACGGTAACTCTTCATCATCCCCGGCTGTTGTCTTCGATATCGAGCACTTTTCCATGTTCGTGAACAGATGCACGGTGGCGAACGACGACTTTCTAGACTAAGCGTAGTTCTAAAGTTATATCCACAGTCATGCTAACCAGTTAACACCACCCGTGGTTATCACTGACCGAGAGACTGGTGGCTAGCGAGTTACCGAGAGCGCAGTGTCGCTAGGGGCTTCTGCGCATGCGTCAATGCAGCCGCCATCTTAGAACGGGGTAGTCCCATTGATGTAATATCATACATCCCATAGATGTATGATAATACATCCGTCATTACTCCACTGCCGTGGCTGGAACTCACGGTTTAGTCTTGTCTTGTGTATGTGAAAAACCCTTTGGGTATGTTCACTGTGATACATATTCTTGATTTCTCAACTGGTCAAGTCTGCTGCTAAATTAGGTCTGTTTCTCTCCCCACAGAATTGGACCAGCTGTCATTATCATCATTTTATTTTATTTTATTTTATTTTATTTTATTTTATTTTATTTTATTTATTTATTTATTTGTTTGTTTGTTTGTTTGTTTGTTTGTTTACGATACACTGCTCAATTGGTGCCACTTTTTTAACTGTCACTTTATAATCCTTACAGATTATTGCATTACAACTAGAGGGGACTTGGGGATTGGTTTAGAAAATAAAAGACCAAATGATATAAAATAAAAAGGTATATATAGGATAAAAGGCACAATAGCAAAGGTACAAATAAACAGTAAAGAATAAGTATAAATATGACAGAAGGACAGAATAAAAACTACAGACAAAATACGTTAACCAAATATACGACTTCGACTAAATAAGGATGATAGAAGAAAAATATGTACACAATATAAACGCAATATACACAGAACTGTTAAATATGTGTAGATGTAGTTGAATTGCATATATAATTAGGTGCTTTGGTGACTTAAAACATTGGTGAAAAGGGTTATGTGCAATTCATGATTGTTTTCAGTCTTTTAAACTGTACATTCAGGGTAAATGTAAGTGCCTGATAGACATCTTAAGACATGCTCTTGATGTAAATTTCATGCCCTAAATCACGTTCTATGCAAATCAGCAGCTGGTGCCTAGGATATAGTATCCACACTCCTCACAGATAACAACACCGTCCCTTTCCCCTCTTCCCCGCTTTGCCTGCATTTTGAACCATTATAATTATTATAATCGGACTCTGTCTTGGTCGGGAAACTGTCCACACTACATGTCTGTCCCAGTTCGATTATCTCATCACGATCACGACCCTGCAACTTTTGTGAAGGCAAAAAAAACTTAAGTCAGAGAAAAGTGTCGATTGGCTTACATTGCAAAATCATTATCTCACTGTGTGGTGAGTAATGGTAATGGTGTAATGGTAGGGAAACTGAGTGGGAACTGTATCGAGCCAAAATAAGTTATTATTGAATATCAGATGATTTATAAATCACTTCATATTACAATCACAAATCAACTAGTAAAGAAAATAGCCATTAAAGCTCCAGTTCATTTGATTGTTTTTTCATTCTGCAGGCATCCCACCTTCCCACAGATGTGACACTTTCCCCATTACCAACCTGCAAATCTTTATTAATATATCTATAGCCCCTCTGTTTGAAACAGCCATGTATATTGAGCTTATGTTAGTACAAGTAATCCTCCACTGGGTCTTTAAGGCTGTGTTCAAAGAACTGCATCACAACTGTCCTCATTAAACCAGGAAGGGAATTTGAAAACAGGTTTTGCAACATCACTGTATGATAGTCAACTCACCAAGGAGAAGGAAAACTGCAGCGGACACATCGTAAGTGATAATGAAACATTATTAGTATTCTACATACAGTATAGTATTCTACATGTGGCTTTGAATCAAACAGAATCTTTAAAAAATATATATTATGTGTATCTAAGTGTGATATTGTTTCCCCTCCCAGACTGATTAAAGTGAGGGGGAGGATGAGTGAAGATAAGGATGAAACAGCAGAGTCTGCAGGATCCATTACTCTGGTTCTGAAGCGGGACCGTTCAAAAAGTCGTCCTCCGGACTTCAGTCATGAACTTGGACCCTCAGATACCCTCAGAAAGTAAGATTCTCCTCACTTATTAAGTGAAGCCATAATGGCTAAAATAATAGCCAGCATAATGTTTTTCATATGTATGTGTCTCTGAGTATCTATCAGCCACCAAGTGATACCTCTTAGAAGATAGTTTACACATTCATTGACACCTGCTGATTCTGGTGCCTAGTTGTAGTTTCACTATTTGGAGCTCTGCAAGCAGCTAGCCAGCTCTCTGCTTAAGATATGTGATCAGTCTGAAAGATGTTCCACTCCAGACTTCATATTTGCACAGAAGATCATGCAGTCAGTGATGAATTTACACTTTTAACACAAGAGATATCCCAATGAAGTTACCGTCATGTTGAAGTTGCTGTAAAAGTTTGCAGTGATTTGACATGTGGGAGGACATCTATTTGAATAGTATTTGAATGCTGACATTGGAGTGACAAGACACACACAAACAAGAGAACCCACTGAAATCTATGAGATGAACTAAGCTTGTCCGTGAAATCTCTGCAGGAAATGTTAAGTTTGTATTATCAACAATCTACAGATTCATCACACATTTAATGAGACAGACATGAGTCAGAAAAAACAATGAAAAGCAGGGGGATTTAAAATGAAGTAACAGTCCTTTTATCACTGACTGAATATATTCAACAGTACAAGATGATGATATATCTTGACAGGGAGATAAAGATGACTCTGGCATCAGAGGGTGGGGAGCCATGTAGAGGAAGATCCAGAACCAGAGCTGGACTGCAGACCGCCATTCAGACCAACAATGTAAAAAGTAAGACTGTGTTTAAAATGTGAATTTTTATTATGTGGACATTTGTAAGCACATTTGATCCCATAATTTATTTCATATGTTAAATTGCATAGTTGTTAAACATATTTGTATTACTACTTATTTTCTCTTTCAGTAGACAGGGCTCTGCAGGAGGATGAAAATAAGATCATTCTGAGCAAGAGACATGATTATGTGGCTGAAGGAACTAATGGAACAGGAAGCGAGATCCTCCTCACAGGCAACTATAATGAGCTCTACATGACAGATCAACAGAGTAAAGATGTCAATGCCCAATATGTGAGACAACGTGAGGCAGCTTTCAAGAAGACCCTCCACAATGTCTTATCTGGCCAACAGAGACACACCAGAGTTGACCTAACAAGTGACAATGCTGGCATTGGAGAAGTCTTCATAGTGCAGAAGTTCACTCTGCACTGGACAAAAGGCTCAAAAAAGAAACCAGCTAGCCATGCTACCCCTGCCCTGTATTGTGGTGGTCGGGCATTAGCTCTGCTTCCACCGGCCCAGGTGCTGGTGGTCAAGCATTAGCTGGTCCCTTTTGTTGGGCTGTTGGGCATCAGCCCCAACAGCTTTCTCTGTCTGTGGTGATGGTTGATGGTATATCCCTCCTTTGCCCAGACACAAGTTTAGCTTCCTCTGCCTGGAGTAATGGTTGTTGTATGTATATGTACGATTTCCTGTGCTTGCAGTTGGCAGTCGGAAAGCATTATTTCTGCTCCCTATGCCCTGGTGGCGGTCACTGGAAGTTTGTTGTTAGCTTCCTTTGCCCTAGTGGTGGTTGTTGGGCATTAGTCCCGCTTCCTCTGCCCCAGGTGCTGTTGGTGAGGTATTAGTCCAACACAATCTTTTGTTGGGTTGTTGGGTGTTGGACACAAGTTCAGCTTCCTCTGCCTGTAGTAATGGTCGTTTATTATACATACTAGCATTGTTCCTGCTCAGTATGCCCTGGTGGCGGTCATTGGAAGCTTGTTGTCAGCCCTCCTTTGCCCTCGTGGTGGTGAGGTATTTGTCCAACAACACAAACTTTTGTTGGGTTGTTGGGTAACAGACACAAGTTTAGCTTCCTCTGTCTGGAGTAATGGTCGTTGTATGTATATGTACCATTTCCTGTGCTTGCAGTTGGCAGTCGGAAAGCATTATTTCTGCTCCCTATGCCCTGGTGGCGGTCACTGGAAGTTTGTTGTCAGCTTCCTTTGCCCTAGTGGTGGTTGTTGGGCATTAATCCCGCTTCCTCTGCCCCAGGTGCTGATGGTGAGGTTTTAGTCCAACAACCCAACATTTAGTTGGGCTGTTGGGCATCAACCCTACTTTGCCTACCTGGGGAGCCAGTAGTTGCCATTTGGACGTAAGTTTAGCTTCCTCTGCGTGGAGTAATGGTCATTTATTATATGTACCATTTCCTCTACCTCCAGTTGGCAGTTGTTAAGCATTATTCCTGCTCTCATTGCCCTGGTGGTGGTCATTGGAAGTTTGTTGAAGCCTCCTTTGACCTAGTGGTTTTGAGGTATTAATCCAACAGCGCAAACTTTTGTTGGGTTGTTGGACATAAGTTTAGCTTCCTCTGCTTGGTGTAATGGTAGATTCTTATATCTACCATTTCCTGTGCCTCCAGTATGCCCTGGTGGCGGTCACTGGAAGTTTGTTGTCAGCCCTCCTTTGCCCTCGTGGTGGTGAGGTATTTGTCCAACAAAACAAACCTTTGTTGGGTTGTTGGGTTACAGACACAAGTTTAGCTTCCTCTGCCTGGAGTAATGGTCATTGTATATATATGTACCATTTCCTGTGCTTGCAGTTGGCAGTCGGAAAGCATTATTTCTGCTCCCTATGCCCTGGTGGCGGTCACTGGAAGTTTGTTGTCAGCTTCCTTTGCCCTAGTGGTCGTTGTTGGTCATTAATCCCGCTTCCTCTGCCCCAGGCGCTGTTGGTGAGGTATTAGTCCAACACAATCTTTTGTTGGGTTGTTGGACATAAGTTTAGCTTCCTCTGCTTGGTGTAATGGTAGATTGGTATATGTACCATTTCCTCTGCCTCCACTTGGCAGTCATTAAGCATTATTCCTGCTCCCCCTGCCCTGGTGGCGGTCACTGGAAGTTTGTTGTCAGCTTTCTTTGACCTAGTGGTGGATGTCAGGCTGTTGAGGAAGTGCCCAGATGTTAAAACAACTCTGGATGTCTTCTCTCAGGAGAAACATACTGAAATCTTTTTGACTCATATTGGCCAACTGGAATAGTTTGTCCACTTGCTTTATGGCATTTTTCAAACCGACCTACTGTTGGAAGCCTTTTGGGTCAGACAGAGAATAGTCCAAAAAGCATCTGAAAAGCCGCCAACAACCTGAAGGAGATGAAGATTTCACTCCTGCAGTTTTACTCCTGAAAGAATCCTCAAATCTTCCATTGTCCAATGGAACTGAATAAGCACTCAGTATGTCAGGAGATGCAAGAGCTGCTGAAGCCACAGAACAGATCAAAGAATGAAGTCATGAGATCAACTGTTCAGCATGCTACTGATGAGAAAGTTCTAGATGTGTTGAAGACATACAGAACATCACTGCATGGACAACACATTGATTCCAGATGTGAGGACTGCAGAAAGGCTCTGTGAGTGCAGATTTTATTGTCAACATTATAAAGTATAAAGAACCAAATAAATATACACACAAGATACACACAGGGGCATTGTAAAAGTCTACTAATTTTGGGACAATGTTAAGATAAGCCAAACTGTGTTGTTAGTATCAAACTTGCACATTGTTCAACTAAAACACATTTTTAGTTTTTGAAATTATTAGGTTTGTTTTTCCAGCAGAAAATCTTGACTCTTGGGCAAATTTGTGCCACAACAGTTAGTGACAAGAGTCTGCAGCATTCAGGAATAAAGTACAAACTGTGTACTGTAGGCTCTGAGGTCAGTTTAAGTACTCCTGTCCAGGAGTCCATAAAATGTTTTAAATTATCTTTTTCTTGTTTGTCAGTGAATAATCCACTGCAGCTGATGTACTTTGATCTTGAGATTTGTAAAATTTAATGAATATTTACTTTTGTACTGTACTGTGCTTTTTCAGTACGCACACAAACAACAAACATGTTTTTCAGGTTCCCGTGGACAGCTAATATAGCTAAAGGTTGCTACTGTAGGAGTTGAACCTCGCAGTGTTGTCATCTTTTTGGTTCAGCATACTGCTACAAGGGACTTTTCCTCAGAAATCGGTAATTTACTGTAACTTTTATTTTACAAATAAATCCATCTGACACCACTGAGGAAATACTGCCACTGTGTGTTCTGATTCCAGTAGACAGGAGCAGGGATGATATAATCTTGGAAATATTTAAAGTTTACAGAATAAAGTTGCAGTTCGTCTTACAATTAAAAACATCTCTGTGCTGTTTGTATTCTGCAGTTTTGCATCCTGTTGACTTTCATCAACAGGATGATGAGTGAATCACAGCAGCATCATTGTCTTCTATCATTTATTCTTTTTTTCAGGTCAGGGGACTGCAGGTTGTCACAGATAAGTCATGCTTCTCTGGCCTCAACTCTAGAGTCTAAACCTATGACAGAGGTGAATCTGAAACAACCTACGGAATTTGGTAGTTTTGCTGCTGGTTGATTAACTGCAGTCCACACTGTAGAATGAAGACTCAGTCCACTGACCACTGAGTCTACTGACTCAGTCCTTTGCCTTAAGGAAATGGTAAGTTATGTTGAGTTAGAACACGATCCACAATTTCTTTGAATATTCTTGTCTGAACACAACAGATCATCTTAGTTTCTATCTGTTTGAAAGTAATTAAATTAGCAGAAAAATACATATTTCACTGGTCTCTCTGTATTCTCCTCCAAATCCAGACTTGCCCAAGAGCAGCAGCTTGTTAATATTCTTTGGTTGTGGGACTGCAGTGTGTCAGAGGTCAGCTGTGCTCATTTTGTCTCAGCTCTGACAGAGCTGGATCTGAGAAACAATAAACTTCACTACTACGATTTGACGCTGCTCCACACTCCTCACTGTAGACTCAAGACTCTGAGGTGAGACACCATGTGCTGAGATCTGCGCTGAGATCAACATGATGTAAAAGTTGTGGTGACAGTTTGCATTAAATGGTTTAAAAGGTTGGACTCAGTTCATGTTTATATTAGACCAAACACAGTTAACTTTTCAGAATCTGAATAAACTCATGAGTATACTCATGATCCCATACAGAAATTTGAACTCAGCTGCAGTACAAAACTGTCAGCATAAAAACAAACACTAAAAATGTTATAAAAACAAACATTATTGGAGAAAGAAACTAAAAGAAAGAAAGTGAAATGCTGAAACACTCAAAGCACATATTCCTGATATTGCATAGGGAAATAAGTGTCAGCCAAGCAGAGGAACCAGACCACAGTTTCTTGAACCTTTTCCCATCATTGTGAGAGAGCAAATCAGAATTTACAATCTCAATATCTCAAGCTAGATAGATAGATAGATAGACATCAGTTTACATGCACTACAATTTCACTTTTGGATCTGGATATTTAAGATTCTCACTTGTCTTTTTCTCCCAACAGGTCTGTCTCTGCTGGTATAAGTTATAAACTCCCCAATTAGAGTCTCCTGGGGGACATAAAATACATTGGCTGTGCCGCATATATATTTCCACTGGGTCAGCAATATCCAAACTTTAGTTACAAATTTGATTACTGTCTACATTACCCTTGTATTAGGCCTTAGGCTATAAGCCAGCTCTGTAGTACTTTTTTCCAACTACTACAAGCAAAAACAGATTATGGCTTGTTGTATGTTCTCAACTCTAATGAATTAATAAAAAAATATGGAATCACTTGTCTGGAAATTGTCATTCAGCCTAAAGTGCTATTTCCACCAGCTGCTGAACTGAAGTGGGTTAGGGAGTTCATATTTTGGAATTCAGCAAGGATTGTGTTTCTGAAATATGTCTCTATTTAATGGAATTCAAAAAGAATTGTGATTTGGGAATTTGGACCTATGTTTTTGAATTTGGAGGGATTGTGTTTTTAGAATTTAAATGAATGTTTTTGAAATGCAAAGACATATATTTGACTCATTTGTGAACACCTGGTGGCTTAGGGTGGCCCCATCAAATCAAATAAAATCAATCTAGATTGACAGTGGGATTAACATGTATGAATATTTAACTGAGCTGAGAGCAACTACTATCATATCATATGGCGTCATCTGCACTGGGAGATGGTCACACAGCCCACAGCCACTGGCACCATTCCCACACTGATGCCATAAATGCAGGGTGCAGGTCCTCAGCCCAACCCATCCAGAGAAACCCACAAGGCAGCATCATTGCAGCTAGGAGCAATCACAGCAGGACAGGTGAGAATGAGAAAAAAAATATCAATTCTCAGCAGCCCTCGGGTCCCCTGGCTGGTGGACCCACCACCCATAGGAAGTGCCCTAGGTCTCCAGTGCAGTGTGAATTGTAGAAAAGGGCTAGGACCTTTGCGGTCTGATTTCCAGATCCCTGTTACAACAGGGATATGCTATGTAACTTCTCTCCAGAGGAAGAGTATGTCATAACTATTTTGCCTGCTTGTTGACTGTTATGGACAGAACAGAGTGGTCACAGCCCCTTTAGACTTGGAGGTTGGAAGAATGTGGGGTGAAATACTGTAACCAGGTGTGAACATTCATAAATAAACATCTAGCTTCTTGCCTGAACATATGCAAGTTAAAGGCTCTGCTTCTCTCTCTTATCATTCCACTGAAGTGGTTGAGGCAAATAAGAGCGGAGGTGTGATCAATCAGTGTCCTTGTTTGTGTCTCAGTAATCAAGGTGTGATTAATCAGTCACTGTTCTTCCCTGAGAGCTATGAGGCACATGGTTCAAGGTGTGAATTGGGGTGAGATTTCTTGGGAAGAGCCCAAAACTGCATTGTAAGGTGTGATATGCTAATTGGTGTCTCCTACACTGTTTTTGGACATAGATGGCTTCCTTTCTGGCTCTCTTAAATTAGTCCAGTTGCTTTTGTTTTTGCCACAACTATCATGACCTGAGGGACTGAGAACCTTAACTAAAACATAAATTAGCATTACATTTATTTTTGTCTACAGGAACCCCTTGGAATCATCTCAAGGAGCAGACTCAGAACTGGGTGCAGTAGAAATGCAAATTGTCAGCTTTTGTTACCCCTCGCCTGGCTCCCCAGGAGGGTGACAATAAAGCCTGTTTTTTCACAAAACTAGTCTGAGGAGTGCAAACATGCAAATCTTAACATATAGTGGGGTTTCTATGTGGCAGACATTGTTGGAAAGCTTAAGGAGACACTCACAATTGCATTTGGGAGATTTATACTTGGTTTTTCTGTGGCTGGACACAATATGAAAGAAGAATGTATTTTACAGTACATAACTGGAGTAAATAGAGTGTAGGAAAACCGAATCTGAGTGTATATATATTACAAATAATAGCTTTCTTAAGAGGGTCGTATTGTCCTATTACTGTACCCTGATACTGTACACAGACACGACCAGTGTTTTCCTTCCTCCGCACAGGTCTGCGCGCATGCGCATTGGGCCCTGTCGGGGAGTTTGTTATGACAAGCCAAGGCCTCGGACTAAATTAGGAGCGAAGCCCCCGTCTCTTGTCCAGCCGATTCCGCGATGGAGGGCATGGACCTGGACTTGGACCAGGAGCTCATGCAGAAGTTCAGCTGCATGGGCACCACGGATAAAGACATCCTGATATCGGAGTTCCAGAGGCTCCTCGGGTTTCAGCTCAACCCGGCCGGATGCGCCTTCTTTCTGGACATGACCAACTGGTGAGCTCGGTGCTTCGCTTGGCCTTTTTCTGTGCGACTGTGTAGTATGAGATAAGAGATAACAACAGACACGCTGCTTGGTCACCACTTGGTGATATTTCGTCTTAAAATACAGTAAAAGACGGTTTCGTCGTCTCCTTACGTGGGTGTATGTGTATGTGTGTATGTGGTAACCGTGGGTACACTGTCAGCAAACGACGCCGGAGTAACGTAAGCGTTAGCTGAGTCACCGCGTCTGCGACGACTTTTGACCGTCATGTCAGGTAGCTTAGCAGGGGGATAACATGCTCAAACATCAGACACAAGTCGACCATAATCATCACAGTAGTTCGTAAACAACTGTGGGTTTCATCCGAACACAAAAAGCTCCAGAGACGCCTTCTGAATATGTGTTTATCGAGGTTGTTTGGGGGGCTGTTGTGAGTCGTGAGTCTTTCTAGTTAGCACGAAATGACAATTAAAGTTTCACCCTATCTGCCTCTCTTCTAAGTACTATCTGTGTCCACTTGTGTTATATATATATACGATTAAAGCTATAGACATATAATATGACCAAATGTTGCGATTCCTGCGCGTATCTAAGCGTTTAACTGTATATTACGTAACCAGTCCAGCATTACGTCTCAAAGCTCACACTGTGTATGTGTGTGTGTGTGTGTGTGTGGTTGTGCAAGTCCGGTAAATCTTCACCGAAACTGTGCCTCGGTAAACAGTAAATGACACCAAAAGGGGGCTAATTTGTTATTTCGAGGCGTTTGTTCCGGATATGGCGCGCGATGTGCTACCCAGAAAGTGAAACAGAAAGGATGTGGTGCATGAAAACGAGCAGGAATACGTCTGAGGGACGAAGAGGTCATTCAGGAATCTTCCCTTTAACTCAGGCTTTTCTGCGCATGTTTGCAGAGTTAAGCCTGTGCAGGTCTATAACATAACACGGCGGTGTCTGTGGGGCAGAGCAGGCTGCATAGAGAGAAAGAGAGAGAGAGGGAGAGAGCTCCTCTGCAACGGGATTGCTAAAAATAAAAACTGCTGCTTTATGGATGTGACCAGCTTGTCACAGAGAGCACGCATGTGCAATTTCCCTGGGTCTGCAGACATCTCAGAGGGCACGATATGTGCATTTCACTCCACGACTCCACGACGAATTACAATACTGTTGTCAAATATTTTATGTAATTGGTTTGTCTCATTGAGGTTGGGATGTCATCTTAATGACATATCAGATATTGCAATATTTGACTATACACTACAACATAGCAAGATGAATTATAATTGAAATGTGCAAAATGTAAACTGAATATAAACACATAAGGGTAAATTACAACAATATAGTTCCTGAGTTAAATTATTTGCTTGATCGGTACATGTATTCTAAAGGGTTGGAGTACTGGGGAATTGCTCTTGTTGTTTACAGGGTAAACATTGACATGATGTACAAATAAATTACAGACATACAGATATATAAGATTTTATTTTGTGAAGCAAGTTGGGAAATGGGTAAATACATCCTTTAAAAATGTTCCAGTCAAATGAAGGAATGCAACTTCAAGCTGGTGAAACCAGTTTTTCCACATTCATTGTGATGTAGAAGTACAATGGAGTCATGTGACCTCACAGTGTAGCCTTCTGTATTTGATTTGTAGCAAATGCTTTTATAGATAATTACTCACACTGCAAACATCTATCTATCTATCTATCTATCTATCTATCTATCTATCTATCTATCTATCTATCTATCTATCTATCTATCTATCTATCTATCTATCTATCTATCTATCTATCTATCTATCTATCTATTACTACTACTTACTACTACTACTACTATCTATTGATATATATAATTGCTCCATTTTTGTTTGCTTGAGATATTGAGATTGTACATTCATAGAAATACAATGTATATCAAATATTTTCTCCAGAGATGTATTTTTATGTCCTTTAGGAGACGGATGTTCATTTGTTTACCAGTGGAAAAAATGTAAATGAGAGTAAACCATTAGCTGAATTGTGGGATGTGTTTCAGGCTCTAACTTGCATAGATATTGTTTATTTGTTTATTGATTTGTGAATATTTAAAGGCAAAGTGATCAACAGTTTTATCAAAAACTTAGCAGAAGATGCTCAGTACATAGAGAAAAATCTTAGTTACGACTTTTGCTCTTTTGGTAGTGGCTTACTGTGTGCAAACTGCTATTGCAAATATTGGTTTTCTAGGACTCATTCATATATTTGAAACTATTCAACTACTCAACTTCCAATGTTAGTAACACACACAGACTATTCACTCTCCCGGCACATTTTGGGATAATTTAAAGTCTCCATTTGATCTAAAAATTGTTGTATTTTTATTATTTTATTTTGTAGTTTTTGCTCTTTCGCTCTTGAAAAATCAATGGTAGCAAGCTTAATTTCGCCCTTAAGTGTTTTGATTGCGGACTGTACAATATCTGTTCTGACGACTTGGTTCGGTGTCTTGTGACCTTGCAGGAACTTGCAAGCAGCCATCGGAGCCTACTACGACTTTGAGAGTCCCAACATCAGTGCACCGTGCATGTCCTTTGTGAGGGATGTGACGATTGGCGAGGGCGAATCAGTTCCACCCGACACACCCTTCACAAAGACCTGGAGGATACAGAACACAGGTATGTCCGCTCATATGATGGAATACGGGGCTGTTAGCAGATTTCATCAATGATAAAAACGATCAGCTTGGATTGTTTTTGTGCTCCTCCAGGTGCAGAGTCGTGGCCTCCCGGGGTTTGCCTGAAGTACGTGGGAGGAGATCAGTTTGGCCACGTCAACATGGTGATGGTGCGGTCTCTAGACCCGCAGGAGATGACTGACGTCAGTGTGCAGATGCAGAGCCCCGTGTCACCCGGCATGTACCAGGGGCAGTGGAGAATGTGCACAGCCACCGGACTTTACTATGGAGGTTAGTGCACAAACTCAGCACCCATTGTCTTCCCTGCTTAGTACGTTAATAGTGTTGCAGGGGTCTGCTGGAGCCTCTCCCAGCACACATACTGTAGGGCACACACACACACACACCATTCACACTCGCACCAGTTTAGAGCTCAGCCCAAACATGCCTGGTGGTGGTCTATGAGAGGAGACCAGCCCTGTGTAGGAGACCCGCTCAGACATGGAGAGAACATACACAACGTCTCACAGAAGGGCCCTTGCTACAACGAGGACCTGGGGACCTTGTTGCTTGAGGTGACAGTGCTATCTACCACATCACCTTGTCACTCTGACTCATAATATATTTGGGATAAACAGAGAACATGGAGAACACGCAAAAAGTTGTTGTGTGTTATGTTTAAAAAAAACACCCTTAATCACATATTTGGTGGAAAGAAAGATTTGACATTTTTGACCTTAACAGTGACTAAGGGTATGTTTTTTGACTAGAGTGTTTTATTGACTGCCTAAACATAAAGTAAAATAAATATATGTAATATGGTGAAACCATCTATTAAGGCTGCAACAAACACCTGTTTTTGTTGTTGATTAATCTGCTGATTATTTCCTTGATTAACAGATTTGTTGTTTGTTTTTTAAAATTTTTGTTTTTTTGTTGTTTTTTTGTTGTTTTTCTGTTTCTGTTTCACAAAGACCCTCTCGTTGTATTGCTCACTTAAAGGACATTACATTTTCTGTCCTAGAGTATTAGATAGAAAAAACAAGATAGAAAATCATCCAAGATATTATAGAAAAAAATGTATGAAGCAGAGATGCAAATGTTTTGACATAATTGCTTTAAGTCAGTTAATCGACAATTAGTCAACTTAGCGATTAGTCGTTGCAGCTCTACCATCTACATGTTTTTTTTTTTTGTTGTAATAATAATCGTGACCCTGAATCTGTGCCCCCTCTCAAATGTACGATAATCTGGTATTTAAATTGAGCGCCCAACATGCACATTTAGAGCCAAGCAGCAGCACGAGGCAGCAGTTGTGGCCGGAGATTAAGTGCTAGATAATTTCATCTGCCTTTCCTTTGGTGAAAACTATTAAGACGTCTGACAGCCATTCAATTAGCGCACACAAATTAGGTCAAGAGTCATTGGTTTAAGTTGATTTATGCCCTCCTGCACGTTCAGCCTTTATGTTGGATCCCATCTTACTAAGGAAGTCCCTCGAGACTTAAGCAGCAGAGGGATACTCAATTTAAAGTAACACTTAGCCTAAATATTTCATGCTGCTGTTCGAGGCGAGAGTCCATCACTTCATATCGTCTGTTAAGCAGTTTTAAGAGGGAAAAGAACAGCAGACCTGGTCCTCTTTAAATCTTTAGGCCTTTCATTACTGTCCAGAAAGCCATAGGAATTCAGAATGCTAGGTAGCTCCAACTGCTGACATGCAGGCACAGGTTGAGGATGGAGCAGTGTTCATCATTCTACCGTACTATTTGTTTCTCCTGACAGATGTCATTTGGGTGATCCTGAGCGTGGAGGTGGGAGGCCTCCTGGGCGTCACGCAGCAGCTTTCATCCTTCCAGGCCGAGTTCAACACCCAGCCCAACCGAAGCCTGGAAGGAGACTACAACCCCTTCGCCTCTCCAGGGAAGAGCAAGTGCCCCAACAGCAACAACAACAGCATCCACGATGCCAGCGGGCATACGGTCGCCGGGGAACATTGGCAGGGAAACCCCAACGAGCTGCAGCAAGAGCAGAATGGACTCTCACACAACTCTGTGGATATACTAGCAAACAGTCTACAAAGCAATCTGTCAGTAGTCTCATATAACCAGGTGAGACAGTGAAAAGACATCAAGGAGGGGGTCCGTTCACCTCTTACATATGATGAAATCAATCCGTCAGACTTGATTTGGTTAACAGTTTTAACAGCAGATGTCAAATAAAAGGCTTTAAAAAGATCTCCTACCCTGCCCTCACTAACATAGACCAACATGCTCTCTCTAAGTCGCGCTAACCACCCAATCCACTGTATGGCGATAAGGCTATGGTTCAATTGCTGATGGTTCAGTTGCAATGTGTTTTAGCTATTCAGCCCAAATTACACCCAAATGTACATTTAACCCATATGAAGTCATTCAGACTGTTTTGCACACGTGTTGCAGCTCCTCTAACGGCCTCCCTCCCTCTCTCTCCCAGGGTATACAGGAGCCCTATCCTTTCGGGCACTCTTAAACGATGGGGACTTGTCACAGCGAGGCAGCACTACACCGTACCTCTGGAGTCTATCACACCAGTAAGAGTAAGGCGGCTTTACAGTAGCTGACTTGAGTGTGGAGATTCAAAAAACACTTTATGCAAAGTCCGGCTACACTTTGAGAGAAAAAAAAAACAAAAAACAGAGGCCAACGCTCCTGACGTGCAGCTCAAACATCTTCCCACAAACCCACTGTATGCATGTGTGAATGCTAAGTTAAAAACAAAAAAGAGTGCTATGAGTCTTTTGAGTGATTTCTTTTTTCAGATTTTTTTTTTTTTAGTTGTCAGGGTGCAAATGAAACAATGGCAGGAGAGCGTGTATTTGTGAAATTGTGTTTATATGTGTGTGCAACTGAAAGAGAGACTTTGGAGGAAAAGCCATTTATTTTTGCCAACTGATTCTCCACTTTCTGCTTCGACTCTTGGTCTATTGATTCATCTTTTTATGAAAATTAGCAAAATGGGCGTCTTGGAAACAAACCATTAGACAATATTATTTTCCTTTTGAAATCGATGTACAATTTAAGAAGAGGGCCTTCCGGTTCGTCTACCAGGGAAGATGCAGTGCAACGTTTCCTCCACTGGGGGGAGACAGGCCATTAAGATCAACGCACAGAAATTGAAACTCCCTGATAGTGACCTTACAATGTGTAAACTGTAAACAAAAATAACCAAAACTTGTATCCGGCTTGTTTTTCCCTCCCAGACATGAGATAGACTCATTGGTGGAGGCATTCATGACACAAAAGAAGAGCAGCAGCAGAGATTCCCCTCAATCGTTGCTCAAAACTAAGATTGTTTATTTTTTCATACAACACAAGATAGCATTCAAAACACAGGATTAATACACATCAGTTATTGATTTCAAGCCATATAAACATAACCAGAATTTAAAGAAAATATGATACTCCATAATTATTATTATCATCAATTCCTATTACAATGGAAGCAATGTTTGTTTGTGAAACATAATTTCTTAATTTTGAGTTCATAAAATATATATCAACAGGCATCAAACAGTAATAAATAATTCCATTCAACCACATAGATAAGCAAATATATGTGATAAAACAGTATTTCTCATTCTATGATTTACATTGAAAGCTGTTCCCAACATTGTTTTATCACATTAAGTTGAATGTACTCTCTGAATGTAGAAGAAAGCATATGTTTCAAAATTAAAATAATAGTAATTTTCCCAAAGATTTGACATTGTATATTTGCTTTAAACTGGCCATTTTATTAGTGTTGATGTTCTTATTGTTAAGAATTTTTTTCCTCGAATAATGTGTAAGGTGTTCTACAGTCTGATCAACGTCATCATGACAAGCTTCTCAAACACGTGAGAAAAAAAAAAATCAAAAATTGACAACGAAAAAACGACCGAATCTCATCTTCCAAAAGCGTTGTTACTGAATATTTACTTTGCACTAACCGGCTGAACTATGCACCGAGTAATGCGACCTCCACCTTGACAAGACCTGTGCGTGCTCTCCTCCTCCTCCACAAGTGCTGTTAAGTCCTGAAGGGTTTATGATCTCTGTGATTTTTATCTGCCACCCGCAGCCAGTGAGTTAGACCACCTCCACAGGCACACACACACTCACACACACACACGCATGCACACACACACACCCACACACACACCCCCTCCCCATGAAGGTGTAACTGTTCGCCCCAGGGCTCTGGAGCATTGACAGCGTGACAGTACCAGCCAATAAACACTGCAACTTGTCACCGGGGCCTCCGGGCAGACTGCTGTTTTCACAGAGCGTCGTGTGTATTCCCGGTGGGGGGGGGGGATAAAAAACAAAAAAAACCAACAAGTTTCATGATAAATGTTTTCTCTCTCTCTTTCTGCCATCAGAGGTATTTGCTGTCATTGTCGGTTTCATAAAGTGCAAAGCGTGTTTTCCTCTCCGTTGTACCATCTCTCTGAAGTTTCCGCTGGCCAGATTGCAGAATGAATCAGTTGGCATTAGACTCGTACAACAGCACATTTATGAGAGTGAGGAAGTGCAAACAGATGAAAGCTTTTTCCCAGTGTGTTTGATGAATGTTTGTATGATTAAATTATCACTGAAAACCAAAGTTTTGGGCTTTTTGTCATTTTTGTTTCAGCTTTCAGTGTCAAAGAATCTCAAAAGCAACAGATTTCAAGTCATGATTTTACACAGATATTATGTCGTTGTTGCTCCTCTTGGGTCTCTACTGTATTAAAGACTACTTTTCAAATCCAGCTGTATGGCTCCTGCATTCATTTGTGACGTTGGTGTCTGAGGAGTCATGCTAACAGATCTTAAGTTATCCGTTATCTTACCCGCTTTGTACCTGAACACAATTGAGGAGGTCTGCTGGTGCACACATAGAACAAAGGGGAGGATTACACCCTGGAGAGGTCTCCAGGCCATCACACACTTTAATCAAATCTCCAGTCGAGCTGATCATGCACA
Source organism: Karalla daura (assembly GCA_029224185.1). Lineage (NCBI taxonomy): Eukaryota > Metazoa > Chordata > Actinopteri > Chaetodontiformes > Leiognathidae > Karalla > Karalla daura. The sequence continues at coordinate 14,511,998 of CM055193.1, read as the reverse complement.
TTTTGGAATTGGGGGGGCAAAAGAGCACATGATGGAAACAGAACATACAAACTTCAGATAGAAGGAATCAGTACTGGATACGGTTGTAAGGCAACAGCAATACTCAGCAGCAGTCAACTTCACTCTTACAATAAAGCTAAATATTGGAACAAGGTGAAACCAGGCTGCCCCTTTTTGTGCTAGCAAAAAAGCAAAATTTAACAGTCGCTTTGACTGATGAGTCCATTATGAATTTACAGCGAGCCGTTTAAAGAGGAAGGGAGAATTTCAGTGAATTTATTCATTATTCATTCATTCATTCATCTTCTTACCCACTTCATATCAGTTTTGTCACAGGGTCTGTGGCACCTATATCCAACTCCAGTCCATCACTGGGCACACACTCACAACTAGGGACAATAAGCGTCTCCAATTGTGCTAAACACACATGTTTTTGGACTGTGGGAGAAAATCCCCTCACACGCTGGGAGAACATGCAAATGCCACACATGAATGGCTGGGTGTGTGTGAAGACATGACTGTGTAATGAGAGTGTGCATCCACACTGTCTCAGTCACAGAAAGCACTTTGTGTTCATTGTTAAGTGTTATTGCTGTTTTGGGCCTTAGAACCACATGAAACAACTTTTTGATCTTGTACATCCCATGTGGGTAGCAAAACGACATCTATGTCGAATCTTACTTTACATATGCTCTCTCTTCCACATCTGTTTCATTAAACACGCTACATTCCTATGTGGTGGATAGTGGTTGCCGCTCTTTCTTTTGCACTTCAAGGAAGTGTCAGATTACACGCCAGCCTGGAGGCCTACTGGTCTGGAGCTCTTCCACCTGTTAGGCCCCATTGTGACTGTCAGCAGGGAGGGTGCCTGAGGGAGCTGCTCTCACTTGAGATTTGCTCAGGTCAAATGTTAAACAGAAACGAACAGTAGAAAACAGAAAAAAAGTGCTGGAGTAATCAGACAAGTAGCCGCGGAGTGACTGCGGACATTCATCTCACTGATATCGCTTCCTAAGAAGCGACATGAGCATCTATAAAGATGGATAACGTGGGTGGTTACATAGGCAGCACCTCTTTAGAATAGTTCAACACAGCCGCACAAACATTGCTATTTAGTTTAAGCAAACATTTACACGCTCTTGCTTTCTTTTTCTGTCTCTGTGACTGTCACAGGTGCTCTGGATACCAGTTATTCAACTTTTCCAGTAGTAGTGAAAGAACATTTCCTGAAAATTACACTGCACAGAGACACCTTGAAACACAATCTCTTGAGCCCCATCTAATGTCAATATTAGAACTTGACTATTTCCTTATACTACATAATTCCAGGTCCTAAAAATCATATTAGAATATGACAATTTCCTTATACTATGCAATTTCAGGTCCTGAAAACAGCCTTACATTTATGAGGAGCAATCAGTTTTTGAGGGCCCTGCTTAAGAATGCAGATTTGTCACAGAAATCAAATTGACATCTTAATTCTCTGCAAATATCTTAACACATATTTAACATGTTATTTTGATTAACATCTGCATATAAATGTTTTAACTGATTCGTCCTTGGTACACATCATATGCTGAACTACAGTATTAATTGTAAATAAAGTACCTGCTGGGCCTGCTTGTGGCCCCGGAGGACATAGTTTCTCAGGTCAGGATAATTTGTTTCAGACTGATTTATTCTTCTGTCCCAACTTTCAGGCTGTTAGGAGAAACAGGTCAAAACAACACTGCTCTAGCACAAGATTTTTACCCTGACCTGCTTCTCAGACAAGGCATCCAACCTTTAACTCTACAAGTGTAGATTTTACAGGTTTGCAGTTCAGTGACTGTAAATTCATAACTTTATAACACTATGATGGAGAAAAAAAATGGTTGTGGTGAATGACTCCTCCCTCTCTCTTTGTTGCAGGATGGAGATATATTAAAGATACTTTGTACTCGGGGGCCATCTGGCTTTTTAATCCTTCTGAAAATGATAGACAAATGCCAGACAAATGTATTTCCTCTTGAGGATCAATAAATTAATTCCTATTCCTATTCACAAATGAACAAAGAACATTGTAGCCAGGGTCATGTTACCATAGAACAAGTCCCCAAAGGAGAAACAACACTTATTTAGAAATGCTGCTATACAAACAAACCCATATAAAACTATTGATTTGCCAGTAAATCAATCAGCAGGAAACTAAGAGAAATAATTATGCTTCTAATTATGCTGCCAGAGCAGAATTGTTAAAAGGTGCAATGCAGGATAAATATGATAAATGAAAATCTATTGTAAAAATAAAGCTTAAACCTTTTGTGTAACTGGCTCATGTATTGACATTTGCAGGGTAATTAACTCCAAGCCTGAATCTTCAATCTGATCATGTAACAGCAAAGAGCACTGGGAGCCATCATACGTAGCTTTTCTTATGAAACAGATGGAGATCGCTCAACACTGGAGCAACGTGACAGGTGATTTAACATCCAAGGAGTTGTAAAGTCATGGCGGCTGGACGTGTAAGTTTTCACCTCCCATCCAAAAGTTGCATAACTCTAAAAATCCTTGGATAACTGTAACTTACTCTCCATCTATGGAGAGTTAACATCTGGCTGGGTCTGGTCCTTTATGAACCCCAAAATAAGCATAAATTATTCCTCATGTCTCACACTCAGAGGTGGGCTGTGACACTTGATGGATCAGATAAAATGAGACTTTACAAATCCCCTGGCTTCTGTAGTTGTGTGGCTTAATGTTCACAGTTTGAAGATCATCTCTTAACACTGTCATTGTTGTTATGATTGTTAAAAAAGTGCACTCACGGCTTCTCCCCAGGCTGTTAAAACATGTTTACTTAAGGAACTCTCCATCTGAATACTGCCTCCAGTCATTATTAAGTATGCACTTAGAGCAGCCTCGCTCACTGGGACACACCCTTTCTTTCAGAATTGATATGTCACAAAGGCGCCATGTCCCAAATAAGTCAAACCCTTGCTGCTGAGACCAGAAGTCAAACAAGGTGTCTCAGTGGTTAGATGATTGGACGCAGGTCACCCAGCTGTGAGCTCTGGGCAGGACCCAACAACCACGCACAGAACATCCTCACCTGAGGGCAAACAAGCCAACGTCTGCGCAGGAGCTTGACATCAGTCCAAAACTGAAGTCGACCAGGAGGAAAGTTCAGGACTAGAAAGAGAGGAAACGCTGCTGAAACCACTTTGTCAAACACTGACAAGGTAAGCCTACACTTTGCTATGATAATACTAGTGGGATATTACTGCTGCTGCACTACTTTTGGATACTTCACTCCTTGACTTTAATGATACTTTGGAAAACATTACGATGCTTTTTCCTGCTTTTGGATGACAACTTGGGTGAGCTTTCACCATGGACTTGAATGTGATGCTGGCTAATGAAGTTTAAACCATTTTTATCGTGCCATTACATGTAAATTGTTTGTGTCTTGTTTTGCCTGAATGACATTAACTACTTTGGCTCATAACTTCACAGAAAGTTACGTTCAGTTTCCGTTAGTATCCATCACTTTGTAGTCATCATTTCTTGCTTCTAGCTATCCCTGTCTCACCACTATGTTCACGCCTGTTGTCATGAGTGCAATAAATTTGGCTCCAATATTTACTTAACAGTTACAACCATAGCTGAACGAATTACCAGCAATGCTACTGAGACTATTTCCTCTAGAGGCAGCTGCAGAATGAGCTTTCTTTCTGATTAAAACCAGGCCAAGTTAAAGCATCAAATATCATCCAAAGTCGTGTATTTTTAAACTGGGATGAGGACAGTAACTAAGTGTGATTACTGACTGTGAAATAGACTTTCATTTTCAGCTGTTTTCCTTTGTCTTTCTGATAATGTACATATTCATATTGGGCAAAATGGCTCTCTCTAATCTAATTTTGAAATGCTTGAGCTGTTTTAATGAATCCGCATTTTGCTTAAAGATAAAAGCTTGTTTGTGGATCGAAGATGTGAGCAGTGGCATTAAATTGCTCTCTTTGTTTTAACCTGTCAAGATTGAAACCTTTGCTTAGCAGACAGAGAGAAACTCACAAAGGTGTGCTATCAAACACCTTTTGTTCAAAGAAAAGTGGAATGTGGGCAGCCTTGAATGAGCAAAGCTTTTCCTATCAACAAAAAGCATCTCGTATCAGTCACTGCTACAGATGTGAAAAACACTGAATGTAACTCTGCATTGTAATACACTGGCTTTCAAGAGGGTGCTGCTGTCATCCAGGCATACACCCACCCACCCACCCACACTCAAATGCACACACACACACACACACACATACAAACACAGAGGGATAATCCAGAACGGCCAGTTTTTAAAAACACTCAACATTCAAACTGCTGGTGCCCGGAGGCGAAGAAATAATCGTAAAGATATCTACCATGTGCCCCACTGTTTAGGCCATCTACCTCCTGTTTAATATCTATTCTAATCTGGGTTTTGTCAAGTCTATGATGATCAGGTTTTACTATTTCTGCCAACTTATATGTACATAATCAATCCCAACTCTGAAGATGACATGGCAAATAATTTGTTGACTGCAGACCATAAAAAGACTGTTTCTCCAAGTTTCCCCAACAACATTTTATCAGTTATTGATAGTGAGTTTTTTCTTTTCTTTTTTCCTCTGTACAGCTTCAGAGAATTGCCCTGTTTCTTATCACGCCACCTCTGGCCATGTGCCATTGTTTTGTCACTGTTTTGAGCCGGGAACCCATTTGCACAGCACTTCACACTCAGTGTTTGTTGAAAAAACTGCCTGTGAATAATAATATTCAGTATAATAGAGTCTGGGATAGCGCAGACCATTTTACTTTTTTTTAAATTTCCGTCTGGTGAAAGCCTGTCACACTTCACATTCTCTGTTGTTATTCACTGTAGTACCTCATACTTCCAATTAGGCTTTATTAGAGTCACAGTTAAAAGCTAATATGTATGAAATAGATGCAGATGCACAATCTGAAACAGGTGTATAATTTAACACTCATACCACTCCCATTTAGGTGAGCTGTTCTCTTACTCATACTGTGATGAATACACTGCAGCTACTTGTCCTTTATTCACGCATTATGGTGTCCCACCCTGCAGCAGGCTTTGTTGTATCAAGCTTTGTTTCACCATTATCTTCTAATCTATCTCAATGACTTGGGTGGTTACATTATGATATTAGCCAAATAATTGCTTTGGCGAATTCGGGTCTGCAATAAAAGTGACAAACAGATCAAATTTCACTTACATTTTGCGCTTTGCTCTTTCTTCTTCCCTTTGTGCATTACAATCTGAGAGGTGGAGTTGGTTACTCACTACTTCCTGGGTTATGATGAAAACAATTTAAAAAGATAAGAGGAATTGGAATAAGAAATTGGAATAGAATTACAATAAGAAGTAGAATTCAACATGGACTGGGTCTTTAACATCCTCCCAAGAGCATGTTAAATAAATTCTTATGGATGCAGAATTACACGAGAGCATTTTCTGCGACAGAAAAAAAACCCCATTGAATAAATAAATAGTGGCTTTGGCAAACGTAACTGTCACAGTGGCTCTAGCTGCCAAAGCTGGAATGACAGATTCCTTATTTTCAAAGTAAGTCCCGGCAAAGTAAATACCACCTGAATAAATGTCAGGTTTACTTTAGGATTGCTGCTGCTTAAATATTGGGCATTTGGGTATGGCAGTGTCACTGCTGCAAATGTCACACAGGGTGTAAATTTATCATGACAGTGTTGACAGTGTTTTGCAGCATGAAAACTTTTTTCCCCCCTCTTGCAGCACTGAAAAGACCTGAACCGGGGGAGTCCAGGCTGCACTGCTCTCAGTCATCCCCACCGCCACACAGACATCAGGATGTCCTGGCTGGATGAGGCTGAAGACATCAAGCCGGCCCACAGTTTTCTGGGGCTCCCTGAGCTCAGCTGGCCGGCGGTCTACCTCCCCTGCCGGGACAGGTTTGCCTCAGAGGAGAACCCCTGGGTGCTGAGGATGACTGAGGCCCCCACTCCGGCCACGCTCCCCTCCTCCAGCTCTCCAGAGCTGAGTCCGGTCAAGCCCAGCCAGGCACCCAATCCTCTGTCCTCGGGGATGGAGGGTCAGGTGGAAGAGCGCTGCCTGGAGCAGGTCCAGACCATGGTGGTGGGAGAGGTGCTGAAGGACGTGGACACGGCCTGCAAACTGCTCAACATCGCTTCAGGTGTGATAGAATCAATAAATCAACAAGACTTTATTTTCATTACAATGTAGCACAGAGTGCTAGGTAAAACCCTGACACACAACACACACATCTTACTGTTGGCCGATTGCAGTGAAGAAACACCAGAGACTGGATAAAAATTAATGAGAAGATCTGAACGATGCAATAAAATAGGTTAGTAAATGACAATGTTCATTTAGGGAATATTAATGATAAAACCACAGTTGATGATATCAATTAAACAATGACTACTTAATGAAAATAATTGAAACCAGACTTCATAAGTTTGCGTTAATGCAAAAACATAACAAAATAAACAACTAAAATGACACAATAAATAGGCCACATAAACTCAAAGACTATAAGAGTATAACAAAGGCTATAAAAAACTATTTTCATCAAAAGCCGGGCTTATTTTCATTTTTCCAAAACTCTGGCAAAGAAACTTTTGATTACACAGCCATGCTGAAGGCGGAGGCTGTAGCGTGATAATAAACCTTTGGAGGGCGCTGTTTGTTTGTTTGCCTCGACATCAGCATCCACAGCGACACAGCTGAAACCCAGCCAACATGCGAGGTCTGCCCACCTTGTGCAAACATTCCTGTTGACTGAAGATCATCATCACTTCTTATGAACTGAATCTTTTTCCAGTTCCTAACATCATAAACTGGTTATGTGATTATTTGCGATAATTAAAGGTCAGCAGAGGCCTAGATATCCTCACCCTTGATCTTTATTCATTGCACCTGATGAAACTTTTGTTTTCTTTTACAACCGCTGACAGTTTCGCTTGTCACACAACAACATTTCGTACACATAATGCCCCATTTCATAACGCAGGCTTTCAGTCAACCTGAAAATAATTATATCAACCGGAGTGGAGTTTTACAAAGTGTGGCAGCAGGCTTAGCAGACTCTTGAGTGAAACCAGTTTTGTGGTCTTTTAAATAAACATAACACTTAACTCTCCCACGACTTCCACGGTTTTGGGTTTGAAAGAAACCAGTAATCTTCTCAGCACACAAAAGCCATTTCCTTCAACCGTGTTCACCTTGTTCAGCTTAATGACAGTTTAATCCCAGCGTGTTAATTAACTTCTTAATGTCTTAATGCCAGCAGCAGCAGCAGGTGTTCAGAAATGGCTCAATTATGAACTGTCATGGTCTGGTTGCTGCCATGTATTCAGCTACAGCTGTTTACAGAGCTTGAAACCGTGCTTTCTCTTTTCTCATTCAGACCCCTTGGACTGGAGCTGTGTACACGTCCAGAAGTGGCTGCTCTGGACCGAGCACCTGTACAGGCTGCCGCAGGTCAGCACCATGTTTCAGGAGCTGACAGGCCGGGACCTGTGCTCTATGACAGAAGCAGACTTCAGGCAACGCTCTTTGCAGTTTGGAGACGTGTTGTATGCTCACCTGGACATCTGGAGATCTGGTAAGAAGCCAGTGGGAACGGTGGGGAATGAGACTTCTTGGACTATGCTGGGATCAAATTAGCTAATGGTTTTGTTCTTGATTTAGCTGCCGCCATGAAGGATCGCAGCCCGCAAGAGAACAACAAATCTGGTGAGTTTTTGGTTAAACACACATGTTGAGACAATCAGTGGTCTCCTTTTGAAGCTGGTTCAAATATTAAAGTAGTGTCTGTAAATATCTTGTGTGCCAGCAGTGGATGACGACTCCTGGTCAGATGTCATGTGCACCTATCCCAGTCAGCCCATTCACCTGTGGCAGTTCCTCCGAGAGCTGCTGCTCAAGCCTCACAACTACAGCCGCTGCATCCGTTGGCTGAACAAAGAAAAGGGTGAGATGAGTCACTCAAAGTTCACAAAACTTTTTTTTATGACTTTCAAACATGTGCCGTGAGATCTACAGCCACTGTTGAATGTTCTCGGGGGGAAAAAAACTACACTTCCTACTCTGACTCTCTGTGGTGTAAAGGTCCATTAATCTTATATAAATGTCAACAAGGTAATTTGAATCGGTCTCCCAGTTTGGCATGTTTGAGGAATATATGAACATTTAAACACTTGTTTTATATATATGCAACCATGTGAAAAATTGGTAACAATGATGTATACATTCGTATGGATTTGGCAGAGTTTATGCTGTTGTTGCTCATTTCCTCGTTCTTCTGTCTAAAGGCATCTTTAAAATAGAAGACTCAGCATATGTGGCCAGACTATGGGGCATCAGGAAGAACCGCCCGGCGATGAACTATGACAAACTGAGCCGCTCCATACGCCAGTACTACAAGAAAGGCATTATCCGAAAGCCCGACGTGTCACGCAGACTGGTCTACCAGTTCGTCAACCCCGTATGATGAGGAGGATCAGCTGATCTGGAACGAATGAGCTGAGGAGGAACCAAGATATGCTGGACATACAGTAGAAGTGACGTGAACTCTGACGCTCGTTTTATTTCGTGGCATCTGATGCTTAACTTTGATTGTAAAGACTGCCTAACTATGCACTCCTGCCTATCATGATAACCTTCTATATTGTTATTCCCAACACTGGATTTTGTCTGTCTTTTTGTTGTCTTTAGCACTCTCTAAGGCCTATTTGAAATTTATATGGTGTCAAATTTGGTTTCTCCGAAGGAATCGTACTTTATTTACCAGCCATGATTTTAATTAAACACAAGACTCTCTTATATGGAGCTGGAACCACGTTAGCTAACATAGCTAAGAGGCTAAGCTAACCCGCTGTTGACTCAGCAGATACACTTAAACTAACATGTAAATAGTGTCATTTTCATTATTTCATCAAAGTCTTGGCAAGAAAGCAAAAGAGCATTTTTCCAATGACTGAAACATGTTTTACCATTCCTTTAAATTCTCTCTTTTGTAACAAAGATGCTTTGTTATTCCCATTCAAGGGTCAGCAATATGTAGAAGTTGCAGAGCAATGCCAGAGTAAGTGAATATTTTATTCAGCCTGCCTTGATGGGCTGTCCTTTTTACATTTCTGTCTTTGGGTAAATGTTCAAGATCTACAATAAAGACATAAACAACCGACTGTTGTCTCCTTTAAAAGCCGAAACTAGAGACCTTAACCCACTCAACTCGTCTCAACAAAAACCACACGGACACTAATTTTTCTTTTCTCAACAAACTTGTTTCCCTTTCAAACCAATATCGCAATATTGACACCATCACAACAAATTTGAGTCGGGTTTTTCATCACTATTGTCATTATTATCTGTGATCATAATCATCTTTATGCATATTTAAATGAACTTCTTGTTACATCAAGATGAACAGGCACTACACCAGTTAGGAGATAAAAGTACATCACTAACTATGAACATACATCTTCTAGACCGCTAATATAGGGTTTCCACAACATGAGCTGCTGTGCCCTGTGTGCATAAGGAAGAGATCATCAACATAAAAAAGCATTTACATGTACACCTTTTTACTGCCTCAACGTGGTTAGGTCTCATTTTCAACTCAACACAGTTGTACAGTTACAATAGAATATAATCTTTAAATTACATCATCATATACAAATCTGACCGCGTGGGATAACGTCACGCTTTTATGATACACTGACAATTCCATTGCAATGAAATTCATACGATATGGTACCTATTACTTAATATGTTTTCCATTGCTGTTATTTTAATGAAACACATTTACATGTATAACACTACATTTTTTCTTAATAGTCAATCACTTGCATTTTTTTTTTTACATTTTTTTTCCTGTTACATTTACACAACTCATACACACTTGATGATGATGATGTTTTACCCCAAAATGTTAACCTGGTAATGTGAATTATGTGTCTTGAACCCGTGTGTGTGTTTGTATGATATCTTGTGTTAAATACATGTATGTTTGTGCCGTGTGTGTGTGTGTGTGTGTTAGCGTTTCTTTGTGTTTACATATGTGTGTGTGTGTGCATATGCACATCAAGAATGTGGGACAGTTTGGATGATAGGAGTCCTTTTTGCTATGCTGGACAGCTTACTCTAAGACACAACTTGTGAGCTGGTGATGTGTTTCTCCTCGTGTGTGAGACCCAAACCTGTCGAATCCTGTTGCAGACACAGAGCTAAACACATCTGTTGGTCCGGTGAAATTTCAGAAACTTCAGGACGGCTAAGTTCTAACAAGCATCTCTCTCATCTAATCAGAGATTTTAGGTACAACTCACGTTGCGATAACTCACAAATCAACATCTGATAAACGCAGTTCCTGCTATAATTTCTATGGAGCGAGTTTTAGCTTTTAAAAAGAGCCAGATCGCGCGCTGTGTAAGAGCCCTCTTACATGCAGTGCTGCTCTGGTGACAAATGTATTCCCTGTGTCACTGTGAGTGTTGTGCAGACAAATGAAGTTTGGGTGGACTGGGAGGCAGCTACAAGTTGATCTTCACTGAAGCTGATTCACATGTTGACATGTGAAAGTTATTGCATGGAGAAAAAACATGTAGTTGATGGTATTGGGTCATTCTTTGGCTCAGCAGGGAAACAGGCCACGTCACTAGTGCTTTTTGCTAGGTAGGGCTTTAAACCACGGCAGAGGGCCGCGTTTAGACAACATGCGCTCTTTCAAGCCCAAACACTAGTACATTCATGTCCTGTTGGAGAAGCTTCCATCTTCAGATCAGCGTCTGTAGCCCAGTAATTCATTGACATGCCTCCGTTGGCCCCTTGCTCTGGAAGAAAAGTGCCCAGCACAGGCATTGTTCAAAGCCCTCCTCTTACACTGCAACCTCAAGATGACATGATCCCACTTTGCTCTGAGGGAATGATTCGCTTATGTTTCTTGTTAGTGGATTAAAACGAGACCTGAATTACTGAACCAAGAATGAAAGCTTCTGTGGAAATTGTATCTCCGTTCCAAGGATTGCATGGAGGTGATATTGTCAAAGAACTTGCGATGCTGAGATTAAAAAAAACAAAACAAAAACAAATGCCATAAAACGAAACAAACAAACGTAAGAACCTGTTGATGAAGAAGCTTTCTTTCATGAGAACAGAAGCATGTGATGCTTAAAAGTGAACTCTGCATTTGTAGTTGAAGTGTTGCATCAAGTTGCAGCCCAAAGGAGGCCGCAGGATTCAGGGGGAATGCAAGTTGTTGCATAGCACATGCTGCTATGCAAGCTCAAAAACAGTTAAAACACATAGCACTGCACACACTGGAAAGAGGTTGGACCAAATCACAAAGAAAAGACAAAACAAAACAAAAAAAAAGAGGATACTGTCTGTGGTACTTTAAACACTACACAGCATTCCTGATGTAAGGATGATGACTGACCACACACATCATCAGAAATGCTACACAAAAATGGCATCACACCGTATATACACAATGCAGGTTAAAGAAGCTCGTCTTTGTCGAATGGGTTCAACTGATTATATTATCTTCCCATTTTCACAAGAGGACAGACTGCAGGATACTGCAAGTTTAAATAAGCTGCATTATACATTAAATACAGCTACACAGAGAAGCAATGTGTTCCTGCACTGTTTTGGTGTTATACTCAAGTGTGTATATACTGGAATAACTGCTGCTCCTGTTTTTAAATGTGTAAGTCCACCCTCCCCCAAATGCTGGATAAAATATAATATACTGATATTGTCTTTTAGGTTACTAAGTTTTTATTTAGGCAAGACTGCTTGGCGCATCTGTTGGGCAAGGGATGTGTTGCTCTTAAGTCTCTGGCTATGTGCGGTGCAATTGGACGGGACAGTTCAAGCTGCCTCCAATGGCGTGTCCTTGTCCAGTAATGTGACTAGATTGGCTCGACATAATTGGCCGGGTACAGTCCCTCTCGGCCGTTGTCCAAGCGACCTCTACACCAGCCTTGCTCGTCTTCATCCTCGGTCTTGGTCAGCTCATCACCTGTGAGAGAGACACAACCTTTAATCAAATTGTGGCTTCATACATTGTAAATCTAATCTAAAGATGTCAGCAAATGCAAGGCAAGTCTCCTCTTTAGGTTGTTTCCATTGCATGTTGAATATATCAGTAATTCTACTGTACTTCTGAAACATGCTGTCACACATCCACACCACTTTATACCCAATATACTGTTATTATAATAATGTTATTATAATTTTAATTATTCTGTTCTTACTCTTGTGTTTATCCACAACTGATTGATGTATTGAATTTCCCCTTAGGGACAAATAAAGTCCTTTGAAGTGGAAACAGACATTAATCAACTGAATTTAATTGATCAACGTCTCAGACAACAGACAACAACAAGTATTTTTTATATTTTACATTATGTTTGTACCCAACCATGGGAGGACTTGGAGAAGACGAGGACATAAATGTTTACAACATCAGCCGATTCCCTTAAGAGACCTGGCTTGATCGTGGCTCTGTTTAAAGCTAACGCAGCATCTCTGAATCTCACCAATTAACATGCTAGCAAGTTTCTGGAAACAGTTCAGGCTGTTTTCTGCATGATTAAACAAACAAGGCTGCACAAATTAATTAGTGAGCTCCAGGCGGAGTTTGTCATCTATGGATGAAACCAGTCGAGCAGGTATGCTGCGGAGGTTTCTTCCACTTGTGCCGCTCTCAAACAATGTTTTCACAAGTTTTTTTATTGATTTTGCACGAGGACACAATTGCTAAGCAAAAAAGAAGGCTGATTCTGAAATAAATACATTAGCAAACAATTCAGGTTTGTTGGCAAATGTTTTCTTGGTAATAGACATTCATTCAATATGTGGTCAACATCAGTGGAGGTACACTGAAACTACCGGGCGTTTCTCAGAGAGAAGAAATGTATTGAAAGAATTGCGTCCATGCAGGTAATAGGAGTCTGTGAAAACTGATTCCCAGATTTAAAGACGGACGATAAAAACGAAACAAAAAAACCCACCTAATTTTAAACTACGTGATCAAAAATAGGATCTGGACGGGTGGTCAAGCCCAAGATGCACAGCTGTGGCCTCTTCAATGTGTATTTTGTGTGTAAAGCTGTCTTTACTTTGTTAGTCATGGCACAGTGAGAGGCTCAAAGGCACTTTTTCACATTTCCCCAAATAGCTCATGTTTATTGGTGGCAAGTGCCTGTAATTTGTTTTCCATGTGGCTATTATTGACTAATCACTGCTATCGTCCGCAGAGGAAGAGAGCTTTGGAATAGAAACGGGGACAGCGATGGTCAGATTTTCACCACCTGTGTGGTCAATAAGCATGGTCCAGTGATGTCTCTTAAGATCCATTATGTGGCCCACTGTGTGTCGGCTGGACGCTGGTAACTACCTGCTTTGAAGGTGAGTTCATCCTGTTCCTGGCCTTCGTAATCGTACAGGGCGCGCACACGGACACCTTTCCCGGTGCTGGAGTCGTCTTCGAATGAATTCCCGTTGCCGCCGTTCTCGTTGCCGGAGTACGCAGCGGGCTGCTCGTCATCGGACCACTCAGTCGAGTAAGCCTGGTTTTTATCGTAGCTGCTCACACTGTGGGAGGAAAGAGAGAGGGTCAGAGCTGGGAGCAGAAAGTCTGCCAGGAAAGGGACAAAAACCGATGATAAACCCATTATCCGTTGGAAACATTGTCTTTGTGGCTCATTCTTCTGTGTGACGTGATGTAATATAATGACATAACATTAGCCCAATGGCCACACTGTGTCACGGTCCTTCATTATGATAAAAATGGGCACAATACTTAATTTTTAATAGATCCCACATTTGCGTAACCATCCTGCGGCTCTAAATTCTTGTAACCATCTATAGCTGAAAATAGTCCCTGACAAATGTGCTGTTTACTACCGCCCTGAGGGACATTTACTTAGAATTACAGCCTCCATCTGTTTTATTGAAATTAAATTTCTGTGGATCCAATGAGTTTGTGAATGGGAGCCATAGACAGGGAGGCATGGACTCATTTTGACTCATTTTCGGCTTGATACATCGTTGGTTTTGATCTTTTTCACGATAAATATCAGTCTCGCAATTGTTATCTTTCAAAATTTAAATGTGACAGGAAGAAAAAATGATGACATTCGTGTGAAAAGACAATCCTCTAATCAGACCGGAGCGTGCTAAAACAAGATCTATGCAGTCGTCAACAACAGAGTCTGTGAGCGGACCTGCTGCGGTCACCAGGTGGCGCCACGTGGTCAGTGCTGGGTGTGGGTGGGGCTCCGTCGGGTTTCTTCTTCTTTGGAGGAGCGTTGGCCTGGTCTGGGTTGTATTCCTGGGGTGACAAGAGTAAAAGCAAACATATAAAACCAGCATAACAACGAGCCATGCGTGTAGAAGAGACTTTTCTTGTTATTTTGTGTTATGGTTTCCTGTAGCACCTCAAATGCAGGCCAGTTCATATGCATCCCTGGGCCGTGGTTGTTACTGAACCACTTCAGGTCCTCTTGTGTGTTTGCAGCCAGGATCGTGCGTTCTAGTTCTCTGTATATTGTGGCGTAGCTGAGGAGAGAAAAATGGGACAAATGGTGACAATGAAAGTGTCAGAGGAGACCCGCGGGGGTGCTGCCAATTTGGCAGCAGCAGACACACAGTGTGGCTCAGAATCTGGGTTGAGAAAAAGCCAGCATTGTCGTGCAGCAAAACTGCACAGTGTCTCCCTAAGTTTTCTGCTGACACTGAAGCCCCTAAACAGCTGAAGTATTTGGCCAGAGTAATCCTGATTATCCTTCACAGGGATAATCACGTTTACGTTGCTGTTGTTTTCCCATGCATGTGTAGTAGGTGAGGAAAATAAGGGTCCTTTTAGTCACCTCTAGTTTGAGGCACCAATCTGATGCCAGAAATGAAGGGATTTCTTTTCTCTGCATTCAACCTCAGAGTGAGTTTCAGCACAGTGACAATTGATGATTGATGATTATGAATGATTAAACTACCCGAGATGACAGTATGATTGAATGCAATGTTTAGAGCTTCTACGTAGTGTATCTTCAATGCAAATACCACAACTTGTAACCATAATGAACTGCCTTATCACAGCTTTCACTGTGTTTCCAGGAAGGATGAAACTGTAGAGAAAATAAGGCTTTTACAGCCAAAGAGATGATCCTCTGAACTGTGCACAGTGAACGCATGCAGGTTTAGTTAAAGGACATTAAAATGACTTTGTCACAGCTCAATGCTTTGTTGTTAACATCCAGGTTAAAAATGGCCCAGAATTTGACAGGCGCTCCCCGTGAACAAAATTCAGTTTGGCAGAAACGTCATTGACCGAATCGTCAATTAATTAGCGCCGAGACTCTGAACGCTAATGAGCAACTCACGCCTGGGTGAGAAGCCTGCCGAGATTAATCGATCCGAAGTGAGCTGTGCTGGACGTGGCACAACAAATCAAAGTAATTTGTTAGAAAAATGTGTTTGCAGTGTGATTATTTCTAATTAAAAGTACAAAGTCAAGTATTCTCAACAATCATTCACCCTGGTGAAATTACATCATTTATACACTGAAAATACACTTGAACGAGAGGGGATGCCGGCCAAACCCACACATATCAGTTTCTGAAATCTGTTTCTCATTTCCCCTCAGACGTGAGAGAAAACCTGGCCTAAATGATCCTAAACCAGCACCTCTGCGAAGCTCAAATCTAACCAGCTCCCTCATCCTGTTATACCTTGGGTTCTCCGTGAGGTTGAGATGCCGTTTGATGTCCAACAAGGCCTCCTTGAGGAAGGTCAGCCTCTTGACTTCGTGCTGCTGGCACTGGTCAAAGACCTGCTCCATGCTCTCCATGTACGGCTGGGTGCACTTATTCAGCTCCTCCAGAGACTTCTCATACTTTTCTTTAGCCTGAGACAGAGAGAGCGGAAACACGTAGATGAATCAAAACATACGAGCTGGAGAGAGAACAGCACAGTTTAATTATTAATTCTCTTTGAATAGCTGGATTATTCTTATCGCTGAATCAATCTCAGATGCATACAGCCAAACTAAGCTCCAACTGACAGTAAAGCTGGTACTAAATCCGTCTTTAAACGTTTCAAGATACTTCTGAAATAACTACACATTGTGATAATTAAACATGAAACACGATTCATCTTAAAACTGAAGTCATGCTAAATAGACAAAAATCCACTTTTGTCTTCAGACTTTAAATAGCTAACACAACATAACATCTCAAACTGTTCAATTAAATAAGCATAGGTCACAAGCACGATCAATTAGCCTGATCAATAGTAATTTAAAAGGCTGCCAGGGGAGCCTGGGCCAGCGAGATAAGAGTCTGCACAGATACAGCTGCTGACCATAGAGGCAGAGAACAGAGAGAGGAACACTTTTGTACAGAAATATCTTACTAGAGGAAACATCAGCACATATGAACAATTCACATGCACGCAACACATGTACGCATCGTCTCCTGAAAACTGCAGAGTCTTGTATACCCCTGAGCTTATTTTTAGCTTGGAGAAAAACAAAGCAAAACAAAGCAAAACATTCTCCAGCCAAGTTCTCCTCACCTTCTGCACGTCCTGTTTGCATTTGTCCACCTTCTCGTGGAGCTTCTTCTGCTGGTCCGGTGTGACAGAGGCCTCAGTCTTACCGTTGGCCTCTCGGGCTGCGGCCAGCTTCTCCTCCTTGCAGGCCATGTGGTAACTTTTCTTAGCTGCCTCCATCTGTAGGTCCAAACACAGGCACAGTCAGTATCTGTCATACATAATCTGATTTGTTCAAAGGAACCAAAGTGGAGCTCCAACAGCTAAATTGAAGAATCGAGTATTAATCGATTTGATCTGATTTTCTCGAGGGATTTTAAGAAATTAAGTCAAAATTCTCTGATTCTCTCTTTTTGTTCTCTATGACAGTCTCATTGAGCTGAGGAAAAATAGGCATTTAAAAAACGCGATCTACTTGAACTTGATCTGACCTGATTAATTGAGAATCTAATAGACAGATTTATCGACCACAAAAATTATTTGTTGCAGCCCTGAACCAAATAATAATTTTACTTGTCCTGGTCCAGGAACATCCATGTACAGGCATTAAATCACTATATGAAACTATGTAAATATTGTTATGCCCATGACCAGAGCTGTAATACTGCTACTGCTTGCTCTAGATCAGTATCTTCAGCTATAAATCGAACTCATCAATCCAAAGAAACAAAAAGCTGTGAAAACAGTGCTGCAATAATAATTTCAGGGCCACTGAAAATGAGTTAGCTTTGATAAATGTAATCTTAAAATCTGCTATAACCGGCTATATCGCACACTAGGGGGCAGCAGAAACAGGTTGTAAATACAACACAGGCATGACTGTATGGCACACCTGAGAGCAGGAAACATCCAGCTCATGGATAAAAATGCTGAACTCTGCCTGTTCCATGCTGTTATTTGTATATTTCCACAACCAAAATGTTAGGTATGACTTCTGAAGTCATGTCGATCAATGCAAAACAGGTCTGCAAGCTACCTGCGCTAAATTTGATGTATTCTAGATTTCTAATGATTTAAATGTCTAAGGTTTAGACAAAATAGACCACAAAAATGAATAAACATTTTCACGGTAAAACAAAGCATGACATTCTGGATACAGTGGGATGGTGTTTGCACTCACCTCCTTGAGTTTTTTGGCCCAGGGTTTCTGAGCCTTCTTGAAGCCCTCCTCTGCCTCCTTGGCCTCTTTGAAGCCGCCGATCATTTGCTTGTGATAGGCCTCTTTCTGCCAGTTCTTCACTTTCTCCACGTCATCGTTCACCAGGCCGTTCTTCACCTCTTGGTGAAGCTCGCTCACTTTCTCCGCCTCGGTCATCACAGCCAACCAGGCTCTCTCCACAGAGCCGTACTGTGGGCCTGCAGGCGAGCATTAGGTGACAAATGTGACTAAAAGGCAGACGACGGGCTCTTTAAACAGCGATTTGGCAAAGGGAAATTTATTGGGTTGACCCGGTGCCAAATGCTGACCTTTCTCGATGAGCTGCCTCCATCTCTTGGACCAGGCCGTTAGCTGGTCGCCATAGGCTTTCTCTATCTTGGCACGTTCCTGCAGGCAGCCCATGAGGTCATTGCAGAGCCGATGTCCGTCATCGAATCTCTTGACGGCACGTTTGTAGTTCCCCACCTGAGGACAGAGTGACAGAGAGGCTGAAGAATCGGAAAACAAAGGTGTCTTAACACAGGAGTGAAACGTCAAGGGTAAAACGGAGAGATATGGCAGAATGACTATGCTCATATAACAGGATCAGTCTCTCTTTCAGTTAACCTTGTTTCAGATGATGCGCTAATATGTTTACATGTTATCAAATTTGTGTAGGGGTACAGGTCGTGCATGTTTAACGGAGGTGTCTGTCCTCTGCCTCGTTGATGCTAGAAATAAACAAAGATCGCCTCCAAAGTTTCCTCTGGTCAGATCTCTTCATTCCACAACGCCAAAAATGCAAGAGCTCACTGGTTTAACACAAACCAAAGCTGTTATATCCCTACAAAACAAGTCAGCAGCCAATCACATCCCGGTTAATTTGATGTTTTTTGTCTGCTGACTATAGTGATCGTCATCTCATTGCCATAATTTGCGTAGTTTTTGACATATTCATTTGAGCATGACATGTTAAGTGGTTTGATTTTACTCTGACAAAATGCAAAATGCAAAGCAAGTTTTGGTATTTCTGAAGATGCTCTCTGAGCATACCTCAGGGAAATACAGAACGATTAATTAATCAATGCTGCACTACTCCTGTACATCTTCAAATCCGAGCAAGATGGAGCCAAATTTATTTTCTCACTGAAGTGATCGAAAATGATCTATTCTGTTTCTGCGAACCCACTCAGTTAAATATAACTGCTGAGATGATTTCGCTGCCTTGTGTTTTTGCTTCTTTTTTTAACATTTTTTTTAGATCTCACCACCTTAAGCGAGACCGCCTTAACAAAGCAGCGGCAGGCTGTGTGGCTCCGCCTCCTCGGTGCCTGCAGGGGGCGTGAGCTCATGGTGCATGATAAAGGCAGGGCAGTGGGGGAGGGGGTGGAGGGGATGCTCGTGCCTGTGCATGTGTAGTTATGCAATAACATGGGCTTGTGCTTTTGTGTGTATATGTGCATGCCAGTGTGTGTGTGTGTGTGTGTGTGTGTGTGTGCACAAACTGAGGCAGCTTTAATCCTCTTGAGTGGTGTAACGCAGGCAGACAGAATCTCGGGGACGGATGACGAGGGAGAGAGACAGAAATACATAGAAACCCCAGACGGTGTGTGTACGCATGTGTGTGTGTGTGAATGTATAGAGTCATGCGGCATAGACCATCACACAGACACAACCTCGTGGAGAGCCAATCCGCTGCGCCTGCTGGCAGCGGGGCTGCGCTGTGATTGGTCCTGGGACTGGGCTCGCATGTGTGTGAGATGAGAGCTCTGCAGGGGCGGCAGCGAGACAGGTGTGTGACGGTGTGAGTTTTGGCCTGTGTGACAGCCTGCGAAGTCGCACTGACAACAACACGCAGGTGGACCTGCCCCGCCGTACCAAAACACTCTCCGGTTCCTGTGTTTGCGCCACAGTTTCAAAGGTGCGGTGATGATTTTCACGGTTGTGCTGTGTCCTACTGTGCTCCACTTCAGTCAAAGATCAACATGAAGTATTTGTCCTGGGATTTATGAACGATGAAGCCGCACAGAGCTGCGTTGCCAGTGTGCAGATGCTATAGGCAGGTGCATGTGGTGAAAGGCCGTCTCAGTGTGGCCGATGACTGGGCCTCTTTGTCTGTGTCTCTGCAGCTTAGAGGCCTGATACAAAGACGAGTCTGTACTGAGGGAATTCATTAACGCTAATTTGGCACACACACACGAATACACACACAAAGTGTGTGTATGTGTGGACGATGGATGGTGCGTTTGTGTTTGTCCTGGAGTGACACACATCACACCAGATATGACGTACTGTATCTATAGGGACAAAATCAAGCAAAAATGGAAAAGCAGGTGAACGTTTGTTACTAGGATCTTGAAGTCCAAAACTTTTTCTTGATGTGCCACTTATTTCCAGGGTTTGCATGAATGAGCATCAGTAAATCACACGGTCCATGTGTGTGTTCAGTAATTTCTTTCCATCTTTGTAATAAGCAAATCTTATCCCTTTTTTTCCTCCTAGGATGAAACATCTACCCTGTTGTCCAAACTTGATTAGACTATATTTTTAAAATAAATATACAGACAGTGGAACTTTCTATTCACACAAATTATTTTTCATTGTAATGAGGTGGAGGAGTCGCTAACCAGGTCACCTTGGAGAAGCTTTTAATTTGAAGCAACAGTTCCGCATCTTGTCAAATGAGCTTTTTCTCTCTCTACGGACGAGAGCGTTGACACTACCCTTGTATGAGCATGGCTTAGCAAAGTGTGAGAGAGGCCGCTTTCAAGAGGTTTCTTATGCCAGCATCGAACTGAGCTATTTTTAAAGTGCAAAGTCGTGCTTAATCCTGTTCTTCTCTGCCCCGGGTCTCAGCGGGTATCAAACCACATCACAACAACTGCGGACACTAATGCGGACACATTCATGACGTTTTCATGGTCACAGTGGCCTCGGCGTCAGAGAATCAGAATCAGTTTATTGCCATATAGTTAGACCATTTAGTTATACAGAGACTATACAGCTGTGTATTGTTACACAAAATATTACTTTTGTCTATTTCACATGTTCTGGATTTACACTAAAATGACTCCAAATTGGAGTTAAAGTTGGATGTGCCATCTTCAGGCTGCTGCTAAATGCTTTGGTCGCCATGTTGTTTGTTTTTTTGTTGCTCACAGCGGCTTCAGCAATGATGAATTTGTTTTGTTGTTGGGTAAAAAACGAGTACGGTAAACGCTATACATTCATCTTGCGGCAGCATGTACACAAAATATGGTGTCCATAGATGCATAGGCAGACCAGTGTGCGATGTGTGCAGGTATGTGCCAGTGTATGTAGAGCAGTCAGCAGAGCGTGAAACATCTTGGAGGGGGTGGGAGTGAGGGGCAGTGCATGTGTGTGTGTGTGTATGTGTGTGTGGGGTGGTCGGGAGTCTATCAGCAGTGGTAAAGAAGCAGTTTCTGTGCCATAAAGATTTTGGGTTTTGGCCCGGGTGGATCTCAACCATCTGCCAGAGATGTGCAGAGTGCAGATTAATCCCAGGCAGAGGTGATGGCGGAGGTGTTTGGGGGTGTGGTTAAGTCGTGGTGGGCCCGTTGTTTGTGTCCGTACCTCCCAGAAGCTGTCCATGGTGTCGTCAGCACCTGCACATTCATCGTAGGAGCCAGACATTTTCCTGGATGTGGCAAAGCACTCTAATGACTAAACCTGTCCTCTGCAGCAGAGCTGGGTTCCTCATGCACTGAAAGAGACGAAGAGAGAAGGAACGTGAGACGGCAGCATTGCAGCTCAAACACACAGACACGCAGAGGTTAGAAACTGCACGTGGAGGCAGCGCAGCAGCTTTCCCTGGCAACTGCGGGGAGGCTCTACAGTGCCAGGGTTTCTATTTGAGACATTTATAATAATGAGATAAAAATAGTCTCCTTCACCACGCATACAGCGCCATGCCCTGAGGGACAGAGAGGGGGCAACATATATTGCCGTGCCCTAGAAAACACACAGAGGAGTGGAAACGTCACGGCCGTCACACGGATCTGACCCTGACTCCATCCACAGTGCAAACAATCGTTACACTGACACGTCACATTTGAGAGAAAAGTTATCAACACACAGACAAAGCTCTCATGCTAAACTGAGAATAGCATGCCCCTCATGAGCGTGCATCATTACTGCTAATAGAGGCATTATTAATAAAGTACCTCCTTGCTTTTGTTTCCCTGTTCGCCTCCAGCCTAGTTTCACTATCGTGCAGAGAATGGATGATCGCTGTGTATCATTTGGGCTCTTCAGTTTTGTGAAATTATTCTGAAATAAAGCTCGAATAAATAAAAAGACTAGACAATTCAGAGTGTCAACAAATGCTTTTTCCTAACCAATAGCTGCCCATTACTGTTGTAGATTAAGCCCTCATTACAAAGCACAGGGAACGCATTTCCGGCTGGATTTCCTCTTGACTATAGGGTGATTTATATTTATTTGTTTGACGTCTGGTCGATATCTGACCACCATGGTTAAGGCAGAAGAGGCTGTGAGATGCTGTATTGCTATTGAACTCTTGTTTGAAGCCTAATCCATTTTGCTCAAATGACGAATAGGCTCCGTCTTGACAGAGAGCTCTTCATTGCACTCCAACAACCAGGATAATAATAATGAGGCTCTGTTGATGCTGCGCATGCCCTGAAAAGCTTTCTCTGTCTTGAATTAACAATCGAGTGCCAGTGATTGTGGTTCTTATCAAACTCTGCACACGGTTCAACAGTGCAACTTTATTATAGCTTGTAATTAAAACGATACAAAAAAAAAGTTATTAAAAAACACATTGGGTCGATTGGCTCATTCTTCTTGTGCACAGTCCAAATTAAATACCAGTTGTGCACGCAGAGAGAGAGAGAGAGAGAGAGGTCAGTGCAGATGAAGGATGACTCTCGGCTGTTTCACATATAAGATGAGTCTGCACTCTACAGTCTGCTAAATCACACCGAGGAGTTATGCTTAGCAGCACCCACCGCGCTGCATCCTTCAACCTCCCTCCTAGAGTCAAGTGCAAGCTAATTCCTGCAACATCCTTCATCTCTGGAATGAGTCATGGAAAATGACTTCATACGTTAGGCTCAATTCGAAGCGGCCTGACCTCACTTTCCTCACAGATAATAAAACAGTTCCACGATTGTCCTTGTGAGGCTGAAAAGCATGGAATCTTGAAACTACAAGGTCGGCCGGCGAAGGGAAGGTATTTTTAGTAGCGACATACTCACACGCTCAGGGGATCTATTCGACGGCTCAAAAATGTTATCAGGGGAACATTTGTGCCCGGTGTGATTGGTTCAGGTTTCAGCTGCAGAGCAAGTCAATCTATTCCAGGCTGGTCAATGTTGCCGTGGTTACCGTCATCGCACCAGCCAGACGAGGCCCCGACAGTTCAGGCTTTCCAGATGAGAGGGTGCACAACCCATAGTACCGAAGAAGTACCGATTCCATGATTTAGCTATTTTATCATCAGATCACTCCAGCCTTCCACCAGCAAAGCATTTCACTGGTAACTCATCTTTTTTTTTCTCAATGATGCTCTTCACGGCTGAGAGAGTAAAAGAATAAAAGAATGTTTTTGTGTGCCAGGGCATGATATGAACTGTTTCTATTGAAATGGGAAAAAAGGAATGCTGAACACAGAGGAATACTGGAGGTTTTCAGATTTAAAAGTCAACATCCTACCTTCGCTCTCCTCAAATCAAAATCCCTGCATATCAAACACTGTGCACCTTTAGGAACAGCCTTCTTGAAAACGGGACGCGACCCCTTTCTGCCACTCTACTTTGCAACCAGAAGGCTTGCTGGCCTCATCATAACCTGCAAAGATCCATACAAATCATTGATGAAAAAAGTTAAATGAAGAGATATTTAACCACTGCTCTAATGGCTGACATGATACTGGACTCAGTACTCCACAACACCCAACTCCTCCTGTGCTCAGAACATAAAATGGCCTCTTGGTTGAAATTTTGAGTTATGTGAGGGAAAAGCTGCAGTCAGCAGGTTAGCTTAGCTTAGCTTAATTTAGCTGAGCTCAAGGACTTGCAATGAGGGGACGTTAGCCTGCTTTTGATGAACTCATTCTAAAAAAAAAAAGTGGACAGAAAAAGTGGACAGACTTCAAGCTGTGGTTTTCTGGTCTTAATGCAGTTGTATAGGCATGTCATATTTGTTTGTTCGACTCTTATATGGAGTCTTATCATATACAAATAAGCAGCATTAGATAGGAAGAAAAAAAAAACTGTAGTCTGAATTTCAATGAGCACTGACACAAAACTGAGTCTAATATAGGAATGGAAACTTGTGTCAGTCCATAAATCATTATTTATATCAGAACTGTTAACTGTCATATCAGAACTGTTATAAATAATGGAAACTTCTTGATTATATCCAGAATATAATCTGTGGCGCAGATTGCGGTACTGAATATGGTATTTGTGGTACTGAATGGTGAATCTCATGGCATTGATGTGAGGAAAAAACAAGGCTGAACTGTAATAACAGCAGTGAATCTACTTGGTGAGATTAGTCTGATTAGTCTGCTCGAGGCTCTGCAGACATGATCATGAAACCAGCAGAAAATCTAGGACACTGTGTGAGTCTAAATTCATTCGATACAGTTGTGAAATGTCTTTAGATTCAAGTGAGGAGATTTTCAAAGATGACGAAATTATACTGACAACCACATGACATAAACACCCAACATATGATGCAAGACGGCTCCATGCAGCTAAGCAGCCCTAAAGTAGCATGTCTTAATCTCAGCAACTGATAAAATACCATTGGTCCAACTACCTGTCCATCAGCCCATTCATCCAATTACCACGACTATCCATAACTACAACACCTAGTGACATCAAAGCCACTTAAGCTGCAGAGTGGTGCCAGAATCCCAGCTCACAACAAAACCCAAATGTGTCCAGAAGCTTAGTTTAGCCAAAATGCACATGCTTAAACCATCAAAACACCTGGTGATGTTTGGAAAGCCTTCGGATTAACACAATAATTCCCAAACAGTGGTTCTTGCTGGATTTTCTGAGATCTCAGATATTAAACTAGGTCAAATAACAACCTTAAATAAAATTCAATATATAAGTGTTTATAGAGGTGAAGAGACCGGAGTAAGTGAGTAAGACTTGGAGGAGCTTTAAAAATCACAGAATCTCAAAGGGAGCGGTACTGACATCCAAGCACACAGCTTTGCTTTTTCTAAGGAAAACAGTTTTGGTCCATAGTGACAGACTGCATCGCGTCCCTTGAGATGGATGTAAAAGTGGGGCGTGGGTGTGGTAAACATTGTGGTGAGGGGCTTATACCAGTGATTGAGGTTAATCCATCACAATGGCTGGAAACACACCTCCTATTCTCCAGTGCATTAACCAGTGACAGAGTCACTGTGAAGACTTAACACATAAGATATCAGTGGGACAGGATGATTGAATTACACGATAAACAATACAGAGAAAGTCAAAAGTTTGCGTACACAAGTAAAAAGATCAGCTAGATGAATATCTACTGGGATGCATCTTTCAGTTTGAAGACCAATTGGTTAAACACTTTCCGTCGCCTCTCTCTCATACTTAAAAGTTGTGACTGCAGCAACGGCCTTGCAGATTGAAGCACTCAAAACACTCCCATTCAAATTTTGCACAATGACTGAAAATAATTCTTCACCCACTCACCATGACTGGTTCCATGATTGATAAAGAAAAACAATCCCAGAATTTGAAAACGAATGAATAAAACGCCTTGAAAACAACAGGCTCCTTTGTAATTTTAGTCCAAATATTTCCTTGGTAGTTGGCGACGTGAACGGTAAGAGTTGTCCTGCAAAATTTTACTTTTGCAGCTTTGACCTCTGTGGCTAAAGTGAACCCAGAGAGGACGATAAGTCTGACCAAACCAGCATGTCTCAGAGGCTGAGGGATAATCCTGCAGTGTGCCACTTGAATAGCTTTGGAGGGGGAGGGTGCTGGCTGGGAAGAAGAGCAAAGAAGCGGATAGGGCGACTGAGACAGAGACGAAAAAAAAAAAGTGAGAGGAATGCACTGTTGATATAAAAGGGTACTTATGATATTAATTAATGTCTGCACTGCTTTGGTTTAATACTACTACACCGTGGCCATTAGACGTGTAGGTCTGAGACATGGCACAACTGCATGGTACCAGTTGTACATGAATGTCATTAAGAGAGTTAAAGGGAGCCACTGATTCAGGTTAGACAACTGTTCTTGATACCATCAGACGCTCCAGTGTTGACAAGGCTCCTGAAGCACTGAATGGGAACCATAACACAACATCTAAGCTCGTTACCGTAAGGAGATTTCAGAGAGCTGAGCTAACTTTACTCCTGCACTCCAGCGAGCTCGCTGTATCCCGACAACAGCAGTTCCCACCCTACAGTGATGTAAATCAACCGCGGCTGCACTTAAAATTAATGGGGCATGTCAGACATTTGGAGAAAATGATTTGACTAAAAGCCTTCAGCTGATGTTTTGATATACAGCCACACATTGTGATTCTGTTTGATAAGCGCGGCATGACTTCCTCTTGTACTTCCTGAGTAACAGGATGCACAAGGAGAGAGACAGGGGGAGGCCTTTCATTGAGATGTGAGCGATGGCGATGGGGAGAGGAGGAGGAGGACGGGGAGGGGGGACGAGATGAAGATTGAGATGGAGATGGTGAAGGACACGGCGGGGAGACAGAGTCTCGGCTGAAGGTGCATCGAGATCGGGGCGCCGCCGTCCCTCCGAGTGGAACGGGCAGAGTCAGTGTGGCAGAGAAACATGTTGAGATGTGATTCATCTCGTGCTGTGGCGTGGAGGATGCAGGCTGCTGGACGTTGCCAGGAGACAGAGCTGCCTTGTGCGGACTTCACACAGGACGGCCATGTGACCCGGGAGAAGGGAGAAGGCTGGGGCGGCAGAGCTGGGTCCTGTGGGAAGTCTGCGAGCATGGACGTGCACATAGCGTTGGGGAGCAACAGAAATACATGCGGTGTTGTTACGTCTTCAGAATACAAAATATGAGCAGCTATATCCCAATATGACTGCAATTTAAATTAAATTTATTAATAGAATCCGAATCCAGTTACCTTGTTGAAATAAATGGATTACATGAAGGGATTTAGGGGTAACACTGTCACCTCACAGTCAGAGGGTCACGGGTTCAACTCTGGGTCAGGCTGAGGCCCTCACTGTGTGGAGTCTGCATGTTCTCCCTGTGTCTCTGGATATTCCAGGTTTCCTCCCAAAGTGCAAAACATGCATGTTTAGGTTGATGGGAGACTTAAACACACCCTTGTGAGTGTGTGTGAGAGTATTAGTGTGCCCTGTGATGTACTGGATACCCTTCACCCTATGTTAGCATGTGCAGACCCCTGTGACACCAGTGGGTACATCTCAACCTTCTGGTTACTGTCTGGTGCAACTGACTGTTTCAGACAACAATCTGTAGAAGTCACAGTGATGGGAATCATTAACTGGGAATCATTTCAATGCAAAAGACAATTTTGCAGTAGTATTTATTCAGTAATCTAACGGTACATGTCACACATGACATTTTAGGGCATCTTTTTTGTATTCTCTAGGTGAATATATTTCAAACCCTTCCAATAGGAAAAAAAAGAAGCAGAATGCTGAGGAATATTAGTAGGAGTGAAGGGCAGACGTGGGTGCTATGTTGTATTTATCAGCTGGACGTGCAGAGCAGTGTGTCCTCCTCTCTGCTCACTGGGGCAGTGAGCTGAGAGTCAAATCTGAACTGACGTGTTGATCCAGACGAGGAGTCCACCACAGAATCCAGGAAACAAAAGCATGACTCTCTCTCTCTCTCTCTCTTTCTCTTCCTCTGTCTGTCCACCAGCCGAGTATGAGCCAGGCAGCACAGGAGAGCCCCTGACGCACCTGTATACATAGACGTTTCTTTTATTTGTAGAGAAAGCAAGCGAATGACAAAGTCTGACACAAGGAATGAAATATGTGCTGCCGTTGCAGCTTTTCATCCAAAGGAAATGCTTGATGGATATGAGAAGAGTTTGCGGTCATGCCAACGAAGCATGCTTGCGACACATGCGCCACACACTCAGCCTGGCAGCACAGAGGACGGAGAGGATCCCCACAGTTTCAAGGTTGTCTCAGGTTTACACAACTTAAGTATGTTGACACTGAACACACTGCAACAAAGCCAAATTGAAAGCCGGAGGAGAGGAGCAGACGGCCCATCACCTCCAGCTTTCACTTGTACAAGGTGAGCTGCAGCAGCCCCAGCTGCAGCCACCAGGCCCCCTTAGGGACGGGCAAATGAATTGGTACCAAAGTACCCAAATAAAGACAAAACAATGATGATGTAATGATGACTCCTTTTACTCAAAAGTCCCAGTCAAAGTAGATAGACTGCAACTATTGCAGAACCACAGCATGGCACTTTCTGAGTGAATATCCACAGCACACAGTGACAGGTGGAGACCACTGCAAGCTACACGACTGGTTTTGGCAGAGATAAAGAAACTGATTGAACACAGAGGCGGACGTCAGCAGGGAATGAGGTTCCAACAGCCCTGACGCAGATTACATGTCAAATTGTTGAATGGGCACCAGATGTTCTCTGAACTATGACTAGAAATGCAGCCAAAGTAGCACTCCATTTTCACAAAATTCCCGTAACTATATGTGTAAAAACCTGAAAACATGACATGAACAAAACCAAAGTGGAATACCAAGAGATTCCACTGCACTAGAGTTGAACTGAGAACTAATCGATACAGAAAGTGACAGATGAAAAAAGTAACTACTACAGTAATCGCTTAGCTGATTTAAACTTCTAGGATATATTTTTCAGAACATTTTTAAGAGAAACGTTAGGGTTAGAGTTCTCTGCTTCTTAGATTTGAATATTTTCTGGTCAGTAAACTGAATGTTAAACTGAATGTGAATAGAGTTATTGTCAAAACATGTTTGAGGTCTTCATCTAAGCCTTTGTCAGACTATTATTTTGAACATAGTTTATAGACCAGACAACTTTGAAATCAAAACAACAAAACTGTCATTTTTCTTGGTGCAAAGGAACCAAGGTCCCCTAAGGAACCAATGTCTCATATACAATAGAAACAAATCCACCTGAAAGCTTAAAGCCTCAAGTTACAGCTGCTCACTCTGAATTACAGTGGAGGTAAGGTGTCATGTAGCATAAAATGGAAATACAAAAGTCGAGTTCAAGTGGATAAAAGTTTCTGAGTGCAGGGCTTGAGGAAGAGTAGTTTGCTATATTTCATCAGTGCATACTTTTGTAGACAAGGATCAGAATCCGCTCTACTCTGAGCTCCATGATCCCGATGAGATCATCAACAGAGTGCCCTGTCTCTTAAAACCTGCCTCTAGATGTCACTCTCTCTGACGCTACTCATACTCATATGAAAAAAAGTCTTCCACGTAAGAGATGAAGCATTTCATGTGTGGTTTGGATCACAGCTGCTGGATGTTGTAACAAATGGAAAGATGGCCTGCTGGGGCCTCTCAGTGTCTGTGTGGATTTCCTCAGGGGGCTCCGCCTTATTCCCACAGTCAGAGACAAACAGGTTAAAGTCAATTCCTAAAGTCCCATAGGTGTGAGTGTGACTTTAGATGGTTATTTAAATGTGTGAGGAACCGGCGACCCGTAAAGGGTGCATCCCATTGCTCACTCCTTTTCAGCTGGGATGAGCTCCGGCCCCCCTTGACCCTCCATAGAGCGAGCGGTTATAGATAATGGATGGATGGATGGATACTGTAACATAGCAACCCAGTCCATGGAGGCTTCTGCCTGCAGGCGAGCTGTGCGGGTCATGATTTCAGGCAAACAAACGCAGGATGACTCAGCTATCTGATCATGAACGTCTCCAGAGAGAGGCTCTGGGTCGCTGCACAGGAATTGGGTTTCTGCATCAGTGTTTGTTCATTGTGCGTGTGTGTGTGTGTTTGTGTGGAGGGGGTGGAAGTCTTTCCTGTTCCCTGATCTTAATCAATATCTATTTTGTGTAACTGTGTGTGTCGGCCAGGTGTGGGTCCCGGTACAATGCACAGACACCACGATTAATCAGCAGTGGATTGTAAATAAAGGACAAGACTGCAGCATTACCCTAACCCTATATACTGATATCTGTGGGCGGTTGTTGTCCGTCTTCTTCCCTGACACCCACAGGAAGGTCAGAGGTCACGCTCAGAGTCATATGGGGGAGGAGGGGGATGCTGACACACTATACTGCCTGTAATCTGACAGCACATACATCAGACTGAGCTGTGGTTCATTCTCTGATACAAGGACATCATGTAACAGGCTTATGGAGACCATGTTGTGGCCTGAACGTAAACAAAAACCTCAGTCCTTGATTTCATAATATAAAAATTAAAGCAAAGCTACTCAACTTTGCCTCTCAATCAGTTAATCACAGCACATATACGTGTGTGTGTGTGTGTGTGTGTGTGGCAGAATGAACCACCATAAAGGAACATCCACACACAAAATTGTTTCTGACTGATGATGTGCTAATCCTTTGTTTATAACAATTTAAGGTGACCTACAATGGTTCCATAGTGTGCTCATAGCATAGTAACATATAACTCAAAATAACATAGATGATTTAACCAGGAAATGCCTCAGATGGTCATTTAAAAACCATTTCAAAGGCAGTAAATTTATGCACAGATCTATTTCATGCCTGGCAACCACATGTAGGTTTTACTCTGACTGGTCGTCTTACCTGCCACTCATATAAACAATCATGTGATCTTTACATGCGCTGACAAACAATAGAACTTAGCAACTTTTTCCCTGAACTGTGCTAACTGAAGTGCTGACTGAAACGATCCAACTATGGAGCGTGTACACATCGAGCCTTCCATGTTGGAGCCAGAATCAGAGGAGGAATCGTACACTGGGGAAGAACCAGGAGCTGCCATATTTCACCACAAACTGCAGCCTCACAGTTTATGCAAACTGTTTTGAAAGGTTGGGGCCAGTATGATTTACATCACACCTGTCTTTTATGTCACATTCTGCCTCTGTTCAGCTTGTTTTTTGGCAACCAATTGAACATATGAGATATCTACATGAGTGAGGTCACGATGATGACCTGCCCCTAAGCCATTCTAGGTTCCCTTAAAAGACAAACAGCAATCTAACAACATAATGATCAGGAGTCAGTTACTTCTAAATTACTCCTCAAAAACAAGTTACCTGGCATCCACTGTTTAAATAGACAAGGATTAGCGTGAACTTGCCGCTATAGAGACACAATCCTACGTGGCACGAGGATTAAGCAGGGTCAAAGTCTGTCCAAGGACTCATCAAGAATAATTAAACAATGCAAACAAAAACACACCTTTTAACCAAACATGCAGCTTAGGAAACTAAAACCTAGCTTATCACACATGAATGAAAGCACATCTGACAGAATGTCTATGAGATACTGCGAGCAACTAGCTCTCTTTTTCTTTTCTCTGCTATTTTTTCTCATATTGCAAACTCAGTTTGTACCAGAAGGCTGTTCTTATACACCAGTAAAAATCAGAACTTCAACATATCTGCAGCTCTATGCAAGCTTATATTTTAACAGCGCCCATACCTGCTTTAAGCAGCAGCAAGAAGCTGCAAATGTCTTCTAGGAAATGAAATGACACCAGTAATTGAGCTACAGTAAAAATGACACAACTCATTGTCTCTGTCACCTTGTCGACTATTACTATAGGTACAAGGTAGATGCTAAATTAACATTGGACTCGCAGTGTCATTATGAACCGGTACAGGAAGGTAATGGAGATGTTAATGGCTTCGTTGAAACATTACTCGTTAAGAGTTTAGATTTTCTATTGTTACATGGCTTCTAATGGCTGCTAATGTTGACTGATATTATCTTCTGAATGAAGATAATGAACAAACTAAAAAAAAAACCAACTAAACACCATCCTTGTAGCCGTGAGCATTTTAGCATTCTGATGTCAGAATTTATCAAGCTGCACCTCCCAGAGCTGTAGGTATGACTCAACACAACCCACTGAAGACCAAATGTAATCTGTGAGCACGTTGTCCAGATTCTGAACAGAGTGAATGAACCTTTCAACTTATAGTCAAAACTCACCTCTTCCAAGCACATTTCAATATGTAATAACATGTCAATAATTTCACGTTTACCTATGTTTGATGTGTTTGTTGCCTTGTTGATCATATTACAGAATTAGCCTGTAATACCTTTATAAGAGCATTGATATTTATAAACGCCACTTCTAAGAAGTACAGTTGTTCAACGCTGGTATGTGAATAAACACACATTGTTTAAGAACCAAACATGCTACTTCAATGCACGTCTCCAAGTGTCACGTTTACGATGTGGCTTCTATTGTCCTATTGTTGAGCAGCTGTAGTGATGTGTGATGCTTTGTTTGGATGGATTTGCAATTCTCTGATTCACGTGTATCACGTCTGACTCCTCGGTATCTGCACGCCTCAATATTTACACTGTTTGCGCACACAAAAATGGATGGCGTCTGATTGAGTAACAAGTATTTTGGCTAATTTGTAACCCTCTGATGTGGGATTGTGATCTCTTACTGTGCCTGTCTGTTCTTTTCCAGACAGTTGCAAACAAACAGACAGACAGAGAGAGAGAGAGAGAGAGAGAGAGGAAGACAGGGAAATGGAGAGAGAGAGAGAAAAAGGGAAGAAAATACTGAATGAATACCACTGGAAAGATCCCCCCCCGCGCAATTGGCTGTTAAGCGGAAATACAGGCCTCACAATAGCAGCGCTTATAAAGACGCACACGCATGCACACACTTGACTGAGTTGTGATTTAACACAGCGTCCTGAGCGCTGCTGCAGTGGTTATGTAACTGTCAAGCCTCTTGCCACAAGCCTCCTGGTGACAACGTGGTGAAGACAGAGGGGGGGTGAAAACCGACCGGGGGAGGGCAAAGAGAGAGAGAGAGAGAGAGAGAGAGAGAGAGAGAGAGAGAGGAGCCGGGGAGGGGGCTGACAGACATATTGTGATGGGTGGTGATGAAGGAATGAACTGCGGACATGCAGCAGCGGCTGGGAGATGGAGCAGAGAGAGAGAGAGGGAGGGAGAGAGAGGGAGAGAGGGAGAGGATGGAGGCTCTGTTTCCAGTCCAGCTTTTCCCGACGGCCGGGAGGAGGTAGAGCAGGGGAGGGAGTAAATGAGCGAGTCTGGGAATGCTGCTCTTCAAACACAGCAGCTTCCTGCGCTCTTACTGTGCAGCCGCCTGATGCTGCACTGAATACTGATGGGCTGCCTTGAGCACGGCGCCTGTGCACGCGTGTGTATATGAATTCAGGAGGTATGCCGAGCCGAGTGGGAGGGAGGGAGGGAGGGGGGCAGGGAGATGGCGTTATTGAAAGGCAGAGAGAGCGCCACGGATTATCTCAACTAAAAGGGGGGATGAATCAACAGAAATAACAGCAAATAGCAGGTTTCAGGGCCATCAAAAGCAGAACTTTCATTTCCTCAATTACACAGCAGCTCCGGGGCTCGCTGCTAACATCTCTCAGCTCACTTTCTAAACTAAATGTCAAACGTGTAGCAGATAAAAGAATTGCATTCATTCTGACTACAAGAACGTTTTGGGAACTTCGTGTTCCGGATGACAAAAAACAAATGTATCTATGCTCGAGATTGTGAGAGGAGGATGGGGTGGGGAGGCTCTCACTACGAGCTGCATGTCACGCCATTATTTCATTGAGATGAAAAGGACAGCACACTATCGCCACGTTGCACCACATTTCTCACGTTTATCAGAGTAAAAAATGATGGTGGTACAAGAGAAACTATCACATTCATTCAGGCTTTCAAACAACCATTTTGCACCCAATTCACTGGTACTTCATCTAATAGTAGGGAGACCATAAATGTAAACCTCAAGATGGTGCTTAAAAGAGAATAACTCTCAAACCTTACTGGCTTTCACAATCGCAGAAAAGAGAATGAAATCCCCGTGACATGATCACGAGATAACAGAAAACTGTGGGGAGAACAGAGGCAACAACACCATGAACGCCCAGACCATAATCATATTACATTCCTATTTATACCTGCTTCTGATACTCAGGAAACACTTAGGTAGAGTCACTGACTGATTCCCCTGTGGGGAATCACAGGGTAATGGAGACTCAGATCACACTACTGTAGGTTATAAGAACCAAGGGTTCAGACTCACACCTGATGCACAAACATGCATACATGTACCTGAAAACAGAACATGAAAAGCAAAACAGTAAAATCATAGCAAACTGTGTTTCATGAAAACAAAACTCTAGCCTTTATATCTTTAAGTCAGATTCCGAGTCGATCACTGATCAAACTCTAACCTGTATTTCTTGCATCACAGTTTAATTTGTCAATCACCTGGTGTGTTTATCTGCAGTATTCCCGACCAAAGAGGTTGCCAATTTGGCTTAGAAAGTCAGGAATGACTAATGTCTAATCCCGAGCCAAACGAGTGCTGCTGGTTGTCAAACCGAGACGAAGGAAGGAAAATAAATAAGTGTGGTGTAGTGGTCGAACTGGATAACCCGCCTGGAGGCAGAAACAAGACACTAAGCCCGGGCAAACTCCCCAGTTGGCACACAGACTCTAAATCTGACTTAAAGAAATTAGAATATCACTATCCTACTTTCCAAGTTTTTATAGGCCACACAGCAGAATGCCACTGACAGTGGACCAGTGAATCATAAATAAAACAGTTGGTTTCATTTAAGAGTTATTAAGCTTTCCTGCAAACAAATCTTGAGATTCTTCCATGTAAATATGAGTTCAATTCTTTATCACCCTTTTTTTCAAACCTGCGAAGTGAAGTGACATCCATGTATATTAAATGTTTAGATTATGCATCATATATTTTCCCCTTAAAGAACAGTGTAATACATTCTATGAAACTCCTTATCTTTACATCTTCATTACTTACTTTATATTAATAAACTGCCATGTATCTGGCTACCTGAAACACACAATTAGTAATAGTAGTATTTAAGTATATCATTATTGGACACAGGGACTTTTCTACAGGTACTCTGTTTGTACCCAAAGACCCAAAACATGCACTGAGGTTGGTAGGAGACTCTGAATTGCCTTCAGGGGTGTGAGAGTGAATGATGAGTCCTTATGTGTGCCCTGCAATGGACAGGCGACCTGTACAGGGTTTGTTCGGTGCCCTCACCCTATGTATACTAGAGATAGGCTCCAGTAGACCTCTGTGACGCCTTAATGCTACAAAGCGATTATAGTAATTGATGGCTGGAAGTGTATTATTACAGATAAAGCATATCATCAACCTCTTTTTTTCTGATTTTTCTTTAAAATGTCATCTATGCAGAATGAAAAGCTGAAACAACTTCGTGCATTTCGCCCTTGCTATCCTCCTGGTCCCCTGATCTGATGAGTCATTTTGTGGTTAAGAAATGGCGGCTCTGAAAGTCAAAGATGCAACGTGATATCAAACAGTGCATTTGCGGAGGAAAGTGAGACGGATTTAGAGGTCAGAGAGAAGGAGACAACATCTTGACGTCATTAACATGTCTAACAATGCTGCGGCTGCTGATAGTGACTATGTTGTTTCCTGTTTCTTTAAGTGCTTGTTGTTTACCTACAGCGTGAACACATTATATTCTTTCTCTCCTGATCCGAGCTGCATATGATCCCTGGAGAAACCTGCGCTGAACCGGGCCATCACGTACTGATGAGCCATCTCTACGCACACAAACAAGACTCTTAGCTCATCAAACAGCTGCTTAGCCTCCCTGCTGCAGCCAGGCTCTGTCATGATGCCCACAAAACAAAGAGATCAAACAAGGAAATCAATAATCACTCCGGAGGTATCGTTCCTCCCAGTGAGACAGCCGCAGCTACTCTAGATAAAATAAAAACCCTCTGAGAGCAACAACAACAACAACAAAGAGGGAAAATTAGCAAGGAGAGCCACTGCATTATTGCCTCTCAGAGGCTACAGGTCTGCTGATGTAAATGGCTGGAACTGCAGAGGTGTAATACAACCCCAACAGTAGCGCTGTAAATGTTGTTCTACACACAGCACACACTTCTGGACGTCTGAGCACGCCAAATGAAGGACAAATTCAAGGAAAAAGTCTCAGATACGCAACAAAATTAACCTCCGGTTCGCCCGGAGACCGACTGGAAAACCCTCATGAAATATTCACAGCGTTGACAAAGAGCTATTCATTACCTCGAGTGGTACGTTTAGCATTTTAAATTATAGAAAAAGGCCTTTAAATGGTGCTTCTGGCTTATCTAGGTAACCTCTGATTAAATGGAGACGGAGCAAACAGGAAGCTCTGAGAGAACGGACGGCACCAACAGGCACGACTCACCTTCTCCACCAGCGGGAGGTCAGGTTTCCATAAACCTCACAGAGAGCTGTCGGTCCCCTGCAGGAGATCACCTGTGCGAAGGAAACGACAGAAGAAACCGGGGTCAGAGCTGTGAGCATCCAGTAACAGGCGGTAAGTGCCGCTAGGTTGCTCTTAATGGGAATCTAAATGGAAATCACGCCCCAACAAAACGTCAAAACAGCAATTATCTTAACAGAGGTCGAAGATACCAAGAGATTAGCTGAATTTCATTTCAAACTGTCGACAATCAAGAGGAGATTAGCAAACTCTGACACCGAGGGAGAAAGATGATTTAATAAAATCAGCCTCCTCTCTGATGCAGTTAGAAGTTAATGTTGGCAGGATTACAAAAAGTAAATTTACTGCGAGCACGCCGGAGTGAGTTCTGTAGTGATTTTGGGGACTTCTGATGACCAGTGATAAGTCAGTGATAAATGTATATAATCAGCATTCATTTCTAAAAGAGTAACCTTTCCACTGTCTCCAACACATACTTAGTTTTACCAGAGAACCGCCCACACAGAGTTAACACATACTGCTCGCCCACTCTGCAATCTGCAACTGCAATAAGTAGCACTCGTATTAGGGAAGTCTATTAGAGGGGTTCATAACCTGAGGTACTCTAATACAACAATGCTTACAGATTTGGTGTCTTCATAATAGACCTCAATTGCAATACGGGTTAACACTGCAGCCTCACAGCAAGAAGGTCCCAGGTCAGACCCAGGGTTCTCCCTGTGTCTTTGCGGCTTTCCTCCAACAGTCCAAAAACATGCATGTTTAAGGTCAACCAGAGACTCTAAAAAGCTGATACGATAAAAGATAGATCATGTAAATCATGGCACTGTCTTTAAATCCACTTTCTAGATGAGGTGGATCTATACCTTGTGTTCTCCAACAAAACCAAACCTAGACACTGCAAAAATTGGAGGCTTTGAAGCCCTTCTAAAAATTGGAAAGCAAATACGCTGTTTCAGAGAACTCAGTGAGAGAAAGCTTAAATATGAAAGATCCAGTGGATAAAGCCTCGGATGTATAATGATGTGCTGCTTTTCTCTTTTACATTGCTGTAAACTGAATATCTTTGAGTGCTAGGCTATTTCATGGAGTTTTTGGAAGATGTGATTACTCTATGCATGTAACTATCTAGTACAGTAGTAGTAGTTGCACGGTGTGGTTAATTCTGATGATAACAATTGTCAAACGATTAAGGGACGTAAACCACACCAGCAGCAGCTCTAAGGCCAACATCATGCTCGTGTCATCGGCCATCTCTTCTTCTCTTCAAAGCCTTGACATTCAGTGTCCAACCTCGACGAGGTCATATGACGACTTCACTTCGGCTTAATCTGTCTAAAAGCATCATGTGACCCGACACGAGCCGCCCACTTGTCTGTATCTGAATCCGTTTGCGTTTTATGGGCAGGATCGTGATAAAGTGACCCACTCGTCCCAACGCGCAGAGACCTTGTGATGCGTGACAGCGGCCACCCCCAACGGAGCCTGCAACCGATGTCAAAGCGCTGAGTCATGGTCACTCTGTGCCACTGGAGTTATTCATCTGCATGATTCTAACTGTGAAGGATTGAGATTAACGGTGTCCCGATGAAGAAATCCCACGACGTTCATGATTGGAGAGCTAGCTGCTCTTTTAAATCGCCACTTGATTAATCAGTAACTCAGGCGACAGAAAATGTACCGTATGGAGTGATTCAGTAGGTGTCGATAGGCTCTAGCCACTTAAACGGAAATATTTGCCACATATCAGTGAAGCATCCTTGAGCTTCTGCTGCTATTTTTTTGATAATACTACATCTATATAGGGGTCAGAATTACAAGGTTCCAGATTGCTAAATAGACTAGTATTTGCCTTTTTTCCGTGTCGTGTACAATCAGAATAAACATCCTTGAGCTTTAGCTGCAATATTTTGTGAATCAATAAAATAAAATATATGACGATGTCACTCTAAGCTCTAGGAAACAGTTTCAATACATAAAGTTGGAACCCTGGTTTCTCCTTCAGCGTTTTCCTACAGAAACCACAATGAGCTGCTTTATGTTTGAAGACGGCAGCATGAGATCATCCGTCTGTGTGCGTCTGCTGCTGCCGCGTCTATGCACATGCCCATGAGGAACGCACCCTCTAGTGTTCAGAACAATGACCTGAAGCTGCTGCTGCTGCGCTCGCGTGTGCGTTAACTATCAGCAACTAACACGTCAATAAAACCCATCCACGAAGGCGTTTAACAATGATATCGACCAAAACTGAAACCGTGCCATCCAATTGGGGCTCCATTTTGATTTGCTCAGAAAATCCTAAACACTAAATCAACACTCTGCCTTGGGCAAACACACACACACACACACACACACACACACACACACACACACACACACACACACAGACACACACACATGCTGTGATGACGCTGCATGAAAAGCAACAGGTAAGCTGAAGCACATCTGCGCAGAACAGAGAGAAACATTATGTACTTTCAGCTTACTCTCGGTTTTTGTGGTTTAAAACTGGCCATCTGAAATGACCTGATAAGTCAAATAATATTTCCTAAAATGAATAGCATCACATTGCTTGTTTATCTCAAGGGCGTTAAGCATCAAATCGCGCACACCTTGAAAAACAAAATGAGACTCTTTCGGTGGTGGGAACGGTGCGGTGGGTGCTTCTGATCATCTGCACTGTCATAAATCTTCCAGCACAGATAGAGTCTTCCCCTGTGTGTGTGTGTGTGTGTGTGTGTGTGTGTGTGTGTGTGTGTGTGAGTGTGTGTGTGTGTGTTCCCCTCTGCACAGAGAGAAATGAGACACGCCAGCTGCCCTTCAGACTCTCCGCTCCTACGTTGCCTCTTTTTTCACACCTTGTCAGACACCACTATCACCTCCGCCAGCAGAGCAACAGCCACCTTAACCCTTACATCCACATTGGAGAGGATCTCACGCTCTCTCTCCCTCTCTCTATAGAAATAAAACACAATTTGACACATTGTCTTCTTGCTTTCTCACACATAATGTCCCAGGAATCTTCACATACACACCCCAAAAACTAACACAACAACAAAGGTCAGTGGCACATCGGAACTGTGAGCAGATAAATCCGGAGAGAGACTGAGGCCTGTTCTTCACTGCTTTAACGTTTGCATCTGAGGAGTGATTTGCACATATCAGTATTCTGCAGCAGCTCCTCCGTTAGCCTCAGCCTGCCTCACAGCCCTGGAACATAAAAACTAAGCATGTGTGGGCGGGAAATCTCATTTGAAGCAAACTGTTCAAAAGTCAAATTGCGTGTCGGTTTAATTGCCCTGTAATGTGTTGAGATTGAATGAGCCCCACATCTTGTAGAATCTTGCACCTATTATAGATATTTGACACTTTGTAGGAGAATAAACAATGGAAAAATGATAAATGCATCAGTGCTTTTGATGCCCCGGCAGCTAATGTACACATAGTCAAAACACTCTTACCTTTACCTTTTCTAGGAAATTAAAAACAAAATGGACAGACAGACAGACAGATAGGTAAATAGATAGAAAGATAGATAGATAGACAGACAGACAGACAGACAGACAGACAGACAGACAGACAGACAGACAGACAGACAGACAGACAGACAGACAGATAGATAGATAGATAGATAGATAGATAGATAGATAGATAGATAGATAGATAGATAGATAGATAGACAGATAGATAGATAGATAGATAGAGTTGTTACTCGAAGGCCAGTGAAAGAAGTAAAATGAATGCTGACGCATTCGATAATGGCTAGAAATGCTCGCTGTTTATATCCACTATGTCTACGCAATTGCTGCGTTACCCCATGTTAGATAACATCGTTGTCACGACTCCTGTTTTCTCCACTAATGGCTCCAGAAAACCACAGATTGAGTCAGTGGTTCCATGACTGCAATTGGTAATTAAATTCCCCGAGCAGGAAGCCGCTGCTTTACCATAATCGCAGACATAACGAGTCAAGCATGGACGAGCAAAACGCGTGCAGAGACATACTCAGCCAGCAGTTTGAGATGCCATATTGTGGCTCGAGGAAATAAACACAGTCTCGTAGGTAGAAGAGAGAGTAGTTTGTGACTTCATTAACAGCTCCGTGCTCTGAAGGACACTAACAAAAAGCACATCAGAGAGGCGCAGCTAAGTGTGAGGGCCCTCCTTTTTTTATCTTCACTAAGATTCTTCTTTGGTTTTTGTGCCTCTTCTGTTTGTGTCTGTCTGTTTGTTTGGCAGTCAGCAGCATAAGTATTTGACTAAATTCAGCAGAGGAAACATCCTTGAGTTTTAGCTG
This sequence comes from Karalla daura, assembly GCA_029224185.1. Taxonomy (NCBI): domain Eukaryota; kingdom Metazoa; phylum Chordata; class Actinopteri; order Chaetodontiformes; family Leiognathidae; genus Karalla; species Karalla daura. Next base: position 14,471,537 of record CM055193.1, on the reverse strand, counting down.
TGTTATTTTGAGAGTAATGTGCTATTACTCTAAGCTCTGGGCAACTAATAGTTTGCACTTTACAGACTTTGTATCCATCTTCATACACCAGCAATTTAATTTTGAAGTGAATCACAGGGAGGATCCAGTTAATTAGTTTTATTATGTCTCTCCGTAGTGGAGGTGTGTCGCTTTAGCTTCTCTTGTAATGTCTTACAACTTCTGGGCCCTTAAGAGCTCTCTATCAAGGCAATAACTGTGGGCGACAGCATGAAATGGAGGGGGACCATGGGAGTTGTTGTGTTCACTGCTAAACCAGCACCAATGTCAGGAAAAAGGAATAACTGTGCGGGACAAACACAAACAGCAGAGTCTGGAGAGTCATTCACTGGTCTTGCTCTCCAACACGTCGTTTCCTGTGTTTATGTGGAAGTCACACTAGCTGACATTACTGAACAAGGCACCACAAGCCTCTGTAAAATTATAGACTTCACTGGGAATAATTGAAGACATCAACACTGTCTGTACCTGATTAGAAAAGAAGCTAAAGGGTTGAGTAATCTGCCCTGACATTCAATGCCAGCTAGGGGTATTTTCACACATTTGGTTTTCAGAAAAGGAACTAGAACGAGAAAAGGTGACAGGGCTTAGATAGATAGATAGATAGATAGATAGATAAATAGATAGATAGATAGATAGATAGATAGATAGATAGATAGATAGATAGATAGATAGATAGATAGATAGATAGATAGATAGATAGATAGATAGATAGATAGATAGATAGATAGATAGATAGATAGATAGATAGATAGATAGATAGATAGATAGACAGATTAATCAGCACAGGTCGCAGTGGAAAAAGACACTATTTTGGTGAACTAGTCTGCCTGGAGGAGTTCCTGGTGATAGACTTTGAGCCTGTCTCCACCTGCAGAATGAGTATGGAGTAAGTGAGCTGATAAATAGAGAGCATCACTCTATTTCTCCTGCTCCCTCCATCCATCTCTCTCTCTCTCTCTCTCTCCCTCCTCTCTCCCCCGTTCCTTTCCTTTCCGCAATGCAATTGGATTACCCCCACCCCCGTCGGTATCATCATCTGCTCCCTGCAGCCTCGGGTCGGGATCTCTCGGGGGCACCTTGGCTGCTGATCGACACACACACGCACGCACACACACACACACACACACACACACACACACACACACACACACACACACACACACACACACACACACACACACACACACACACACACACACTCAGCACCGCGGACAGCTCCCAGCGCCCTGTCAGCGGACACGTCACCGCGTCAGGGCCTGATGCTGCTGAACAGCATCAACAACAGGGCTTAAGAAACACACACACACACACACACACACACACACACACACACACACACACACACACACACACACACACACACACACACACACACACACACAGCTCTTCTACATATATGTCAGTAGATACCGGGATGCAATGCATTTCAGCTCGGGACCAGATCATGATGAATGATTTAAAAGAGAGACCACATGCAACTAATCCCGTGCAGAAAGCGAGATGCTCCTCCTCTGTGGTGCTGGTTTGTCAGAGAAGGAGAAGGGGAGCAAAGGGGGGAGGGAGAGAGAGAGAGAGAGAGAGAGCTACACAATGACGCTGGAGATGGCTTCTCGCTGCACTGTGACAACCAATTACATAACGTCAGAGCTCTCGTTAACATGCGCGTCCATTTCACCGAGAAAGCCTGACAAAAACATGCCCCACTGCTCTGCACCGATTAGAAACGCCTCATATAAACGACATAGTAATGAATCCCGCTCGTCTGGTCGACGCACTTTGCTGCCCTGCTCTTGTTTACCCATTTGGTGCATGGGAAAGCAGCATAAAATGGCCTTGACCACCACCACCACAACCAACCATCTCCATCTACTATAACACATCGTGGCAGCACTGTGTGATGCCCTGCAGAGGACATCCAAGCACATAAACACATTACACTGTTGGACAATGAGGTCAGATTTGGGCGAACACAAGCCTACATCGATGTATAGCTGCAAATGCAGGATTGTATAAAAGCAAACAGCAGAGTGTAGTTTGCCTGCAACAGTAATCCAAGATGATGCAAGATGGTCCTCTTCACCCTTGGCGGATGCACAGCATCCACCACCGAAATGACGCATGCATCATTCACAATTGCACTAGAGCTGGTGGATCTGTAGGTACCCGGTGCAGGATGATGCACAAGAATTGGGAAAACGAGGTTTTCCTTTATCCCCCCTGCGTCGCCTTTCGCTTTCACGACAAGGATGCTGAGCTCCTCCTGCGCAGAGACACAAACACTCACCCTGAGATGCTGCCTGCCTCCGAGCTGCACCACCGTCTGACTGATTTATTGAGTATTTCCCCCAGTTTTCTTGCAGTGACAGAAGGTGACCCTGCGTCCGCTGCAAGACTCCGCATCCACTCGATCACGATGCACGCAGGAAGGGGGAGCTCCACGGCACAGGCGCGTCGGAGGGGAGGGGGGATGGCCCTGCTCTCGCCTCTCAGTGGACGACACTAAACAGGAAATCGAGAGCCAATGCAACTCGGGACTTTTTCAAATTCCCCTCCCGACACTTTGTGAGCTTTGCATCTGCAGAGACGCTGCGACCACTGATAGCCTCCTGAGCTCTCAGCGGGTCCTATATGTGTCCTGTTTGGGCCTGAGAGAAATTTTTTGAGCTCGACTGGAAATTATGGGCAATTTTCACAACAATGGAGAGGTCTCTGTTTATCATTTATGATGGGGAGAGCCCCGAATGTGACTTCCACCTTGCAGCCAATAAGGAGAGAGGATGGTGGGAGGAGGCGTCGCCCCTGAAACCCCTCTGTTGCCAATCACGCCCACAGTACACTCCACTGCGGGGGAGGGAGCGTGTTTTTGTCCTCGCCAGTCCCATCAGGTGATGGCTGTTGTATGTGGTGTGCAGAAGATCGGTAATAAAGCACAAATTTGTGCACAGAGGTTAAATCCTGGACCCCAGGATCCATCAGTACTCATAGATGCTTTGGAGGGTATAACCTGACATTACATTTTGGTTTTCTGGAGGAGCAAGCTGTTTTACATCCAGTGTTATGGAGTAATGCAACAGAGTTATGTATTGAGAAAACAAAATATTGTAGCAGACCCCCATGATACCAGGCCTTGTCTGGCTGTCATCAGTCAAACCTGGGGAAGCCTCTTGATTGAGAGGTAAAGCCTCTTTAAGTTACGAAAACAAGTCCAGTTTCCACGACTCTACAACTCCTTGGATAACAAGATGCCCCTCATGTGCCCTGACCGGAGCACTGAAGCTCGTACACTGAGTGTCTGGAAGGTGAGTGGCTCGATCCCAAACCCTGCAGCCTGTCCAAGTATCCTTGGGTAAGATACTGAACTCTAAACTACCCTGTATACCTCTTTTCCATTAACTCAGTTCCAATTGAGGAGCAGTTTTTCTTCCAGTGTTTGAGAGCCACATCACTGTTTACATAAGTTGTGTTGCCACAAGTTGCCCCCTAGATTTCCAGGAGATTCTCCAGATAGTCTTTCTTTAGCTTATTTGGCTGCCATTTCATCATGACTTTTTTTTCTTTCTTTTTTACTTACCACAGTAAGTTTTAAAAAAAGGTTTCAATAACCTTGTCCCTTGCCTTTGAAATAGCTCTTACTTCTGGCCCAACAAAAAAGTGGCACTGCTCTAGAACCACTTCTTTGGCAGTAGAAAAGGGGAAGGTATGAATGGCACAGTAGTGTAAAGTACAGGAGTGCTTTATAAGGACCAGTCCATTTACCACTACCATTACTATGACTTTGGCTGCCACACAGGCCTGCAAGCTTTACAAATAAACTTGCCTTGCCTTGTCTAACCTTGCTGAGACATTCACATCCAGGTCAAATTACTCAGCTTTGCACCCTCTGTATACACTACTCAAGTATTTTATCCTTATATCATTTGTACCCTTGTGGTGATGTACAATTGCCTGCCTTGAAATGGCTCCTCTGGGACGAATAAGCTTCTCTGAATTGAATTGAAGAGAGTCAGAAGTATTGTACATGAGGAGGTGTCACTCTTCAGATGAGTGACTGCTGAAGTGAAGCAGAATCATAATAAACGCTACTGTGTCGGTATGTGAGAGTTTTGCACACGCTAAAATCACGTGAAAATAATGGTGCTCCATGTGTTTATTAGGTGCTTTACATCCCTGTCCAAATGCCTGAGTCACAGTCGCTCTCGTCACAGCCCTGAGTACACAGTGAATCATGCACATTTGTCATTCTCTTTATTTACACACGCATTTCCTGATTTTTATTTGAAAACAAACTGCAACGTTTGTGAGCGCAGGTGTAAGCAGCACGTGCCTGCAGTGCAGGCTCTCTCCATGACCCTTCCCTTTTTTGCTAGTGCTCTCTGCATCTGCGCTACAACACTGTCTGTTTACACTCTATGGATCGGTGCGATAGTTAATACCCTTTTGAAATTTCATCCCCCTGCAGTCCAGCAGCTGTGCTTTTTTTAACTGGCTACCAACAACAAAATTAATAAATAAAGGAAGTGAAAAGAAAACGCTGCCGCTGGATATCAGCAAACATCTCCATTAAATCAGGGGAAAGGCTGCTGCTGTTTTTTTTTGTTTTTTTTCCCAAGCGCTGGATCTCTCAAAGGAGCTGCCAAAGCAACTTAACATCTAACACAAACAGGGAGGGGAGAGGAGGTGTGTGCTTGGTGGAGGTGGGTTTTTTTTGGAGGAGCAAGCTGCTTTACATCCAGTGTTATGGAGTAATGTAACAGAGTTTTGTATTGAGAAAACAAAATAATACAACTGTTTCCCAGTACATGGCATGGTGGATCAGGGGTTTTAATGTTGTAGCTGACCAAAGGTTCAACTCCTGGGTCGGACCCTTCCCAGTGTCTTCACACAGTCCAAAAAAGGATTATAGACTCTAAAGAGACCATGGAGTATTCTTAACCTTTGCGCTAAGTATGCTGGAGATACGCTCCAGCAGATCCCCATGATACCAGGCAAGAAAATAGGTGGATCAATGGATGCTGCCTATGGTCTGACTGACAATTAATATTTAATGCTAATTGAACACTGCACCTGTCTGCCATCATATGTATGCAATGATGCTTTATCGTGCAATGGCCCAAATCTCAACTCAACTTCATTTATCTTAAGTGCCAGTCCATAACAGACATTATCTCAAGGCACTTTACAAAAGTGAGCATGAGCAGGGAAGTGACATCGCAAACATCCCCTGTCCTTAGACCCTCTCAAAGGCTGAGAGATGACTCCCAAAAAAACCCTGACAGGGAAAAACAGGGAGAAACCTCAGGGAGAGAGACAAAGGAGGGGGATCCACATCTGCAGGTGTTGCTTCCACCATCTTTGAACTTTCACATAGACAAAGCATCTGAGAACCTCGTGGAGATGATTGAATCCAAACTATCAGGCCCTTAGTGACGACAAAGAAAATTGAATTCCTTTAATTTCTCTTTTAAGTGAACAACTTCAAGGCCTCCTTCTCTTGGCAGTGGCGAGTTTTCTGGGGGGAAATTTAATCTCCCAGGATTGTGCTAATCAAATTCTCCTTAAATGGCAGAAAACTGAAACCATTATTTGCAGAGAAAATGAAGATTGCCCTCAGCTGACAAATAATGCCATGTCTTCACAGTGTGCTGACACACATACTCGTCTGCTATAACTGAATATGTAACATGGACACTGTCATGGTCGTTAAAAATTTTACCCTCAACATAATCCTCATCCTGTTCTCTGAAATGTGTTTGGTGACATCTATTGGCAAAAGACAGACGGTGCACACATTTGCAGCTGCTCACCTAACAAGGACAAGACACTTGTCCTGCTACGTGTCATGTAAACATGCATGTTAAGATGCATTTTAAGTCATATGTGTATAAAATGTCATTTTTATACATGGATATCACACAATTTTATTTATTCTCATCAGCATAAGTATTGAAACGTATTTAAAACACGATTATGAAAAGCTGTAGCTGATGTTATATATTTACTGTTCAAAATCCTTTCTCCATTAACTTCTGAAAAAGGAGGCAGTATATCAGTATCTACATTTAACGTTTAGTTCAATCTTTTTGCAGCGTAACACTTCATTTCATTTCAGTGTGAGAAACATATATATATATATATATATATATATATACACACACACACATAGAAAGAGAGAGAGAGAACAGATTCTTACAATCTCCTACATGAATTAACATTAATGAGTTTGAGTGTATTCCCACGTCTGAGTCCAAGCCTGCAGGGATCAAAACAAGCTCAACAAGTTAGACCATGAATGTCACATCAACCAGTTGTGCAGAGCATTCCGATTCTGATACAATCATAACTAGCTCCATGACCATGAATGTCTTTTTGCCACTGTAAGCAACTATATGGGATATCCAGATTCTGATCCAATCTGATACAAGCTGAAATGGAAGACCATGGATATCCCCTCAGTGACTGTAAACAACTGTCTCCAAGAGCCCAAGCAGGATATCCCTGCAAAAGTAGTACATGCCTCTTGTGAGAAAAAAATAAATTATTGTATTGGTTTGTTCTGGTAATATACTGCCAAATGTGTTTTCTGACTGCTTCATTTTATCTAAACCCTACTGTAACATTACATCCTGAAACTTACTGTAGTGAAGACGTTGCCCAGTGGTGACATTCAGTCAGAAAGGGAGGTATAAGCAAGATCTGGGGTGTGTTACCCCTCTGTGTTACCCCACAGTGTCCTCTGTAACATATCCTGACAGCTGGATTTCACAATAAATGTACAAATGATTGAACAGATTTTAATATTTGCTTGAGTTATACTTTCCTTTCACAATTCAATATTCACATACTAATCTCATAAAAGTAAAGATGGATGGATGATCAGTATTGTATGTCTTTTCATATATCAATTTTCAAGTCAATAAAGCATATTTGATATCTTAAACCTTCCATTCCAGAGAGTTGCATATTTTATACTGCAAAAAAGATCTTGCTCCATGTGCATCAAAATAATTAAAGCAGTTAAAGTACATGAACATGATGTAACTTTCACCTCCAAGCAAACAAACTGAACTCTGAAGACAAGCTGCATTAAATGCCAAACCTACAAATCTATACCACCCTGCATGATGCACCACAGGTTATCCTCCATGACTGGAGTTCATGGATCCATATGGGCACGGTGCTTGTTTCCAGCAGACTCTGTTGTGTCTATAGGGGGCTGCAGGCTCTGGGGTTGTTGACCTCAGGTGCGATGGCAGCATGTTCCCACAGTAGGAAACAGTGGGTCTTGGTTTGCTTCTGCTTTCTTTCCGCTTGTAGGACACAGCATACAGAGTTGTTAAGAGACACTTAATGCAGCTCACAAGTGGAACTAAATCGGTTGACATGCATTCCCAAGTATAGAGATTAAATGATAAGACACCACAAGACAGCATTCAGTGCTGTTGCTTCCCAAAACATGCCAACCTTCGTTTGAAGACTCTAAATTGGCCCTAGGTGTGTGTAACCTGCGACTGACAGGTGATAGAGACCTATTTGATGGACACGAATGACGAGTTCGGCGTGCTGTTCATGCTTTTATACTGGAGGGGTACAGTTACAGCTGTGCTGAGAAATAGACTCTACCGATGGAACCATAACAAATATGTCCTAGCAAACTCACTACAATTAATCTTAGACGAACAAACAAGCATGTAATGGGTCTTTACAGCTCTTTCTTAGAGGAGCTGTAACGTGTGTCATCGAGTTTGTCGGTCACTCGATCACATCCGTAAGGTCTAGGCAGAGTGCTGAAACAGGAATAAACCTCGTTTACAGGCGACAGAGAAGTTACATGTCGGTTTAGGTGTTACGTTGGACACCGTAATGGGTGGTTCGTTTTATCGTGTGTGTCATGCATTTACTCTGAAGGGGCGAAAGTGACGCGACTGCTGCTCTGGGGAGATTAGCTACAAGCGGAACCACAACAACACAACCTCTGTAAAGGAGACTGGCTCTGCTGCGTTGCACAGTGAGTATTCACACTTACTCTAATTACTCGTAGACAGAAAAAAACAGTCCCGTTGTGTGTTGTAAAGGCTCTTTTTGAAGGGACGAGGGCACGTTTTTGTGCGTTAAATCGAGCTGCAACGGGACCTGTGTTTGCGTACGAGCGCAGCTAATGGTCCTATTAGCCACACAACGGCGCAGTCAGATCAAGGAGAAGAACATGCATGCCAGTTTTATTTCATTTTATAGCCCGGTGAGGACGAAGCTCTTGTTTGAGCTGTAAAAAAGATTTTTTAGAAGACAGACAAGTGGCAAGAAAGGTGCATATTTGCTCCTCATTTGCTGGCATCTAGACCTTATTCTGTATATTCTATATATCATATTTAGTTACCTGCATTTACTGTACCAAAGGGATTAAAAGTATCTATCTATCTATCTATCTATCTATCTATCTATCTATCTATCTATCTATCTATCTATCTATCTATCTATCTATCTATCTATCTATCTATCTATCTATCTATCTATCTATCTATCGTTAGCTTTACTCATCAATCGTGCTTAAAAACTGCTTACACTACTACACTATCATCCCTCTGAAGAATGTAAAACAGTATTGAATGCGCTCACTTGAAGATCCAGTGCAACTCTACTGTCTACTCACTTCTCTCTTCTAATCTCTTCTCTCTTCTAATCTCTTCAGGAAAGATCACATGTCGTGACACACCACTCTACGGCTTCATGTTGCATTTGCAATTATGTCCTTTTGACAGACATGGATGCGAAACACTAACAAGTTACAAACACTCTATGTAAAGCATGTTTGAATCCTTAGAAAACAGCGCTATTAACCTTACATATTACTTTTTTCACACCATGGTGTCTTTTGTGATGACTAATAAAGGTGTTCGCCAAATCGTCTTAACCGTTATGATTTTGGTCTAAAACGACTGGGGTTGTGTGACCAATCTGCCACCAAATGAGCTCCAGACTTCCCCAGCGCACACATTCTTTTCTGTCCCTCAGATTTCACGCTGATTAGGGAGGACAGAGCTACCATGTGGAAGTCACATGAACGGCAAGGATGAGGCGTAAACAACCAGCGGGTAGCCTGAGGAGAGAGCTGCCGCCGAACACTGTCTGCCAGCGAGGAGAGGGCGTTTGGTGAAGGCCGTGAAGGCCCTGCCCCAGCTGCCCCCCGCCCCACCACCACATCCACCACCTCCACCACCACCACCCCTCCCCTGCTTTGCTGCCCGCTGCCTGGACGCATGCAATGAACAGCACTACTCAGCCCCCTGCCATCATAGATGGAGATGCGGCAGTCGGCTACGTCCTGGTGCCATTTCTCCTCATCACCACCATTGGAATAGCTGCGGCTGTGGTAAGTGGTTAGTTGACACTGGGGAGGGGAGGGGAGGGGAGGGGACGGTGGGGGGTATGAGCCACCCACACAGTGTGAAGGAGCCGAGGCTGAAAACTCTTTGTTCCCCTCTGTTTCAGGTCATGTATATCCGTAAGAGAAGGAGGTAAGACAGTGGGTATTGATTTTCGCAGCACAGTGCTTTGCGATAAGCGTGATTGCGTCACATTTCTCGTCTGTTTGCTTTCAGAATTGACAGGCTACGTCATCAGCTGTTACCGGTTTACACGTACGACCCTTCGGAGGAGCTCAACGAAGCCGAGCAAGAGATGCTGTGGAGAGAAGAGGACACGAGGGTACGGTCTCTCTCAGGCTTTCTGAAGTTCTGTGTCTTTCTAGGTGACATTTTTAGCCACACGTGGGCTTAGTTACAATGCATCCATTAGGAACACATGCAGGCTCTCTAAGTTTGGAGCTTAAATAAGCGTGTTAAATTTAACGCAATTGACAAACGCCCTGCACAACGACACCTTTTGCAGTCGCCTCATTTTTGCTGGCACTTTAAATAGTGCATTTGTGCCATTCATTGTGACAACACAGCGGTTCCTCACTTGATTAGTCACTTCCTCCCCCATGGAGAAATTGGAGAAATATGTTGTAGAAGCAGTTAGTAGTGGCATTGAAATGTTGCAATAGTGCAGGATTTACGCTGAATTGACTTGTGTTCACGCTTCAATTCCTGCATTACTGCAGTCAGTTAGTACTTGTCTTGGTTCCTCTTTCGCGATCACATATTTTCTAAATACCAAAGAAATCCTCCCGTTTACAAACGTAGGACAACAGCCCAGTAATACAGCCAAATTATGAAACACAATTACAGTATATCTGAATGGCAGTTTGAAGACACACTATAGAAAGCCTACTGGCTTGTGTAGTTCAGTTGAACTCTCCACAGAGTATTTATTTACTGCGATTGAGCTACTTTTAATATACAACGTGAAAGCTGGATTTTTTTTTACCGGTTCACTTTTTTAGTCTTTTACTATTTAGTAAGGTAAGTAAGGTATCTGGCACAATGATGATGATGCTGTCACAAAAGAAACTTATCATGTGATTTAGGTCAGTAACAGGGATCTCATGCCCACGGAGTGTGAGGAACGGGTAAAAAGCATTTTGTTTAGGAATCATTGTGTTGAACTTTTAAGCTCTTCCAATCCATTAGTTTCAATGAGTACATGTGACTGTCACGTCGTCTATAGGTTTAAACGGTGATGTTTTACCTCACTCCCTTTCTTTTCTAAGTCTCGTGGTGTTTCAGTGACTAGGGCAGAAGTAGAAAAAAGTTGGTTCTGGCCAGAAGAACAGCATTTAAATTGAATTATGGACCTGGTTTAATCCAGTCAAAAAAAGTTATGCAGAAAGGTGAGTAAACACAAGGTGGCAGCATTGGCCAGGGACGAAGTTATTCAGAAAGTTTGCCTCTGCAGTCATGGAAGTAATAAGCTCAAAACTGGCACATCAGGTTCGGGATCAATGTAATAGTTGATTTGTTAATGTCACAAAATGCAGTGCTTGATAGGTTTATTTTGTAATTTTTATGTGAAATTTCTGGCATTGATCTGAGTCACAAAGATTTTGTATCTCTTCACAGAGATGATCAGGACATCATCAGTCTGGCTGCATTTACCTGACCCCTTTCTCTATTTTGTGTCCTCAGATCGTACAGGGTTGGGCCAGAAACTATCAACAGCGACGCCCTCTTCTGACCAAAGACGTAAACGCATGATGGAAGCGGACCCGCAGCAGAGAACATTTACAGTGTGGACACAGAGATCGATCTTAGACGTCGTACGATAGTCGCTTTCTTTTGTTCGTCATTGCTCCCGTTACCTTCGATCTTCCTCCGCTAGAGTGGGCATCTCTTTGTTTCGTCTCCCGGACGGTGTGACTGTGATGCCAATCCTGTGTGCCTAACAGACGCTGTACCTTGAAGTTATTTATTAGAAATTATTTATTCAGACTCCACTGTGGCGTTAGGAAGTGACTCAGAGTACGGGAAGGGTGGAACATAGCTGAAAGGTACAGGTCCCCGCTGGTTTACACTGTTGTTTACATTCACAGTGTTGTTGTGGGCGTCGCGTGGTAAGCTGTTGTTCGTCTGTGGGTTCCAGTAGGCACTGGTATCGACTGTATATCAGGGACTGTGGTAAGAGGTGGCTGCTCTGCACTAGTTTAGAAAACTGTCACTCCCGCTGTGAGAGGCTCTGTGTTCATGGTTTGCCGTGCTGAGGTTGTTTGCAGTGCTTTAAGAGAACAAACGTGGCTCCTTTTGGTTCAACGCAATAAATTCCCAAACGCCGTGTTAGCAGACGTGAAACACAAAGAGCATCAACTTCAAATAAGATGGCTTTTGAGTTTCATTTCGGTTTCGCTTTGAGTCAGAGGAACGTGCCCTCGCTTTTAATTTGCTCTCAGGATTTAACTAGCTGCCGCACGATCTGGAACTTTTTGCGGTTTAGCTAAATCCTATGACTCTTATCAATGGCATGAAAAGCCAGATATGGAAGTAAATAACACCAACCTCCTCTTCAAGGCCAAAACGAGTCGTGACTAGTGCCCTAAATATGTCCTGTCTGCGAGGCAGGGCACCAGCACGAATTTACCTCCAGCTGAAGAGTCTGTCCAGATGAATGCCAGAGATGTGACTGTATCAGGCACTCAGGAAACCTCAACTTTTTTTCCCCTCCTTAGTGAATCCCTACCTTTCCCGCCCTTTATTTGCCTTGCGTTTGTGAATGTAAACTAAATAGAACAGTCGGAACTGTTCTCGTAGGAGACTTTGCGTCGTAGTGGTCGTGAACATTATTTGTCTTGGACAGATAATGCCTAACTTTGATGTTATCAGGTATGACATCTCGAGGTGCTTCAGGATGGTGAGCTTCAACCCAGGACACGTTCCTTGGTGCTCCCCAGTCATGTTACGCCTCATTGTTCTTTTTCTATGCATCACTTAGAGACTTTTTTTTTTTTAATTCTGTGTGAACAAGCTAGCAGTCGAACTGTTCAAACATCCACTCATGTGATATGGTTTTGCACTGTTGCTGTGCCTGGTAAACTTTTAACAGAAGGCTCTGGTTTCAGGTTTACTAGAAACGTCAAAGAACTACTGATGTAAATGAATTTGGCAGCACTGTTACATTTGATTGTTACTTTGAGACAGAAGAGATTTATTTAAACACTGGATGTGGAAATAAAGAAAGAACTTTTCTTTTATGCTGTCCTGGTTGTCCATCCATTCACTGTCTTACATCAACCTTTTGATGAATAGGTTGCCTGCAGGGTCTTCATAAGTATTGAAAGTTCTTAAGTTTTGGGAAAAGGAAGACCCTTCAAAGTCTCTTTGATTTTATGAGATTTTATTGAATTTTGCATGTATTCCTAGTAGTTTGACTATTCACTGTGAATACACCTTTACTTTATGCAGTCACTGTCACTTGTTGTGACCAGAGGTATATTTTAATAAACACTACCTCTGGTTTAATTTAAGCTTTCTTCCTTACTAGCTGCTCTGAGGTTTTGTATGGTTGTGTTATATAAATTTGACTGCAAACAAGTGCTTAGGAAGTTAGATGTGACAGATTGAAATGCCAAGTTTTTTTGGGGGGAAGATCTGCACAAAGGTATTAAAATTAACTTAAAGGACTCCTGCAAATACCCCGAGGTAAACTAAAATGCTCTGGTTATGATAGTGTTTCTTCAGTCTCCCACTCACATTCACAGCCATTCATGTGCCAGTGTCAAAGGCTACATTCAGACACACTGATGATGCAGCATCAGGGCAGCTTGAGGTTCAGTATCTTGCCCAAGGATAGCCTCAGTGGGCTGCGATCAAACCACCAACCTCCAGATCCCTTGATTTCTAACAGAGCAACGGGGAGGAACAAATGACAAAGAAAATTCTCTTTATTGACCATTTCCGATACAAATTGTTGTAGGGCACCATAGAAAATATAGACATTGTACATTTATATATGGTGTACATTAAAAATGATCCCATTCTGTTGAGTTTACAGTATAAATGAGCAGATGCGGTATGTTGTATGTTCTTGTATGTACGTATGTAAGATGACCGATACTGTTGCGAGTAGTTGGATGCTTTATAAAGACATGAAATGACTGTTGTACGAATATGGGTATGGCAAGGATGGGCTGTGTGTGTGGGTAGTGCCGAACACACTGTGGCCAACAGAACAGTAAAGTGGAAAGAGCGCCCAGTCTATCACAAACACACAAACATTTGTCCATGAAAATCTGAACCAATATTTTCAGTGCACCAGAAGAAATTATTTTTTTTAAACTGATAAAAACACACCTGCTAAACTACCACAGTCAGCGAACACAGTTGTCAAGCTGACAGGTCTCCCTGACTTGCTTCACACATTTAACAACCTGTCTGCGAGCTCTGGTCGTCATCGAGCATAGATGTGCTGCGTGCAAACGTGCGGGCGTGCACGCGTACACACACACACACAATCACAAACTATATATCTTAGATATTTCAATACAGTCAGGTTAAAAAAAATACACATAACTTTGTAATAACGACATCTTTCCAACTCATGCCAGAGGTTACATTTTTAAAAACAACAGAAAACCAGTTAAATGCAATTATATGGTAAAGTAAGCTGTTGAGTGAGGTATGAAATCCCAGGCCTTGTATCGCCTGTTTGCAGTTTTCCGGGTTTCGTAACTGAGGTTGTAGCAGCTTAGGTGTGTGGAAAAACCCAGTTAAGTGGACTGTGACCGCAGGTTCCCTGACACTTAGAAATACACAAACATTGTTTTTTTTTCCTGTAGCAGACAGCATACAACACATCTTCAAGAAAAAAAAAAGACTAAGAAAGTATATTATGATACTAAGTGATGATAGAAACTAAAAAGGTGAAGCAGTGAGAGCTAGATGGAATGAAAAAAACAAAACAAAACCAAAACAAAAACAAAGTACAGCCATGTTGGATAGCAGTGCCACCAACTATCCTCTGTTACAATCCAACTCCTTGTTTGACCAACTGTGACGTTGCCTTTTGCGAGTGACTGAGTGAGCGCTTGAAAAAACACAAACAAAGGAAAAAACGGAGGACCGTGTGAAAACGAAGATGCCAAAATGTAACAGCATTTGTAAAAGCTCCCTGAAGAAACGACACTGATGCTCTCAGCCTTGAACTCTATACCCTCTCCTTAAAAACACATTATACCAAAAAGATTTTGAGTTTTATTATAACCATGAAAAGCAGCACACTCATGTTTTAAATGGTATATAACCCGAAGGAATAAAACAGTAAGTCTGACCTGACTATTCTGTTACTACTGATATACTTTACATCTCCCCCTCTACAGAAGCCGAGGACCAGAAAGGTAATCTGAACCGTCCTACATGGTGATCTTGCTCTTAATGCTGAGAAAAGGGCGAAATCAGCTACGCGGTTGAGAAATGGAACCAATACCCCACTTCTACCACCAGTTACCTAATCTCATCCTAAACGCTGAAGCTCAACTCCACCTAGAATACGATGCAAAGGATAGGTTAACCACTTCACACAAAAACACACAAGAGAAAAATATAGGTAAAATTCACCTTTGTCCAGTACAAAACATGGAGAGAAATCTAATATGCCCTACCATCTCAGATGCGGGTACAACAAATAAGTAACAATAAGCAGAGAAAACATCCTAGCAAACCATCTTTCGGGGGCAAAAAATGGAAATGTCCAGGCTCCTTTGAGCACGCTTTTGTCCAGTATAAAAGACTTGTGATAACATAACATGTAGAGAAAAGGGCTGTTACCTTTCATGTAATTCTTAGATCTATGCTTGAGCAAGGTCCATCGTTCTATCCAGTGCTGTTGCATGATATTTGTACTGTGTTTAAACCCTCCTTCTGGCAAAGGAGGGCTTTGTCGTGAACAGTGGTCATGTGGTGGCACTGGTGTTGGAGATACAGCCCAGTTCTGGTTAACAGTAAGTCAGTATGTTGAGTGAGGTAGCATGCGTTGTGAATTACTGGTCCTCTTCTTCCTCCTCCTCCTCAGATGATTCCTGGGACGCCTTTTCTTCCTTCTCCTGTGTCACACGGGGAAGAAGAAGAAAGTCCAGTCAGGATTCAGCTACGCCCACAGGGAAAATGCCTCTCAAGTGCCATCAACATTCAACAACAATAGCCATCTATGATTCATGTCTCAACGCGTAGCCTGAAGTACCAACATGGACCAAAAAAACGTAAATGTTATTAGAAATCTCTTTGATAAACCACTGCGGCATGAAGAACACCCAGGGGAAGGGTGAGCCATCTGTAGTGAAAAGTGATTCATAAGAGCGGTGAGTCACAATGAGGCATCCTGCGCTCCTGCCTTTTCCTCCTCACTCACTGCAGCCCGGGATGTTCATTCATAAAAATGAGAGGGATAGTTAGGAGGGTAACTCTGGGTCATTCCTGGCTGTGACTAATTCAATCCAGACTTCGTTCAGAGTACGCCCTAACCACTCATGCACATGACAGAATGTTACTACAAGACCGCAGTTTCTTCCTAGATTAAACATGCCGTTTTGACTGGTTGTGCATAGTTTTGCCGACTCATTTTTGCACCAAAAAAAAAAAAAGACCAGCGAAAAAAAAAAAAAAAAAACGGAAACTAGGCCTTGAGTTAACAGCGAGTGTAACGCTTTGAGGAGAAAATTGCGATGCAGGTTCAGATTCGCCTCTGCATGAAGTCTCGGTGCCAAGAAATCTTATGCGACGGGAGAGAGGGGCAGCGGCTCTAAATGAACACACGAGAACCAAAATAGCTGGGATGAGTAAAAATGAGAGGATGGAGGCAGGCAAGGGAATTAGGAAAATGCAATTTCGCCCCGCAGACGGTCATACCAATCATAATTCAATTGGGGTAGAGAGGAATGGTTTAAACAAATGTGAGCACTGATGCCGCACTGTTTACCCCGGGGGGAGTCTTACCTCCTTCTTAGGTCTTCCCCTGCGTTTTGCCCCTTCAGATGGGGCCGCTGTGGCCTTCTGTGGAGGGAAAAAAAGGGAAACAGTTCATGGGTTAAAAGAAAAGGTGGTACACGGCAATACACATTCTTGAGAACCAGTGACCTGCTCTATACTCTGTTAAAGACTCGTTTGGGGGACCGGAGGGCAGGGGAGGCGAGGGGGGTGACGGTGCAACAACTTGTGGTATAAACAATCCATATCTGCAGAGAGCTCTGCCTGTATCTGCCTGCAGATGGCAGTAGCAACTCTGTAATGAGCCAGATGGAAAGGGGGCATTGGGTTCATTGGCTATTATCTGGAAGGCCGACAGGAACTGCACACAGGGCACTCCAGTTCGCTGGCCACCTGGTCTGAGGCTCAGAGACAGCTGGTGGAACCGAGCGCAGACACAAACTCTCTGCGGCTCGGCCCTGCACGCCGAAAATCTATATCATACACGTATGCACGCTCTGCTCTTCCCTCCTCTCGCTCCCTCTCTCTGGCTGTCTCTCTCTCTCCCTCTCCCTCTCTTTCCCATACATAGCAGCGGAGACGGAGCGCACGGGGGAGCTGGAGGGCTGGGGCGAGGGAGAAAATCAGTTGTTGCTATGGAGACGACAGGCAGAGAAGAACTAGGGCTGTGTGCTGGGTGGGGGCGGAGGGGTGCTTAGTGTCAGCTTGGAAACAGTCTTGCGGCCTCTGCACCTGCACCACACTGTGCATGACAAGCTGCAGGAAGCTGGAGGACAGGAAGTACAGAGCGAGCATCACTCGAGAAAAAAAAGAAGAAGAAGAAGAAGAAGAAAAAAGTAAGGCAGTGAACCAAGGTCTTTACAATGGGAAACCCTAGCCAGGCTATTTCTGACACCAGGAGGGGAAGCAGCTCCACTACAGCCAACCGATATATCACAAGCAGCAGCAGGACGTCCTTTAAGAGGATGAGGTTAGCTGCTGTTGAAATGCTCACCGGGCGGACTGAATCTAGGAGGGGCGGGGTTGGGGGGCGGGTAGCACAAAAACGCAAGCGACAACGTTCATGGCGTACATCTTTGCCACAGAGCCACCCGCATCCGACCTTCACGGGCACAGACGTCACCCTGTACGTCAGGTGTCGCTGCCATCGTGACGTGTAAAAACACCAGAGCGGGCGGTATTGACTTACTTTGCCCTTGCCGGTTGTCTTGTTTTTGCTGCCCTTCGGCCGTCCTCTGGGCCTCTTTGGAGTCGGGGACCCACTTGGTTCCTGAGAGCAGAACAGATAAAAATCAGACTGAAACGTATCTGGGTGATAGCTGCAACATGAACGTCTTCAGGGCACGGGATATTATCAAGAGGATCGGGTCTTTAAAACAAAAAATAATCTGGGCATTGACACACTGGGACTAGATTTGATGTAAGACAGTATTCAAGGTCAGAGCGTCTGCTCTGTTGACTGACAGGTGGGCACAGCCGCAGGTTGCTCAGGTTGCTGCGGCGTCAACCTGTCTAACGTGCAACTAAACCGGTCAAACAGATGACTAATGTGCCGCTCCGACACAGAGATGTGTAAACAGGAGGCGCCCAAGAACGCATCGAACCAGGGTAAAACTCAGCACCAGCCTCCGTGTTCATGCGATAAGTCGTGGTTCGCCATGGCAGCATCCGTCTCCTGTTGCACTTCTGGAGTGTTTACAACCGCAGCTCATAGCAACCGAGCAACTCAATCCCCGAGAACACGCCGCGCTGAGTGACAGCCATGTGAGCCATTCTGAGCTCCCACTCCTCGCCGTGTCATCCATTAAACGACCGGCAGAGGTGGTGGGGGGTTAAAACCAGTTTAAAGGTGTAGGGTTACAGGTTGCTTACAAACCGATGACACACACAGGAAGTTTGTTGCAGGGTTACTACGCCTGCACAGATACACAGGGGTGAACAAGTGGTCAGCGAGGCTCTTGACTTACAGCTGCGGTGGCCACAGATTCAATGACATGAGAGATGGAGAGATAAGATAATTCCTTTATTGTTGGTTGGACCGAGATATTTTCGCATCCCCAGGTTGCTCATTTAACAACAGCAGCAGGAAAAATATCAAAGAAAGTACTGTAAATACTTAATTGATGCATCCAACTAATATTCAGGCTTCAGAATTATTAGTAGGGTCCAGATAGACACTAAACCAGGGGTCTTCCTGGTTGGTCCTCCAGTGGACCAAGTACCTGTCCAGGGTGAACCCCACCTTGTCCCAGTGTCGGAAAAGTTCCCTTTCAAACCTCTACAGAGATTATATTCTTCATATGGTGCTGGCAGACCATACATCACACACTTTTTATTTCACTGGGAATACAAATGGACACCCCTGTCTCACAGGTATCTTTGTACCTGAGCATCAGCTCCAACACCACAGGCTACAGGCCTGCCTGTTGTCCATCTGGTTCTATGCGTCAAGTAGGCCTTACTTGCATGAATGCCTATTCTTGTGTTGACATGCAAAACACGATTCCCTATGAAAGGATAAAGTATTTACGTCAGAGGTTTTTACCTGGGGCTGCTTGCGGGGTCTTCCACGCCCCCTCTTCTCTGTTGCCTCCTTCTCCTTCGGTGAGACTGTCCCCTTGTCGCTCATGTTTGCTTTGCTTTCTTTTTTTTCCAGACCTGGGAGCATAAATCACACCAGTCAGGCGTCGAGTTCTCGCTCTCTCTCGCACACACAAATAGTGCAATTAAACTCACTGACCGCAACAAACAAACAAACAAACCAGCAATGACCGGGCTAACCGTGCACCGGTTTAACTCAATTAATCCGCATTTGTTTCCTGGGTCTATTCCTGTCCCTCCATTAACACCACGCACACGGGTCTCACCGGTGCAGCCGGGGACACCAGGCCGCTGCAGAGCGGCTCCGACACGGCTACACCTCGCCTACAGGCCCCTGCACCGGAGGTGCTGTATCCGACACCCGGGCCTTGTTACAAAGTATCTAGCGGCGTGTTTGCACCGCACATGCATGAAAACGCGCACGAATGTGGTGCAGACCGAAGTTATCCTGCAGGGAGGCTTCGCTTTAAAAGGTGGGGAAAAAAATAAAAACCGGGGTGGTTGGGTTCGTCCGCGTCGGTAGCGGCAGCTGCGGCGCAGAAAGCCCCGAAACAGAGCAACAAAAGACGGCTTCACAATGAGAGCATGCAGCCTCCTGGCTCTCCGGGAAAATGCATTACTAACGAAAATCAGCTGCGTGGCTTTTCGACAGCGTGCATAGTCCTCTGCGTCAAGTTGCACTCACCTCTATCGCTTGGTTGTAACCTCTGGTCTAAATTTAAGACGAAATGTTTCCTCTCTAAGCCTGGCTGGTTGCACCCGGTTAAAAGGCTTGCACAGATCTATAGGCTACAGCTTTTATTCGTCAGACAACACACAGCCCGCCCCTTGCAAATCCCAGCTCGTGCAGCGTTAAAAAAATGAATCAGGAGAAATGAAAGATGAGTTGTTTTTCTTTTTTTTACTTTAAAGAATAAAGCGTTTAAATTATTTACCAGCAGGTCGAGGAGTTGGATCCTGCGCCGTCCTATAAATAACACGTGTCCGCGCGTTTCGTCTCCTGCAGATAAAGAGGGAAAAGGCGGCAGCCAGGAGCAGTTTTGGGGCAATTTAAAGAGCCGCCCTCATGGGAGCTGAAACACTGGAGGGCGGAGATATGATAAATGGGCCACCAAGAGCACTGGAGGAGCACCTCCTCCTCCTCCTCCTCCTCCACCTCCACCTCCTCCTCCTCCACCACCTCTTCCACCCCCACCACCTCCTCATGGATCCCTCATTTCCCCTAGGTTTGTCCACAATTCACAAAAAACAGTACTGTGTGTGTGTGTCTATGACTGAATGTGTGTGTGTGTGTGTGTGTGTGTGTGTGTGTGTGTGTGTGTGTGTGTGTGTGTGTGTGTGTATTAAAGCAGAATACACTCCCAACTGCAGGCAGTGTCAGCACAGACTGAAGTCCACTGTTCCTGGTGTTGGTGTCTCAACTGGCCACATACCACAGCCTCCACCCTGACTGAGTGTGTGAACTATGACCTCCCCCAATGTAAACACGGACCGGTTTGAAGCTCATAAAGGCATCTCTTGTTATTTTCCTTCTTAAACATGATCTTCAACAGCGGTGAAGTAAAATATTCACATTCTCAGCTCTAATGAAAATGCCAAATGTGCAAAAACTTCTTTAAAAATAAATAAAAAATACTGCATTGCAAATTTCTGACATCATTTATTGTTTCTTTACCCATGCTCCCCCTCTGCTGCCGTATAGACAGACAGACAGACAGATAGATAGATAGATAGATAGATAGATAGATAGATAGATAGATAGATAGATAGATAGATAGATAGATAGATAGATAGATAGATAGATAGATGGTCACAACAAACTATTGGGCAAATAAACGTTTATTTAATCTCTCTCTCTTTTACCTGTAAACTGCACATCAACCATAAAACATTTTTGTATTTAATGCAGGAGAAAGCTCTTACTATGTATTCAATTATTGTGTTGTAAAAATAAAGATTTTGCTGGTATAATTTAGAAATTAATTGCAGAATCCTTGCTCCTGAACGACTGAAACATCCTCAACCTACAGTCTTTTTTAGTGGAAATAAGATAATTGTTGAAAATTATAAAAGTGCCATATTTTTCTCTAGATTGCAGAGAAATATGAAGTATTTCATGAAGTACTCAAAGTACTTTTGTGAAGGTGAAGTGTCTGAGAGCAAAGTAGCGGGCTAATTTACAAAATATCAATATAACTTTAGACAGGTCAGCATGAATACAAGTTTAAATAAATTCATGGAAAGTTAAACAACAGTGTCACAGAGTCTTGTTGAATATACCTGAGTGAAACATGTTTATATACATCTATTTATGGAGCTATTATTGGGTTATTGTCAGCTCACATTTTAAATTTTAATTCACAAAAAGTTTTGACTTCTCGTCCTGCTTTTCCCTTTTCCCAGGGCTCACTTTTATTTACAATTCCAGAAGATTCAGCGAACCAGATAAAAGAGGTTTCTCTGTATGTATGTTGCTCCCTCTTGCTTGGTTAATTAAATTTGCTCTCTCTCTCTCTCTCTCTCTCTCTCTCTCTCTCTCTGCAAATTGAAATTTTTGCTGCACAAACTCTGTGCTCCCTCTCCTCTGGCTGCAAAGAAGTTCCCAAAGCATTTGCCCTGCAACCACTTGAAATGAGTGTCTTTAGTCAAATTCACACGTCTGTGAGTGATGACCGCGTCCAAAACTACAAAAGGGAAATTATTCCCTGCATTTTTGAGAAGCTTAAAGAATGAAGTTGTCCTTGTAAAAAGATGAGAAGTGTCTGTAAAAGCCCTTCATGTGCAGTGTGATTTTTTTCCCCCTTGTCTTCCTGTGCTATAAATTGTCTCAAGACCCCTTTATGCTGCTTATCTTGTGACTCTTTGTGGGGTCTCGACCCTGAGTTCAGGAACCAGTGTTCTAGTGTGAATAAGTTACAGGTGCTAGGATGAAATCGCTCATATGATTGTCTGTTGGATTTCTGAGTTTCTGCCTAATTTGGATTTCGTTTTCATGTCATTTCACCACTTACTGCCATGTCTTGATCAGGGTACGTCCTCACAAACCGATTTTCTGATTTCATCCGGTTTCAACCTAAATGTAATAGTGACAACGTGAATAATATGTATTTTTTAGAGATTAATGCAGAAATGTTTTATTATTTTGTTTTGTTTTTGTTGTTTACGGTTCAACTGAAATGCCATTTTAAAAACTCTGATCACTGACAGTTGTTTAAAATTCAGCATTACCAATTTTAGCAAAAGTTAATTAAAAAAATCAAATTGTTTCCCAGTCATCAACATTAGGTTTTCATCTCTGAGTGGAAGCTGATTCTTGTTCTCTTACAACGTAACACATAATTTTCACTACTTTTTAATGATTGTTACTTCAGAACTTCAGAGCTGTCCTGTTGCTCGACTCATCTGAAGCCTATTGCAGGGGTGTGGTGGAAACTGTGCTCCAATCAAACCACCTACAAGAGCTTTCACACACAAGGGTTTCTGATGCAAATGACCTACCCATCTGGAGTTGATGGGTCCTCTAGTATGCAGCTGAAAACGGATACAGACAGAATGCAGAGCGACCTTATACTGCTCGAAACGGCCATTTTCCGCCACCCGAGCGCTCCATCCATTAGTGTTGACCTCAGCTAACGCGAGATTGAATTAAGTACTTTGATTGAATGAATCACACCCTCAAAACCTTTGTCATGCACAGTTAGCAAATAGATATCCATACACTGTATGTACAGGACTAGGAAAGTGTGAGTTTGGTGAAAAGGCGATTGCATAGGGCATGAATGGAGAGAGCGCTTTTCTCAATGAATCCAATGTTCTGCTCAGCATGTGCTTGCCTCGCATGCCACCCCCTTCCCTCCCCATTTCTCACTCTATTCACTTCCTTCCTCTCTATCTTCCTCAACTACTTCAGCCCCATCCCCCACACGCTCACACATCTCTGCCATATACCGGGCCCCTCAGTATGTGGATGGAGACAGGGAAATAGGTCCTGTGTGTGTGTGTATGTGTGTGCATGTGTGTGTGAGGAATGTTGTCCTTCTCAACCACTGGCACCACCTGGAGACCAATGAGGGGACTGGATAATGTGGCCGATCAGTTGATGCAAAACAAATGTTGACTTTTTAAACACTGATACGGAGTGAGGCAGAAACTGCAAAAATAAATTTTACTCTGCCGTAGATCACAAGAAGACGGTCTTTAAATGTGACAGAAGATTCATGTTGAAATTCCTTGAAAGGTCTTCCGCAGCAGCTTTCACTGCGTCACAATGTTTTACTCGCTGATCTCAACAAGCAACTGCTGCAAAGAGGAGTATTATCACAGAGTCGATATGGGTCATACCAGAATACAAGCAGCTCCTGTGTGTGTCACTCTCAAGGACACAATAACCATGGCACTGAGCTGAACGCTTTAGAAAATTGTCCTCTTAACAAGGAGTGTCGGGGAAAAATCTTGTGAAAGAATGATGAAATTCTCTTTCAGCTGTTGCTTTTTCTTCTTTGCTTCTTTGGTGTTTTTGGAGAATTAGTTTCGATCTACGAAGGCTTCTCAGGATGATACCGATCAAAATCAGTGGTTAAATTTATACTAGCCACACCAGATCAGATCCCTTTATCGGAGAGTAGTGAATAAATGTTTTCCATGCTGGAATGACCCGATCTTAATCTGTAGCCGCAAGAAAACCACCAAACAAACCAGTGGGTCGATCTGAATTTCTATGCTAATCAAATTTTACAGGAGACGAACACTTGCACATCAGACGTCCTCTCCAGAGTCGTCTCCAGGCTCGTGAACTCTGCAGCAGCTCAGGGCAGACAGAATCCTATTAACCACCGGGGGGGTCTTGGCCCACTTTGGCATGTTCCCCCTCCCCCCACCTATGTCCGCCTGCCCTTTTTTCCCCACCCCTTCCTCCTATATGCTCATCCGTCTTCCCCCTACAGCACACTCTCTCGCTCATTCTAGCAATCCATTTTTAGGCACTGCGTAAACCGCAAGAGCGCCCCAGCCAAACCAACTAACAGATGTGGACAAAACATCCTATTCCTGCCTGTGTCTGGGTTTCCCCCTGCCTGTGCTGCTGTTGGCCCTGGATGAGCCTGAACATGACTAACACACACATACACACACGCCACTCACATCCTCCCTCTCGTGATCTAAAGAGGAGATGGAGGAAGAAAAAAAAACAGAAAGGAGACGGAGAGGGAGAGAAAATCCACCGGGAGGGGAGAGGAAAAGTGTGGGAGCAGTTGAAAGGCAAGGTGGGCGGAGATGGGAACATGTGTGTGGGTGTCTTTTATACTACTGTGAGGGGGCGGATGGAGGTTAGTGGGCGGGGGATGGGCTGATTCAGTCCCGCTCATGAGTAGTATCTGACTCACACAAACACAGGAAGTAGCGCGTGCTGCTTGTTTAGTGAGCACAGCACTGTATTTATGTGATACTCCTATAACTGGGAGGGAGGAGTGGGGGATAATAAGGGTTCTTACACTACCTAATTTCACCTCCGTGCGTCGGCCACTGAGTCAATGCTCTGCTTTCCCTTTCAAATAGTTTCATGTCCACATCCTGAGATTTTTGGACCGAGATCCAGTGGGTGCATCAGTCATACTGTGACTCAAGCTTGTGAAATTTGTAAGGATGAAAACAGTGCCATATTTGAAACTTCCTCAGTAACAGCAGTCTTCACATGCCAACATATGTTTAGTTTTATTTTTTATTAGTTGCTCAGTTGCCCCAAGAGAAAAATGACACATCTGCTGTCTCCGTTTCCATTATTAAAATCATGCTCTCTGTCCCATCGATCACATATATTACTGTCAATAATCCTGCATACATTACATACTTCATACCCGTGTGCACGTTCTGTACCTTAATGGCATTAAGATTAAATATATTCATCCCAGGGGCCATCTTTTCTTGTCTGCTGCCTCTCCAGGGAGGTTAGAGGTGAGGGTCAGCTACAGTGCAGAACTCTTCATTTAGGCAGATGGCAATTGAACGAAGCGCTGCTGCAGCTTTTTCAATATGAATTATTTAATTTGTACATTTCAAACCCTGCTTTTATTAGCTACTGCTTAGCCTCAGTAAAAAAAAAAGGAAGAAAAAAAGAAAAGAAAATTGATTTCAGGTCCCCCTGTTGAACATCTGAGGGACTTGTAGCTGCAGAGTATCTGGGATCATGGTATATACAGGGGGATCTGTTCTTTTTACCAATAGGTGGCAGACAGGCATTAGATATCTCAGACCAGCACTGTGAGATGCTTGAGAAATATTGCCATCTCATGGCCACTCTTGTACATGAACAGTGCTTGGATGTTGAGTGAGTTTGCATGAAGTCAGAGAGGGGAAAGAACAACAGAACCAGAACCGGCTTCACTTTTCCTAAGAATTTCTATGAAGATTTGCACCAGGAGTCAGGCGATAAAAGAGACCTCAGCTCTGGCTGTGAAGGATGTGCCTGGCAGTCATGCACATTAATGACTGTGCCCAGCAGAGGGTAGTCTTACCCTGAGGAAGTCTGCTCAGGCCTGTCGCCTCACCTGAGCCTGGGTTGAGGCCGCAGGTTTGCTGTCACCGAGTAATAAAGATGACGCAGTGAGCAGCGATCGATAACTCAGCCATGGTGAGACCATTTTGGCTGCGTTCTCGCAGGGCAAAGCAGTCACTCTAAACTCTCTGTTAACAGCTCCAAGAATTTGCTGATTTTCAAAACACAATTAGGACTTTCCGAGAAACAGTTTCACTGGCGTGCCCCCATTTCCTCATTAATTCCTGTGAAATACAAAGTCCACACACTGCAGCGTGATTTAGAGCCTGCCCTCCAGAAATGACAATCAGTAGGCAACTGAATTAAGTTACCACTTAATTCGACTGACCCTCATCAGGTCTAAATCCAACTAAAGCAGAGGAAGCAAAGGAGCTCTGTCACCCTGACAGATGAGCGTTTGTTTGCAACGCTCCGGAGCGGTAACAGATGAGAGTCACCTTGGTGACAGTGCATCTGGAGTTTTAGAATTCACGCTAGCCCTCTCTGTCTTACCTGATTGATCAAAAGGGAAGGGGCCCGCCTGCCCATTTTGGGCCTGTCACATTCCCGTGTGGCAGCTGCAGTCCCCAGAGAAAAGAGCGGGCCAGAGCTACATCTGTGCTGGTTACTTATAGAGGGCTTTCTTTGCACAGTTTTATCACTGTTTTTTATTTCCATGGGGACCCGGGAGCTGATTCCCTCAGCAGAGCCCTGATGTGATGACCACAACAACAAATGAAAAAAACAGGCTTTACAGTCGCAGATAAAAAGGTTTACAAACTCCTCGACAGAGCAGGTGCTGGACTCTGCTGCAGAGCTGAGTCACTTCAGGTGGTGTCTGTCTGCCTGCATGCTGATAGGCAGCCCCGTTGGGCTAATTTGACTCTCACCTCTCAAGCAGGGTGTCACATGGTGCATGACAAAATAGTATTTAGATGACGATATTATCCGGATGTTTCCATCCATTATCTTACCTGCTTTCTACCTTAACGATGCAGAGGTCTGCTGCCAATTATCTCCAGCTCACAGAGATTCACCCTGGACCATCACAAGGACACACACCATTCACTCTCACACCTACGGGCAATTTAGAGCCTCCAATTACCATTGTCATGCAGGATTTTAGACTGTTTGAGGAAACCAGAGGAATCCAAGAAGACAAGGGGAGGACATGCAAAAATCCACACAGAAAGGCCCTTGCTCTGACTGGACTTTGAACCAGAGACCTTCTTGATGCAAAACCTACAAAAAGAGAAAACAACACACTGCCCGCAGTTATGCTTGCTTTCTATACAATCTACAAACTCTAAGATTTAAAGAGGCACTGCGCAGCAATTTTGTTTCATTTCCATAAAGTAATGCATGCCTTTTTAGGACTGCACTATGCTGCATTATGCAAAAAAAAAAAAGGAATCCAAGCAACAGACCGACAGACCTAATTTTTTTCATTCCACACATTCCTGCTCCTTGTCAACGTCTGGCGCCTACACCATCTACATTGAATTTTGACTGACAGCAGTTGAGTCGCAGATATGGGCGAGTCCTGCTGGTTGCAGGTAGCACATGTTGCCCGGAGCTGGAGGCCTCAAGCAGAGATAAGGAGCAGCTCCACAGCTCTCGTGAGCTCACTTCCTTCCAACTACCCAACCCACAGATTTTATTCATTTTCAGATTTGTCTTCAGCTGCAGCCATCACTGCTGCAAGTGGCAATTTATAAGACCAGATCTCTCAGTGGAGCCACAAAAGGCTTTCAACAACTTATTTTTCACATATGCAGCGCGACTCGCTGAGACCTGTAAACAGGCTTTGATGTGTGAAATCCTTGGAGCCCCCCTTTAAACTGTGCTGCATTCGTCTGGTAAATAACACATCACTTTCTTTGGTCCTGTTTTTCAGAGTCTAGACAGGTTAGAGAAGACGTTAGAGGAAACTTTTAGATAAGCAGATTGCGCTTGGAGCCTGCAGTCCAGCTGTTGTAACTGGGAAGTCCCACAGTGGCGTCTGGAGTGATATCAGTTGACAGATCCCCTCTCTGACACCAGGATGTCCGTCTCTGGCCTTGACCACATCACAGTGTTGGGTATCCGGTGCGAGCGGGTGTCGGATAGCTGCCTATTGATGAATGATTAGAGTTGCTGAGGATGGACTGTGGCGCTGCCACCCACGGGGGTCTAGGTGAGACAGATGGGCCCATTTGTAATGCAGAGGGGGGCCCACAGCTGCATTAACTATTAAAGCGTGGTTATCTCTGGGTAATGGTACGCCAGCAGCACTGAAACAAGCTGCAGCCAGAGTCAGGGTAATCCTAATGTTGATGCATGGGTCCTGCTCCTGCAGATCATAAGGTCCATCCTCTAATCTGACTGATCATCTGCGAGGTGCCACACGCGGTTGAGCAGCAAAATCGACAATGAAACCTCGTGTACATGCGTGTTGCAGAGCAATGATTAATGCCTGGCTTCACTGGAGCAATTATCACACAATCGCTTCTTCTCTGAGGGAGTGCTGCACCTTTTCACTCTACATTTCGAATCCGTATTCAGACCTTAATCTGGGAGTGCTATTGGCTATCGCTTTTACTTTACTAAACGATTCAATTAAGACTTCACGGTCGGTTAGTCGACCTGTAAAGGACATCTTTATCTTAACTACCCACAGTCATGCAGGTGTATTCTTCTCTGTGGGACCAAAGTTTCCCAACCTCCCATAAAGCAGCGTAACAAAGCTTGGCACATAGACAGAGCTCGCCAACAAGCCTGAAATGATGTGGTTACCACTGGTCCGCCTCACAGCGCGGCCTCTAAATGAAAGAAAGGCCCATGAAGTGGGGAGGGCAGGGAATGTCTAAGGGGCTTCACCTCTCGTTGGCTCTGCTGTTTGTTTTTATTTGCCAACAGGCGCTGAGAGGAAGTTCACTCCTTAAACTTTCTACAGATTGTCAATATCGTTATCTGTTCCCCGGCATTTACCGGTACACGCCTCGAGTACAGAGAAAAGGGGGGAAAATTGATTCCACTGTACCTTTCCTCCTCTCATTTTGTCACCCTGAAGCCTGTCTTGTAAATGCGCCCTTGGAGTCGATTGGCCTGAGGGATGGAGGAGTGCGGGGAGTAGCCAGGGTGCTGGAATGAGCCATCCATTCTGGGTACCTGGGAGGTAGGGAGGGTGTGCGCTCCACCTGCCTGCTGAATAAATCATCGCTTAGTCCATTCTGCAGCTGCGGTCCAATTAACCAAAGGAGACCCTGCGAATGCAGTTTGGTGGTTTGATTAATTACATGCTTCTGACAATACACACCAAAAGCTCACAGTATCCCAAAGGGCAAAAAACTAAGCTTGGATTTACTTTGCAGATTTTAGCTTCCTTTTGAAGTATTATTCCATTTGAATGTACAAAGCTATCACTGGAAGGTTTTTTTTCTTTTTTACCATTTTGCTGACAAGCAACAACTAATTCAGACTATATCCAATGCGTGTTTCATGCCTCTAAGTGGTAGAATCTCTCCACCAAACCAACAAACAAGCACATATGGCTCAGTTATATATAAACCCTGATAAGAATCTCGATTTGGGCGAATTAGTGGGTTGCTCTTAAGCACTGCTGCCTCACAGCAAGAAGGACCTAGGTCTGACCAAGGGCCTATCTGTGTGGTGTTGCACCCCGCAACATACAAAAACATGCAGACTCTAAAATATGAGTGTGAGAGTGAATGGTGTGTCTGTGCCTATCCGAGGCGTTTCTCTGCCTCTGCGCTCTCTGTGAATGGCTCCAGAAGACCTCCACAACGCTGGTTAGATACGAAGCGGGTTAAAAATGGAAAATGGAACAAGTTTAATCTTAGACTTGATGCAAAACCACATATCAGGCAACTACATCAGAATATTTTCACCTCCTTTATGCCAAGTCGGCCTGTAATAGTAATTTAGGGTGCAATTATTACAGCCATGACAAAGCGTTTAGTCTTACTACTCCAGCTCATTTAAATAGTGCCTTTAATTGAACATAAAAAGGCAGAGGAGAAGGTGGAAGGGAAAGGTTAATGGGACTGACAAAAAGGGCAGACAGCAGAGGAAGTCTAGCCTTAAGTGTCACATTCTGCTTTCATCACAGCCCATACAAGGAGCCAATTAGACTCGGCCAGTAATTAAGCCCACTTCAGTGACTGGACTCTGGCCTCAGCTTTCTCTGGGATTTAAGTCCTCCTTCACGACAACTTCTGGTAACGACCTCTGTCTCTCTATCAATGATATTCTCCCTCTGACGTTTGACTGCTGCCACATCCAATAGAAAGGTCAGAGAAGATGTAACAAATGAGAAAAGAGAAAAGGAGCGACAAGGAGGTAATTGGAGGAGGGTTTGGTCAGCGGGAAAGAGCTGGTCACTCTTTATCAATCCCCATTCAAGATAAGAAACTATCCCTCTCCATTTCCAGCGTGTGCGCCAACTGAATGAAAATAAACATGGATGTGACATTTCCACCTGACTTCTGTTTAAAGGTTACATACGCTATGGTTTCAAAGTTAAACCCCCTGAAAGATCTCTGCTCAAGAAATATAAGAATTGTCTTAAAGTATAGGTATGCAGCTTCAACAACAGTGCAGACATAATGAAACCTGTTTTTCTCCACAGCATGTAGCAAGTAACAATCAGGCAGTGTAATATTTGTAATATCATATCATTTGACATCTATGAGTATTATGTCAGAAGTCCACACACATATGAAGCAAAGACTGAGTTAAGCTTCTATGTGACCGTTGATCACTGAGGTCTCACTGCCTGTCACACATGACATGCTTTACGTTTGGAGGCTCATGTGTGTCTGGCGGTAACGATAAGACATCAAACATGTCGACGTTCCCGCCTGCCCCGATAATGGAAGGGTCTGGACCTCGAGTAACACACACACACACACACACACACACACACACACTGAATGGGTTGATTGCTAATGACCACAAGAAAGAAAGCCAAAGCTGAACTCTAGCTTTTTCTCCATGTTGTTGACACAGTGTAACAGCTGCAGTTTGCTTAAGGTGTCAGCACTGCTACTGCAGCTTTATTTGCTGCATCCAGTGTTGTAGTTAAAATCTGTAGATAATTAGCTCCGAATAGCAGCGATTTAATAGGTAAATTATTGCACCCAACTAAACATGCATAGGGAGCTGAGCTAGACTTTGAATCAAAATGACACAGAGAGGAATTGTATTCAATGCACTGCTATGTAACAGAGAGAGTCTATTAAATCTGACCTATGTTTTTGGTTTAAAATATAAATAACAGTAAATAGCACTCGACTGGCTGACAAAAGCTCATATAAGAGCATCATCCAACAGTCTTTTCAGGTCCTTTTCAATACTGAAAACTTAAAAACTAGTCCAACCTTAAGCATAAACATAAACACCACGACCATGATCAGAAAAAAAAATCAATGTTTGCCAAGGCAAGGCATGTTAAAGATAAGCAGTTAACAACAATGTAACTCAAGATTAATTCTGATAACAGGCTATTTTAAAGTACATCTAATACAAAAATCACAGTGAAATGCTTAGTTTGATCGTCAAACACTGTACGTAAATAATGCATGTTTTGAAGCGATTTTCAATAATTAATCCCACTGAATTAATGTTAATATTCTGCATCCTGTTAAGGTAAAACTACTTCAATTCAATCTCAACTAAAATGCAAGAATTGAAATTAAAATTCAAGAGTAATTTGTCATTCAGTTCTGAATTTTGTACAGACCACAGATGGAGACACTCATGACTAAGGTTATTTTTAGGAACACACACTGCAGGTAGACTATGTTTCCTCTGTAATTCTCATAAAATATTAAGTCTACGTACAGCAGCCTAAAGCTTAAGCTTGGGAGAGTATCCATGAATTTCATTCTATGACTTTCTGAGAGCATGATGAAAGTGTGAAGTATCAGGCTTTTGAGAACTTTTTTCAAAAAAAGGACATTTAGTTTAATTTCACATCCAGTCATGTGTGCTTTTTGGTTACACAGAGATTGTTGCAATGAGCTGTAGTCTTACTGTGCTTTTGTGCCTGGTTGTTTCCAGCCGATCCAAAGTATGTTCAATTCTAGCTCTACTTTGCAAAAATATTTCATGAATACCCAGACTACTTTGATCTAAATAGCTGTTATTATAGCTCTAGGTCCACAATGCACTATCGCTTCGCAGCAAGGAAGTCCATGGTTTCAATCCTGGTGGACTGAGGACATTTCTGTGTGGACTTTGTTGTTCTCCCCTTGTCTATGTGGGGTCTTTCAGGCACACCAATATCTTCCCACAGTTCAAAAACATGCATGTCTGAGTATGAAAGTGAATGGTGTATGTACCCTGCAATGAACCAATGACTTGTTCAGGGTGTATGTCGTGTCCTAGCCACCATAGAGATACAACAGAAGTAAGATAATGGATAAATAATGGATAAATATTAGAATTGACTCAAAGACCTTTAGTGAACACCTGCATTTGGTTTTCAGTTTAAGAAAGTGAGGGGAATGGGGATAGTGGGCAGTCAGGTCTGATGCTCAGTTTCAGTCGTGTATTGAGGCGGCTGTGCATGATATTTCACAGCCCATACTGCATCATAGCACTTCTTATAATGAAGCTGCTACTGAAACCAGATTTGTATTTTTTTCTTACAATTGATGCTTGTTGCTGAACACAAGCTGGCGAACATAGAGCTGCATCCCAGCTTCTATTTATATAAGACAAAAGAACAGCTGTGCTAATTAGGGAACGAAAACACACGCATGCCTGACGGAAAACACACACATAATAAACCCATTCGTCTAAATTTCAAAATATGAAAGCATATGGTGATCTGAGAGGTTTATGAAGCGATCCGCTGTTTTTTTTATCCAAAAGTAAAAAGACAAATCGTGCAGATTAGTAGTAGATCAAAATACTTTCACAATTACCTACTGACTCAGATTTAAAGGTACAAACAACACTTTTCTGATGCCCACCTGTGCATACTGTAACGGCCCGATTGCCAAAAAAACATATTGCTATTACTGTACATGTTGTTTCACTGTTGAATACATAAGTCAAACAACATGATGCCTTTTCCCTCTGTATTCACTTTATTCTGTTTTTAAAATGAGGTTCAAAAGCCCACCGGGGGTTTCTACCTTACCCACACTTGTTTGACTTCATTATAATTTTTCTTTGTTTTTTTCTCACTAATGTGCAAATATAAACCAATAAATAGGGCAATAAATAAATTAATAAATTCTAACATCGGCACAAACAGAAAAACAGATATACACGTGACTCTTCTGTCAGATGCAAATTCCATTCTTTTAAGGCTCTCCATCCTTTCATACATTATTCATTTGGATCATCTTGCTCTTAACTCTTGAGGACACGGACATGGACGCTTACTCTCAATGAGTTCAGGTGACAGTCAGAGCTCTCATCAAGTCCTTTGGGCACCAGAAAAAAGCCAAAGATCACATTTTTTAAGTTGCTGTTAGTTAATGATAATCTTGATGGATGAATAATTTCACAGGTAAATATCTTGCAGGTTTACCTCCTGAGTCTCAGACGTTTTGCAGCTTTATCTGTTGTGAACCAAACACATTTTAGGGGTTTTTAATCCTCACAGAGGCAGCTGGTGCAAGAACACAAACTGAGTTATCCTCATCGCTTCCACTGTAAAGGCAGCGTAGTGCTGATGTGCTGTGGAGGAATATCACCAACAAACCAGCAAACACAATTAAGATAAGCTGGTATGCTCTTTTTGCATGTTCAGACCAAGCCATAACTCTTGTTTGATATTTTCTTTGTGACCACAGGGGCACATCTGTGCATGATTATAGGACGCTGATGCACATATATTTGCATTCTGACAGTGGCTAAATCTTTGTATATTTTGTTAATATAACCTCAAAGGCATCGTTTTTTCCTCTGTAGCTGGCCATTGATAATCCTGTTGAATAAACATCATTTCCATGTGTAAATATTTTTGTGGGTTCATCTTAGGCTGCCTTCTCTCCCACACGATACAGGTTCATCTGCTATAAAATTCATTGTAGTTGTGTTCCAATGGCAGCTGCTTCTGAGGATTAAAACCAAACATGACTTATCCTGCACGCTTTATTGTAAAGGCGGGTTGGTGGCTTTTTCCAGATAGGGTGTCGCAGTGTATAACAATGACTCTTGGCTGCAGCTGCAAACATTTCACTGAATTGGATTACATTCACACAATGTATGGCAGGCAACATTCTCATCCTAGATAAACTGTGGTGCTGGATAAAGGAGAGGGGAGGGGGGAAAAAACCACATCTCCGAGGGCAGGAGTGACAATTCATCTTAAAATAAAATGGAAAGTCTGAAAGCTCGCCATTTGTAAAGGTGCAATGTGAGTGTGAGGACGGAATTAAATCATTGCAAGAATAGTCTGATATTTGGTAGAGTGTAGTTTTCCTGATCTTGGCTCTTTTGCTGCTGTTATACCTGTCCATTAAGTACAGAGGTGCAGATAGATACAGAGTGGAAATAGAGACCCTTTGAGATTCTTTTTTTTTTATAGGTTAAACAAACAAGATGTAAGATGTGGAGTGCACAGTGCAGTGGTTAGTGCTGTTACCTCACAGTAAGAACATTGTGGATTTGTGTCACACTCTCTTCAGGCTATTTCTGAATGGAATTTGCATGTTCCCCCTGTGTTTGTACGGGTTTACTCCAGGTACTCCGGTTTCCTCCCACAGACCAAAAACATGCTCCCAGGATGTATTCCCTCTGCTCTGTCTGCTGACGATAGTCTCCAAAAGACTCCCACAACATCAACTAGGTACAAAGCAGTTGATGATATATGGATGGATAGATGGACGGATGGATGGACTGATGTTTACATTTACATACATTAAAAGTTTTGTTTTCAAAGCTACTTTGGGACAATAATGATTGTACATACTATTACGCACACACTCATTTGCTATTTTTTGCTTATGTTCATTTCTGTAACATTGTGTTTCTGCTCTGTCAGGCTATTATTCTTCTGCCCTCACTATAGTAGGTGTTCGGGTGCACACCTACTGTACTGTGTGCAACATTCAAGCACAAAAAATAGCTGAAGAAAGCAGCTGGCAACAGTAAAAATCATGACAGATAAAACGTAATTATTTCAATGTGGATGACTACAAACCAGAAAATTAATTAAAAAGCATAAACAATTTTTTGGCCAGACATGAAAAAAATCATACACTCATACAGTGGCACAAAAGTAAGCAAAAATAAATGCATTAAAGTAAAGACTGCACCTACCATTAACCAAATACTGACTTTGGCAGGTTGCAATTTCAGGCCTTGCTTAAGTTGCTGCTTCTGGCAATATTATTGTGTATATTGTGGACCTCTGTTTCTCTTTAATGGACTGAATCACTGTGGGGCTTAAGTCCCAAGGATAATGAGCATTAATATGATGTAGCTGTTTCTCTTTAAATTACATATTCAGGCTGTTTTGGGTTCTGACTTGCAAGCTTAAAACCTGCTCTAATGTGCTCTGCTTGTACATATCTACTCCTTCACCTATGCGAGCGAGGCTGTTTACGACAGTTCCCATGCATTTTAATGTAGTAATGCTGCTACTTGGCCTTAGAAAGATAAACCTTGGCTGAAGTCATTAACTTCAGGACTTGTCCATGCATCATGCTTACAGCAAGGATCCTGGTGAAACACTGATGAGCAGCCTGGAAACCAAAGCAGTCAATTCTACCGAGCTTTGCTTATCTTAACATCATGATGGTCTCCTGCCCATCCATCGTCTTACTCACTTTGTACCTTAATAGAGTAGTGTGGTTCTGCTGGAGAATATCTTCAGCTTACATAGGGTGAAGGCTGGGAACACACTGTGGACAGGTCTCCAATCCACACACACACTCACACACACACACACACACCATTTACTCTCACACTCGCACCTAGGTGCAATTTAGAGCCTCCAATCGACGTAAACATGCATGTTTTTCGATTGTGGGAGAAAACTCTTCTTGCCTCTAAAGTACATCTTGGATCATCATAGATGGTAGTAGTTCAAGTACACTGCTGGTGACGTATTACTCCCTATTATTATTTCCTTTTGTTTATTACTTTGTCAGTAAGAATTGTCAGAAAATAGCCATGAAATATAGGATTTCAGTTTGCTGTCCCTCAGTCTATAATCAACAGCCATTTACAAAAAAAAACATCTCAGCACATCAGAAGTTGAAATCAGCAAATTCACACTTTTTCTGACTGAAATGCGTCATTGCTGCAACTCTGCAATTTCAGCAGAAGGAAATGGGTCCACTTCCCTCACTCTGTGCATTTAAAGTCTCCTCTTACTTCACTCTTCTTTGTGCTGGTTGCGTTATACTTATTTGTGTTGCATTAGAGTTCCACATAGTGACTGACTGCACTGTCGTAAAGTCCTCGGAGACAACCTGCACTGGTGATGAATGGCAGCGGGAAGACGCTTGACAAACATTCCTTATTTATATGTTTAAGTGACTCGAAAAAGGAGGACAGCATTACATTAAAGTAACAGGAGTATAGGCGTCTCTGTCATGGAGGGCCAGATGCATCTCATAAAGTCTGCGTCAAGCTGTAGATAACTGCTCTGAATAATGAAATGATGGTTTGACAAAGAGACTAAATGTGTTTATCTCTGCTCACGACATGTTCTGCTTGCTTGGCTTTTAAATGTGTGTTGCGGCAGCAGTCTGAGGTAGTCCTGCCGTCTTCTCTGACACTGTCAGAATTTTGATGCAGCCTCATTTTTTTTGGTGCCTAAACTCTTGGTCGGCCATCTGTGGACTTGTCTCACTGCGAGGCTTTAGACAAGGATTTTGACGGATAGGAGCACCTGTAAAAACATTATTTTTTAAATACCTGTCTAATTCCTCTAATAACACATTAATTTTGCATAATTTTTGCATTTTATGAAACATGGTTGAGGAGAGGTTCGAGGACCCGGGTCTGGCTCTGGGGTCAGAGACGAGACATCTTTTGTCTGCATGGATTCTCTTACTGTATTTCCTACAACAGCAACAACATGTTTGTTTCGCCCCTTGGTGTGTGTGTGCCCTGCAATGGTCTGGTGACCTCTCCAAGGTGTATTACCTGCCTTTGCCCTGTGTATGTGCTGTGTTGCCCCCACAATACTGTTAAGGTGCAAAGTGGGTAAGATAATGGAGAGATGGATGGATGGTTCTCCTTCACGCTTGCAGGAGGAAGTGAGGGATATTCAGTGGGTCGCAATCTGCATTCACACCTCTAGATGCCACTAAATCCTTTAATTCTTTGGTTCACGGTTTACATTTCTACGGTCACAGCATCAAGATGCACAAGAGAAGACTACTTGTGGGTGGTGATTTAAGTCTCTCTCTGTCTGTGTGTGTATGTGTGTGTGCTGTACTGTGCTTTGTTATCAAGTCTCACAGGTGTCCCTTATAAGAGTGGGAGCTCTTCCACAACTAGAGAGCATGAACGGTGAAGCACTGACAAAGATTTCACCAGGTTCATCTGGCGACTGTCAGCTTTCATCTGGAACGACCCAAAGTTGCTCAGTGCAAAGGGATCGTACGTGTTATTTGCTGCCAAACATCTCTAATGCTGCGCTTGATAAAAATCAGCTCTGATGGTGAGGCTATGCATTATTTGTAAAAAGCTGAATGGCTTTTGCAGCTCAGCAGCCGTTCTGCAGCCGTAACTGTGCTGGGTTTTGTTTTGTCCTTTCACAAAAGAGGGATAATAATATAAAAGAAGAAGCCGATGGCTCACGATGAAACAATGTACCTTTAAAACTCAAAACTGGCGAGTATACATGTGGCGGTTCTAATAAAAGTCCACATCTATGACATCAGAGAGGTTCCTGTCCTGTACAGCAATGCTCAGGGCTGAAGAGACCACTCGCATTTACATTTACATCTGTGCAGAGCTGCAGCTTTGCCAGACAGATCCATGGAGTGACGCCCGGAACGCTCTGCTGCTCGGTCCTGGGGCTCATGCTGCTTCTCCCAGCCTGAATCCTGATGCAACCACTGCCACCACCTCCCAAAGTCTGGAAAACTGATGATAAGACGACAGATAAACTCATACACTAAAGCCAACTTTTCCAAATAATTTCCCTTTCATCTCATCAATTTCTTGTTGATGTTTGGGTGATGTAACATGCAGCCGTATTCTATTCCATCTGTGGTTACAGTAATGTACAACCACAGATGGATACTCTCATCTGCTGTTAACAAAGTGCCGCCTGCCTGCCAGCTTTGTTTACTCAGTTGATTATTAGATTTAAGGTGTTTTTTTTTTCACTTAAATGTGTCACTTTCACCCTGCAGGGCGAGGAAGCCATAGTATGTGTGAACACACATCATACGATAATATACATCTGCACAGAGATGTAGGATGTGCTAAAGAGAGGTGCAAAATAACACTGCTCCCAACAATACTGAACAAAAAGCTTTACATCCAGTCTGAGCCTTGCAGTCTGCAGTGGTGAGGTATGACTTGCAGGAACATGAATTGGACAATCCTGAATGCAGAGAGGTTAGGTTACATTCTCGATAAGCAACCTTGCGTCTACTTGTGAATGTAGGACCCTTTCCAGGAAGTTCTTTTGTGGTACCAGTGAATCTATTTGCCAAATTTTCCATCCCACTAGTGTCACAGGGGTGTCGGTGTCCATCTGAATCTCACATAGGGTGAAGGCAGAAAATACACACTGGTCAGGTTGCCAGTCGAGCACAGGGCACACACCCACACTGAGAGGAAATTTAGAGTCTGCAATCGATCTTAACATGCATACACAGAAATCACCAGGAGTGCCATGCAAATAACTAACCTTGTTGTGAGGCAACAGCACAAACCACTGTGTGTTTTTGTGTGCCTGTGGAACTGGTGTTTTGAATATCAAATTTATAAGGCAAGCTCATGCACCTCTAATAGATTTTTCTGGAGTACCGTGGAAAAACTTTTTTTTTTGTGTTACTTTTTGGCTTTCGTTTGCGCTGGTGTGCAGAGTTGCAGCTCTCTGTGCACTTTCATTAGGAAGAGTCTTGTTAGCTTGGTCACCCTCAGCCTGCACATCTCTCCAACCCAAACAGGAGATATTCTAAACACGAGCAGCGATGCAGAATATCTACAAATAACAGGATTTCATCTGTTCTGCGAATTTCCAGCCAGTGCGCACCACATCACACCCCACCCAGTAATTACCTATCTTATTCCACAGACATACCAGAGCACAATTCATTTTGATTTATTTGTTATTTGGCTTTAAAACAAGGGTGTGACACTACATTTACTGGGACTGAATCACTGTGTGGATCCCAAGTCTATCACGGCCGTGTTGGAGGAGGGCTAATCACATCCTGCTGCTCACCCCAATCTGGATGGATCACGGTTTGAGGGAGAGAACAGAATAATTCATGGGCCTCCATGCTCATGTGACTGTGCAAGGTGAAAATGGGGAGAATTTTATTACAGCCCAGATTATTTATTAATCCTGCCGTGGCACACATCGATTCAATAATTAACTGTGCAGAGCATTAAGTTTTGTATTCTGTGTTTCCGACTGTACAAAAACTTTGTTCTGATAATCACCAACACGCCTTCCGGCCTATGATTGTGTTATTAATTATTTTTCCAAGTGTGAATGCTCTTGGGGAGAGAGAAAAAAAACCCAAATGCATTTAGCCTGTAATTGTTGCAGTCAAGAGGTGAGAAAAATGTACACCGAGATATAACAGCTCAGCTCTGCTTGCATAATTAAGAAGCGGGTATTTCTTACTTCATCCTTTCCTGCTATTGGGTCGTGACACTGTGGCTTTACCTCCCTGCATCTTATGTTATCGTCTGTCATGGAAATCATGAAAATAGGTAATGAAATAATAATATCCCACTTGTGGCAAAGCTGTGTTACCTTGTGAGCAACGCGGGACAAGCTGTTTCAGTGATTTAGGCAAGCGACTGCTGACAAGCTTTTCATATCTGACAGATTCTCATGAATTTTCCACTAACAAGCAAAGAAAAAAAAAACACGAGGCCATCTAAAAGTTGTTTATCACAGTGTTTTTCCACCGTGGCCACAAGGATGAGAGCACATTCTTCTGTAACTAGATGTTCCACATGATGTGATGTGTTTTAATGGCTTGTTGGGATGGACGACACATGTAGAGAGGCTAACCAGTCTTTTCTGTCACCATCTAAACACCATCTGAACCTGGTTTTAAGGGCTCCCACTTGCTTTATTCATCCAACATGGCTGAGAGATGAAGTAAGAATCGTAAACAATAATGATAGATTATTTATGAAAATTCCTTGCATCCATTAAGCTCCCATAAGGTTTAGTGTAGGTGATATAAGCTGATAGATATAACGCATCTGTATCTTGGTCTTGTTTCCTCTTCTATTATGGTAAATATCTGTTTGTTTCTGCAGCTACCTGATCTGTACCACAGAGACAATATGTACTGCGCATGTGCAGGAGTTATGTCATTTCCTCTCCTCATATTGTTTTATGACAACAGTCACAGCATGTTCGATTTGCAGGAATGGATTTGTCTCTCTTTGTGAAGTTTGGATGGTTTTCTTGTCAATTACGATGACATGCAGTCTGTTCACGATAGGCCGGAGCCTGCGTTTTTCCTGGTGGGCAACCAGAACTAGTGGAAAAGTTCCTCAGGAAGATGACACAGATGCTAGATTTCAGTGAGTTTCTCCTTCTTATAGTTGTAGACTTGTGCTGTTGTTTGTAACTTCTTTCTGTTGTTCAAGAAAAGCATCAAACCTTCATCAAATAGTCCTGGGGAGTTTTTTCACAGCAATGAAGACAAAGGAGAAGAATAGTATCAAGCAAATATTTTTTATTCAATTCAGTTTTATTTGAAGTCTCAGTTCATGCAGCATGTTATCTTAAGACACTTAACATAAACAGACACCCAGATAGAACAAAGCAGAGCCCCACACATTCCACATATAGCCGAGCTGTAAGGGATGGTGGTGTGAAAACTGTTAGCGGTCAGAAACCTTGAGCAGAACCAACTCAGGAGGGGTGACCATCTGCCTCGACTGGATGGGAAGGTTGGGAGGGGAATGGATGTAATGAGGACAGCAGCAGTAGCCACAAGCAGAAAGTCCAGAGTTCAGCATAGCATCCATGCAGGAGGTCCTGGGTTCAGCACAGCATCCAAATGCAGATGGTCCCAGATTTCTATGAGTTTCTTTGAGTTTGAAGAGGCTGGAGCACACAGAGAAGACTCACACACAGACATGGCGAGAACATACAAACTCCTTACAGAAAGCTCAGACTGGGAGTCCAACCCAGGCAGTTTTTGGTGTGAGACAACAGTGCTAACCGCCAGTTCACTATGTCTCCATTTTTTTTTCATAAAACGGTGTAACAGAAGTGAATGAAGCATTAAGTGAGTCGCTGTAATGTCAGCCATCTGCATCTGCTTGATCTCATTCTGCTGATCGTAACACATTGCTGAACATCTGCACCACCCAGGTTCTGTTCTGTCAAGAGGCACCCTGGTGTCTTTAAATAAATAAATACCAAGCTCCGTACAAAGCATCCTAATAATGACAGTAAATTACATCCTGAGTCACCCATTACGTGGGCGTTACAAGCTGAAACGGGAGGTTTAGAAATCATTTAGAAATTCTTTATCGATCGGCTATGAGTCAGGTTGGCAGCTTGAGGAACGAGAAACTCTGCAGTTGCAGTATTTGCAGA
The DNA here is from genome assembly GCA_029224185.1 of Karalla daura. NCBI lineage: Eukaryota > Metazoa > Chordata > Actinopteri > Chaetodontiformes > Leiognathidae > Karalla > Karalla daura. The sequence continues at coordinate 14,430,283 of CM055193.1, read as the reverse complement.
ATTTATAGTTTAATATTATTGCACTGCATGACAGGCGAAAGAAAAACATACATTTATATGAGGATAACATTGAGATTATGTTGACTGATACTGTGCTAGCAATACGATTTTTACGGAAATGGACATTTTTGCATTTAATTTACACTGGACAGAAAAATCTAGAAATTATGATGGTGTGAGATCTGCTTTAGTCTGTCCCAGAGCAGCATTTTCCCTGAGGTCTGGAGAATGTGATTTATAGGCCTGGGCATCTCAGTGGCACTATAATGCTTCATTAAAAACCTCTACAAAAAAATAAAGAGAGAAATATTAATACGTTTTTACAACGTGGATATTTCATTTTGTTAAGTTGTAATTTCAGTGACATTTGAGTGAATCCTCCTTTATTAGTAATCAATTAGTTAATGACTTATGAGTGAGTGAAAACCTTTGAGGATGGAGCTGTTGCCAAATACTTAAAAAATGATGTGAAGCTGTGAAATTCAAATACATGATGGAACAGGAGACACTAAAAGTTGTTATTCCAGCAGAATGGAAACTAACTTTAGCTGGAAAATGTAATCGAAACATCTTCCCTGTGTGTATTTCACCTTAACAACTGTCTTCCCTCTACATTCTAATAATGTTAAGTGTGGAGTGCAGAAGAAAAGCTCTGAATTTAAAGCAAATTTATATCAACACTTGCAGCTTTTATTAAGTCTGCATTTAGAAATACTTTCTGAATCAATACAACTGCATCATTAGACTCTGTGGTACAAAGACATCAATCACCTGTAACCTGTAACTGGCACCTGTAAACTAATTCACATTATTAACCCTTGTGGGGTGTTTCGGTCTGTGAAACCCATTTTTAATGTTTTCCAAAGAAAACACATTTGATTTATTATTACTGCAAGAGTCCTCAACACTGGCTGTGAAGAACACGTACAACAACACATTTTCAATGTCTTCACAATGCAACCCCCACCACACACACACACACACACACACACAAACACACACACACACACACACACACACACACACACACACACACACACACACACACACACACACACACACACACACACACACACACACACACACACACACACACACACATTAAAAATTACACATTTAAATTACACATGTGTGTCCAGGTCACTGGGCCCCAGAGGTACAAACGTGTGAAGGAGCTGCATCTGCTGTTTGTTCACCTTCTTAACATTGTCTCACCCTTGTGTTGGTATTGATTTGTGCTTTATCACAAACACTATTATTTGAACATGATCCAACAGAGATAAATGGTAAACATTAACCATGTGTACTGCTTGTAATTCATTACTTGTAAGTACACATATAGTTTTTTTTTCATATTTCATTGACACTGTAATGATTTAAAACCCCCATACCTGCACACATTGGTTGAGCAATAAAGCCATTAACTCCTCACAAAGGTTTACAAGTGTATAGTCTGACTCAGATTAAGCTATGCGGTGGATGATTGGTTTGCACAAGAAAGGTCCTGGGTTGGATTCTAAGTTGTGTTCCAGTGCATGGTGTTTGTGTGTGTGTCCTGTGATGAATTGGCAACCTGTGCAGGGCGTGTCCCCCATATTCACTCTATATAAGTGTGCTGGACTGCTCCAGCAGACGCCATTAAGGTACAAAGCAGGTAAGATAATGGACGGATGGGTAGCTTAGATGCACATCAACTCAGTCCATTAGACAGTGTTTCTCCTTAAGTAAAAACCCACAAAGATGTTGTTGCTGGAGGTGGATTTTTAAAGTTATTCTGGATAATAGCTCGTCATCGATCCCCGCCTTATTGACCATGGATGAAGCCATTGGTTCCCGTTATGAAAGCCAGATATAAACATGTAAACACCCCTTGAGACCCCTGCTCCACAGGTTCGCAGCTGGAAGCAGCTGGATCTGCTCTCATTAGCGCACGCTGCTGATTACACTGATGAATCAATAACTGCAATCAGCGGCCTAATGATAAACATATAAAGAAAAGCGATTCTCCCCAACTAATCGAAACTACCCCGAGGGATGACGCGAGGCAATCACTGCACGGTGAAGTTAAGACACTCCTGATGAATTCACACAAGCTCCCCGAGAGAGAGAGAGAGAGAGAGAGAGAGAGACGAGGGGCAGTGGAGCTGAAGATGCGCTAGTGGGCGCACTATGAGAAGAATGGAAGTCAATGCGTGCGTGTGCATGCATGCTTGCGTGTGTGTTGGTGTGTGTGTGTGTGGGCGTGTGTGGGCCCCCGTATGGTTTTGTTTAACTTGCTGAATCCTGCTAAAAAATATCCACCAACAGCATCCAGCGTCCAGAGCCATAAAGATTAGATACAGCCACCACGCGCTGACACGAGGGGGATGATTTCAGAGCGTCTCTCTCTCTCTCTCTCTCTCTCTCTCTCTCTCTCTCTCTCTCTCTCTCTCTCTCTCTCTCTCTCTCTGTCACACACACACACACACACACACACACACACACACACACACACACACACACACACACATACATGCACACAAACACGCATACACATGCATACACACGCGTCGTTGTGCAGAGCTGCGTCAGTGCCTTGCTGTAAATAATATCACAGCAGTATTTATTGTCACACCGCGGGCTCTTGTGTGACTGTTTTCTCTCCTATACATTCTGGAATAAAAGCATCTCCTCACTGACTGAGTGCAGATGTGCAGCTGCAGACCTCTGCAACATCTGGGACACTGTGCCTGTACCTGCGTACGAGGATATGACAAAACTCCACAAAAATAAAAACAAACAATGAAACAAAAAAATAAACTAAACAACAACAACCAAATAAAACCGCCCTCCTCCTGTACCTCCTAATACCGGAGCGTAAATTTCAGCATAATCAGCCTCGACCCCAGGGGTTAACTTATTGATCTGCATTTTTCCACGCCTCTTTTTTTCCCTCCGTCTTTGCTCGCCTCTGGGTGCGGATCTCATTTGTATAGAGCTCGAACATATGTATATGTAGAATACATAAATAAATAAATAAGTGGGTGTGTGCGTGCGTGTGTGGGAAAAGGCACAAAAAGCGAGAGATCATTTTCCCAATCTTGCGCGGTGGGAGGGAAGATTTGTGCAGTCAGAAGAGAAGAAGCAGGAGAAGGAGGAGGAAGAGCAGCGGGAGGAGGAGGAGGAGGAGGAGGAGAAAAGTAGGAAATCTCTGCAACCCCTGGAGTGTCGTTCAGCACCAGTCGCTCCTGGACAGCAGCGGAGTTGACTAGAGGAGCCGCACATTTGTTTCCTCCAGCCTCGGAGTAAACACCGCATCATCCTCGCACTGATCCTCACACAGACGTCTCGTTTCTGTCTTATCTTTATTCCTCTCCATCTCTTTTTCTTTTTCTTTTTTTTTAATCCATCCTCAATCTGGTCCGTGCGGCGGGGTTTGGCGAGCAGCCTTCAAACAGGAGGCGAGCGCTGCCAAACAAAGACGCAGGGACAAGAAGGAAGAAAGAGCGAAGAAGAAAATAGAAGAGAAAATAATAATAAACAGTGGACGGTGACTGAGATCGCAGAAGTTCCTTTCCCTCCCCTTTCACTTTTGGGCTCACTTGCATGTGAGGGATTTGGAGGTAAGCGTCGCTTTTCTTTGCACAGCAGACCAGCAGGATGGGCAGAGTTCCTGTGCAGCTGTGCTGCTGCACACAGATCTGTCCATCACGCTGCTGTGATGCTTTTTTGCATGCTTTCAAAGCTGCCGTTTGCGCACACACACACGCACGGACACATATAGTCTTGTGCTCCGGCTCTGAGCTGCACACTTTTTGTTATTACAAAATGCCTCCTTTTGAGTGAATTTTGTTGCAAAAAGGTTTGGGATCCCCTCTGTCCTGGTGCTGAGGGTGGTGGGCTGTGGTCTGCTCTCTGATCAACAGATGAATCACCTTCTCTGGTGGAGGGGGTTCTGCTGGAGCTGATGGGGTGGGAGGGTGGAGGGTGGTGGGTGGGGGGAGCTGACTTGATAATACAATGAAGTCCTTCATCAGTTTGTGTCTATGGGAGCACCCCCTCTTCTCCTGCAAGCCCCTCTCCCCTCCATTCCGCTCCACTCGGCTTGCTGTTGTGCCTCCCATACACACACACACACACACAGGCAGAGTGTATAGGTTTAATCTACAGACAGATGAAGGCAGGCAGTCAAAGCAGTGAGCACAAGCAGCAGTGTGTATGTGTGTATATGTGTGTACGTGTGTTTGTGTGTGTGTGTGTGTGTGTGTGTGTATATGTGTATGTGTGTGTCAGAGAGCAATATTTTTTCATGAGACGCAGTGAAATCTGTGGCGCTTTTACCAGCTTGTTTGTGTGAACTGCTGGCAATCCATCCCTGCATTTAATATTTTCCAAGTGAGACATGACGCCCAGGTGGTTCATATGGTTTGGCGACGGTGCACTTGATAATGTGTGACAGTCACAGAACACAATAATTGCTGCTCATATGTCTGCTGCTTGTTTTCAGTCGTTAAAAGACACACGCAAGGATTGATTCTCTGATGAACGTTTCTGCTGATGTGCTGAAACTGTGCAGATTTCTTCCAAATTTATCGATTCAGAAAGAGAGTTAAATCCTACTCAGTTCCCTCCTTTCCATCCATCCATTATGTTACCCACATTGCACCTCTTCCTAACAGGAGTGTATCCCAGCATGCATATATAACATGAAGGGAGGGACTACACCCTGGATAGGTCTCCAGTCAACTGCAGGGCCAATTCCCTCTTTTAATTTGTCTAATGTTTAGCTGGAGGTTTGTTAAGATTGGCTCTTCATCTCAAATGAGTGTGCATTTACCTCAAATGCATCACTGAATTTGAATCAGTGTAAAATGAATCACTTGAAGTGACGCTCTTCAAATTCCAGATGTCGTTTAATGCTGGGAAATGGACAGATCAAAAATTCCCTTACTTGGGCTCTAAAGATGGAACGGATCCCCCTTGAACACACCTTAAAAGCAGCTGCGCTCAAACAGAACTGCTTCACTGAGTTGCTACAAAACTAATTTGCACCATTTCATTTTTTTGCCGTTAAAAAAAAGACAAATTAATTTTTTCAAGTCTCAAATCAAGTGCTTTGAATTACCAGTCAGAGTCCTTTTGTCACAGTTGCCTGTTTCCTCTTTTCCTAAATGAATCCTCACAGTATGAGAGAACAGGTTCACCTAATCTCTGCCACACTAATTCCTGCCCCCCCACCCTCCCCTCCTGGTCTGAGGCCATTGAACAATATCACACAGTGCGGACTGGAGTGTAGCTCTCCATCAGCACGGTGCACACAGCACATGAGCATCTGGTGATTATCAGGGAGAAAGAAATAGTTTTTTCAACCTTCACGCTGCTGTATTATGTGCCACAGTAGACGAATCGAATGCGGTGTGAAGTCAGATGTCTTATCACCCCTCCATCCATTATCTTACCCACTTTGTACCCACTGCACAGGCAGGGAATACACCCTGGACAGGTTGCCAGTCCATCACACACACACACACCCCAGCAGACACACATGCAATTAACTCTCAGACTTACCTAGGGGGCAATTAAGAGTCTCCAGTTAACGTAAATATGCATTTTTTGAATTGTGGGAGAAAAGAGGTGAAATCCCATGCACAGATAGGGAGAACATGAAAAACTCCACAAAAAAGGCCCTCAGTCCGACCGGGATTCAAACCAGAAATCTTCCTGTTTGTAGCTATTTGTTGTTATCATGTGAGCAATAATGGAAATGTGCAGATGTACAAGAGTTTTAGAGAACCTGAACAAGTGTTTTAACCTTGTTAGCAAGGTTTTCTAAACCGCACATAGTACAAACCCTTTTGACTTTGTGGCCTTCACCACATATCCTGCTTTATTTATGTGCAGCTTCATCTATCCTGTAGTAACTGCTTGGCTGTGCTGCTTTTGAACTGTAAGTCAAGGTGTTTTAAGTACAATCTCTTGTAGCGTTGCAGCTGAAGGAGGAGCAGAACCTTCTCTAAAATTCCTGATGTGCAAAATTTTTTGCAGAGATGACCTTTTTTTTATTGTGCCTTGAAATGTCTGCCCTCTCTGAAGCCATGCAACCCCCCCCCCCCCCCCCCCTCCAAACTGGATCTACCAATTAAACGGTCCTGTTTGGTTTTGGCTTTTGAGGTTAAGGTTCAGGGCATAGTTCAATCAGAGGTGGGATTTGTCGGCAGCCTGTGAGGAAGTGCTGCCCTGGAGGCCCGGGTCAGGGAAAGACACAATTATTGTGAAGAAATTTACAGCTGACAGCCTCCAAAATTGCTTACATCATAAAAAAAAACCCTAAAATGTTTACTGTTTGAAGTGGATACCTGGACATTTAAGAAGTGAAACATTCTGCTAGGTTCTGATGGCATGTTATTCAGTATTTCTGCTCATTAACAAGTCTCTGAGAGACAAACATAAAATGTCTCATTAAAATGCAAAGCTTGGAGAAGCTCCAATAAACAGAGTAAGAGACTGACTGTCAGCACAAAGGCCGCTGCTTTTAACCTTTACATCCCAAATGAGCCTTCCTTGTACCGTAATCTGTTCCAGACCTGATAATGTTCCCCTTACACCCGGAAAATCGTCCAGGATATGTTTACCGTCATTTCCCTCATCTTTTCTAATTCATTTTCCACGCCGCTGTGAGTTGGTGTGACATTATAGAAACGGGGCAGAATGAATTATTCTCCTGTCGGCTCCTCTTCGTTTTCCTCTCAGACGGAGCTGAGAGTGGGAGCACACATCCGCAGGCATCCAGCAGAGAGGCGGGGAGGCGGGCAGGTGGAGAGGGGTTTTCTCTGTGTGCTACGGGAGGGGTTTTAGGATCCATACTGCTGCCTCTCGATCACGGGGTGTCCGCATTCTGGATCACCTCCTCTGCTTTCTCCTCCTGGCTGTCCGTCTGTTCAGGCACCCTGGGTGTGTGTGTGTGTGTGTGTATGTGTGTGTGTGTGTGTGTGTGTGTGTATGTGTGTGTATGTGTGTGTGTGTATAATGTCTGTGTGGCCAACCACAGTCTGATGATCTCCAAAACAGCTGCAGATCCATTCCCCCCTCTCACGCTCAACTCTATCCTATTTTCCAAACTGCTGATCCCTCTTCTTCTTCTTCATCTTCTTCTCAGTGATCCCTTTAACAAGCTTTCCACTTTATACGGCTCAGTCATTTCTACCATATGTGTCTTTTAGACAAGAAGCTTTTACGGCAGGCTTTTCAGGACCCTGAAAGTTTTCCGGGGTGAGGTTTTAAGTTCTAGATGCCCTGGTGTGGCAACACAGTTTGTTAGTGGAGTGGGTAGTGCAGCTCCCTGGCAGACAGAAGGTGGATGGTTTGAATCCCAGTCAGAAAGAGGCCTTTCTGTGGGTAGAAGTGCCAGTCGTTTCAGAGAAAGCAAAACATTGCATATTCCTAGAAATAACCAAAGCCCTCAGGTTACTGAACTGATGTAAGTCAGTAAATTACTGATGTAATCTCAGTCTGAATTATGGCTTTTCCATTGATGTTGGTCTGAGGGACTTTCTGTGTGGGTTTTCTTCTGATACTTTCCTTTCACAGTCCAAAAACATGCATGTTAAGGATAACTGGAGACTCTAAATTGCATTAAAAGTGTGAGTATGAGATTGAATGATGTGTGTGTGTCCTGCTATGGACAAGTGACCTGCCCCGGGTGCATTCACTGTCTTTGTTCGATGCACACTGAAGATAGGTATCAACAAACTCCTACAATGCTGTCAAGGTACAAAGTGGGTAAGATAATGGACGGATGGATGGATGCTCTGGTGTAAAAGCCCCCATGCTGTGCCTAAACTCTCTCATCGTACAGTGAGCGAATGCGAGCAGCAACACGCCCACAGGTTGAACGTCTTCATTACAGGCCTGTTGACACTAATCAGAGGTGACACCCACTGGCACTCCGGTTAATTTACAAGATTTACAATGCAAACAATGAGGCAAATAATCTTTCGATACCGGCGAGACAGTTCCTCACAACGCGGGCGCGTTTGACAAGGTGTCGAATTAATCTTAGTTCTGAGCAAAGGTTGTGCCGTTCTCAGCGAAAACTGGCCTCGGCCCACGCTTTAAACTGCGTGTCCCTCTTGACAGGCAGAATTTATTCAAATGAATCCGAGCCCATAATGGATCCATATCACTAATTCATCTGTTAGAACCACGACTCAGGCACAATGTTTTGGTCCATCCTACAGAGTCGTGTAACCGAGACAGATACGTGGTGATAAATATTTGAAGAGCAGCCTGAATAAGTACCTTTATCACTCTGACACGTGGCTGTAATGTCAGACAGTTCCTCAACGTCTTGGGAAGATGTTTAGTGTGTCCGGGATGACTTTGATGGCATGTTGTGATAAACAGGAAACTCAAAATCCTGATGTTTTGTTGTATTAAGTGAACTGGTTACTGCTTCCACAAAGATCACTTCCCTGTACCTTAACGCCTCAATTTAATTTCCTGCTTCAGCGGCTCAGTTCTGAACAGTCGCGAATAGCTTTGTCACAGATGAGGACAGTTTCCAAATATGGCACACGTCCTCCGGGCCGTCCTTTGTGTTGTGTAATTGACAGATTTGTTGATTAGTGTTGGACCCGAATGTGATTTCACAGGAGAAGATTGTGATTTGGCCGAATTCTTCAACATAGAGAGAGAGAGAAAAAAAACAATCAAAACAATTTATTCCAAATGACAACAATAGAGTATAACTGTTTGTATTACAGCCAGCACTTAACAAACGGAGTCCACTTAAGAGGATTTGTCATGGGACACGGTAACTGGCAATGATAGCCCAAGTTAACATAGCACATGAATTAATTAGACAACAAGAGGAAGCTACATCATATTTTACTATTAAAGCCGCAGCTTTGGGTGGACACTAACATTAAGTGGATTGTTGGCATGATACAGTGAAAGGGTTCATCTCTGTCTCCATTTTTCTCTTGAGGCTTAAACACACGCACTGTTAAATAAAGAGCACAGTTCAGTCACTGCAAACATCGAAAATGAAACAACAAAAAACACGCCTGATCTGACCTCCTGGACTGTGGACTCATAGGGAACTCAACAGATTTTGAGGCTTTGTTAAAAAACAAAATGAACATGAATCCATTCATCATCTTAGTTTGTATATTAACAGTCTAATAGGGGTCTCACTGAGTGAAGCCAGGGAATACACCCTGGGCAGGTCTCCAGTCCATAGCAGGGCACACACACACACACACACACACACACACACACACACACACACACACACACCATTCACTCACACACTCGCACCTAGGGACAATTTAGAGCCTCCAGTCAACTAAAACATACATGTATTCAGTCTGTGTGAGGTAAGTACCAGGAGGAAGCCCATGCAAAAAGGCCCTTGGTCCAACATCAATAGGAACATCATAGTTCAGACTGATATTATCATTTGGAGACCACAGTGCTCATGCTTACATTGCTTAAATACAGATAATGGAAACCCTGGTATCAAAACAGCATCACACTACTTTGCCACTTTGTCACTTTGTCTTTTGCTTCTGACTTAAGTATAAAAAGTTCAACCACCTGAGGGCTCTTCTAGGATTATGTCCTTTTTGGATTTTTCTGAAACAACTGGGGCTTTTGTTTCAGTGATTGTTTTCTGGTGTTCGATGTCACTTAAGCTGCTAAATAAGTTGCTCCTCCATACTTGCGGCCCAGCTCTGGCAGCAGTACGTACGAGGTAAATGAAAATTGCTTTTTTTTTTCTTGGCTGTTGGGGTGAATGTGATGAGGCTGCTCTGCAATGTTTCAGGCTTTTCAGAGTTTGGGTCAAGCTGTGAAAGCCCTGATTTTATTTGTTTTCTTAAACCCAAACAGCTGCAGTTTGTGGTTTACATGCAGCTGTAGCAACCTGTGTCAGGTGGATTTGCAAACCTTTTCTTGTTCCCAGTCCGTCACACACCAGATATGCAAGCAAATATGAAATACCCTTGGCGTCTCACAAAGACAGACAAGATATCCTTTAGAGATGCACCTGGCTTTGAACTAACCCATCAAGAGCAAACCCCTCCATGGTGCTATGAGACACTCAAAGTGAAGTGACTGAGGCTTCGGAGTGAAAATGCTGCACAAGCAGGAGGTTCAATGGAGAGACTGAGAAACTGGGGTTTGTCTTTATAAAGTAAATATAACCCTAATCCTATTTTTTCAGACCAAAATACAATCTTACTTTAAATTGTAAAACACATGGATGCACAAATTTTAAATCATATGACAATTTTGGCTGTTGTTTAACCAAGCATCTTTGTGTCTATGTGAGAGGCTGACAAAACATCAAAATATAGGAATAAGATCAAATGGTGATTTTATATCATGTGACTAATCCGTCTCATTTGCGTTATGGATGTGACACTGATTTTCTTTGCCTTTGGCAAACCTAACTGACATATTAAGTCTTTGATATGAGACTGAAACTGTGAATATTTCAATTTGATCTATGAATCTATTTTCAGCATCAAATGCCACGTATAGGTCTGTTGCTTATGGTCATATGTTGTATACTTCAATCTAATTAATTTGCATTTTTTCAACTAGGGTTTGTGTGTCACCAAAGGGGGGGCCCCCCTTCCGCATTTTTCATTGATATTCACAATGTGTGTGTGGAGGCATTTTCCCACTTTCTCTGTCAATGTTAAGGTCGGCCCACTGCTCATGAATATGTATGAGCGTGTCGTCACAGTGAAGCGAACCCTTGATGTGCCTTAAAAAACAAAATCATTGTGCTTTCAATCTTTAAAGCCAGTCACAACTAAGAACAACTTCCGTGACTTCCAGGAACACGATAACAACAAAGACAGTTTGGATTTACAAACCTAGAGACAATTTCAAAGCGTGTCTAAAAATGTTAGTTTTGATTGCGATGTATTTCACAACACGGCTTTGCGATTCGGAAAATACCGACCGATAAAATTCAGGCTGAACGGGAACCACTGAGCTGTGTCAGGTAATTAAACAAGGGACAACCTTTAATACGATCTGGAATTCAGCACAAATGTTCCAAGTCCACAGTCCAAATATGTCGGAATGAGTGGGGAAAAATGATCCCCATTTTTCACATAATACATGACTTGGGGGCCAGTTCCTTTTAGCTGCAACAGACCACTCCAGATTAGTTCTTGTCCTGCACACCAGTGCCTGGCAGAAATCTCTTGCCAGCAGCAGTGGGAAGGCACAGTCGAGTTCCCAAATCCTGTAGTCAACAGCCACCCAACTCTCTGCGCACTACTCTGGCCTTGATTACAATTTGTGGGCCACAGTGGCTGGCTCTGAAGGAAGAGCCACATGGAAATATATTCAGTTATATGTGCAGTTGGATTGGATGGCTGACTTTATTGCTGGGATTTAGAGAATATAATTGTAAATTAAGCTTCTAAATTTGGGTGGTGTTTACGATGTGACAGGTTGTAAAAGCAAAGCAAATCTTTGTGCAAACATTGTGGAGCGAGACGGTAATCTTATTCAGCTCCTGCTCTTCCCTACAGTGGAAGCTTATAGATCTGCTATTCAGATCCAATTTTCTCATTAGCCTGTGAGGGCCTTAAAGAAAGACGGATGCAAAAAGCACTCCTCCTATAACCTACACTGGTTCAAAGACCAATATACATAGGTATCACCGTTGGCAGACATAGGACATGATTAATTACAGTCCCATGCTCCCCTTGTTTTGCCCAAGTCCACAATCGAATATGAACAAAGCATTAGAGGAAGCTTAAGACAAATACAGGGAAGCGCAATGCCATTGTTTCCCAGCAAAACGCATTAACATATTGCAAGAGTGACTGAATTACCCTTGATTGGCTGGCACAAATTAGCTCAAGCACCATTGCATATTCAATACAATCAATTAAGGAGACAATACATCAACGTGATCAATTTAATTCATGCAAAATTAAAAAAAAAACAGGATGATGTTCATATCTCCTGCATTTGTTGTCAGTAGTGAATATTGCAATCACGCTGCACTCTACCTTGTTGTGTTTAACAACATGAAATTGTAAAAAGGAAAGAGCTGCCATTAGCAGCTGTTTTGCTTTATAATGGGCCTGTAGAGTCACGACAGTGCTTCGCAAGTCCACTTAATGGTGTGCTGATCTGTTAGAGCCCATTACTCAGAGAATCCTTGTCATTGCCCTTGTCCTTCGTCAGTACCACACCTCGGCTCACCGGTAATGAGACGTCTGTATTTACAACAAGTCCTGATAACTAATGCAGAGGCAGTGAAATGGGATAGCATGTCTACCACTCCCAGCTTTCATGTCTGACACCTGTAAGTGGGGAATTAAAATCGTTTGCTCATACTGCAAACATGCCGGCACACAGAGCCAACATGCCCTCGCTAGAGCCTCGTCTCTTGAAATGATAATGTACGCTTTGTTTGATATTGTTATTGACTAAATAAAATATAAACATATAAACGACCTACACAAGTTGAAATTATAAGAATAAATTGTGAAATAAATACGCTCAAATCAAGCAATCCCTACCTACTGGAAAGTCAGGTTTTATACCAAACAAGTTGTAGGGAGAGAGAGTTGGGTTGGTCCATGCCCTCCATCCCACATGTGGTCAGGCTTGTTTCAGGTCAGGTCAGGAACCATTGTTTGAGGTCTGGGAAAGATGGTGGTTTGTATAAAATACTGGAAAAAAAAGTTAGCTTTTCAAATATTTAAGCAATACCACAGCTGGTAACTAATTAGGAATTTTTTGGGAATGTTTCTTTGTTTTCTTGCCCAGAGTCAGAAGTTGATTCCCTTCACCAGTCTTTTATGGAGACAGTGACAGTATCCAGCTAACTTAAGTTAAAGTCTGGAAGCAGGAAGGACAGCTGGTCCAGCTCTTAACAAAGGTAACAAAATCGACCACCCACACTAAAGCCAAGTCAGCCGTAGCAGACATGAGAGTGCTACCACCGCATCACTCACATTTCCCAAGATGTCAAACTGCACCTTAAACAGGGGCTTTCGGTTGAATACACAGAACCATAAAAGACAATCACTCAGCCAGGCTACGTGTGACTGTTTTGTGATTTTGTAGATAGGGTAATTAATAACATTTCTTAATCATGTTGACAACACAAAACAAGCAACAACCCAGGAGGCCGCGTGTTTCTTCTGCTGTTAAAAATGAATACAAAATGGGATTTCTGGGGTGATGGGGTCGAGCATTTGCATGTGTGACATTGAACGTTAATGAATAATTTAAAATGTTTTGTAATGGAGTCAGCCTCTGGGTGGCCTTTGTTAACTGCGAGCAGAAACTAAAGCGATTTGCGTTAATTGTGTCAAATAATATAATAATATCGCGTAATGGTTTTCAGTCCAAAGTTTGCTCTAGTGATTCCACTATTGACTTGTGGTGTTTCAGTGCGCTCAGACCCAGATGTGAACAGCATCCTCGATGAGCCACTGTAACCCACATTTGTTGCACCATTCTGGACGCCTTGGACTCTCCGTCTGACTAACACACACTGTATCTCCTGACTTTGTTTACAGCGTGGCTGTAATGGGGGCTCTGCAGACTTTCCTGAGTCAATACAAACATTATTCTGGACCCCGGCTGCTTCATAACTTGACGGTGTGAGGCGCGCTTGCGCACACGCACGCACACACACACACACATATATATAGGCAAACAGAGCAGCACTGTTGGAGTGCCTTAGGCTGTTCTTCTCTGGATGTCTTATCCATGTAGAGAAATATTAGTACATGCCAGGGAGTGGATTTGATATATTGGGGCTTTCTCCTAGATTTAGCTTCACTTGTCCCACCAACATACTGCTGGCCTTAAAGATGAGAATACGAGGCTACGGCTTTATTAAATATGCCAGATGAAGGAGAAATGTGCGGACCGGTATTAATGTCCCTCAGCTGCTGCTGCCTTGTTACATATAATGACCACGTTCTGTGTGTTTTTCTGTGAGGTTCAGGTTCGATGGCATTGGTCATTTGTCAAACGTACTTAAGTAGTTTGAAGTAATTATAGTTAAGATTTATTTTCATTAAAATGCCGGAAGGCACGATGAAATACAAGGGTAGTCCACTCCACTGTGAATAAAACATATGAACAAATACACTGGAGACATGTCCTGGCTGGCCTCAGCAGACCTGTGCAACACAGTTAACCTGTATGGTCGAAGGGTATTTTCTCATTTTAACTACTTAAATTCACCTTTTTAAGGTACCAACAAATTACATAAAACCCTAAGCCAGAGTCATCTGCACAGAACAGTCTGATACAATAGTCAGTGACCAGAATAGTCTGTTCTCTCCATTTCTCCCTAGCTTTAGCAGTGACAGGTAGGGTCTCAGTGACTCCAGAATGGTTAGTAAAAGTCAACCAATTATGTGTAGGCAGGTTGATGAAGAAAGGATTCAACTAAATGGGGAGTCGAGACAGGAAGAAATGGAAAGATGAGGCTCTGAAACATCATCAAACAGCATAGATATACACAGATATTAACAAAAAGATAGCAAAACAGATAAGATGATGGATGGAAACAGGTGTGCACAATGAAATGCTTTTCCACGATACAAATGCTCCAATAGTCAACTTTAATTTCACTCAACAGAAAAAGCTTAGGTGAGATGACATTGTGAAGTAGTGCAGCATCATGGGAGTTTTTGTCTTGTTTGTTAACTAACCACCATAGCAGATGATAAGAAATAACAACAAAGTAAACAACAAACTGGCTGGAGAGATAAGGTCGCTGACTTCCTTTCTCGCTCTGACAAATTGAGAGGAGGTGTTATTGACACACGGCCAAATAAAAGAAAGGAAGAGGGAAAAACAAGCAAAGTCTATAGAACAGGATTTAAAGAAGACCCGAAAAGGAAAGTTGAATAAGTTTTGGGGTTAGGGTTAGGGTTAGGGTTAGGATGATAGACAGTTTCTTACATACATACATTTATGCATGACTCCCAGTCCATTGTTGTACGTAATCGTGCTTACAAGCATCCAACATGTCCGCGTTGATCACAAATAGTGATCAAACTGTTATTTTCTCTTCTCTGCCCTGCTGCTGTTTTTTCAGGACGTTACATAAAAGATGCTTCAACGCTGCATCTTTCATCTTCCTCAAAGATAAACACTGTCAAAGCAGCTCACATATTTCTGTGCTTGAATTAAACCCAAAGTTCCTCAGCTTTGCACCAGTCATCCTTCTTCACTTTGCTACTCCTGTCAGTGAATATGACCCGCTCCTCGACCTTTAACGCTGATGATGCCGAGTAAAAAAAAAATTCTGCGCCGGGTTCATCCTTCACCCACTTTCTTTCTCCTTTGAACCAGTGGCCTACTTGCAATGTCCAACCTTATGCACTTTGATGCACTAAGATGGCTAAACGATGTCCCGCTGCGATGCCAAGAAAGCATTTTGAGGGCTCTGAAAGAGACGGTCTGAGCCATTTGTGCACACATTCTGCAAGTCTGCAGACTTTCCATAAGGAAATAACCCACAATAGCCAAACAGTAACGACAGACAGTAAAACATGAAGCAGGAGTCAGCAAGATGGGTAAATTTGCCCCTTATTTATCCTGTCTGCTAAAATGGAAATAGGGGCGGAAACAACAATCTTCATTCTGAGGACTTTTTGCAATTTATTGTTTCCACAGAAAGAACTTCATTAGGAAAGAAAGCTTTTAGCTTTACGCCTCCTAATCCTTGGAACGATATGCAATTGACTGTTCAACTTCAAAAACATTGTTCCATTTGCTGGATTTAAAGCTCCAGTGAAAAACCTTGTATCTTGACTGTTTCTGTGCAAGTGGTGGATGTAAATCTCACTTGTGTGTGTGTGTGAATGATTCTGCTACTCTAACTATGATGCCGATGTCTTGTCCAGATCTCCCATCTAAATCACTGATCATTGATCTCAATGGAACAAACCTGGTTAAATGATGGTAAAAAGAGATGCACATCAACACAGTGTGTCGGCCTTTCTGTGCCTTTCTATGTTTTCTCTGGGTACTCTGGTTTTCTCCACTGTCCAAAAACATGTATTTAGGCCAACTGGATACTCTAAATTGAGAGTATGAGAGTGAATGTTTTGTGCACTGGGATAGGCTCCAGCAGACCCCTATCATACTGGGCAGGTATAAAGTGGGTTGACAAGATGGATAACCAGCACTGTGTATTTATATGTGAAGCTGTGGATGGTGAGATAGTGGTTTAAATATGCTGCACTGGTATAATTTTCACCGGGGAGCAAACTGTGAGGGACTAGAGACTCCAGTTTGTTTAACGAAGCACGCTATGAGAGTTATCATCCGCAGCTCAGCCCTTCACACACTCGCAGGTGATGTTACATAAAGGCTGTGAGAGTTCAGTGCTCGAGGCTCAGCGCGACATTAGAACTGGTCCGCTCTGCTTTACACTGTGAGCTGTGTTTTTAGACCTGCTATATCTGTGAGCACGCGAGGCTTCGTCAGAGGCGTCTCCATGCTGGGAGTGTCTTTTTGTTGCCAGCCGTTGCCTCTTTCTTCTACCACTGATTCAGGCGACATGCATTAATTGAATCTCTTCTTCCATAGAGTCTGCATTCAAGTCGTGTTCCAGTTGCTCTGCACATGAACTCTGCCAATTAGGCATTTGGATGCATAGCTACGTAAATGATTTGCAGCGATCTCCCCACTAATAATTTATGAGAGAGTATCAAGCTCCATCAGAGATGTTTTATATATTTGCAGCTTAATAGGTCCACTTGTTTAACCCGCTTAAAATTGGATCCAGAATAGTGCCGGCCCACCGTATTACTAATTAAGGGTATCATGGGAACAAAAAGGCCATCGTTGCAGGTGTACTGTGTGGGCTCTCCAGCAGCCAGTCTCTCATGACAGTGTATCACCGTGCAACAGCAACCACCCGTATAGACTCTATTCAGGCTCTCTAATGAAATGCTCCATCTCTGTCATCAGCCTGCCATTTTCACGATCTATTAAACCTCATACATTCATCGCACTGTTATGCATTATGTCCCGTCTTGACTTCTGGTATCCTGCAGCATTGTTTCAATTATGAGGAGCAAGGGAGCCGCTGCTGGTGCTTAGTCAGGAAGTCACCCTGTGATTTTCCATTTTGTTTCCTTTTTTTCCCCTTTTTTCCTCAAAAGGACTTTAAGATTATTTCCAGCGTAATTTCCCACCTTGCGTGGTGGCCTTCCCGCTGCACAGACTGAGGCAGCATGATAACTGAATATCAGTGGCCTACGTTTAATGTATGCATATTGCTTAGTTTTCTTTGATGTTAATGTGTTTGCAGGCTTTTGCAACCACCAAGTCCATCACACCACACACTTCCTCTAAAGTTGCACTTCTGCATAAATGACCACAGGGTTGAATTCTGGGATAATCTTCCCCAACAGAGTGCTGGGGCTGCATGTAATGGCACACTTAGATGTTTATTTGAATTTAGACCACTATATTTGCCCACAAGGTATAAAATAAATCATAGCTTTCTAGCTACTTGGTTCATCCACTGTGACAACTTGGGGAACCCGAAAGAAAAAAAAAGGAGTGTGCAGGTCCCATCAGACCATATATAGATATTAACTTTAAATGGAGATGAATCAACACGGATCTACTCAAGCACTGCTACTACACTACTTTATACTTTTCAAAAATCTGACATTCATTTGACAGCTTTTGTATTTTCCATCAAAAACACTAGATAGGCATATCAAAAGCAATACATAGCTGAGATCCAAGCCAGTGGTTTTCACGCCTTGATGGTGTAGTGTCGGGGTTGGGGCTCCTTGTCATGTTTGAATATCTATGAGTTGATAGTTTCTCCACCAAGAGACATTTACCCTCCAAACTTTAGTGTTTCATTTAATTAACTGCCTGGGGCCCTACATCATCCAACTTAAAAAGATTAGGTAAAAGTCTAAAAACTCCAATCCTGCCATATTAACCGTCATATCGTCCCCTACTTAATCTTGTGAACCTCTGGGGTCTGATCCCTCAGTTAAGGACCCCGAAGTACTGGCTTCAAATGTTACAAAAACCTAAACTAATATTATATTTTATAATGTCAGTGAGGGGGCTATTCTTCCTCTGGACCAGTTATTTTACTCTTGATATTTTTAGCACCTTGAGATATTGCTGGACTTCTCCCCTAGTAGTATTTATAATGCAGACACAAAAGATTTTAAATTGCAATGAAGTATCTGTATATTGTTGTCTTGATATGTCTCCAGTGGTTCTCCAGTGGTGTGTTTTTCATCACTTGTATACGAAAGCGAGAATAAACCCAAATACTGCTGTGATCTCATCGTGTTTCATCTTGAAATTAGACAGTGAGTAACCAGAATGTGCTAAGCCGCTTATTTCTGACAGCTTTTAATGAATAGCTTTACATTTCCAAGAGGTTGCAGAGTGAGATCTATGTCTTGTCAGTGGATGAATGAGAAAGCGATGCGTCAGTAATGACTTCAGAAGGTGCCTCATCAGAGCCCTTTGTTTTGTTGTGGTCGCTGTGCTTGTTTACATCATGATCTTCCAGTGTTCAAAGGAAACAAGGGCCAACATGCGACGACTGTACAAGCAAATTACAGAACGTCCTCATCTATGAAGTCAAACACTTTCAATATCCTCCACAATCAGAGACCATTGAGCGTTGATGGCAGCAAGCTTGAGGCTTTCCTCTTTCAACGACAGTCCAACAGCCCATTGCACACACAGTTCAGCACACTTTGACAGCCGTCCAGGGAGGATTAAAGCACCTCTGAAGGAGGCTGAGGCCTGAGCTTTCACTAACCGTTCAATAGTCCTCTACGCCGGTGCATGTTATTATTTTGCCATTGCTGAAGTTGAAACACAAACATAAAATGACTCAGCTGTATTCTACATCGTTGATCAACAGGAAATTAATTATTTTCATAATCACTTCAATGGCAACACTTTCAAGGCTGACAAATGTTCACCAGCATTTTTTTCACCCTCATTGGCTTCATTAACAGAAGAATCAGGAAAATAATATGCAGATTAACCGTTCATGCAAATGACTGTTCGCTACAGACCTAACAGGAACCCTGTGAAATATATCAAACCTTTTCCTTTTCTAAGTGTCATTTCCAGTGCCTCCTAATAATGACTAATTTAATCTTTGGGAAAGATCCAAAAGTGTCATGCAGTGTCTTAATAAGAGCACCCACTACTATCTGCAGTGGGCTCTCACAAACATAATGTCATCATGACAATATCAAATGTTAAAACCCTTACCAGGAGAGACATAGTGCAATTACTCTATCCAAATATTTACCTTTGAAAGGGTTGAGCTAAATTATTAAAGATAATAGTGCTTAACAAACCCCATCAACTAGAGATGCTGCTGCAGTTGTCTGCTCCCTGGAGCTTATTGAGTGGGATGCACAGGATCATTAGAGGCTACTGCCAGTTTTGTTGAGGGAAATGAAAACATACAACCTCTACAGACCACACAGCAAGCTTAGAGATAACTCCAAGGATTGTGTGGGATTTTCCTTTTCTAGTTTTGTCTACAACCACCTACACCCATATGAACTGCTATAGGTGCTTCATTTCAGCACTTTATTTTTGTTTTGGTGTCAGTGAGCAGAAAAGGATTTCTATGATTTTGCGGCACACACAGGAGGTTTAGATCAGAGAACGTTAAAGGCTCCTCCAGTCGAAAAGAAACCAAACTCTGTAAAGATCAATTCTGCTTTTGGTTAGACTTGGAATGAGGCCAACTAACAGTCCACATGTCAATGCATGCAGCCTCCTCCTTTCATATACTCACCCAAATGATTAATGCAGAAGTTAATCAGCAGCTGTTTGGGAAATCAATGGACAACATTCATCCAACCATTAATACTGAACATTTCTGACATTAGCCTCTGAAATGTGATTTTCATCTCTATGAACTGAATATCATTAGGGTTTTGAGACAGAAAATTGTTTCCAGGGAACTTCCCCACTGCTGACATTTTATATATACAAAGCGAGAAAATGACACATCCATCAGTGATGAAAATAATCATTAACCACAGCCCTGCTTAAGGCACTCAGCACAGACAGACAACCCTCAGTGAATATCTCAAACAATCTGATCACACTTGAAATCTCTACTGACAGTCCTCTCATCTCCTTATTGTCCCCAGATCAAACGTACTTTCAGCGATGCCACGATATGGCTTAAAACCTCTTTGTAAATTATTTTCATATACGTGCGTACCCCCTCCCACCCCCTCACCCTCACTCCCTTTGCCTGGCGCATGGAACATGCCTAATCTACTTAAAACAAGTTGATAGACTGGTAATATAAATGAGAGTGCTTGGCCAAGTGAGGATCCGTCTTCATTAGAAGCGGATCTGGAGAGAGTTTCTATTAGCTCACTATCAAGATTGGGGAAACTGTGAGGAGGAAATTACGCATGTCACAAGACAAAGTACAGGCAGCCCACAGCTAAGCCCAACAGAGGATGAAAAGCCTTAATCAACGATAAGGGTGCGCCGGTGACAGGGCAGCATGATCGCCCCATGTGTCCCGATGGAGAGAAGATTATATTCTGCTGCTGACAGATTGACACTTCCTGTGTGAGTTCCTGGCTTGAGAAAGGAAGTGATGGCATGGTTCCTCGTCTTCTCCTTTCCTCTCCTTGCCTTGTTCACGCCCGTCAAAGGACTTTGCCAGATTTGGGTCATTGTTTTTTTGGTCTCATCTGCAGGGGTAATAACACTTGCTGTACTTTGAGAGATAGCAGCAGCAGCAGTGCAGCAAACCCTGGGTGGAGTGTGTGCAGACAGTCCAGCCTTGCTTGAAAATGAATTATGCCAAAGAGCTCAACATATCCGAGGATGTTTTCACAGGAAAATCCTTGAATTTAATCTGAAGGTCATGAGAGAAAATTTGCAGTTGTGTTTTTTTTCATATATGTTTCCCTTTTACCTATTTTTTCCGTGTTGCATTACACTGAGAATAACCCTAACCCAACAGTGTCAAAGTTTATAGATGCAGGAAGTAAGAGTTTGAATTAGTTGGCTGTCATTATGCGCCACAGTGGGTTGGTAGAAACCTTCAGCCACGGGCGCTCTTCCAGGCATCACGTCATGTTCAGTTTCAGGCAGGAGCCTGATGCTACACTTGAAAAATCTCCCAAAACATGATGCTGCACTTTCTCTTCTCACAACTCTCACACCAGAACGTGTTGGAAAGAAAATGGGAGAGATTTGAGCTTGACATTGCAACTGTGGCCGCATCCATGGATTTGATTGTGTGGTTTGATGTGGTAACAGGAGCATCTGTGAGGATGGGGAGGAGGGTCCTCAATCTGACTGGGATTTAAACCAGAAATCTTTAGAGCTTGCATGTCTGTGTGGGTTTTCTCCAGGTATACTGCCACAGTCCAAAAACGTGCATGTGTGGGTCGATTGGAGGCTCTAAACTGCCCCTAGCTCTGAGTGCGAGAATGAATGTGTGTCCTGTGATAGACACCAGAAGACCTCTGCAACACTAGATGGATAAGATAATGGGTGACTGGATGCCATTATGACAGGGTGCTCTTTGGAGAAAAAAAAAGTCCCCCCATTACCCATCTAATAAGACTAAAAATGGTTCTCTGTAGACATGGAATGACTTCCTGAAAAGAAAAAGGTTCATTATTTTGTTCTGACTGTGCCTCATTTAGGACGATGAGTTCAGGTACATGCATGATGCTCTGTGGGTGATTTCCCGCTAATACTGCATCATTTCATGCTTCCTGTTGATCTGCACTTGGTTGTGTCTTCATTCGTTCCCAAGGTTAGTGACCATGCCGCCCATTCTTTTGTCATTCTTCTCCTTCACGGGGCACAGGCTGATAATTAACTTGATTTAATAGCCCTGGTCCTTTGAGGGGACTGTGCTAATTAACAAACAAGGAGCTGATATTTTCATCTTGCTCTCAAACGAACGGAGAGCTAATTGTTCAAATCAGGACCTGAAGCTCAGACTGGTGTCTACATGCTGGACTCCCTGGTTGTCAAGTCTCTTGCACCACATCAGTGTATTGATTAAGAATATAGAAAAGAGTACAGAGAGTACATTATCACACTGATGTAGACACTCTGGACAACAAAAAGAAATCAATGCAGCTCAACCAGAGATATTCTGTCCTTGTCAAAAGCTGGCGACTGCAATAGCCACAAAGCTCCCTGACTGGTAAACATTTTGCAGACTTAATAACTAATAATAAAAAAAAATCATTGGCTGAAGGGATTTATGGAAATAATCATGATGTTATCAAGTCCTGGATGTATAAAAGCAGAGCAGTTATTGACAGAATGGTTCCTGGTGCAGGTAGATGGAGCAATAGTGCAGGAAATTAATGTTGTTGACTGAAATGAGGACACTATCTAGATTAGGGAAATGTAAAAATTGTCACTTTTGTTATTATTTTCTAAATTGCATTATTTCCTTCGGTATTGTTTGGCTGACAGTAATTGTTATTGGTTTATAATCCTATGCCTCCTCTATTATTCCAAACTGTTTTTCTAATAATTTCACTTCTCTTAAATAATTTGATCTATTTATTCACTTTTTTTGGTGAGGCTGGGATTGGCGGGGTTGTTGCGCATTAAACTTATATGACTGACGATTTCCAAATCAGCAATGACTTGGTTTTCTTCATTATTTCTGACTTGTCGCACATTTAAAGGTTAACATCAATGTGATGTGAATGTGCCAAATTTAGCCGCGAGGCTCATTTCCATTTGCAGGTTGATGCTAAGCATTAAATGAAACATCTGAGCGAGACAGACAGCAGAAAGCAAAACAATATCAAAGCACACGGATTCATCCTAAATGAATACAACTACGTCTCATCTACAGCAGTAAACTTAATTTACACGGTATCTCAGAGAATGTTAATGCAATGTAATTTCTAATTACATGTCATGCCTGGCATATCAAAGGCCGTGCTCGCTGCAGCGTTATCTGGTTCTCCACAATTGTAGATTTGCTGCATATTTCAGCTCCTGCCAGGGGTTATGTAATGAGGCTTGTCGCTGGGGGCTGCACTGACACAGGGGACCCTGCTCTCTTCCCTGAATAAGTGCCAAAAAAGAGAACCTAGGGTGAGAGGGAGGAGGCACAGAGTGTAGATGTCTGCTCGCTAAAATCCCAAACACTTTACATGAGATTGAACGATCCAGAGTGAGTACAGCAGCCTGACGAAAACAAGAGACACTGTCGTTGTGTGAGTTTTATTTGGATAAAGAGCCACAAAGAGTCACACCGCAGGCCAGAGAGGCACTTAGGGGTTGATATGACATCCTGACTGACCTTTGCATTGAAGAGCCTGCAGGAACATCGGCAGTTCAATATTCCTGTAGGGAGCTCAGGCTCTGGTTTTTTGGGAAATCACGCAAGCATGGCCCGGTGACAGACGTCATCCTGATTGGCTGGCTGGGAGCTCTGACAAGGCAATGTGGGCCCGAGCTAGTCTGTCGCCCGTCTGTACCCGGCCGGCGACAGTGATTAAAAATGGCAGCGCAGTTAAACCTTCAACCACGGGCGCTCTTCCAGGCATCGTGTCATGTTCAGTTTTAGGCAGGCTCCTGATGCTGCACTTGGAAAAAAAAAACTTCAAAAACATTATGCTGCTTTCTCTTGTTCTCACACCTCTCACAGCAGAACGTGTTGAAAAGAAAATGAGAGCGATTCGACCCTGACATTGCGACTGTGGTCACATCCATGGCTTTGATTCGGTAGTTTGATGTGATAAGATGAGCATCTATGTGGTTGGTGGACAGCACCGTCGCCTCACAGGAACAAGGACCTGGGTTAGACCCCGTGTCTGTGTCTTCCTGGGTTGTCTCTGGATACTCCAGTTTCCTCCAACAGTTCAAAAACACACATGTTATTATCGATTTGAGACTCTAAATTTCCCCTAGGTGTGAGTGTGGGAGTTAATGGTGTGTGTGTGTGTGAGAGAGAGAGAGAGAGCTTGGATGGGCTCCAACAGACCCCTGTGACACTGTTAAGGTACAAAGTGGGTGGGATAATGAGTGGATCTCTGCAGAGCTGCCCTTTGTCAGGTCTCTATTGTTTTACGCTCTAAGAGCATTAATCTGGTCATCCAGTGCATTTACTGATCGAGGATCTGGCTTTATTTGTATCTGGGACATCTAGCATCTTCAACTTGCTTAAAGTCTTTCTGGATAAGTATCAGCCCTCCACCTCAGGAGCGGAATCAACACCTCCAGGGAGCATCAGGATATATCTTTTGCTTTGAAGCTCCAAGGGCTGCACAGAGTTCATCCAACTGCCAGTTTAATGGATTGAGTCTGGCTTTTCAGAGGTGCCACAGAGACGTAGCTATGTGCTAGGCTGGTTAAAAGTCAAGAGAAAGGAGAAGCTGATCCATCCTCCCGTCTCTCTCTCTTTTGCTCTTATTCTCCTGTTATCTGTTTGCTCCACTTATATCTAGGCTGATATATTCATTTATTCAGTGGCTGTGGAACAAGTAAGTAAGAGAGGAGTTTGAAAGACTGTAGCTGTCACTCATTTCAGCATTTAGTTAGTGTCAGGGACTGTGAAGTCAGTGCTGCACAGATTAGCACACCTAAACCTCTTAACTGTCATCTCATCATCACAAGCATCTTTTCAAACTGAGCTTTGATTTAAACGTTAATATTATGTAAAGACAACGTTATATCTAGATTATATTCATTGTGCTGTGGGGAATAAAGTGGTTAATTATACGGCATCTTCCCTGTTATGACAGTGAAGACCAGAAAACAGAGACACTCTAAGAGGAATCATTGTTCTAAATAAATATATGTAATATATTGTGGCTTAAAAATGCCCATCCATCCTCCCATCCATCAGCTCTCCCTCTGTGTGCCCTAATGGTCTTGTGTGGGTCTGCTGGAGCTGATTTCCAGTGCACATAGGGCGAAGGTGGGGAATACATCCTAGACAGGTCACCAGTCCATTTCAGGGCACACACACACACCCTATTCATTCTCACACTGACACCCCAGGGCAAAAAAAAAACTTTTATAAATGGCAGCCAGTAAATTGCCTGATAAACCTGTCTGGATCTGTGGGTGTTTTTAACCAATCATACATACCCATATTCCTGGAAAACAGCAGGGTACCTCTTGTTCACACGAGCAGCGTCAACACCGCGACCGTCTAGTATACCGCGACCGTCTAGAATACCGCGACCGTCTAGTAGATGGCTTTAACGAATGGCTTGGCTGGATGTACTGTACCATATCGACTCCCTCACGGTCCCCTATAGCTGCTGGCCTATTTCTTCCCTTTACAGAGGACCACCTGAATCTTGTCATGAGTCCAGCTGCTAGATATGGCAATTGAAATCTTACTCTTCTGCCTTATGTCACATTAATGAATAATAAATGCAACCGGGATGGATGGGGGAATATGTCCGTAGCCCTGTGATTGGCTCATCGCAACTATGTGAAAGTGTAGTGACATAACCACTTATAAAATGTTCCAACATGCCTCTTAAATACATACCAGATGTGTAAATGGGGGTGATGTATTTACAAACGCCCCTGCTGGAGTACAGGAAATGCCTGCTGTGCTTAAATGTGCTGATATTTTTAATTGGAGCAGATTTAATTTACATTCAGTTGATACTTTGAATTCATAAAAGAGGAGTGATGCTGCAGCTTTTGGCAGCACCATCAACAACTGCGGCAAAACTGCATCACCGCGGAGGACCTAGACTCTCTAATCTGCAGTAACATTTATAGAGACTGAAAAAACCTGAAGAGTAAACATGGAACTTGAACGGCACATTTATGTTTAAGTAAAACCAAAATTTGCAAATGATTTGCCACACAAGTTCACCATCAGCAGAACAGCAGCCATTTGTTTTGCTGAACAGATAACATGTTTAGCGGTGTTGGGACTGCTGCAGGACCACACAGGCTGCAGATTGAGTGGATCAAGCAGATAAACAACACAACGAGTAAATCAAAGAAACAAACAAACACAGAGGCACAAAGACCTCTGTCCTGGACAAAGGAGAAGCCTCGTGTCCTGTGTCGACCCCCACCCCGCAGAACAAAGGCGCACACGCGCTGCCCAGATGACTCTGCGGGGCAGGGACCTGTAAGCCGACACCGGACCCCCGCACTCCTCCCCGGATACGTGCGCGCGCAGCCGACCGCTGGCTCGCTGCCAAAGCCAGCCAGCTGATTCGTCCCTCGGGACGCAGAGCGGGGGCCCCACACCCGCAGGCATGGGGACCCCGGGGATAAAAGGACGCGAACCGGGTCACTCACTCTCTCTCTCGCCCACCTTTCTGCAACGACACTTCGAGCCGAGGACTTCGTGGAGACTCCAGCCGCCGGACGAGAAGAAGACTCGCCGCCGCCGCTACTCCAGATCCCGCTCTACAACCGCTGTTTCAGCGCTCCGTTGTGGTGACTATCGCGTCCTTTTCAGGACGAAAGCACCACGGGCTCCGAGCCCAAAATAAGTAAAGAGTGGTTTCCTTGAGACGAGCATAAGTTTCCGTGCCGCAGCTTCGCTGCTGAAGGTCTACTACAGACCTCATCTCTATAGCGACCGCTTCACCCGAAGCCGCTATCCAGGACACCCGGTCCTGAACGGGAGAGACCGACCCAGGTTCCCGTCATCCCCAGGGGAAACCCAGCCGCCGTATCCTCTCCAGCAGCCCAGCCGGGCACGTCGAACCAGGACCCCCGCGGACAACGCTGCGACACCCGGAGACTGAGCGGACCCCCAATCCAGCCAACGCACACCACATCACGTGGTCACGTAAGAGGCAAAAGTTGGACTCAGTAAACTAACGCAAAGTGCTTAGGAGCCTACACGTTGGAACGTAGATTTTGTCGTTGAATCACGTTATCACGTGTATGAATATACGAGGACGCAGACTGTGACCGTGTCTGAACGTCTCTCTGTTTTCGTTTACAACCCTTTGTTCCGAGATCGGCCCTCGCGCCGATCACGTGACTCTTCTCGTCGCGCGCACCCCCCACTCGGGAGCACGGGCACGCGCCGACACACGCACGCGTATACACGCACACACATACACGCACACGCATACACGCACGCGCTCGCACACGTGCGCGCACACGCATACACGCACGCGCATACACGCACGCGCACGCATACGTGCGCGTACACGCATTTCTCACACACATACACACACAACTGTTTGTTCCTTGTTTTATGTTATGTGTATGTAGGTTAGTCTTTATCTCAGGGATTGTATGTTAGTTAGTTATAGTTAGTCACAAATGTATGTAACTTAATTTCGTTTGTTATTAAAGTGTCATTATTTGTACTAACCGAACCCTGTCGTTATTGATGCAAATGATTATTGCTACATCTTGCCAGTGCTCGGATCTCACCTCCTTCAGAGAGACTAGAGGTAATTTAAGATTTAGACTGATTTACTAGGCAAATTGACGAACCAGATTATTGGTCCCTGTTCGCAGGGTGGTGCCCCGAAATTCTCAAATAATAATAAGCTAATAATCTAGGTTCACCATATTTGGTCGACGTAAAGTCCCAACAAATGGTGCCCCGTGTGAGGCAAGAAATATAGCAAAATCATATGTGTCAATAACTGCACGCATTTATGAAAATTGATTTGCTGGAGTAAAATCCAAAAATCATATTTTCATAAATTAACACTAACAACCTTCCCTCTAACGTGTCTAACCAGAGGCACGACCCTGTTTCTAACCCACACAGTTTCTGAGCGTGAGTTTTAGGAATAAACCCCAAAACCACGACTCACTCGCCGAGACCCCTAGTGGCTAACATTGTTACTGCATGCAAGTGACTAACCACTAAAACGAGCAGTACAGAAGTTAGAATAGGGACCCTCTGAAAACTGGTGAAGCGTCTCCTCTTGAGTGCCCAGGTCAAACGCTCCATCAAGATGAGCGACACCGACAGCCGGAAACCAGGAGCCAAGAGAGCAGGCCGCAGGTCCCCACCAACGCCGGCGACAGGCGATCTGCAAAGACTGGTCGTACGGATCGGCAAGCTGAGTGCAGACGATGCGGAGAATATCCGTACACTGTCATCCTCCGACTGCGACGACCAGATCCGGGAATGGCTACAGCGTGGCACCAACCCCACAGAGGCCACCTCATCACTCCACGTACTGGGCCACCTGACGCTTCTCCACCACCGTAAATCGGAAGATTTACAGAGTGGTCTGCGGATCTTGGAAGGCAACAGCCAAGATCAAAAAGAACTAATTGTACGCCTGGAGATGGAGGTACGGGAGCAGAGAGATGCTCGCTCCCGCCTTCTGGCTGATCTTCAGGAGCAGAAGGAGCGGTCCCTCTTCCTCGAGAAGGAAGCTGACCAGCTTCAGAGAGAACTCAAAGGACTGCGAAAGGCACAGAAGGCAGAGCAACGGCAGGTGGAATATCAGTCCGAGCAGGAACAAAGACGGGAGACGAAGCCGACCCCGACGAGGCGAGGAGTGGCCAGACGAGACCCGTCGTCAAGTTCCTCCCCCTCAGAGGAAGATTTGAGCTCTGACAGTTCGTACCCGAGCTTCCTGAAAACGGACACTGAGAGCAAGCCGTCTCCCAGAAAGACAGAGCCAAGGGCGAAAAGCCAGGCATCGTCGAAACC
Organism: Karalla daura; assembly: GCA_029224185.1. Taxonomy (NCBI): domain Eukaryota; kingdom Metazoa; phylum Chordata; class Actinopteri; order Chaetodontiformes; family Leiognathidae; genus Karalla; species Karalla daura. The sequence continues at coordinate 14,401,632 of CM055193.1, read as the reverse complement.
TGTAATACAGCCCAAGGTCCAGGAGCTTCGCCTGAAACCCATTGAGTCAATGGCAAGAGACCTCGAACGCTTCGATCCCGCCGATAAACACTCTACCATTGACGACTACCTTAGGGAAATAGAACACTGCCTGCAGGACTTACCAGATGCGACGGAGAGAGAAAAGCTCAAGCTCATCTGGAAGACGACGAGCAGAGAAGTGCGCAGTTTCATCGAATCTCAGCAGCTGTTGATCAGAGATGACTACGCCCAGCTATGCACAGCCCTACGGGAGGAGTATTCACCTTACTCCGACCCAGCGACTGCCATGACTGCTGCCCTATCAGTACTCCAGAAGAAGAGTGAACCTCCCAAAGACTACCTCAAGCGCCTAAAGACTGCTTACTTCCAGGGAAGAAACACTCCAGGCCAAGAGGAGGACAAAAACTTCCAGTCGTTGTTCCTCCACAACCTGCACGAGTCAATCCGCACAGAGGTTACAATGCACTGTTGGATTAATAAACCTAACACCCGGGACATGAAGAAATACGCTCAGATGTTCTGGGAAACAAAGCTGCAGGGATACGGGAGACAAGAAGAAGTACCCAGAGTGCTAGCATCACAAGCTCCAGAGGCACACCACCTGGCCCTTGAAGATGCCGAAACACCCCACTCCAGAAACTTTGGGGCAGCCACGTCACCGTACAACTCTCGGCAAGTGTACAAGCCCCAGATGGACAAAGACAGCCATTGGAGGGGGGACGCACGACATGCCTGGCAGCAAGACAAGCAAAGAAAGCACTTGCACCAAGGCCACAAAGAGCAGCCCAGGCATTACCAAGAGCAGCGAAGACACGCTGACGGACAAAGTCCCCCTCCGAAAGTACACGATCCCGAATACCAGAGATTCCTGGAATGGAAGCAAAAGGAAGGAAAGGGGGGAGAGGAGCTAACACAAGCATGACTAGGCCGAGGAGCTGCAGAAGAAGGATCACGGGAACCAGGACCCGAACCTGCTCCCGTGAATCAACTCCAGACTCCCAAGCCACCACCTGGTTCGTTGCCTGAGCACACGACGTACCGCGTTCATGTGGTCAGAGCCACACAGCCGAGTGAATCGACAAGCCCAGACACCTCTGTTGCACTCCAGCCTGATGAGACAGCCACCGATCAGAGCCCCCGCAACAAGGTGTGCCAACAGCAACACACCGCTCAACTCTCCCTCACCTTCCCCGATCCCAGCAAGAGCCAAACACTGCCACAGCCAAGGGGGGGCATCCTCACCCGACCAAGCCCCCTGGCAGATTCAGCTAAACCAGTCCCCAGACCTTCTGGAGAAGACAAGGACAGCAGCCTCACCACCGTCTACACCACCCACGGGTGCGACATAGGGAACGAGATGCTCTGCCCCCAGTCTCTCCACCAAACAACCCTGCTGGGAACCATAAAGAAACCCCCACAAGTGGCATACTGTTTCAGAGCCCACAAGCCCAGGAAACCTCCTGACAAATGGCTCCCAACGAATCAGATCAAGCCCTTCAAGCCAGCTGACGCATCACTGGAGGAGACAAGCTCAACCAGTGATGAAGAGGGTCCAGCGTAGTCAGGGCAAACCAATACACCACTCACGATAACCTTCCACTAACTTCCACCACTAACCATATACGCATGACCAGTGCATTATACTAACGTGTTGATTTTCCAGGTTATCAAATACCATAAGTCATTTAGTTAATGCGTTAGTACTGAACAACTGATGCCCTTGCCATGACCAGGTGATTGTTGTTGTTGTTGTTGTTGGCCCTTAACCATGTCAGTCTCCAAGTCTCCGTCAGGTCAAGGCCACATGGACTGCAGCATCCTGAGGGTTGCCCCAAAGGACGGGGGTCGCCCCATCCTTCAGGCCAAAGGGGGGATGTTGGGACTGCTGCAGGACCACACAGGCTGCAGATTGAGTGGATCAAGCAGATAAACAACACAACGAGTAAATCAAAGAAACAAACAAACACAGAGGCACAAAGACCTCTGTCCTGGACAAAGGAGAAGCCTCGTGTCCTGTGTCGACCCCCACCCCGCAGAACAAAGGCGCACACGCGCTGCCCAGATGACTCTGCGGGGCAGGGACCTGTAAGCCGACACCGGACCCCCGCACTCCTCCCCGGATACGTGCGCGCGCAGCCGACCGCTGGCTCGCTGCCAAAGCCAGCCAGCTGATTCGTCCCTCGGGACGCAGAGCGGGGGCCCCACACCCGCAGGCATGGGGACCCCGGGGATAAAAGGACGCGAACCGGGTCACTCACTCTCTCTCTCGCCCACCTTTCTGCAACGACACTTCGAGCCGAGGACTTCGTGGAGACTCCAGCCGCCGGACGAGAAGAAGACTCGCCGCCGCCGCTACTCCAGATCCCGCTCTACAACCGCTGTTTCAGCGCTCCGTTGTGGTGACTATCGCGTCCTTTTCAGGACGAAAGCACCACGGGCTCCGAGCCCAAAATAAGTAAAGAGTGGTTTCCTTGAGACGAGCATAAGTTTCCGTGCCGCAGCTTCGCTGCTGAAGGTCTACTACAGACCTCATCTCTATAGCGACCGCTTCACCCGAAGCCGCTATCCAGGACACCCGGTCCTGAACGGGAGAGACCGACCCAGGTTCCCGTCATCCCCAGGGGAAACCCAGCCGCCGTATCCTCTCCAGCAGCCCAGCCGGGCACGTCGAACCAGGACCCCCGCGGACAACGCTGCGACACCCGGAGACTGAGCGGACCCCCAATCCAGCCAACGCACACCACATCACGTGGTCACGTAAGAGGCAAAAGTTGGACTCAGTAAACTAACGCAAAGTGCTTAGGAGCCTACACGTTGGAACGTAGATTTTGTCGTTGAATCACGTTATCACGTGTATGAATATACGAGGACGCAGACTGTGACCGTGTCTGAACGTCTCTCTGTTTTCGTTTACAACCCTTTGTTCCGAGATCGGCCCTCGCGCCGATCACGTGACTCTTCTCGTCGCGCGCACCCCCCACTCGGGAGCACGGGCACGCGCCGACACACGCACGCGTATACACGCACACACATACACGCACACGCATACACGCACGCGCTCGCACACGTGCGCGCACACGCATACACGCACGCGCATACACGCACGCGCACGCATACGTGCGCGTACACGCATTTCTCACACACATACACACACAACTGTTTGTTCCTTGTTTTATGTTATGTGTATGTAGGTTAGTCTTTATCTCAGGGATTGTATGTTAGTTAGTTATAGTTAGTCACAAATGTATGTAACTTAATTTCGTTTGTTATTAAAGTGTCATTATTTGTACTAACCGAACCCTGTCGTTATTGATGCAAATGATTATTGCTACATCTTGCCAGTGCTCGGATCTCACCTCCTTCAGAGAGACTAGAGGTAATTTAAGATTTAGACTGATTTACTAGGCAAATTGACGAACCAGATTATTGGTCCCTGTTCGCAGGGTGGTGCCCCGAAATTCTCAAATAATAATAAGCTAATAATCTAGGTTCACCATATTTGGTCGACGTAAAGTCCCAACAGCGGACAAACCATTTATTACAATGATTTTAACCTCCAAAGTGCAGAACGCTGGCAAGCATCAGACCGACTACTGGGGGTTTTATGAGGTATTTTTAAACAAGCAAGTGGGATTTTTGTTGGATACAGTCTCGCCGTGTAATGCTCCCATAATTTATTTTACATTAACGCTGCAAAACAAATTCAGCATACCTTCCTTGGACTCTGCAAACACAGCCACATGAAACCTTTATGAGATGCTCTAGACTGCAGAGTGCAGAGCAGAAGCCCACCTCTGCCATCAGCTGTGGGCTTTTATACTTCAGGAATGATTTTACATCCCACTACACATAGTTCCGCAGAAGTGCGGCGTCATTCAGAAGCCGCACAGAAGGAAGAAGATGATGGTCTGACGCCTAGTAATCCACTCCTGAATGTGAAGGGGAAAAAAAATCTCCTCTGCATGGCAACATTACCATAACATATCCTCCGCAGCACGTGCTTTAACACACTGGGACAGATTAAATGTACGCCTCGTTCACCTGAGGTCCACTTTGATACGTCTCTCACTCAACCACCATTTCGCATGATCAAAGAAAATTAAATTGGCGTAATAAGCTATGAAGGACCGAATAAGCCAATTTCATGTGGTTAAAGTCTTCTCATGTCAGATCAGTCTATGAAAATGATTTTTCCGCTCGAAGCAAACAAGGTATCAGCAAAGCCCTCATGCAACTTCAGGAATAATCAGACCAGCTGTCTCCTGCTGTACATTTTCAATTTTCATTCATGCCAACTGCATGGATGAATACATGAATATCCAGCAGTACCATCCTGCATACGCATCTTGCATACAAGCGAATATGATGCCCTATGCTGAAAAACAGGAGTCGGAGTCAGTCAGAATTTTCTGCTAAATGATGAAATTGATGAGAAAAATGTATTAGCGGATGCACTGTGTGAGGTGCTTGATTGTTAATTAAAGCTTCAAAGGCAAAATGAGATTTTAAAGCCATCACTGATGGCTGTGGGAGAACTCTTTTTTTTCCCTCCCTTTCTATCATGATCCTTTTCAACACCCTGCTGTTCCCCCCCCATCGTGTGAGCATGTGTGCCATCTCCTAAATTGTCCCACCATGACTGAATAAATCCACAACAGTGCTTTTAGCTTAAAAACACCTACTGCATGTCAATGACAATCGCTTAGCAAATAATCGTGTCGTTACGTATGCCGTATCTCCACAGCCATCCGGACAACTCCAAAGGCTCTCATTCTAAGATGACCTGACATGATGAGTCAAGGGACTTAAATAAATGATAATATTATTCAAAATTTAACATGTTGATTCTGAACTGAGCTGATTGCTTGGAAATGCTATAGTTTTCCTCTCTCCCCTTCCCTCCATACTGAACTCCAGCTTTCCCATTTGTTTTTCGTCGTAAAACGCTGCAGCGGTGCAGATCTCTGTACCGTAGATAATGGTGGAACGGCGTGCAAACACCACAGCAGATATTCTGTCAATATGTGCAAATTAACCCTCACTTTAAAAGGTAAAAGAAGCTCCAAATTGGACCCTTGAGTTAATGGCGTAAGGAAGCAAAGCGCGTTGGGGACGTGCGTTTTTGTTTTAATAAGGAAAGACGACAGACAAGGCTTTTAAATTGGCTCCAAAGCAAAAACACAACAGGCTGCCTGGTCTCTTATAATAGAACTGAAAAGTGATAAATAAAGGCCGAACAGCTTTAATTAGTTGTCAGTGTGAGGCCTAAAGTTGTGAAGCCTCCTCCCACCACGGCAACTCGGTCTCCTCACTCATTCCTGCAGCACGGCGCTCTCCCTCTATTTCAGCCTACTTTCTCTCATAGATACCTTCCTTGTGTAAATTGGGGGAGGCATTTCAAGGTTGTCTCCATCTTTGATCGTCACACAGTGGACCCCATAGGAAATATCAAATATTAAAGCTACAGAGCTCCTTAGTAGTGCATACTTTGAGCCACGGCATGGCATGAGAACGCATAGCGTGACGTTCAAAATGCAAAGCAGCAGCGTTACCGACTGCTCCTCCAACGCAGTTCCCCGGGGATCCTCTTTCCACCACTTTGAACAGTTTGGTATTTGAGTGCGTGAGCATTCCCACCACCAGCAGCAGGTTAACAAAGAGCGTAATCCGGGCACGTCAAAAATCATGCGCCACGAAGGGCACGGAGTTAGCAGATTATACCTGCTGATTTTACACGGGATGTCACGATGAGGAGAGAGCAAGGGGTAATTAGACAAATCGTTTGTGGTCATATTTGTAAAATTTCAGATTACTCTCGGAGTGCTCTTAAGTATTAACATTTATCCATGGCAGTGCCAGCTCACAGGTGATTTAGATTGCATGTCTTCTGATTGACTCTTAACAATGAAAGTGTCTCTTTCTATTTAAGCACCTCTAAAGTTCGCACTCTCCCTAATCTTAACATGACATTACGTGCCGACGTCAAGCAAGACAGCTCATTAGATGATATGCAGTATTTCTCGCACCTACTACATGTATAATTTATTATGTTTAATCTTTAAAATCTTTTTTTATTTTTATATATTTATAATATAAAGTATCAGATTTTATAATTATATATTACATGATTTGTTCCTGCTTTGTACAACTTTCGTCAACCTCGGGTGTTTTAAATGTGCTTTGTAAGTAAAGGTTGAGTTGAGTTGAGTGCTGGTAGGTGGGTTGGAAATGGAAATTAAAACAGAAACTATAATGAGCCAGGCGACCCAAGTTTGCCTCCAGAAGCATCTTTCATCTGTTTTGCTGATATGTTTCTAACAAGCCTTCATCAGAAGGTCCCTTCCCAGAGGATATGCTGTTATCTTCAGATGTGCGAGGGACTAAGTAACAATACCACAACAATAATCCAAAGACACATCATCCCATTCATAATGACTGAATAGCTATCAGGGATAGCGGAAATGCAATGAGAAATCACTCGATGTGGCACTTAAAAAGGTGAGTAAACACCTCTTCGAAATGGACACATAATGTTTGTTCATCCCACAGCTGCGGCTCAGGAACTAGCACACCTCCCTCCAGTCAGATCGCGTAAAGCAATATGAGTGGTCGGTAAACGAGAAAAGTGCCACGTAAATAACAGTGCATTACTCCTACCGAGTGCGACTACGTCAGTGAGTGATCTGCGGAAATAACCACTCACAGGGTCTGTGCTGACAGCTGGAGTGACTGAAATTAAACTGAAATTAGCCTTCGTTCCTCTCTGACTCATTAATGCAACAGGAAAAAAGGGGTTCAGCATTTGGTTGCACGCAAAGTGCAACAGGCTGTGGAACCATTTGTCTGATCGGCTGTCAATTCAACCAGGAAACGACCTTGTACGGTTGAGATGGCACTCTGACTTAAAGCCACGGTGGAGGGAAATCTGCTGTCCATAAACACAACATCCTGTTTCAATCTACTCAGTCCACTGCCCAATGGTGATGCAAAGGCCTGCTGGTGCCTAGCTCCAGTGCACATAGGACAAAGTCAGGGAACAGACCCTGGACAGGCCACCAGTTTATTACCAGGCACACAAATACACACCATTCACTCAAATAGTCACACCGTGGGATAATTTGAGTCTCTTAAATGTGCATGTTTTTGGACATAAATCATGCATACATCGGCAGAACATACCAACTCCACTGTGTATTCACATTCAGCTCTGTTAATATTGCAAACGTGGGAAATCCTTGAGTGCAAAGATACAATTTTCTTGGGTGTCTTGGCATTTGTCATCTGGACATCTGGAGTCAAACAGGGCTGATACACAGGCACCCTTATCAGATCTGTGGCCAGGGTTTCAGAGTCTAAAAAACACAAAGAAGCCTCTGATGGACCGATACACAGCCTTTACTATATCTATACTGCTGGCAGCCAATCCCCCCCTAAAAAGGAAAAAAAAACTTTTCTTAGACATGCATTGATCCTCAATCACAGTCGTCATCATGGAAACTATCTCGAATCAATATTCTGAGAAATATTTGTGTCCCACACATTTGCCTGTGTGGGATATTACTTGCAGGCTATTTGTGCAGATCTGATAAATGCATCACACTTCCATCAGTCTCATGTTAGGGGGGAGGTGGAAATGAATCACAACTTTGACGGTGTATGATTTCTCACTTACAGTATAGCGGCAAGAGATAAATATGTTCATTGTTGCTCGTCGCTGGGTGACGCAGACATCCCATCAACACGAGAGAAGTCTGTTCCATCCATTAACGCCACTTCGTTGGCAAGGTGAGCACGTCTGAAATTAACTATAGCTGTGGAACGGTGTTAATGGTCTAATAGCATTGATTTATGGAGTGAGAAATACAAACTCATCCCTAATGGGATGAAGATCAACCAAAAATATGACCCACGTTCAATCAGATCTGTAGGACACTGCATTTCATACTCCCAGCGGCACTTTTCTGTTGGTCCTGCAGCTGTTTTCTTCTCTGTTTAAGGAGATCCACAGATCAATGAACTGCCTCCTTCTTCACTCTTACCTACCACATAATACCTTTGTGTTTATTAAGGCTTGATCTTATCGAAATGTGAGTTTTTTTTTATGTTTAGGATTTTACCACCAGCAAATCTTTTGGGAGCACAGCCTCTGGCGCAGCTATGGATGAAGCCAAACAAGCACACACTTGGCCTTTCAGAGCACAAGTCTTGACACCCTTGTTGGAAAGTGTGATGTCACCCAAAGACAGAGCTCTCACAGAGGGTTGATATCTCATTTTCTGGGTCAAAGCACATAGCAACTACACCAGAGACCAACTACATTCTGTTTTCACTTTGATGAATACACATACACAAAGAAGAAAATGATCAAACGTTGTATTTGTGGCAGTCAATTAATGTGAACATAAAGCTGCAATATTCTCCGCCTCGTGAGTCATTTGGAACTCCTCCAGTAAAACAGCATAGCTGATCCGTAACAATGCTTTTCTGACTGTACCTGAAGAATAGTTTTCTTGTTTGCCAATTTCCATCGACATGTGTGTCCGGGATAGAGAAGGAAAAGGCGACCTGACCCCAACTCCAGCGGCACTGCTGCTGGAGATGAGAAAAGCTACAGGGGGTTGGGTGAGTTCATCTGACTGGTCCACTGGGAAATGTCACTGTGAGAACATGAGCTCTCTGCTCTTCACACATCTACTGTCAAGAGTCAGTATGCTAATGATCAGAAATCCAATAATGTTCTCAGTGTTATACAACCCCAAATCCGCAGAGGTCGACTTGCCGTGCAAAAGGTACATAAAACAGGGTTTAATCATTTGCAGACAAACTGTTTACTGACAACAGTTTTATGAGCTGTTCCTGAGCTCCTTATATAATCGTTTAGCGTTGAACCGCGCAGACGGAGCCCGAGGAGCTAACCGAGCCTTTCCAGGGTGCACCTTTTGTAGCCACTTATGATGGTATCACCTGTTACCAATGAGCCCGTTTACCTACCTTCGAACAAGTTACTGCAGGTATTCAGAAATATCAAAGATACCGTGAGCTTGCAACTGAGATAATGGGGGAAGAAGGAATTTGCCAATTATTACCTTATCTGTTGTTTTATTTCATGCTGGGCTCCTACAGCTTTAGGAGCACTGCATGAGAACATCCATCTTCTGCGGTATCCCTGTGGTTTCCTGCAGTACATGCTAAGGCAGATAGGATCTGATGAAACATTAAAGTTTCAGGGAGGGTTTGAGGTCTCTGTGGAGAGAGCACAGATGCTGAATGTATGTTCGATGGTTCAAATCACATTTCCAAACCCGGTGGGCATTAATCACATATGGAAGATGTGTGTAATTTTTTAGAATGCTAGGATCGCAGCCAAGATGGTGCTATGCAGATGGATAGGGTAAAAAACCATTTCAATAGCACTTTTGGTTTATTCACTTAGAGATAAATTAGTCCTTGATATTGTGCAGATGTGAAATCTCTGTCGTCTTAACAGAATTGCAGCCAGCCTTGATTAACTAATCATGGTTCTGCTTGACTGCATGTCAAGCAGCTACCGGCTGAAAGCCGCTGCAGTTGCCTCCAAGACGGGAACATATTTAAACATCCACGCACACCCACGAAGAGGATTTTACCAGTGTAGGTTGAAGTCAATGTGCAAACCCCGAAGGTGGGATATAAAATATACCATTTGGTTGAATCTTTGATCCAACAGGCTTTATCATAGCACGAGGGCATCACATTATGGCGAAGCTTTAACCCAGTAGTATTAGTCACATGCTATAGCCAGTTAGATGCAGCTGTGGCTGCAGCTTGAGGTCTGAAGATGAACTCGTACATACTGGGGAACTGGAGATGCTCAGCTGCATCAAACTGAATAACAAATTTGACCCAATTTATACATGAAATTCTGAAAGAAATTATACAGCGGCAGTAAAAAAAGAAAAAAAAAACATTTTCTCAAGTCCCTTCCTCTCGCTCTCTCACCCTGAAATATCCACACTGAAAAGAATGTTGCTGTGTTTTTCTTCTCAAGTGCACAGACAATCACGCATTTTATCTGCTCGAAATACTGAATGTTGAAAAATATTAAATATATTGAAAAAAATCGAATACATTTAACGTAGGAATGACAATAACTCGTCCTATGTATGTTGTTTTAGGCTCCATTCAGACCCCCGTGACACTGCTAATGCACCAAGCGGGTAAGATAATGGATGGATGGATAACAATAACCTGTAAAATGTCACACTGGTGACATTTGTGATCTGCGTGCAAGCTGTAATTGCTTTAGTGGAACTGGCTCCTGGTGGCTGCATCAGCAAAATAAATAACGAGTGAATTTAGTGACATGGGTGCTGACTGAAAAGTTTGTGAGAGATTTCAGCACAAGGTGAGCGATGGTTGTTTTAGCAACACGTACAAACAAACATAAGCAGCAAACAACATAATTGAGTCCTAAAATGCGTTTTCACTTGAACTTACTATATTTACTCTAAAAGATAACATCTTATGTAAAATTTCACTGTTTGAAATTTGGAGTTGGACCAAATCAGTTTAATCTCTATCATACCCATAATGCACCGCATGAATAACTGGCACGACATCTGGTTATTGCTTTCACTGAAGTGGCAAAATGCAACCTGTTACAGCATAAATAATATAACAACAGAACTCAACAGATAAGTGGAGACAGAGCTAACCATGTTTGTTATATCCAGCGTTGGGAGGAAACATCTTGTTTATGGTCTGTGCCAACACTGGGAAGCCAACAGGAGCTTCAAGCCGCTTCAGTTAAAGAGTTAAGTGGAAAGCGCAGCTATAATGGGCATAGCGATAATATGAAAATGCATCTGTGTTATTCTTGCGTCTGATGGTGGTTTGCATAGTGAAGTGTGCAGAAGAGAAACAAACTGTCCCGACATATGCACATACTGACTGCGCCTCTATCAGGTGTGCTGCTTGACTGGGCAAGCAGTTAGTGTTTGTGTGTGTTTGTGTCTGCCACAGGATGGCTGATCCATCTGCTGCATGCCAGCCAGACTGATGGTGAGAATCCAGCGTCCAGTGGAAAGTGACAAAAGAGGGAAAAATAACTGCTGACAATATGCTTAAGGACAAGAGAAGCCATTAAGAGCCGAGAATTTCTAAGCAACCTCACTTCAAAGAGATGAACAACGATGCTCGGAGCGTTTTCTCTTTTTGTCATTGTGCCCGTCTTGTCTTACTCTCAGCAGCATCAGTGCGCCATTAATAAAGTGGCAGAGAACAATGCAGCGAGAGACATATTTGCAGACTTGCAGAGACCAGTAGTTTTCAGCGGATTTCAGTTTTAAAACGTGACTGATCCCGTGTCCGTCGAGCAAACACTACTGTACACTTGGCATTGTTATTGTGTCATGGACAAAGAATTGCTTGTCAAACCTTGTGGCACGAAAACTGAAGCGGGCTCTGATTATGCTGATTATGTAAGGAAATTAAAGTGATTACAGTAATGTGGGAACCTTTCTAAGCCTCACAGCAGTTAGAGCATCATGGACCTTTAATGGGAGCAGCACAGATAGAACAGGTTTATTCTCTACAGTAATTAGAGGTGTTCAGAAATGTAGCCCAGTCTTTAAGGAGAGCGTTTCCTAATTGCTACCTTTGTCGCAACATTGCTGCTGTTTGAAAAGATAATAACAGCTGGTCAAAGTAATTGTTGCTTTATGAATTCATTTGTTGAATTCAACTGGAGCATTCCCCGGAGAAATTGGTTATTGTTCCGCACTCATTCTGCACAGATGATGCTAAATTATGTCACATGGTTAAAAAACGCAAATAAATAAATAAAATAAAACAAAATGCTAATTTGCTCCGGCAAGGAATCCACATCATCGGAGGAAGTCAGGGAATAATTTGCGAAGAGCCTAGAGATTTCACATTTCAGAAATTATGGTTCAAACGTAAGCGAAAGCGAGGCCTGGTTTGCGTATGTGATTCAGTGCGTTGAAACAATAGCACGTCGCTGGCATTTTCCTTTAATTAGCATGCATCTTTAAGCCTCCTTGCCGGAGAGCAGAATCCGGCCCTCTGAAAGTGATATGCTGGTCAATGACGGTGATTACCATGCATGTGGCTGTCGCCTCGGCACCTTTGCTTTCAGCGGCGCAGAGATAACGCGACAGCAGACATTATTTGGCCTCGCTGTGAATCATGTTTTACTAACTGAGCAGGAGCAAAGATAACCCGGTCGCTTCAGTCGTTCCATGCTGTCACAAAACAGTGATAAACCATCCACTTTGCTGCAGGCCATGTATTTGACCACACGCACACCATCATATAAAGACGCCGTGACAGCAGGCGGAAAACATCTATCTGGTTTTAATCAGGAGAAAATAGACTGCTGCAGGTTCGGAAATTGCAGCGTGCGGCTAAAAGCTACGAAGCACGCGGTCTCCATTTTGCTGGTGAATATCCACCCACTTGCATGGTGAATAATCTTAACCTCTTGTCAGTCTTTTGCCTATAATTTTTTTTCTTAAGTAAAAAAAAAAAAAACTTTTCCAGGATGAAATTATCCAGAAACCAACAGTAGCTGATGATTTCAGCTTTTCTTTGAATCTAATGGACTCAACTCCATATTCAATCAACAAGGCAGCAACATAAACAAACATCATATAGCTTGCCCCGCAGAAAAGAAGTGTAATGAATGTCAAAGGGTGAACTGAATACTGCTTTAATGAGAGGCAACTCTGCAGAATTCACACATCAGACCAAGTACAAACAGACTGATTAAAGCAACTGCATTTTTTTTTCTGTCAAAGCAGTAAATATGGCATTGTGAGACGGCGCTTATTTTGTTTGATGAGGAAACCCATGCACTTTAGTTTGTGGCATAAGTGTGTCTGATACCAGGCATTTAAATTAATTTCAATGAAGCATCCACAATACAAAACACGCATGTTTAGGTTGATTGGTGACCCTAAATTTTGCTTAGTTGCGAGTATGGCAGTGAATGATGTGTGTGCGTGTTTTGGGATGGACCGGCGACCTGTCCTGTTTAGTTTCCCTGCCTTCACTTTGTGTGCCGGGGACCTCTGATATACCATTAAGGTACAGAGCCGCTAAGAAAATGGCAAGGATGAATGAATAGATATTAAATTGAATAATCAACAGAGGACTATTCACTCATTCATTCATGGGCCATGACGTGGTGTCTGTGCCATTACTTGTTCTTTGATAGGCAATTAGTTTCTGTTCTCATGGTTTTATACTTGGCCAGAAATGCGTCAGAAATACTAAGACTTTATTTATAACATTATTTTCCTGTTTCCTTTCATTAACAGTTAAATGGTTCCTTTTAATGGCTTTTTCTCTAATACAGAATAATACAGGATGTCCTATTTTGCTCTGTGCTGCTCTGTGCTGTTCTTGCGTCAGACTTCCTACTTGGCCCCATCTTCTCTACGCAGCTTGATATATCTTGTGTAACGCAAAAAGAAAAAGAAATAGACCTGGGATGTATTTTAATTGGAAGCTGATGCTTCTGGACCGCTTCTGAAACACGCTGTGGCAAGTCTGGTGGAATCTGAGGCATTGCTCAGTGTGATTGTGATTATCTGCGGCGCAGCGGAACGTGACAGAGGCGAGCCTTGTTGAAATCAAGACATTAGTGGGTTAAACTTAGCCAGGACCCTCATCACGCGTGTCTCTCTCTCTTTCTCTCTCAGGTTTTTTCTCTGTCTCAAACTTTGGTTAATGAAGACGAAGTACAAGAAAAATATACACATATCAGTCAAAAAAAAAAATTCCCATCCTTTGAAATGTAGATACATTCAGAGGGGCGAGCCTTTACACCCATTGCATGCCTAATCAACATCCACTGAGAGAGTTCTGGCTCATTAAACAGGCTCTTTGTGCTGGCATTAATAATGCAGAGGCAATGTGAGAGCCGTGATGTGCTCAAAGACCTGCCATCTCGTTAATGCACCATTAATCACGCAGGTTAAGACAACAGCCTTGGGGGCACTTGAACCCCCCCTTTTTAGGGTGTGCAGACAGAGTACCGGGCACCTGTCCTCCTTGTCCCCGAGACTCATTGAGCCCACCCATAACGCCCCAGACAGCACAGAGGGTGATACCACAGAGCAACTAGATAACAGAGACATTTACATGCAACCCTTTGTTACGTGTTGGACAGCACTTGTCCCTACATCCTCACCTCTTGTCCCCTTGTGTGCAGCACGTTTGCAGTGGTAAAGTAGCAGGGTGAATTTGAAAAATTTTAGGTAAAACAAACAGCCAGGTGTTAATGAAAGCAGCCCTGAATCCTCACCTTTAATCCTCAATGTGCATAATCCTTAATATGGCAGCAATTTTTGTTTCATCCATCTGAAAATGAAGGCGCAGCTGAGCTGTTTACATCTGCAAAAACTTCAGCATTCCCGTACCGTCCGTGCTGCATGTGGCTGCAAGATAAATTCTACCTAAAGAGTTGAACGCTGACCTGAGTTCGCCGAGGCTATTTGGTGTTAAACTACGTCTTCCAGTGATTCCCAAATAAAGGGTGAATAGATAAAAGCAAAGGTACAAGTAATCAGCAGAGACCAGGATGTGACTTGAATCATCTTGACTTCCCTCACATGGGCATGAACGCACCTTATCTGACTAAATTTCCCTCATCTGGAGGATAAACTGCTAAGTTTGAAGCCTCTTCTGACTCGCTCCAATCCCCTCTTCCTCCCACCTGTTTCGTGAACTGAAATCAATGTTCCAGGCCTTTCATCCTCTCTACAGATTGCTTCAACCAGGGCAGGAGTCTATCAGGCACCTCCAGACTGACATTTCCCTCTTGCTGCAGCACCTACAGGGGACTCCATAACTGACTCAGACCCCCTAGGGATGGATAATCCCAGGCTAAAACCTCCCGATCCTGTGATTAATGATATGTCTACTGGTTGTGACCCTTGTTCTCTTGCTGTGGTGCCTCATGTCGAGCCCAGGGAGCTTTGGAGAGCTGACAAGGGAGACCTGTACAATTATGCACTGGCACAGCAAAACAGCCCCCTGGCTAACATAGACAGAGCTTGACAGGACCTTTATTAGCAACAAGACACACAGTGCATATACAGAGCAGTAGACTAAAAAACAATGCCACAGTCATTTATGCTACAGTGTGTTTGTTTGCCGCACTCCAGAATCGTGCTCATCTGAACCCGAGCCTTTTTCTTGTCACATACATTTATTCTGTGAATAAACGAAGACATTTTAAAGCACCATGTGGAGCGTTTGCCATCAAATACCTCGTAAAATGTATTCTTCAGCTTTAATAAATATGTTTTTGCATTCCCTCGAAAGAAAAAACACATTTGTGAAGCCGAGCAGCTGAGTATTTTCTGACCTTTATTTTCTGGCTCCATGTTTACATCAGTCTTCTCCCACACCATCCTTCATTCATACATGCAATTTGCATGCAATTTTTGTATCATTATCATACAAAGTCGAGCAGTAATGTGCAACGTTCTTTGTACGCTAGTCAGAACTGCTTTCTTGTGCTGATGTGTCTTCACGTACTAGAGGAGCTCAGAACACAAACAACACCGGGATCAGCTCATTATTTCATTGCTTCACACTGGTGATAAGAGGTGAACAGGATGTCTTTAATTTCCACATGCTGTGGCCTAATGGCTCTGTTGATTGCACTACTACGTGTGTCAAGATAAGCAGGGTGCGTGAACTGGAAACTGCCTGCAGGTTTGAATTTCAGTCTGCATGTATTTGTCAGCAGAGGACTGGCGACCTGCCCACTGCCATCAAGAAGCATTTGATTATACAACCAACAGCTACTGTATAAGTTATTATATTTTAGGCATGAACAATTTCTTTTATTTTTTATTTTTTGCAAATGTTGAATAAATGTTGAAGATGGTCACGCAATGGGTTTTGTCCAGGTACTCTGGTTACCTCACACAGTCCAAAAGCATGCATGTTTAGATCGATTGGAAACTCTGGAAATTGCTCCTAGGTGTGAGTGTGAGTGTGAATGGGGTGTGTGTGTAAGCTGAGATGGGCACCAGAACCAACCCTGTGGGATGAATGGATATTTAGGATAGGGATTATACCATCACAAAACAATAGTTTTGGGTGTATTCTGACTTAGTGAAAGAGTTCTGTGAAAACTTCTGTCAAGTTGACTTTTAAGGTAAGATGCAGTATGAATCAAAAGTAACGGCTCCAGAGGGGCAGCTCAGTGACCGACAAATAAAATTGTGGGTGTATGGAGCGGCCTCCAGCTGTGACCGTGTGTGGCTGTGAGAGAATGCAGCAGCTGAGAAAGAGCATTCATGCTCTGTTTACCAATACGCTCCAAAATTAAAGCAGAGGTTGTTTTAGCTTTTCACGCGTGCAAATAACAGGTACTGCCAGGCTCGGTTTTATGTCTCTTGATCTTCCACTGAGACACACAGTGAGGGTCGAATGCTTCATGTGGACCCCGTCAGGATGATCGTACAGTCATCACTTAGTTAATTCAAGCTTGTGCATTGATGCAGAGACCCTGGTTTATTACTGGAGGCGGTGCTGCTGGCGCGGCGCCCAAGTGGGCAGCCAGTGAGAGATAATGCCAGGAAAACTGCTCCAGTCAACAGGATACAGACATCTTCTGGAGCAGGAGGGACAAATGGTCCTAACTACTCTATTTTACAATATGAGAGCATTTGGAAAATGGAAGACTAATTATACATAAACTCAGAAAATAGGGTAAGAAAATGGATGCACGGATATCACAGCAGATGAATTTCTTCAGGAAGGTTTTCTCTGTGTCTCACTCCCATAGCCGCAGGACCACATTTCGTTGTTGCTTTGCAATGTAGATTGGTGGGAACCTCATCAATGTTTGAGAGAGAGAACAAAGTTGGGGACAGTAATTTCTGAAATACCCTATAAATTTGAATAATCATCGCCACCAAAATGGAAGAATGGAAATCACTAGTTATAGGTGCCGTCACTTCACTCTCCAGCAGCTTATCTCCTAAGTAAGTTAACTTCTGAGCAAAGCCAGACTAATACACCGCTGAGCAGGAAATATATTCAAAATGCACGTTAGATTAGTGCAGCGACAGCACCTGACAAGCTTAGTGAACAGCTTTTGTTTTGCTCATCCAGGACCAAAAGATACAGAATCAGTGGAAGACAAATTATGCTCCTTTCCTAATCTTCTGCTCAGCATCACCTAGTATCCAGCTGTCCCATATTTTACTAAGATACTCATACAAATCTTTTACAAGATCCCTTTATGGATCAAAGTCTCTTTTTTTAAAGAAAGCTTTCTTCTCAGAAAATCCCAATTGCTCAATCAGACACCTATTTCCACCGTGGAGCCTCAAGTTAATGACCCTGTTTCTCATCTGGGCTCCTCCCTATTTTCCTCTGGCATTGAGGGTGAATGCTTAATCTTCAGGGGGAGCTGTCAGAACATGATAAATGCTAGCAGTAGACCGGCTCTCAAAAACTGCATTAATTTTTAAGCACAATTACTGGAACAAAAAATTTTTAATTCAACATGTAAAGTGTCTGCGGAGGCACACGAGAGGCCTGTACCCTTGCACACAAGGGTCTGCTGAGACGCTATTTTAGCATCTTTGAACAGAATCTGCAAGAGTTGCGCTGTAGTGTCAAAGAGGGACGCGAAAGAGGCAGTTTTAAAGAAAATGTTTTGCCTTGATCTCCAAGCACAGATGGCTGTGTTTGGGGGCTGCTAACCCGTCCAACTCTTAGCTGTGGTTAGCAATCAAAGTCCCATTCATACTCTGCCTCGATCCGGCTTTGATCCGAGAATTAACAAGACACATGAAAGGAACAATTATCAGGTCCCACGCTCCTCTTAAAGGACTGTCTTACACAAAGTTAGGTGGTTTAGCCTAAGCTTTGCTACAAAGAGAGGTTTCTGTTCCCCACGCTATCTGCTGTGGAGAATTTGACGAAGGAGACCGAGGAGAGGGAGATAAAGACGACTAAGGAGGCTGTGATCGAGCGGGGAGGGGTGAATAATTAATGGGTTGTATTCAATTGTAAAAACCAAGATGCACATGGCGCACAAGCCGGTAAATATGGATACTGCGGAGACAGGGAGAGAAAAAAGCCGGAAAGAGCAAAGGAGAGGGGGAGAATATGTCAGAGGACCCTGAATTGAAGGTGCCTTCTTTTATCCCTGTGAAAATGATGTTTGTGAGACATCAGACACAGGGATTTAACAGCAGCAAGACTATACAGGAAGAACCCCGGAATCAAATCTGTTTCCTGCTGAAAGCCACAAAGGAGGCACAAGGCCATGCCTGGAATCTCTGCTGTTACTGTGTTCTGACATGGAAGACACACTTTCCATTTCATGGCAGTCAGGGGAGGAGAGCAGTGACTCATCCCAGCCTCAGATTCTGTATTGTATTGTAAGAGGCCCTTTTGTTGTTATTAATGACTCTGAAGACATCTCTCTCTCTCTGTCATATAGTTCTATTCTTATTTTCCAATATTGCTTGGCTGTTTGTTCCTGTACATTATTGTTGGTTTTTTGGTCATAAGAGTATCCCTGCGATTTACTGTCCTGTGATTGTTTTTTTTTTCATTTTCAGCATTAGCATATTAATGCAAGTTATTTTCCCGTCAACCAAACTT
This sequence comes from Karalla daura, assembly GCA_029224185.1. NCBI lineage: Eukaryota > Metazoa > Chordata > Actinopteri > Chaetodontiformes > Leiognathidae > Karalla > Karalla daura. The sequence continues at coordinate 14,382,969 of CM055193.1, read as the reverse complement.
TTTTGGAGTTTAGGGTTGAATTCACAGCTGCAAAACCTTATTTACTTGTAATAAAGTTACAACTCAGTTGACCTCTTGCAGTAAAATGCTAAAGTAAATAAGCCAAAGTGGTTCATTATATTCATTGTCATTTAACTGTTGACATTTATATAATGAACTATTATCAGAAAATAGTGAAAACTCGAAAATACACTGTAATCTTATTGTCTAACTGCAAGTCAACATGCCAATTGACAAACTGGAAAAACAAAACGTTTTTGAGGTGCATCATGTGACCTAGTGTCCTTTGAATTATAGATTATTTCATGCAAACAGTTGGAACAACACAACCCATGCTTGCATTCATGTCTTCATTAATATTTTCTGTCATGTTTTATGCAATGTTTTATACCTCTTCATGATACAGAATGAATTATAATTAATTACCTTCGTGCAAAATTAAACAGCAGAATCAGGATGTCTCCCTTTTGACATCAGGCTATGCTGATTTTGGTTACGTGGTATTACGTGGCTTTGGACAGCGAGCTCGGGTGCAGTTGATGGACAGCTGGACAGGCCATCATCACGTCTCATTTGGCCATTAACACCTTCAGTCACTGCCGCTCACTGTCACACATTCAAAGATCTCTGATAGCAGCTCCTTCAAACTTAAGAGGGCAGTTCAATCTCGGTCCTCAAACAGCCTCTGTCGACAGGTCAGAGGCCCGTGATGGCAGCTGGATCAGTGCAGACAAGCCCAACGGCTGAGCTCGGGGCCATTGTCACAAAACCATGTGCTCGAATCACTCAGGGAGATCTATGTCTGGTGACTGACTTCAGTACCTCAACCTGAAAAAGCTGTGTAAGGTCAAATTTTAGACTTTGTCTACAAAGTCAAGTGAAGTGTATTTGCATAGCTGTTAATCATAGTTATAGCCAGGAAAGGTTTTGTAACAGCAGGATCATAAAACAGTAAATGAAAGGGGCAACCCCTTCACACAGCAGGGAAGTACGGGGAATAAAAGCATCAATTACACCACAAAGTTGTAAAAGAAAAGCAGATTGCCGAGGGTGCACTCATGAAACTTAAGCATGGACAACATTTTAAGTTGCCTTTACTAGTTTTGTACCTTCCTTTTATTGAATGCACTGCTGCTTGATACACAAATACTATTCCAAGCGACTGTAACACGAATTGGACTGTAACAACCATCATGCACCGTTTGCCTGGAGCACTCTACTGTACCTCTCTAATAGCTTGAGAGACGCTCTCTGCCAAGAATTGCAGGATACGGCTTGGAAGAGGAAAAAACGAAAAGTGGCACATTTTAATAAGAGCGCGCTGGCAACCCAATTAGAAATGATGCAGAGCTTACAACCTAATACCCTTTGATTCAGTGTTTGTATTCCTGTATTTAACTCTCAGTTCCACTCCTCTTGGCATGCTCGTAACATGCTCGCTCAGCCATACTCAAGCTGCCCAGCAAGAAGGTCAAAAAAAAAGAAAAATCACTTCTATAAAATCTTTAGTCTGGGGATTAAATCCATGTCATCAGACCAAAGGCTGACTGGGTACCCTTTGAAGCTGGATAGATCCCTCTAAGAAGGGATGAATGGCAAAATAGAAGAGAGATTTCAGCGTTGGCAGATAGCATTAAGCAAGCCGGGCTCCACTCTCTAGTTTTTCAGTAATGATACCTGAAATGGCACTGGTTGTGATGTTGACAGGGACCTTTGATTCAAGTGCCAAAGAGGATGCTGTCTGATGCTCCGGCAGCTCAATATCAATCTACTGTTGACCAGGGTAGTGCACCACAGAGAGAGCGCAGCTTAATTCTGTGCAATCTGTCAGAACATCTTGTCCGCATAACCCTGAGAAAGGAAATTATTTAAAGAGTATGCAATTTAAAGAGGATGATATGCAGGGTTTAACATTTGGTGCACATGGTCATAACTATTGTAACTCGGCTACTGCTGAAGCTACAGGTGTTCAAGGTGGGTGGTGGGCATTCAAAGCTTATGACCGTGAATAGACAAGACAAGGACTTTAAAAGCTTAGGAAAAAGGAAAAAAAACATGTTGTGAATATTTCCTGATGACGTGATTTTAAACTGAACATGGTCTTGCTGTTCGCTGTACAATACATTTCAAGGTGCAACCTTGGGCTTATTGAACCTCATTTTATTGCTATTTTATAAACCAACCATTCATCTATTACCTTTCGTAACCAACAGTAGTGTGGTGGTGTCACCCTGAGAAGCTCACCAGAACATCACAGGGCATCGTTCTCCTTCACACGACCACCTCGAGGCAGTTTAGAGTTTGCAATCGACTTCAAAGCATGTTTTTGTACTGTGAGATGAAACCGGAGTAGCCAGACCAAAACCCACACAGCACACATGCAAACTACACACAGACATGCCCTCGATCAGACTAGGATTCGAACCAGGGACCATCTTGCTGTGAGGCAACTGTGCTATTCACCAAGTCCCCATGTTGGCCATAAACCAATCATCTGGTTCATTGATGATAAAAATAATATTCGCAGGTCGACACCTGCAAGCAGCATGAAATCACTTCAGGAGAAACTAATTAAATACACTGTCAGTTACAGTGTTCACTCACTTGACACAGCCTATACACAGCATATAGCTGAGAACTGATTAAGTTGTTTGCTGCCATTTTCTCCGATACCTAATAAAACCTTCGTCTCTCTGCGCTGTTTTTCAGCCACCATTTTATTGTTTGTCATTGGATGGCTCAACAACTCAATCAGGTACATATATATATATATATATATATATATATATATATATATATATATATATACAGGATTACACAAGATTACAAATATGAAGAAACAAAATCCATTGAAAGGGAAACAGCGAATATAATCCTGATGAGCTCCTCCACAAGGGACACATAAAACGAGCGTGTCTGTGTTCCGCTCTCTGCTCTGGGTGAGACACATGTTATTAAGGCCCTGCTGCTGTGACCCCCTGACACTCATCCAAATCACTCAGGGTGCACACTCCATTTGGCCTCGCCAACATACCACATGCTGTGCAGTGACAGGGGCGGAGAAAGGCGCTGAGTACAAATGGCAGGTATTTACACTGAATCACTATCGGCTGACAAGCAAAATTATTAAACAGTGGCAGGCAGCCTGGCTCAAGCCGTGGGAACACTTCTTGGGGGAAACCAGTTGCGTTGCACAGCGAGGGCAACATATTAAAATGCTTTAGCACTGTCTGTAACTCTACGGGCAGCCATGATTGATGTCATTCATCTTTGGGCAACTTGGGCAAAGACAATCATTTTAATTTGACAACCGTTTGACACTGTTAGCTTCACATGGGATTGCCCGCATTTCAGGCCGTTACATAGGATTCGTGACATGTGCTATGTGAGAGACTGCAAGATAATAGGCAATGTTATAGTAATCTATCATGTTTGACAGGAAGACAACATGTTTAATAGGATGGTGGTTATATACCAAATAAAGGCTCTCAGCCATTGCAATCCTGCAATGCAAAATACAAGTGAGTTTAATGGTAAAAAGACTTGAAGACCTTTACAGTCATTTCACATTTACCCATTCAATCCCATTCATTCAGTGGTGGCAGAAGCTAATCTACACGATCCGTCTGCACAACCAGTAGCTTTAACCATTCACACAGAGGCAGTATGGGTTCAGTATCAAACTCAAGGATGTAGCGAATGAGTGGATAAATGGACGGTTGTGCTGCCCATGAGCCACAGTGGCCCGTCGAGGCCCAGAAACGTAACAGAAATGACACTGATAGTTATTTCCTTTATTTCAGCCTAAAAGCCAGTGGACTACCTGGCACCACCTGGTAGAGCGCACGCACCATCGCTGCAGGTGCAGCGGTTTGATTCCAGCCGGAGCTCTTACTTAAACATCAGTCCGTCTCTCTCGCCCACATTTCTGCCACTACCACAGGAAAGGCAGCAGCTCCAAAAAAAAAAGCTGTAGCATAACAGCGCTAGTTGCTCTGAGCAGACACATTACAAGAAGCAACTTTCGCATTTCAGAACATAAAAACAGCACGATGTGATGGGAAAACACTGGTATGGCTCTGGCTTTCGGCAAGTGTGCTTGTACGTGTGTGTGTGTTTGTGTGTGTGTGTGTGTGTGTGGTTCTTTCCAGACTGCAGCAAACTCTGCTCCTTGGAGAATGCAAGAAGTAGATAAATTACTACTGCATCACCTTTCTTTGGGAGATAAACTGTGTGCCTATGCCCACAATGTCATGGATGAAGTAGATATGAAGAATAAGTAAACACAACACGGTGACGTATGTAAAACACGTTGTGAAATGATGATTTGAGAATATGCCTGTTCCAAGAAATAGGCATGCAGGAAAATCCCTTTTACTAAAAACAAGATAAATAAAATAAAAGGACATTATTTCTAATATGATCTCAATATGGTCTTCTTCAATATGTGAAATAAAATGTGATTTTAAAATATCGGCTTGGTTTTTACTTTTCCCTCCTAAAACCGAGTGAAGATGTGTAAAAAAACTTCCAATTAAGAAATAACCATTCTACTGAACTCCTTGGGTGAGAAATGTTTTTTTAAGGTTTGGATTTGGGATAGATGTAGCATCTTTTTACCTGTCAGAATCGTAAAATAGACACTGTGAGGATGAACAAAGTGGGGAAAAAAATCCTCTCTGTGCTCAGAGACAAGGCTCAAACCCCTGTACTATCTTATCTTACCTTATCCATCGAATATCTATTAAACCAGGCCGTTAAACCAGGCCTTAAGTAAAATATTCATCCAGACAATTCAAGCTGGTGAAACACATGCGCGGTTGTCGTGAGCAAACCCTCCGGCCTAATTCCCCCATCGAACGCTTGGACCTCATTTTAAAGTGGGACTGTCTGCTGCCGGGGACAATCGTACATCACCCGCTGCTGTTTAAAGTTTTCTTGGAAGATTTGGGAGTTTCTGATGCTCCGCCTTCATCTTCTCAAATAAAATGTTGCCTCTGAGTCCTTCAGGCACAGCCACCCTCCCACCCCACTAGCAGCCCACGTCTTTATGTAAAGGAACACGGAGGAGAAGTGAATGGTGGTGTTCTCACGATAAAAATTCCACTTTATCCATTCAAGCATGCCTCAACACTGAAACCCTCTTTGACAGGGTGGCAGCAACCAGAGGGATGCAGTATTCATAGCTTCTGTCTTCAGGAGCTCGGATAAACCCGGCCTATACTTAGAAGCTCAATGTGTGATTTGAAAAATGTGATTCCTCACAAATACGTCTTTGCCCCCCCATTGTCACTGCCGAGGGAGGTACATTTGGTCCATTCGCTCTCAGTGACAAAACTATCTCCTCTGCACACTCTGAAATGTGCTCAGGACTGTTAGCCAGCTATTAGTTCACTATTAGGGTGCTGCTCTTGGGAAGAGATTTATTGGATTCTGAGAGTGCTTTACATGGCAGCTGCCACAGTCTTCCTTCATTTGATTTCACTGCAGCTCCAGCGAGAAATGATTCATTCTTGTGATCACGCACAGAACAAAACTGCCTTGTAGCTCAGCCCGCAGCTTTGTTGTTTCCGTTGACATATAGTTATCAGATATTACATAGAAATTCTATGGGCTGACAAGCGCTTCAGAGATGAAAATGCAGCCTAGGAATTCTTGGGCGTCTCTAATAAATAAATAAATAAATGAATAAAAAATCGAAAACAGTCAAAGATTCATTAAAATGTTAGTCCCTGCTCTCATTTTGACAAAATGAGTCATTCTGATCCTCCGTCTTCCCCACGCATGACACCAGCGTATTGATCTGCAGGATACGAGTGTCACAGCATCATCTGGCTCGACTGTCTATCAGTTCGATCAGCGTCATTCAATCCCACTTGGTTGGGAAGCCTAGAAATTGAAATGCCACATGCGGAGCAAAGGCGAGAAACTGTGCCATGTTCAGTATCTACAGTATTGTTGTGCTAATGCAGTCCTAGTGAATCCATACTGGGTGGGTGGGGGTTCTTTCTGACTCATAGTTGACCACAAAGCAAACAAGCAGCGATCTGTAGGCACTGATATCTGCATTTAAATGAACAGAATAAAGCTTTCTATATTATTACAACGACTTTCCTGGTCCGCTGTTTGGAGTCCGCTGTTTGAAGAAAGCAGCACTGCAGTTAGAACGTCTCGCTGTCCGCTCCTTAAGTCCGACTCATTTGGCACATTTAGGCCATTTTGATTCAAGCGCTTCCCAAACATATCGCCTGGCTCCTCAACAGCGGAGCTCAAGGGGTGCTCTTTTTGTGTTGACGTTGTAAACTGTAGCGCGACATGAAAAAAATGAGTTCAGGCAAAGTGGGACACACACAAAGCCTCAGCTAGTGCCTCTTGTTCATTGGTTCAGTGCCTCTCACACACACATCTCTTATCTTTCTCGTTCCCCAGCAAAACAAATTCCCTCTTGAATCTGAAATAAAGGAAACCCGGAGAAGAGACACATCAGGCTACACCTCTGCGATTCTTCTACCAATAATTGCTCACATGTTGGCAGATCTTTCAAGGATTCCACCATGAATAATTCACATTTTACTCACATGCTACAGGGAGGAGATGTGGTTTAAAACACTATATAGAAAAATGTAGCACAGAGTTCTCATGGAGGCAGGAAGCATTGCAGCTGACCAGTAATTCAAGACTGCAAATTATTTTCATCCTGGTCTGCACAGGCAATGTTAGATCGAAGCAGAGACAGTTGCTCAAAACCTGTTAGTGTTGTCCATACACAGAAAACAAAGCAATGCTAATTTATTAAATTGCCTGAATGGGATTAATAATTCTCAGTTAGAGAGTGTATCTGATTAGAAATGTCCGGAAAAAAAGACAAAGGCAAACGACTTGTGAATCTTTAATATCATTACCATGCCTCCATGACCTCTTTAAAGACTTGTTTTGTCCCATTCTGCATTTTTACTATCTGAATGTTGAATCACCTACCCTGCAACCCCAGGGCATCAACTCAGACTGTTGCTTAATGGAATCTGCATTTTGCATGAAGAAAGTGTTAATGAGAGAATATGAAAGGGACATAATATCTGCAGCTCTGCTGGAGCGAGCTAATGGACAGTGTCCTGGAGAGGGGAGACTGTGTAATGGAGAATGGTGGAATTAGCTTTGAGGTAGGAGGGTGATGCCAGATATCGAGATGGGATGAACCGAGCAAGCCTTGTATATGGAGTTACAATGCATGTAATGAAGCTTGTGCTCACTCCCCTCTGCTTCCCATTTCTTTCAAATAATTCCTGGGCCCTTCGCACCTTTGCTCCATGTTTTTTCCCCCCTCTTTTTTTTTTTTGTCTTCACTACCTTGAGTCTGACTCACCGCGCAGGGAACATTTCACACAGAATTAATGCAACACTGACTCAGAATATGATGCATCCGCTGTGATTTGTATAACATTTGCAAGAAAAAGCCATGTAGCCTCCCAGATCATCCCATGTTGGTCGTGACGCAGGAGAGCTGAAGGGGATGTGGGGGTGGGGCGAAGGTACAGCCTGAGATTATGTCCCATAGCTGCTTCTTAATTCAAAATTTGCACTCCTCGTCTGATTCATGGCTCATACATGACACATATTTATTGAGTCGCTGTAATTTTTTAACATCAATGAATCTGCTTTGACAAGTTCATGGTTATTTATCGCTAACATTGTGTCCCGGTGGTTAGCGGTTGTTGCCTCGCAGCGGAAAATGCATCGGTTTGAGTGGCATATTTCTCATTGTGCATGTCTGTCATTTCTCTGGGTATCTTTATATCCACCACTGTCCAAAAATGTTTAGGGTGACTGATGACAGATATACCAATAGGTGTGAATGCAGGTGTGAACTGGGGACAATTCCCATGATTTGCAAGAGATGTCCAGATCATCTTTTTTTTTATGTAATTATAGAATATTTGTTTTCAGAATTATGCTTTACACTTTACTTTATATTCCACATGTGACCATTTTACATATTTCATACAAATAGTTACTATGAACTTCATGTACACATTAATTTCAATTACAGCAAATATTTTTCATCAACAATTAGGAATAAAAGCATCATCTATAAAACCGATAATTTAATTTGATATATTAGAACTTTCAAATTAGGGAAAATGGTAGAAAAATACAAAATGGAGGGAATTTTCAGCCAAAGCCTTTGAATCTGAATTTAATTACAATTCAGCAGGGGTGGAGTCAGGTGCAAGTCAAATTCCAATTATTAAAATGAAATTAATTGAATTTCCAAATTAAATAAATAAATCTGCCTTGTTATCTCCGACTGGCACAAACAACAGACACAGGTGTCAATCTGATGATGAGAGGTTGCTTTTTCCTCATTCAGTGTTTTTTTTTTCATTTTGAGAAAATATGCCAGTTAAATATAGTCAAAAGATATCCCTGATATGGTGTGGCCCACATTATATTCCTTTCTGCAACAACATAGTGAATTGTAAATGACCTGCATTCTTCACAGCTATGATAGCTGGTGAGTCAGTGCTTTTACAGGACCTGTTATTACTCTCCTTGACAAAGGCGACAGGCCTTTTCTCCCTTTACTGGCTTAACGGTCTAAAAGCTCTAATCTTCAGTTTGATGGTTCTGATAATTAAGATCAAATTTATTTTATTTATCAGCAGACACACTGACAATGAAACTGCCTATGTCAGAGAAAAGTAATACAGATGAAGCTGTGCACGGATGAATTGCTGGACAATTCCTTTCTGAACAAACAGCTGCTTTAAAGCACTGGCGCATCAAGCCGGTACATAATGGAAATATGAGTAACAAATATGGAGCTACAAAAATCGTTCATGTATTCTTGCAGACCAGGAGACAGACATGCAGGCAGAATTAGACCCTGTCGTGAGGACTTTATCTCTATTCTCCACCGTGATCATATTGGTCTTCTGGGCCTAAGTATCTCCTCTGCTGAAGCATAACGGCCAAAACAGCAGTTCCTTGCCAGATTAGGACATCACTGTCAGACGGTCCCAGCTCCACTCTGACAGACCTATTAGCAGGACGCATGTCATTGTGAGGCTTTGCAGAGACGACGGGATGTAAAAACGAGGGGTGTGTCTTGCAGCATTTCTTTGCAGCTTTTCAGAGTTTAGACAGAATGAATAAAACATCAAAACCTCAAACTACGCTCGCAGCACAAGTTCTTTCTGTACAGATCATTTAGTATCTCTCAAAAGGAGTATCCCCACTCATGTGTTTGGATGCCTTCGTTGTTCTTGGATCACTGACGATGGCACCTGTGGGTGTCACTGCTTGGCTCAAGAATTACAGTATAACATCCCTAAAATTTGAGATAGAGGCATCGCCGCTGAAACAGGTCACAAACGCATTTCCTTTTATGGCTTTTCAAACAAGAACTCCAAAACAAATCAGATAAAACAGATCACTTTTAAACACAAACTTAACCTCTCCTGGATTTCCACAAGCAAGACAGTCTATTTTAAAGAAGTGTCTGGCTCCAGAATCCGTAACTTGGAAACTGTAACTTGTTCCTTTTAGAAAAGTGGATTTCTTCTTTTTTTTGGCCTCTGGGCACCAGCTCTGCAGCTTTTTCAGCAAAGCACCAAAAACTCTAGCATACCAAATCCTTTGTTCAAATTCCCTCCCAAGGAAAAATTCAACCCTCTACTTGGCATGTGCCCTCCCACAGACTGTTTAACACCCAAATGGATGATAAAACAAAGGGAACAGATTTCTGGTCTCAAAACAAGAAGAAATTACCCCATGGAAACCTTTTGTGGTTAGAACTGATTTCCTGGCATTTCATGATCTTGCCGAACAAGAGACGTCAACTACATGATACAGGACCATGATTGTTGCTGCTTGTGTAAACCCAGTGTGATGATAGACCTGCTGCTGTAGATACAATAGATGATATGTTGTTCTGTAAATTATTGCCTTTGCCGTTTTAAAAGCGCTCTGACTCAGTGGGAGTTTGCTTGTCACTCTGCCTTGGTGGCGTTTGGCCAGTGGCCAAAGGCTGATTCAAAATGTGGAACCGCTGTCGGCAATCTTTGATCACTTGGCAGTGAAAAGACTTTTCTGGACCGTTTCACAGGGAGTTTTTATGTGTCCCTTCATTTTAGCATTTAATCTTTTTCCAGCTCCCCAATTCTTAGTTAAATCCCCAAGAGCAACTCCCGAGTGGGCATTAAACTTTTCCATGCTTGTAGCAAATTTAAGTAAATTGCACTCAATTAAAATGTCAGAACAGTGCATGTGTAGTAGTGCTGGGACAGTGAATTTATTAAGAAACCCTAACCCTAAAAAAAAACTCTAAAGACATTCTGCAAAGATGGACAGATAGATTAAAGAATGTAATCAGTGCCAACATCACTGCAGACAATAAAATGATTTTTATTCGATTTATCATTGACTTTCTGGGAGAGGATAAACTGACCTGAAATCAATCCCTCCAAGGACTTTGCACTTTGGAGACGGTGAAATGCATTTATGCTGTTTTTTTGCTGTTTAGTAGTCAAAGTTCTTATTCATTTCTATGACAATGTAAATAAATAGATTTGATAGGGAGATTCATTTCACTTTTGTAAACTCAATCACATGAAGACCCACAAATGCTGAGACACAAGGCATCCTGGTCTCGTAAAATCTCTGCACAATACAATAAATGCTTCACTGAAAGGTTTATTCCATGACAATATGTAATTCCATGTCATTGAAACCCTCAGCCGTGTAAGAGCGGCGGCTCTCAGCCGTTGGGGGGCTGTGGTTGAGCGCAGAGGAAGTTGAGGTTCCTGCCTGTCAGGGAGAGGGGAGACGGTTGCAGTGTGGATTCTGCAATATCCCCCAAGTCCCACTCTCTGCAGACAGCTGATGTTTATCTGCTCTGCCCATCTGGGCCTTGTGACTAAACATCTGGTGATGCTGCCAGTGTGCGTGCAGTGGTTCACAGAGTGATGACAGTGAAAGGGCACTGCTGTCCACCCCTTCCAAAAAGATCTCTAGTGGGCAGGGGGAGGACTTCATCTCAGAGATGTCAAGGCTTATATTTGAAACCTGACTCAATTACCAGAGTATTGTCCAGCACTCAAGACACTGCACTGTAATTATCCTGCTTTTGACTTTATTAGGTTTCGATCACAATGATTAAGAAGATGCTGATTTGAAATCAGAGGCATACTCTTTGCCTGAGGCCTTCTCTCTTAATTTTAAGGATTACATAATGATCTCATTGAACATTATCAAACAACATTAACCACCCAAGTTCTCAAAGGGATGTGCAACTGAAAAGAAGAACAAAAGAAAAAAACATTTCTAGGCCAGCCAAGTTTAACATAGCGTGCACCCGAGAATCATCTCTGTTTGTAGATTCCCACTACATGCCGCTTTGCTAGGCAAATCTATGAGGATGTGGTTGAAAAGATGACATTGTCTATCATCATCCCACAGACACCAGCTTCCCTCTCTACTTGTTCTTGTCTGTTTTCTTTTTTTTTCCCCCCCAAAAAAAGGCCAAACCTATGTAGCCTTCCTCCTCTGTCTCTTCAAGGCTTTCCCCTAGAACGAGATGTTTTGCAGCGACTGGTAGGCCTTCATCCATTATGGATGCCGTGTTTTAAGGGGAATGATCTGTGCAGGATGATATAAATATCTTCTTTTGGTTCCCAGCAGGATGGGAGAAGCAGTATAAGACAGCCCACCGTGTAGTGGAATCTTTATTATTTGATTTGATGTCCAAAGTAAAAGAAAGCAGAGATGCACACTTGATGAGCAGACAGCAAAGCCGTATTTAATTGATGAGTCATGGCAAATCTCTTGACACTTCCACTCTAATGTGATAGTTCCACAAATGTGCGCTCAGAGAGAAAGAGAGAAATATGTTGCAGAATAGAGGCATATCTGCCAGCTACGACACCTCCTGCCCCATTAAAATAATTGCAAAAAATCTCTGCTTCGTGGCAATGGATTTGACAGCTGCAATGTAGCGCGGGTTTCTGGACCCGAGCAGGTTTTTGCCCTTTGTGTCCTCTGTTTTAGGCCGCACCACGGTGGGAGGCTGTGTGTTAGCATACAAAAGCAGCATGAAGTGAAGCCTGACAGATATGTGTGTGATGGTCAATTGAGAGACAGAGGGCAAGAGAGGGAGAGCTGCAGGCATCTCCCGCTGAGTTCAGATCCAGTACTCTGTCCGTCTGGCACAGTGGAGAGAGACCAGCCTTGTGTCAAGAGAAAGTGTACACACACACACACACACACACACGCACACACACACGCAGAGTTAATACCACGGGTAGGACAGTCAAGGATGGCTGAGGCGTGCAAAGAGCAGTTATATTGTGAACATGAAAGACATCTCTTTGTTCATCAGAGTCCGATCCTTCTAATTTAGCACTGTATTTCATAACCCTGTGCTAAAGCACTCAAGAGAGGGTCTTCATGAGCAGAGCAGCGTGCAGTTATGAAGTCCATGGAAGGGTGCCAAGCAGCAGCGAATCAGTTATGCTCAAGGCACATAGAAATAATTCATTGGCGTGCTCTAAAGCAGCGAGGCAAGGGTGCAACACAGAACAGATTTCCTGTGCAAAGAGCTGGGTCCAGGTATTATTATTTATGCTTGGATTTTAGGACCTGGGAACTCATTTGGGAACTCCGGCTAACCTAAGAATAGAAAAGTGCTGTGCAGGTCTGAGTGTGATGTCAGCTAGAATATGGAGAGCATGACATAGCACTACACAGGACTCTGTTGGAGATTCCAATCAAGAGGAAATCTGCTCAATCAACTGCTTTGGAGACATAACATAACACATATATTGCCAGCCAGGTCAATCGTTTGATTTTATTTTTTTGCAGTAAACTTTTTGTAGTAAACAGACACAGAGTTGCTTGCTCTTTTGGGTTGTTTTTGCAGTGTCTAACCATTCTTCTTTGTTTTTGCAGGAGCCTGCTGTAGAATCTGCCAGGCCCTCTTGTGACTCTCTACCAGCTTGGAGGCCCAGGAGGACAGCTAAAGCAGAGAAGATAGGCTAACTTTACATCTTTGTTCTCGCCTTCTGAGGACGCTCTCTGTGGACTCTCTTCACAGCTCATCCTGTACCGTTAACACATGTAGCCACCACTTTCGGGTACAGCAACAATATAAAAGTGAAAGGCACAGAAAAGAAAAGAAGAAGAAGAAGAAGAAGAAGAAAGAGATAGAGAGAGCAAGGCAGCATAATTAGTATTACCTAGTTGTGTCAGAGGTAGAAACCAAGGGAAGAGACTTCTGAAGACAGCTGTGCTTGGAAAACCACTGCAGCTTACCTCCAGGACATTTGTATGTGTGTGTGGGTGTATGTGTGCACACCTCTTTCATTTTCAAAGGACTTGAATTTGTATTTTGATGCGGATTTAGCCTTTCATTATGACTCTACGAGGAGGTTTTGAGAGAGCGTGGACTGGCTGCCACAAAAGCGTCTGCTTCCGGGTGTTGTTGCTGGCTTGCTATTTCTCGATCGCCTTTGCAGCCAAGCCCAAAATGCCAGGCCACACACACCTCAATTCAATACGCATTGATGGGGACATATCCCTGGGCGGGCTGTTCCCGGTTCATGCGAGGGGAAACGATGGCAAAGCCTGTGGCGAGCTGAAGAAGGAGAAAGGGATCCATAGGCTGGAGGCCATGTTATTTGCCCTGGATCGTATCAATAATGACAATGAGCTGCTGCCCAATATCACCCTGGGGGCACGAATCCTGGACACCTGCTCCCGGGACACCCACGCTCTGGAGCAGTCGCTGACATTTGTTCAGGCGCTGATTGAGAAAGACTCAACTGATGTCAAGTGTCTCAGCGGAGGGCCGCCTATCATCACCAAGCCAGAGAGAGTGGTGGGAGTGATTGGTGCATCTGCCAGCTCCGTGTCAATCATGGTGGCCAACATATTGCGTCTGTTCAAGGTCAGTTTCTCCCTCTGCATCGACTTTTTTCTTCATGTTGTCTTCCATATCGCTCTGGTCAGTCGTGCACAAAGATAGAATTCTTTATATTGCTTAACCACACACACACACACACACATATATATATATATATATATATATAAACTTTCAGCTGAAAAACAAAACAAACACAAGAAACTTTGAATGTTAATCTTACGCCTGTCAGAGTCGCCACACTCTAAGCAAAGTTCATCTCAATGGAATAAACACAGACACACTCAGTTTCATTTGGCATTTCCCAGCCTGTGTTCTTATTGCCTTGCTGCTGACCTTTTTTTTTATTTTTCTCAGAAGCTTAAATCACATTTGTTTCAGACATTTTCCCCCCACTGTCCAGAAAACTAGGCACTGATCATTACTCCATAATTCTCCTCACTAATGACACTAATTTGCCAAGAGTCCTTAGTGTTGCCTTCTTCTAATTAATTCGGGGAAGCCATGCATGGCTCCATGGGCTCACTGCACTGCCATTGAATATAGAGCATAAAATGAGCTTCTGCGTGGTGTTGGCTTATTCAATGCAAATGCAATGTGCAAATGAGGAGACGCAACATAAACAATATATGACAGGACTTTTGTAATACCTGCTCGGCACTGTCAAACCAAACTACAGGCCACAACCAAACTAATAAGCATGAGGACTAAACATGTCGTCTTCTTTCATAATGTCTCAATGCTGCTGCCAGAACAGCTGCAGTAAAGGAGGTGGTTATTTATTGGGACCATGGCTCCGAGAACACAGGTGAATGCCTGTGACATGCTTTTCAGCCCTGACAAACTCCATAAGCCCAGCCAATCAGTAAAAACACGTTATCTTATAAGAGCTAAACATAATTATACACCTTACTTTCCTGTTTGCCATTAATTTTGCTTAAAGGAAAATGGCAAAGCACATGACTACAGCTTCCACGGGTCTTCCAGCATTCAGAAATACAATATGTAGCGAATGTTTTATTCAAGCCCACTTAATCTTTTAAGACAGTCCCATAAAAGATCAGGCTTCTGTGACCCTGGGTCCAACTACAAGCTCAGCAGAGGGTGATGAGGGGGTAAATATTATCCTACACCATGTCACAAAGGTGACTGACATGTCACTAGTCAACCAGAACAAATGTGCTACTCCTACATCCTCAGTGCGTTTTTAGAAAGGGGTGGATAAACTACCTGACACAAGGCTGGCATCAGTCCTTACTCATCACAAGTCCTCCGTATCCACAAGTCCAGACCTGTCACACAGCCTTCATCATCAGGGGAATGCACACTTATTATCCTTCACAGTGAGTGAGAGGGAGGTCAGTGACATACTGGATATAGCAAGACTGCCTACAAACACAGGTTGGTCAGCGCACAGCCTCAGGTTTTTTTTGCTACCAGCCAACCTCATCTCAACCCGCACACGACTGTTTTATATATATGCACAATGTCCGTGGGCGATGGCTCTCAGCAGGCCATCGACAGCCAGTCTACAAACGCATTTTCTGCCCAGGCAACAGCGATGCTCATGCAGTCCTGACACGTACGGCCCTCTTATTAGCACAGGGAGAAAGAGAGACAAAAGTACATCACCAAAAAGTAAGAAAAAAAATCCCTTTCTGTTCCACCTTTACTTTCCTGCAGAGGCACAGGTCAGAGAAGTCCTCACAAGCATCAAAACACTTCTGATCAAATAAGTGCCACACCTTGTGCAACTCTCCACCCCCAGAATGATCCATCAGACAAGGCTGCCGGACTCCTTTTGGAGGGAACATGGTTTGCCAGAGGAGAGCCAGTCCACTCACAAGCATGTGACACATCTTCACACAGCTAATTGGCAAGGCTCTGTTTGGGCAGGCCTTTGTTGTTGTTGTGTGTTCCAAACAGCATGCCAAGTCCTGCAGTGGAGGCAAATTATTTAGTTTTCCTTTTTTTTTCATCTCTAAAGGGCACTGAGCAGCTCTATCCAAGACTCAGTGATCTCAGGCTCTTTGTGTGAGTATAGTGCTGCTCGGATTCTGACGGACTCGCGGGTGCACAAATCTTTCACCCTCTAGGTTGAGGTCAGAGCAAGTAGGAATCTATTTTTTTCTTGATGGACAATGGCTTTAGAGATAGCTGCCCAGTGGGCCCGAACAGCCTTTGACAGGGCCCTGAGTGCAACGGGCAAATCCCACTGAGGGATGGACAACGCTGCATTCAGGAGATGGTTTCCTCTCTTCAACCTCTCGCACTCATGTATAAAGCTGAAGAACCAGGTGATACATTCAACCTTTGATGTCAAACACTAATGTTTTAACCAACGGTTATGACAATCCACTCAAATCTGCTCCAAAAGCGTTTAAAAACAATTTAACAATTGTCAAACAAGCAGAGTCTGAACATTATACTTTGACTTTTAGCGCTCAACTCGTCACACTTACTAAAAACCAAAGTGCCGTGAGGGCAATGAGGCTGTGTGAGAGCAGCTCAGCGCTGAGGCATTTTTTCTTGGTTTGGGGCAAATATTGTGAAAACCACATCACTTAACAGCTGCACTCGGCTGCAGTGTTTTGGCCACCGCTTATGTTTGGCTATTGCCGAGTTGCATTTAGTGGTTTTGGAATCGTTCACAAGCAGCTGCTTGGGTAGTATTAGGAGAGACGAAAAAAAAGAAAAAGTGGCACAAACACAACTAATTCCTTCCACAGTTCTTACACTATGAATCTCAATAAGCATTTTTAATGGTAAAAACAGGTTGTTCAAATATATATATTGTATTATATTATATATAATGATGTTTACTCTTAAGAGTACGCATAGTCAAACAGCCTTGGAGACTGTGCCTCTATTGATTCATATACAGTAGGAACCATCCTGGTTGATCACGCAAGCACTAAGCAGCCGTGTACCGCTGCCATGTACAATCCTAGAATCTCCTGCCCGTCCTTGACACGAAACAAGCACTGTGAGGTATTGGGAGCAGCCATTAGTTGAGCATGTTCTGCATATCATAGTGCCCGTGCAAAAGAACCAGGAGCTGCTCCTGTCTGACTCTCTGCGACAGCAGCAGGATCAGATGTGAGGAGGGAAAAGCATCCAAAATGCATCCACCTCCAGTCCTAGGTTGTCATTGGCAAACATTGGGGGAGGCTTTTTTAAGCTTTCAGCTTTTATAAAGTATTAGAAAGTCTTGCATCACTTGCATAATATATCAGGGTTTGCTTTGGGACACAAATGCATGATGTAGCACTACAAGCACAACTAAACGGGCAGGTTGATCATGATGGTGCAACACTGTGATAATAATGATCCACCCTTCCACAGGATTCAGTACGTTTGCATTGGTGCTTTCAACAGCACATCTTGTGCGAAGGCCTGACAGACAAATGCTTCATTAACCCCGTCTGAAAAATAGACAAATCACAGTGTCACTGAACTGAAAATACTTAGACCGGCTTCTTCCCGGCACTTTTCTTTTTCATCTTTTTTCCTTTGTTCAGTGCGAGATTTTCATAATGTCACATCAAATGCAGAGTAGATAGCATTAATTTCAAAGAAAAAGCTAAACCAACCCCAGCACCGGCGGTAACCTTTCTTAAGACACCGTTCTTTAGACATTTATTCCTGTAGTATTTCAAATAAACATTGTAAAGGACTGGGAAGCTTTAAAGCCTTTAATCAACTTATCTTCTGTTTTGCCCTCGACAAGCGGAACAATTTTTGTGAATCACACTTATAGGGAAACAAGAACCGTGGAAATGCGATTTGAATGGGACCCAGATGTGGCCTCAGGTGAAAGGAGTAATACTGGATTTGATGTTTTTAATAACATTAATACTACACCAGGTCACAGGATGATATTGCATATGCATGAGGTCGTTTCTGTACTCGCATTTCAATTTACTGTAGGGGACTAGATATATTAGTTCATTTGTGCTTTCATTTCTGTAATTTTCTCTCAGGATTTAATCATCATGCGAACAAATTTAATAACGTAAACAAGCTGATAAAATGTTCCCTCTTGGTGCATGAGTTGCATACTGTACACAGGGGTTACCTGGGTTCCCCAAAAATGATGTTTTGGAAAGAAAAAGAAGCAATTTGTTGGTTCTTTTTTATTTTCAGCGAAGTCTCATTATTTACTGGAGACAGCACTGCAAGGCAATGCTCTGCCCTCGCAAAAGAATCCGCAACACACGCAAGACCTCTGTCACTGTTAAAATGCAGTCTAGAGGGATGTCATAAAGAATTGGACGTTAAATTGGCCGAGTTTTCATTTTCTGGGATTTTTCGTTGGGTTGTGGTACATTAGGAAGAAAGTGATGCTCATTCGGCAGTAGTTGTCATAAAGTATTATGAGAAATGCAACTGTTCACTGAATCAGAGAAAAGTGACTCAGATTAAGTAAAAGAGAGTATACTTAAAAAAAAACTCCTCAGCAGAGACAGAGAAAACGGAGAGATAATATCCATATGACCTCAGTGTGGCCCTGATACTATTTGAATTTCAGAGTAAAGAAGTAAGCACGAGCATTGAAACGCGACTCCACTGCAATTAAATGCCTGCAACTGCTCTTGCCGTAAGGATATTGACTAATAAGTAAAGCAAGGTTGTACTCTCATGTAGTGAAGCTCGGCAGGTTCCGGCTCTTTTCTCCATCATTAAAGTCACATAAAACCATGAGCATGACTCCCTTGAGTGCCAAAGAGGTTTTCCTGCTCACCACTTCCTTCTAATGACTTCAAAAGTCAAGTGTGGCTCCTTTCAACCCCTCAATCCATCTCTATTCCTCACCTGACCTGCTTGTTTGAAACTATACTCAAGACGATGATCCGTCTCTTTCAGGGCTACAAAGGCTAAAGCTGTTTTATGTGCTGGTCAGTGGCGAGTACATGCATGAGAGCATACAGCTGACATGATGCACTACCAGTGTGATTTTGGGAGTGCCATCTTCAAAAAGCTTCCCGGGGCAGAATTTGCTCCTCGGTTGTAATTGGCTCCGTGCTGGCGATTGTTTTTCAGCACCTTACTTTTGGGTCGTTCCTTATCCTCCTCACGGTTTGAGAGTGGCTGAGCGCAAAGTGTTTGCTCAGCACTTCAGAGCAGGCATGATTCCGTCCCCATGGTGTGTCATGAATATTTTACTATATTGTTACGTAATTTACGCCCAGGGATCGAGCTTGAAAGCTCCCTCTCTGCATCCCCTCATCACTTGGTCCAGCGCCTGGTCTGCTCTCATCAGATGGGTCTTTATAGTGCTGTATAAGCAGGAGCATAGTGCACCAGAATTTGAGGTAATTACTGGTTGCTTGCTTATTATACTCTAGACGGACTGAGTGTAATTAAAGTCCCAGGATTTTGATTGTGCCTCTTATATCTCACTGAAAGCAGCTACACCGGCCGCAACATTGTTCCATTGAAATGTGGGAGCACACGTCGTGTTTCAGGTATGGAAACTGACTGGCTGAGACAGTCATCAGTTGTCAGGCAAAGAGGGAGTTAGCTCAGGCGACTAAACACAGCAGCTCTCTAAATTAGGTCCACGCAGGCACAGTCTGTCTGCAGGACTAACTGTCTCCTCTGTGCGGGAGTGAGCTCAGTGCTGTGGAGAAAGACGGGGAGGGGAGCCGAGCCGAGGTGGTAGCTTAGGTATACTCCAAGTAGAGTGAAGGGGGTTAACTAGTTGCCTGTTGTGCTGTCTGTGAAGCAGAGACTTTGCCTCCGCCTCTCCTTTTCCTCATTAGAGACAGAGTCAGAGGCCCTCAGGCACTGTGCCTTCCTCCCCCTCAGCATTTCTCTGTGTGGAGACAGGGCTCTTACTGGATTACCCCATCAGCCCACAGTGAGAATACGCTAAAAGCTTCAGAAGCTGTGAAAAATATGCGCGCACTTGTGCTTTTTACTTTCACTTATTAATGGTCGATGCATTTGTTGAGCCATTAAGATAAATATCACTTCCTGTTACTGTCTGAGACCCGGTGAAAATTCCACAGCAGAAAAGCAAAATGTAATTCACAGCTGTGAATGGGCAGAGACATTTTGAATTTGTTAATACAAAACATAAAATCATCCTGGTTAATGTCTTAAAACTGTGGTGGTGTGACAAATCCAAACGGACCCTCCTCTTTTACGCTCAGCTTTGTTCGCTACCAGCTCCTGATTTGGAAATATTCCTATACAGTTGCTGAATTTGTTTCCCCAAGGCAAGATTTTGTGTATAACGTGGTTATCAAAGCTGCCCGGAGCATGAGGTTGATGAGAACGGTAGGATTTAATCAAAACAGTAAAGTTGGGACCTGTAAAACCAAAACACTGAGCCGAAAGGTGCTAAAATGCTTCATAAAGCAGTCAAGGCTGCACAGGTCTTTGAGCCCGAAATCAACATGCAACTCCTTGCACATTGTAAAACCATCTGACCCCGTACTGATATTAAAATATTTATTAGTGCAGCTTTAAACACTTTTCTGACTAAATAAAATGTGGACTCGTCAGACGTGTGATGTTTCTTCAATGAACCACTTGACTCAATAGGGGATTGAAAACAGCAGAAGTGCACATTTTGCAGGAATTGTTGCATTAAAATGGACCTATGTTCCTCTGAAGGCAGTAAGCTAGACGCTCCACTCTGACTCGCCAGTGCTTTATCACAGGTGAACAATGCCCCCGAGCTGTCACCTTCACAGGGCCGACACAACTAGAGCTGGGTGGTAATTGAGGTTTGGACAGGAGAAGTGATTGTAACTAAACTCGCCCTCCTTCTGTGCTCGGTGTAATTTGGTGCACACCATGGTCCATTAGTTCATTCACGTAGCCCATTCCATGAAACCCACGCGACCATTCCCCACAAACTCTGTGTGCTCGCTGAATTCTCTATAACAGGTCCGACCGATGTGGACAAACAGGAGAGCAGGACGAGCAAGGAAGCCACTGCATGCTCTCCAAAGTTTGATCCACGCTCCTCAACATGACTCTTATAACTGAGCCTACCAAATCCATGAAGCCGCCTTTCTCGACCCCAGATTGCTGCCGTTCCCCATCTTCCATGCTCTTACTCCCGAGGAGCAGCTCCTTTAGTTCGGGATTAGTTCTGACATGACTCACTTCGCCCCACCCCCCCACCCCAGAGCCCAAGCGGTCAATTCTTACGACCGTCATGAGCGCTGGCCGCTCAGACCTTTGCCTTTAATTCGTGCTTCTATTTCATCCCCTCTCTCCTGTCACTTGCAAATCCCTCTGCAGGCAGTTGGGACCCCTCCTGCTAATTCCCCAGCCACGGCAACAAAAAGCGACTGTGTGCTTGTCTCCTACTGTGCATTCTCCTTCTTGATAGGTTAGATTTCACTCAAATTAATTTCTGGCATTTAATTAGTGTGCTGGCAGCGGTAGCTCATTCTGCCGAGCGCTGCTGCAGAATTGTCAAAGCCAAGAGGGACAATGAAGAGTCCAATATAAATACCAACATGGTTTGATTATTTCTCCGTGTTGGAGCTGTCACTATACCTCGGCAGTCGCAATTTAAAGATGAGCATCTGGTGTGCCACAGACTTTTTCAGGTTTTTTTTTTTTTACATTAAATAAACGACAGAAAAAGTCTTTAGAACACCATCCAACAAACAGACGCACGGCATCACATAGTTTCCCTGAAATGAGAGACAGATTAAAGGCTTGGAGCTGTCTCACCTGCATCATCTTTAGATCACGGCAGCCGTCCAGCACTATCCTGCAGTCTGAGCCTGTGTGGCTTCAAATTTACTCAGACTCACACAGGGGAGAAAACAGGAAACCTCAAGTACTTCAAACAGATTTAAATAAGCAGCAATCAATGGTGCCATGACAGCCTCCATATTGATTTTGGGAGAGTGATTTTTTTATTTTTCTCCAACTTGAGCAGTCAAAGTGACAGTGTCAGCTCAGATATGACAAATGACCGGAGAGCTCAATGATTTATTAATTTCGCCGCTGCGGCTCCTTTGTTCTGTTCTTGACTAATAAAAAAAATAAACAAGCAAGAAAAGGTCAACATAATAAAGCATTTCGGGACCATTGTAGAGTTTGCCTGTGATCTCAAAGGGATTGTTCTGTCAGGCTAAGCCGGCCAATATCCTCAGCCTACCCAGTGGCGGGGACAGAAAGAGAAAGTTTGGCCGCTTCAGGCTAAGCAGCTTGGACATTATCCAGCCTTCCAGCACATGAGACAACATGGAGGCCCCCATGAGTCACTGCTGTGTCACACAAAGGGACTCGCTTTCTGGTCAGAGGCGGTTGGGATTTACAGTGAAAACAAAAGCATAAATTTAAAACAAGGAGGAAGTTCATACTTTCTACACCGTCTTTTAAGGACGCTAATGTTATATTGAGAGAAATCATTATGAATGTTTCAATGTTCAAGTCCCCGTAAGGGATGTTTTATTTTCTATGCACCAGTTGATTTGAGTAAAGACGGCTGTTATTCTGGTAACCCATGCTGAAAGGCATGATCTTTTGTTATCTCCTCTACTGTGTGTTCAGCAGATGTGATCGTACATACAGTGCATCTTCCCACACACGCTTCCGGACAAAAAAAAAAAAAAAAAAAACACAGACGAGTCCACAGCCACATTATTATGCTCAGTGGTACTGCTGAAGGGATGCTTTTCAGCAGATGTAATGTCTTGCCTGTTTAATTAAATTCAGGTCAGGGACAATCTGCTCGATAAATTAACATTTGTGTCCGGATCCATTGACGAGATATGAAGCTTCTGACTGTGTAAATGAAAACTGTGACCTGCTGGGGATACCAACAGAAAAGTCACAAGACTATAGGATTCATCCCCTGGGGCCTATGAAGGTCTCTCTAAAAATCGTGGCAATCAACCTAATCGGTTTTGAGATATTTCAAGCTTTATCAAAGTAATTGACTGAGGGACAAATAGAAACTTGAGACTAATAGTAACACCGTGGTATGGATATTCAATGTCAGAGGTCTCGTTCAATCGCCGACAATCTGTTAAGGAGGCCAATCGTTGAATTTGCATTCAGGAAAAGATAAAAGAATCCAAGATGCTCGAGTGATTTTCTTTAGAATACCCTCCATGCTCAAACGCATATAAAATGAAATGCAAATGCATTCAAAGGAAGATGTAATGAGAGTCCTACCTGAGATGTGAATTTTTACACTCAAATTCTTTGCTCCATTGATTTCCCTGGCTGAAATCAATGGCATTGATCACTCCAATCTCACTCTAGCTCAGATAAATATATTTAAAACATGCTCCAGGGACATAATTGATCATTTCTTTAAAAGCTGTGGATCCTGATGAGGAATGAGCCATTAATTACCTCACTAGATTTGCAAATTATTCCTTTCAAGGAGCCTTGATTTTGAGACATGCCAAGAAGAACAATCGCAGTGTTGTTTTCCTATTTGAACATGCGAAACAGTGCATACACGCAGACACTGATATAGAAATGAGTGAAAACAAAGAGCGTAAAAGACATGTCATGGACTGGGACAGCTGACGCATGAATGTAATACTGATGGTTGAGCCTCAGGGCTTAATCACTCTTAGACGAGTATTTTGTTTTACAAAATCTCTCCATAGACACAGTAATACAGAAATGATGTCCATGTATGTGGGGTCATTATCACGATGATAAAGTCTAAATCAAATACCAGAAAGGAATGCAGAGATGTGTAATGAGCTTATTTGATATCAGACCTGGACCTGGTTAAGACCTGGAGTTTGCCAGGTCTTAAGTGTGCCAGGTCTGGAGTATGCCAGGTCTTAACTTGGCACAAAAGAGGCCCAAAAACAACTCTTTTTTTTGCCAATATCTGATTTATTGTTTTTAAACAGTCTTACGACTCAGTTCCATATGTGGTCCTAAATAAGAAACATAGCCAATGTTTTTGAAAGAGACTTTAGTCTGAAAGGTCATTTCATCCAACTTTCATGCCATGTGTCCTGGCTCTAACTCCACAACTACACATACTGTAACTCCAAACAGGAAGCAACTACTGCTCCACAAAAGGCCATTGTTAATGCTCTCTTTTTTTCTTAGCCGCCTTCCTTTTAAAACTTAGCTTGCCTCAGTTTGCTTCAAAAATTGATACACTCATACTGACATGTGTAGCACCCACATTTACATCTGTAAACATAGTGTGCTGGGTGTGACATCATGTTATCCTGCAGTGGAACAACCATGCAAATAAAGCGGATCTCAGCAAAAAATTGGAATTGAGCATTTCGACCTACGGTGTGAGCATAGTCTTAGTCAGTGAGAAGTGATTTCAGATGCATACAAGTAACAGGAATAAATTGAGATGATGACATTTCCTGAAAAGTCTGTATTACATTGACACAGAGATGCACAGAGATTTTTAGAAAAACATGTACTTTAGAGGGTGTTTAGAAAAATCTCCATTTCAGTGAACAAAAAAGTCAAGGCTCGAAACACAGAGGAAAATGTTCATTTTGCAAAATATCTGTATAAATGTGGTCAAGGCCTAAAGCACTAGTTTCCACTTCAGACACACGGTGGTCCCACTCGCATTTTGAATTTACATTTTCTTTTATTTTGATACACATGAGCACTTCCAGTTTTCCTCATCTACCGCGGCACTGAAGAAAGAAACAATTTGCATGGCTTTAGCGCGGCTTGCCACTCAAAATCAGTCCATATCTAAAACCACAGTCCAAAGACACAAGCGGCAGCGGCACACACAGTGGCAGCATACGGAAGACATGCTCTCCAAATATATGTACACATGCACGTTTACTGACTCGCAGAGGGGGATCAATTCTCATTTACAGGCTAATTATCGTCTCAAGAGCTTTCTCACTCGGCGAAAACGCAATAAATCCTTACAGACTGAACAGAACTGTGTTTGTGGCCACACCATCCAGCTTGTTTTCTTCACCTGTAATCATTAAGCCATCAACATTTAGAAGACCTTCAATTACAAATGCACACTTTATTATTGACCCAGCTTCCTGAAAGTGGTCTGACAATGAGCCTCATTTTCTGACATGTTTACGTCGCCTGGCCTCAGCACGGCATTGGTGTTTGGACTCGTAGAGTGCAGACCTGGAACATATTGCTATTGATTTTCCGGGAAAGGTAACACGTTGGCATCAAACTTTAGATGAATATGTCAGCTTATGTCTCAGTTTCTATCCCATGCTCCAGTTTCAATTTGTGACTCTGACATTTTTAGTCCCAACAACAAAAGCCACAAATCTTGTCCCACTTTCACTTTGCCTGCAAATTAAACAAAAACAGCACAAAAACACCTCTGCCCTCTGACACCGCCACTGAAAATAATTTCCTGCCTCCTTGTTAGGAGTCCAATCTGTGTTGCTGTGGAAAGTCTGAATGCTTTAAATTCTGTCTCATCTTTTTCCCCCGTGGCGATGAGAGACTTCGCATGTAGCCATGTATGGCATTCCTGACAGTATCTGTAATAAGCACAGCGGAAACACAGAATTAAAGTCATGTCTCTTTCTTAGTCACTCCGTCTTTGTGAAAGCGTGTTGTCAGGCACCAGCATTTTGTATTCCATGTTGAATGAGTGCTTTGTGTCCTGAGGTCCTTCTATATTTGTCACTGCTGATCTGTTTCTTGTAATGCCATCTGCTATGCAGTTTTTCTTTTTTCTGATGTGACATATCATGTAGGAAATCCTTATCAAGTGTTGTAAATGTGTGGTTGTGTCATTCATCACGGACCTCTGTGGTTTATACCGGCTAATAATGGTGTGACACGTTGGATATTACATTTGATGGACCCAGCTCCAGATGACAAAATGTGAGTGTGTCGTCCCCTGAGAGCAACAGTAACAGTCCTTCGAAGCGAGCCCTCACAAAACAACATATGTTTACGCTCAAACTGGAGAACTTCCAGCAGGCGTGATCTTATATAACTATTATATAAAAGCACAGCGGCCATTTGAAGTCAAACTACTGTGATTTTCTGCCCTTAACTGTCATCTCATCTAGGCTTTAGGAGTGAAAATGTGCCGCAAAACTTGAGAAAACAATTTGGAGGACTTAACCATGTGTATTGCCAAGAATCTTATTCACACATCACATTTTTTAAAATTTAAATCCTCATTTTCAGGAGAAAGATGCTGTTCTGCTGAGCTTGTTGTTAGAAGATTTGTTAGAAGATGGTATGTTGTTGAAAAAGCAACCAAAGTGACCTTAAACTTATTTAACTTTACCCCAAAACCTAATTATAGAGTCCATTTGCTGATATTTAAGGAGAAAATGCTCGACAAAGATTGGGGAAACGTGATGGTCATGATTAAAAGCACTGGAATTTGACTTTCAGTTGAAAATGGAAAGCAAACAGTGGTCCGAAATGCCAGCACATCCAAGAAACTCCTCTGTGGACTTAATGGCTCAAGATCATCATTCCTCTCCTGCCTCTTTTGGGGAGGCTGGGGGGCTTTGTCTGTCACACATACACATACTGTGTTAAGGTTTTTTTGGGGGGGGCGCTTAAAGTAATGTCCCTTTCTTGAGAGGTTATTATCAGTTATGGTAAAAAGAGGAGAAAGAAGTGGAAAATTCATTCTTTGAGAAACAGATGTAATTAAAGAATCTTAAAGTTGAACATTGAGCTCACCTATAGTAGTGTTTGCTCCCTGACTTCTGAAAATAACTTTTTGCAGGTTATGCATATTTGACTCGGGGGTATCTTGGGTAATTGTCAACGATGCTGCCTTTTCTGCCTGAAGCTACTTTTAGAGTATTCATACACTGTGATATGATCTCAGAGGGAAGATCTTCACCCCGTTTGGCTCCCAAGAAAAACTCTATGATACGCAGCCCCTACTGCTGATTTCTGGTAAATGAAATGTCAACCGAGTCGCAACACCTTAACATTCACGACTCTCTGACATAGGGGAGATGATTTCTTGCTCTTTATATTAGAACCTTGTATCTTTTGTCTGACCCCAGATTTACTGTCTCATTGCAATGACATTGCAAAGTCAACCGTACAGATGGTAAACCCACAAGATCCCATTGACCCCTGCTGCAGCATGACCATTACTTACAAACCCCGGCAGTATTGACATGGGCATGAATACAGCAAGAAGATGGACTTGTTCCAAAGTCATCCAAAGGCGTTGTCCCATTAGATTTAAATGATAGCGCAGTTTGCACGTAAGAAATCAATATCTGAGAATGAGCATCGCAAAACTCTGTGTACACTCTGTACACCGATGCGTTGCACGACACAAATGTAGTTGGTAGATAACTGTTGACAGTAAATTGTGTCAAACACTGTCTTAAGTGGCTCAGGAGAAGCACAAAACCACTTACTCTGTTGAATGCAAAACAAGACGATACGGCAATTCTTGCATCTCTCACAGATTCATCCATCTTGCGTGAGTCGTAAAAGTAGTTTGCATAAATCCTAATACCCTCAACTATTTTCATATCTGCATTTTTGGATAGAAGATAAAATAAAAAGTATGTGCTGCACACAAGATATGAATATCTTAAAGGTAAAGGAAAAAGGAAAATAAACAGTTTTCCCTTTTATGCTTATTTCCTGTAAATGAGAGTAATAGCTCTTATTACTGAAAACATTCCTCTCCGTAAGCAATTAAGCAGCCAAGAGGGAAAATGGCTTGGATAATTATATTCAATTAAAGAAAGCAGGTAATTATGCCCAATGTGAGGGTGAAACTTACTTGTACACAAACAGAAATTAGTTTGAATGGTGCTCAGAGTGTTCTAGAAAAACCAAGAAGAAACTGCGGTTTTAATCGGTGTGTGTTTTCTTATTGTTGATCAGCCCTGCAGGATAAAGGTCATAGCTGATGATAAAGAGAAATAAGCTGGTTTACATCATTATCTAATTCAGTTTGAATGGAGTGATTTGTACATTAGCCACAATTTGTATCATTTAGGACCAAAAAAAATGGTTCTCATTACAAAGTCAGTCGTTACAACAGCAAATGTATCCAGCCGGCCACTTTCCCCGTCTAAAACGCATTACCTGTGCAGCCGGTGACACTCCTGGGTAAAAGCCATTACCATCGACTGGCTGAATACACGACCTGCCTGCGCACTGTTCTCGCAGTTAATCAGCTCGTCAGGGTTAATGGAGACATCAGATCCCGACATAGACACCGTCAGTGATTCTGCAGCTGCAGTGGTCCCTTTTCTTTTTTCTTTTTTTTTTTTTTACCCTTCTGCCTCTCCTTTGTTTTATGTTTTAAAAGCACGGGAAATGGCTTCGGCCAACCAAATGGGCGGCAAAATGTTTGTGGGAAAAATGATTAGAAAATAGCTAAAGCTGCCACGAATGTAATTAACAACAGTGTTTTTAACTGTTACTCATTGAAATGTGGCGACTGTTGTGCACTTTAATTACATGCGCTTCATGCACGGATAGATTTTCCAGTGATTAACTGATACATAATGTACAATAAACACTGGATGTTGCATGCGAGGTGCACTGAAATAGTCCCTTATTCATCACATATGATGACAACAATAGCAGGTAGATGTAATTTCAGCTGCTGTGCTTTCAAAACAGAAAAGCTACATTTCCAAAGGATTCAGAATCTCCTTGCGACTCAGGATCATTTTGCAAACCTTGGACCATTGATTGAAAATTATATTCAAATGAAAAAATGCAAAAAAAAACTACCCACAATGAGCTCTGTGGGTTAACCTGAATAACTTGGCCAGACTCATGTGTTTTTCAGAGATAATTTTCTACTGCTGTGAACACCACAAACAAATTCTAATTTTAGTTTCTACTATTGTTATTACACTCTGTGACTCTGCTGCTGAAGGGAATGTGCTTCATGTGGCTCCATATGAGCCGACTGCGGCCACAGATTGTGCACAGCTTTGTGTTTCAACCTCAGAGGTAAGTGGCTGCGTCCATCACGTGCAGCCTTAATGGAGAGCAGAGTAACATGAAACGCCCGGCAGCCATACATTTATTTAAGCGTGGAGAGCCATCTCAGCGCGTCTGGCATGTTTCTGAAGGAAAAAGCATGACTGTGAGAAGTTTGCCATGACCTCCTACAGTTTCTGTTACAATAACTAATCGGCTGCAACTTTGAAACAGCGCGACAACAGTCTGGAGTTTTATGAATTTCAGCAAATTTACTTATCGTTATGAATATTTTATGCTGCCGTCAGTCTTTATAAAAACCACATAAGAGTACTACACCTTCTTATTTCCATTTGCAGGCCCTAAACTTCAAAGATCTGCCTCAGGTGAAAAGCCTGGTTTGCTTACACACGAAGAAGTTGGCTGTCTGTTGGCATCAATGTCAAAGCGCACGCAGGAATGACTGGATTGAAACACTCAGGCAATCAGGCTGCACTGCTTACAGACTTAAGCTAAGCGCAGCTTGATTTTGAGCAGGAGAGACTGCAGGCACACTCACTCAACCCACTGTGTTGTCTCATAACTGCTGCACACTGCATGTGCTATCAATGCCTTTCACCACCCCATTTCTCTTTTCTGCAAGTTAAGCTGAAAGAAGCAGTAATGAAATATTTAAAATCCAACTATTGGGGTTTGCAGAGTAGTGTCGTTCTCTCCTCCCAAGTCCCAGAGAACTTGCATACGTACACTGACCTTGATGTTATTCAGTTTAAAAAAAACATGGGCATAGCACTGTCGCTTCAGAGCAAGAAGAGTCCTGGTCTGAATCGGACTGAAGGCCTTTCTTTGAGGAGTCTGTATGCTCCTGTAATGTCTGCATGGGTTTTGTCTGGGTAGAGTTTCCCCACTATCCCAAAACATGCATGTTTATGTCAGTCGGAGACTCTAAATTGCCCTGAGGTGTGAATGTGAGAGTGACTGGTGTGTATGTCCTGTGATGGACTGGAAACATGTCCACTGGAGATACACACCAACAGACTCCTCTAACACCATTGAGTACAAAAGTAGTCTGATAATGAATGAATAAATGAATGAAATACAACAAGCACATTGCTTTTTTATTAAAGGTGAGACTTGTTCAGGTTCAGGTAATAGGAGTCAAAAACAGTTTGTTTGCACCACGCCTCCAATTGTTGAGACGTTGCTGCCAAAAGATTATACTGAATAGGTCTCTGTGGATTGGGTTCTAATTTGATTAAGCACTCTATGCAAATTAATTGTAATTTGCATTACCTTTTGTGCAGTTCAGCACAGTTAGTTGTCAGCAATTAAAATGCTTTTAAAGGCGGGAGATAAAGCTACTGCACACGCATGACATGCATAATACTGTGCAACCCTGAAAGCATCTGAACACGGATTTAAACATGTAACAATGCACTTCTCTTGTGGTTACTTGATAGTGCTAGGATGTTGTCGCTGTATGAATTATAATGCTGGAATGTTCCCATTTAACCTGAGACAGCTAATGCGAACACTGGCTCCAGTTTAGAGGATCCTTTGCTTTAGTGTTACACTTCTTTTTTGTGGTCTGTCAGAAAAGAAAGAAATAACCCCATTAAATCTTTTTATTTAGCAATGTGGTCTTAATAGCTTTGTAATAGATAATTAAGTGGTACTAATCAGTTGCCTTCAAGTACTTAAGGGACATTCAGGGGGGACTCAAATCCCATAGTATTATAGGGACAGATAAAACGTACCCTAGATTCATTTTGGAGTTACAGGATGACAAAACATGGTCTATTTAAGTTTGACTGGAGAAACCTACTGGAGGGATATTAACATTGGGATGTTTTCTTATTCCCTATATCAATTTTTTCCCTTCAAACAATTTTGTTCATTTGGTTTTGGTCATTCAATACACATCCGATGGGGTACAGCCAAAGCACACAGATCAATAGAGCAGTCAGAGGCTTTAAAAGCTGGCAGGATGAATGGATGGCAGAGTGCTTTGAATAATTCAATGGCGCTGTGGATTTGTCAGTCTCTTTTTGCACTGACCGAATTGTTTACACAGCCACATTCGAAAGTGCAGTGACCAACGTGTAAAATATCAGAGCAGACATCCTTCACCCATAACTCCTCCGCTGTCTGCGCTGAACACCTGGCGGAGAAATAATCACGCCTGATCAAATATTTAGGATTTGCCCTCTTGTGGGAGAAAAGCATTTAATTTCCTTATATTACAGGAGAAAAAATTAACACCCAGTGTTTCATACAAAACATGCCTGTGGCAATATTCCATTTAGGTCAATTCTAGAAATCAGTCGACACCTCTCTCCTGCTAATGATGGCAAACCCACCATCAAACAGCATAATAGCACAGAGCACGTCTATGCATCCTCTTTAAATCGTGTTTTGACTTAGTCTTATTTCACAGAGGCTTGGCAGCTGTTGAACTATATGTCTGAATAATAGAAGTGCTCCCTGGTCAGTTTTCCAGTCATACATAGTGTATGATGCACCGAACCTTATATACTGTGAATACACATGGGTGTTTCTTCAAAGTGGACTGACTGCAGCGACTAAACCATGTATTATATTAGAGCAAATTGCCTCCCGTGCAACACCTCCATCAGTCAGCTACTCATCACTAAATACGCTTTTACTTTATTAAATAGCTAAATCAAAAAGGAAATTAAAAATGACAGCAACAGTCATTCAGAAGTGCGATTCCCTCCTGCCCCCACCCGTATGTTCTCATTCTCATGGTATGATCTTTGCCGATGCAAGCATGCACGTGTGCACGCATGGTTCGGTCAGACCTGGGGAGAATAAATGAGCAGCTCAGAAGAAAGAGAAAAGGTAAATCTGAGTGTACCAAGAGGAGAGAGGGCCTGCTAGCCAATGCAGGCAAATGCTGGAAAATGACAGATCGAATCACGAAAAAGGACAGTTCCTGAAAAATACCCTTCACATAAGCAGAGCTACCCAAGCTATTCTACTGTGACTTTAAAAAAACAGACAATCAACTGTGCAATGTAGAAAAGTGGGAGAAGTCACCGTTTGGAAAGCAAAGTAAAAATCAAGACAGAGCTCTGAGGAAAAGCCAGGTGCGCAACAAACAATGGAATAAAGGAGCAAAAATGATTCGTATGAATATGTATTCCTGTAGCCTTAATTATGGAGGTGCAATTGACTAGCTCTTAAAAAAGAAGATCTTTTGGATGTTTTTTGGAGGAGGTTTTGTGTCTGACCGTAAAAGAGAAGTTACTGGCACTGGCAGACAGCTTAGACAAATATTCAAACTAAATAGTTACAGTTTATGTGGCCTGCTATGAATGTGGTAAGATTTCCTACTTGAATTATTTGCTCAGTCCAGTCCATTGTACTGTAGCTCTGGTGTTTGATCAAAGCTACAAGTAATGTTCAAGGAAAGAGAGTCATAGATAACCTGGTGATGTCCCATTTTTGTGTGCACTTGGCCTCAGAATGCATCTTGAAATATAATCTAAATATGCTATATTGCTTAAATATGTATGTGTGTCATAGCTCAAATAGCTCCTGGGTTGAGTTCTCTCAAACTGAATATTTTGGCGCAAACATCCAATCACATTTCTGGGTCCCATTTTGCTCCCATGGAGCAGAAAGTGCCATGAACAGAAATGAGTTGTTTCCCACTTCAGAGCAATGACAGAAGCTATTTTGCAGTTGAAGAGGAAAGAGAATTGGTTTTAAGTGTTTGCGCTGAAGAGGAAATCTCAAAGAAACTGGACTGTTTGTGAGGGCACATTGACCTTTGAACCAATCAAAGCTGAAACTGCTTCACGCACTTCCATCAAATGTGCAAAGTCACTCGCACTGAATATACGTTTGACAGACGGAGACATTGACAATCTAAATCTTGTCAGTGATTGACAGTTTTTCGCCTTAAAACCAGAAATAATCATCTTGAAAATTATATATCCAGAGCAGCTGCATAAGCAACTTTGACAGCGTGATCAAAGAGGGTGAAATTTAAAAACCCAGATATGTGCAAAAAATGTGAAAGTGCTTGGAGAAACAGTTGGGGTGCTGTTTCCCCAATTAGGTGACATTAAACCTCTGCTGAAAGAAGAGGGGAAAAGAGGATGGAAAAAAACACATTATTTTGGCTAAAGACTGTAGAGCAAGCGGATGATTTATACAGATTTTACTACAAAGAGAAAGTCAG
The DNA here is from genome assembly GCA_029224185.1 of Karalla daura. Classification (NCBI taxonomy): domain Eukaryota; kingdom Metazoa; phylum Chordata; class Actinopteri; order Chaetodontiformes; family Leiognathidae; genus Karalla; species Karalla daura. The sequence goes on along the minus strand of CM055193.1, from coordinate 14,349,979 downwards.
TCAGTCACTGTTTTTATGGTTGAAGTATGAACTGAGCAGCAGGGGTCATATACTGCCAAGCGTAGGAGTATAATTTAACTCAGCATCAGGTTTATATGCAGGAGTGCCCTACGTCATTATCTTTTCACCAGACTGATTTTAAAGCTGTTTTTCTCTCGTTTCTGCCTCCTATTTCATTATTTTAACGCAAAGCTAAAGAATACAGTCTGAGAAGCATCATGATGGGAAAAAGTCATTCCGAGTGCAGTTAATTCAGTCGTCTAGACACTGATTTTATGCCGTGTACATTAATCATAAAGGGAAGTGGTCGGGGATCCTGTTACATCCATTTTATAACTGTGCCAGTGGGATGAATTTGTTGATGAAAATGCTTTGAGAGTTGATGGCAGAGGAGTGGACAACACAAAGATGCACTCAGCTTCAGTCAACACCTGTTCCCTTTTTTTCCAAAGGAGTGACGCACTCAGACCTTGCAACTTGAAACCAGATCTAATTAGCTTTGGCTCCTCAGCTGGGAACTCCAACCTCCTTCTCCCAACTCGAAACCACAGCTATATTTCATTTTCCAACACTTGCACGTCAGAATAGTAATTATCAACTTTTATTAGCTATCTGTGATGGCTCTTGACCAATTATAAAGTGGCTGGATAATTAGTTGCCATGAAAAATCAGGAGGACTCTAAATTGTTTCTTGCTTGAGGCCATCTTTGAGAAATTATTTATCAGATAGGAGAAAAGTAAAAGAAAACAGCACAAAAGTGAGTGAACGACAGCGAAAGAGTTTTAGGAGATGGAGTGAGAGTTTCAGAGGAGGAAGAGCTCAACACTCGCTGGCGTCACCTGCAGGTCTTAAAACTCTCCTCAAGCGCTTAAGTAGTTGGTAAAATGGCCTCCTCAGGTCACGTAACCCCAAATTGCCTTGGGAAGAAGAGGTTGTACATAATGGCATGTATCCCACCACCTCCAACTAAACCACTGAGTGATAATGGCAGGGAAAACATAGAGTAAATGTGGGCAGAGTCTTCGGGCTTTGTTTCTGTTTGTGTTTATCAGGCATCCACAGATCCCTTCCAGTGTAGGCGTCTGGGGTAATGGATTAGAGTACTGGTGCCAGAGATATCATGGTTGAGAAGGAACTGCATATTTTAGACTTTCTTTGTCTCCCTGTGAGGCCTGTGTGTATTTCACTGGTGAGTTAGACTGCTCCTGATATGCCCCCTGGCATGGCGGTCCAGTGTGAGTATAATTCAGTGCAACAACACTGGCAACCCAGGGGTGTGGAAGAATGGTGGAATAACAGGCTGGCCAGGGAGGATTTAGCATTAGTCCTAGTGCGTGGCCGCAGAAATGGGGGATATTTATTTATTTATTTATTTATTTTTGCATACTGACTGCAGACAGGTACGCCAGCATTTCATAGAGAAGTACCATCTGCAGGTTTTATGCACAGTTGGGCTTGTAAATTTACATACATACAGAATGTAAAATATCACCTGATTGTAAAACGTGTCTGATTATGCAGTTCTACTCTTTTTTTTCTTGTCCCAATATGTAGGGGTGGTGGACAGATGAAACCATATATAAGAATTGTGTACCCTTTTTAAGATCATATCTTAAAAATAAATCACCCAGATAGCCCTGCTGCAGAATTTACATCTCTTTCGCTCTGATAATACACACAAGTTGACACAGACAGGTTTAAATGAAGGTTTCCACAAAGGAAAATATCCCTAGATTTGAAAGGGGAGAGGAAGATTAGGACTCCTGTTGATACCATGCCACAGGCAGGTGGGCCAGTAAAGATTCAAGTCACAAAGGCAGGAAAACCGCTCTAAAGAAAAGGAGATAAAATCAAATCTACAAGTAGCTGTGGCTGAAACACGGACTCCTCGACAGATAAAGTGATGCGAACGCTTCAAGATGCACATTTAGGAGGTGCTGGAACAGAAATGGGCTGTACGGTCAAGTTTCCAGTGAAAAGTGGTTACAACTAAGAAATTCTTAGCAATCTCATTCTAAGAATGAGATTCTAAGAATGAGATTGCTGTGATTTTTCCTGCCTTTCAGTGCTTGAAGTAGCATTATTCGTTGCCATGGTTGGTCTGTGGTATCCAAAAACACAACTGCTGACAGGCGACTGCTCCCCCGAAACAAATGACAAAACAAGTCTCACCTTCTTCCACCTCAATGGTGAGTCATGTCTGTTTCCTTACCAGGCATTCATATATTTCTCAGCAGAAGCTACTTAAAATGCAGCTCATCGTTGTAAGAGGCACTTCAGAGGAAATTTTTTTTCCCTAACAAAAAAATTTGTAACCACAAAAGAAAATTCCAGCCCAGTAGGTCGCCCTTGACCCCCCACAGCTTCCCTGGAAGCGCGTTCTGTCTTGGGCTTTCATTGATAACTGCCGCTATGTCTCAGCCATCAGTTTTAAAATGGGCCCTTATGTAGGGAACAGATGCAAAGATGAAACAGCGATGAAACAATAATGAGATGCTTACTGACGTCTTATTCTTATTGATGTTTCCTGAAATCCTGAGATGCATGAATTGTTCCCTTGTCTCCAAGTGGCACAGCTTCATCTAATGTGGGATGCTGTCAGCTCGCATTCTGTGGCTTTGTTGAAGAAAGTCTCCTTGCTCATCAATATTTTCTTCGTGTCGTGTTGCTCTGGTCTCTCATTTGTGAACAAGTGCAAAGTGATTTTCTTCAGAAGTGAAGAACGGACAATTTCTTTTTTTTGGGGGCTATTATCTCAAGATCATGGTTAATTATTTTGTTATCTCAACAAATAGAGATAATCAGCCTGTTATCGAGAGAAAACAAAAGGTCATATCCGCTTATTACAATGTTTATCAGAGATCGGGACAACAGTGCCAAGCCTGCTATCAACAAATGGAAAGTCCCCACAAAAGTGAAAATGCTTTGTTTTGAAACTCGGAAACCTTGGGGCAGAGTTGATCGGTATGTCACGCTTCGCTCTTAAGAGTCATATAATGTTGTTCATTCATTATAAATTATCTAATTATCTTGTAAAAAAAATGGCCCTCCTCTTTCAAAACAACAAGATAAATTAACCCGTTATTGTAAGGAAATGAGCTTCATCATCTTGAGATGATAAGATAATTAACTCTTGGTCCAGTGATAATGGCACTAAAAAAAAACAAAACAATCACAGTCATTGTTGGCCTTTGTTGGATGCACTGGAAAAATATCAGCAAGGATTTCCAATTATAACAAAGGCTCACATTGTTAGTCCTACAGCAGTCACAGCCCACCCTGACCTTATCATATCACTAATAAGTGGACATAAAAATAGCTGACATTGAGCCCTACTCGGGATCATGAACGGTTGACAGACTATCACAATGTTACCTGATGCCTGCAACAGTGTTCAATGTGAGTGGCAGTAAGACAGTTCTCATGAATTAGGCTATCATTTCCCAACAATCCTTCCCTTTGTATTTCTGGAGTCCCTTCTTTCACAGTTTATGTGCAGTTGTTACGTATCCGTATTTCAATTAAAAAAAACAAACAACTGTGGCTCCTTTGGGGCAGTGAAACAAGCAGTAAGCACGACATTAACTAAAACGATAGATTTGCGAAGAATGCGAACAGATGCCTATTTATTCATCCACTGGATGCATTAGCATTTATTGTGAGTCACATTTCCAACCACCTGATGACCGGCTCTGGTCATATGGTTAGTGTACCAGCCAATGTTCAGCTTCCATTTGCTCTCCACCAACCTCTAAGTGACATTTCTGCCACTTTAACTGCTTTATTCTCTAATGTGATAACCAGACAATTACTACCTGTGCTGGCCAGGCAGCATACAGTGGACTTATAAAGCTTTTTCTGTGTGGCAAAAATGGCCGCCTGCTGCCTGTGGAATCAAAGCGAATTAAAGCTGCAAGAATATCAACAGGAAAGTTGCATGTCGTTAAAAACCAAAACAAGTAGCGCGGCGGAGCCAGGCGATAATTCTTCATGGGCAATATAAAAATATTGATTACAGCAGCTTTGAATCTGCCATGGCAGTGTTTACAAACAGCCTTAGTCACACTGTATCAAGCTTTGTCTTCTGGATTGTGAATTAGCATCAGACCTTGGATTCAAAGTGGGCAGGTGCTGGCCCAACACATTGCAGTGTCTATTCATCCTTCATTTTGACTACCGTGCACATTGTCATATATTAGGGATATTTGTGCTCCTGAGTTGAAGGAAAAGATTAAACAACAGGCTAATTAGCATATCGTCAGAACTATATTGATTCCAGCTATACAAAAATAGCAACACTCTGCATTAAAATAAAGCTGAAACTTTGTCCTTCCCTATGTCTTTTCTCTAAATCTAAATCTTTCTCATTTGCCTAATTAAAATGCATCCTAGTGATCTACCTGCCTTTATTGTTGTTACACAGCGAGTAGCGAACCATAAATATAGCTTAGAGTTTAGATGCAGACTTATCGGATGGAGAGTCTACAGTGCGGACAGGGATTCAGGCCTTGCTGACATGATAAATTGAAGACCTTGCTAAGCCAAACAGAATGAAAATACCGCTGTCCCAAGAGCATGCAGACCATGTATATGACCCGGAGTTAAGAAAATGGAGAGCTCCCATTAATGCTGAACTAATTAACACGACGGGACAGAGGCTCATTGCTCGGTAGTTGACTGGGATCATTATTGAAGGAAGTGAGGTAGGAAATCACTACCAGCATTAACTCTGACTTAAAACAGCTGCTGTGCCACCGGATGCTCCAAAGACTGAACTGTGAAGTTAAACACGCATCAGCTGATCGCTGTCAGATGAGTAACCAATCATCCAATTGAAGGCAATCGATGAGGTGGTCTTTAAAATCTAATTACATACGCTCTTACTGTGCAGATACTTCATGCCGTCTCTTCATGCCTGCCGTCTCTGGTGTTGCTCCTTGTGGGATGTTGCTCCATGCCGCTAAAACTAATTAGGCTTTTGCCGGTGTCTGTTGTGACACCCGCCAGGACGCCAAGAGTCCAAACTTGGATTACTCAAAGCCAATGGCCTTTCATTACATCAAGGCCTTACTCAGTCAGAAATTCTTGCTCTAGGTCTTGGAAACCGCTCATTATCCCGCTCTCTCCAACATCAGCCATGCATGCACAACGTCCAAAAAACGCTGGAGAGAACAGAGGAAAACAGTTTCACTCTTTCAACTCATTAGACACCAAGGTCTTAACTTTCAGGAGGAATGGAATTTTGATCACAAAGATGTCTAAAAAAAAAATACTGCTGGGAAATGTAGTTTTCCAGACCTTCTTCTAACTTGCACATACTGCATCAGGAGGTAATTTGTCCGACTCACATTTAACAGCAAACGTCTTACTCCATGCTGTGGCATTAGACCCTGGACACAGAGGGGAACAGACTGACTTGGCCAAAATCTGCTTAAATCCTCACTGAGAGTTGCTGGCAGTAGATTCACATTGAACTGAAGGGCATGAGACTTGACTGCACAAGTATTTATTAAAACCTTCAAACCACCTCATTCTGGGTACAGACAAACTGCTATTGTGCTGTTACATAAATTACACTGACCTTGACTTCAACCCTAACCTGAGCTCCGGTCTTTCTATTGTGCCATAACAGCATTTGTTGGCTTGGTACCAAAGCATTTTCCTTTTAAATAGATAGGATTAAAACTTATGATAAAAATGGAGAAGCATTTGAAAAAAATTCTCAAAAACAGAACTTTTCAGGATTTATTGTTATTTCTGCACCTTACTTTTACTGGGACTTTTGACATTCTTCAGTGACTCTGTAATGATTCGCTGTCAGGATAAGCTGAGTATGAGACAGCCATTATGTTTTCACACAGTCTAAATTAATCTCATGTCAATTTAGACCTGTGTGTGAAAACAGACCATTTGACATTCTATACCACATCTCTGTTTCAAACCTAGAACCGCTTTATTAATATTCAGTCAGAAGTTTTGCTTGTCTACTTCAGCAATCTGGCTCACTGGAGGGTGTCCAGTACAGTTGCTGAGCTCGTATCTCGAGCGAGAAATGGTTTGTAATAGTCCACCAAGAATTACAACATGCTGGCTGACTGGCGAAGACAGATGTCTGTTTTATTATTTGAAGTTATTTCTCGGGATGTCTTGTAAAGTGGGGAGACCTAACTTCTGTTTTCTTGTTGTCCTCATCCCAGAATCTCATGCAACTGCTCACAGTCACTAGGGAGGTATCTTGGAGAGCAAAGAGCCCTCTCTGTCAAACGCTGCTGTTTCTGAGTGAAATGGAGCATTGGATTTGTTCAGGCAGAACACTGCAATCACGCACTCCATCAGGCGATCAGTATTAGCTCTTACAGTCACCAATCACATTCAAAAAAGTCAATGAGTCTACATAATCTGACAGCACAGACTCCGACTGTGCTGATTGAGAGAAGTGATAAGAAGTGTGTGAAGTAAGTAGACACGTTACAGTGTATGAGTGAAATATGTGCAACGTACTTCTTTTTAAATCCCCCTTAACATGTCTAAGAGACGGTAGCTATGGTCAAGATCCTCCAGCAGGCTTGTTGAGTGATACAAAACACAGGAATATTGCAATCTGTACATGTTACTGCAGACACATGACGTCTATGGCCTCTGTCGTGTCATCATCATTTGTTATTTCACATCTGGAGAAAGGAGCAGCTATTCAACTTTATTGTCCTTTACTTTGTTTTGGTAAAAACAGAAAACCTCCGATAAAGATAAACATCAGGCCATAATTAGCCAATTGCACTTAATTAGCATTGGCACCCCTGTCACCAACAATATAGTATCTCGCAATGACAACAGCAGGCAGATTGTGCTTGTCATTACGAATAGGAAGCAAAGTTTACACTCATAGAAGACAAATGATATTATTCGGGCACAGCATTTCATTATTAATATGACGTGCTATCTTGGCAAGGTCCTTAGCCCTCTTTTAATTATGTGTTTAATAAATTTGCAGTCTGTTTTGGAGAATAAACTAAAACTACTGTTGTCTCATGAATAATAGCTCCTGTTTTAAATACTGATTGCTTCACAGATCATCAGCAGGCAGACACTTAAGGACATACAGCTTTCTATCATTGTGTTTTTCGGGTTTTCAGGACAACCTCATAAGTTTTTCCCCGAGTGATGTTTTTTGTGAATTTCAGAGACAGTTTCACAGGGATTTTGAGCAATGGCTGCAGGTTAATGGGGATTATACTGCATTGAGGCTGAGTGTGAAACGACACAGTTTATACAATTCAAAAGCAGGGGTAGCCTGTTGATGAATCAGATGTGCTTATCCACAGATGGAGCATAATACATTCAAATCTCCCTCATGCTTACCAAACAGAATATATGTTTTTAAATAGAGGATGGAGACATTTTGGAGTGTGCTTGTTTTTTTTTTTCTTCTTCTTCCCATTCAAATGCTAATTTTGATTCAAACTTATTTGCCAGAGCAGCTCCTTTTGAGAATGTAATGCTGAAAAAACACATAAAACAAACGATGGTCCCAATATGTGGTAAGTCTACATGAGGTAGAAAAACTCATGATGGGGGTCACATCACACCCAGAGTCAGAGTGTCCCCTAAAGGATTGTCAACCCAGAAGCCAGAGATGTAATTTCAGACTTACAAGATAACTTTTCATGTTGCAGAGGAGCCGTGTTGCCTCTATGGAGTTTAACTGCAGGCAGAAATATACCAGGTTCAAACGCCATATATATCGTATGGCTATCCATTAGTTCGGGTCAACAGGTACTTGTATTACACTTATTATATGCAGTAGAGCTGGTAGCTCAATAAGAGATTATCTATTTTGGGCAAAATGCAGATACACATGGTTATCTTAACCATGAGCACTGCTTTAGGTGAGTTGGTTATTTCAGTTTGTCCCAGTGGTGAACCATCACGCTCTATAACAGTCAGAGACCAGCTGAGATAAATGGATGTCATCGGGGTCATTTATCGCACCTGCGCCTCTCCTGCTGTGACAGCTCTAAACGTTGGCGGTGAAAAGGGTCTTTAGGTAATGACAGACCGCAATATAGAGAAGCCTGAAAATGGTTTTGAATGGTTTTGTCCACTTGAATGCACCGACTTGCACGTCAAACACAATTCTCTTATTGATTTTATGTTACGTGTTTTGTGTAACTATTACTGTTGGCTCAAACTTAAGTGTAGGCCCAAGCGTTCAGTCTAAGTCAGTTTATGGTCATAAATCCCAATCTAAAACACGTCTGGTGAAGCTTCTTCCAGAGTCACAGATGACACTGTGGATGTGATTTCTTTTTCCCTTATTTTTCCCTGTGATGAGCAAACAGATCTGTGCAAAATGAGAATTTGGCATTCCATCACACAGTTTTGATCAGCGGCAGCAACGTCTGCAAAATCTCTTATGTGGTATTTTATTTTTATGAGCCGGGGAGCTGGAAACACATTTGGAGATGCAAACTGAAATGCTCTTTTCCAGAGCCACTTTATGGTGAGCATATAACATCTACACAAACATTCAGACAGTATCGATATTTTGATGTTTAGACAGTAGATATAATGTTTTCTTTGTAATGGGGACGTCTATCTGACGGAAGGGCATGTGAGATAATCTACAGTTTACAGTGATACTGGATGCAAGATAATTATCACATTTGTATATTAAAAATAAAAAAATAAAGTCCAGTTGTATTATAAACAGTAACCTTAGGGGAGGAACGGTGTTGCCATTAAATGTAGTGTCACAATTTTGTGAAAAAAATGATGATTTTGTAGTGACTACGATATTGCTGCAACTCCCATCTGGCAAGTACAGACCACTAAATACCCTTCAACATGCATTTCAACCGGGGAATGTGCATCTCTTGTCAGTCTAAATTTTCATTCCATTACCTCCAAGCAAGGTATGAGACTAATGTTGCACAGCTGTGACAGCTGTGCATCAATACTGGAGCTGCTCATCCAGCTTGAGACATTAATGATATTCCTTATTGAATATAAATCGATATGGTGTCATTTATCATGTTTTGATGCTGCTTGTCACTCCCCTAATCTTCGCTATACTCCCTCTAAAATATACCTGACCTTGGCTTGGGGTGTTTGTTGGCATGGCAGCACACACACACTCCATGTCTACCGCATTAGCACTGGCATTGGAGCTGATGTTTGCTTTGCTTGGGCTCATTAAGCTGAGGCGCTTAGTGAATGCATTAGCAGCAGCAGTTGAGTCTTTGATGAAGAAAGTATAACTCTAACTTAAATTATTAGACTAAATTCTATGAGAACACCCGTTAATGAACTTGTGTTTAACCTATATAAGCTTTTGTTTTCAACAGCCTGCATCACAGCAAACTGGCTGTAGTGGCTTTCAGGATATTGCTATGCTAACACAATCACATTAACAACATGCTGATGGTTTGAATTAAAAACATTAAATATGGTCACCATCTTAGTTGTGATGAAATGAGCAAATAAGCACGAAGCAGTTCAGCTGAGGCTGATAGAACATCATTAGTTTTGCAGAAATTGGACAAAGTCTAATTTTGGGCCAATAGTGACACTAGCAGAAAAGCCAGAGGTTATAAAAGTTAATTTGATCCAGATGATCCTTCAGTTCAATCACAAGAAAGAATAAATCACATGCTTCATTGCCGATCTGTGCAGATTTGAGTTGTTTCCTCATCAGTGTCAGAGAGGAACTGTTTGGAAGTTTGTCTAAAACAAATGAGAAATCAGAGACCACAGTTTTTCTTTTATGTTGCGTTTTTGCAGACATACCTACAATCTCCCATGGATGAGTCAGCTGAAGATCTGCAGATCAGAAAACTCTAACTATAAATGCCCTCAAGCCTCAACAAGCTCTCAAGATGACGGTCTTACTATTTCAGAGGGTGTAACACAAAACGCATTTCACCAAATTAGATACAATTTCATCACTGTTTACACACCTGCAGGCAAAGACTAGCTCTAAAATTCAGCATGAGGAGTCTACAGATATTTTGTAACTCGTGGGCTAATAAAAACGCAGGATATTACCAGAGAAAAAGCTTTGTCGGACTCAAAAGTTGCCAAAAAAAACAATTCTAATATTAAATTTCAGTCCAAATATGGACTGACAGTTGTTTCTTTTTAATCAGAATTTCTGTCTGGCTTGTTATCAAGACGAAGGCAACATGATGGCTTCTTCCCAACTACCTTCAAACGTGTGATTACTGATGATATGCGGGATGAAACTCTGTTTCCTGGTTTGGTGGAATAGTCTCTCCAGGCTGAGCAGAAGGTGGTGAAGACTCAATATGTTGTGACAACTTTGTTTACTGCTGTTTGAATAATGCCACATAAAGAGAGGCGGTGTGGGAGCTTTTTGTGCAGCGGGACGTCATATTTCTTGTGACACCTGCAGCAAACCAAAGGCACCAATCCTAAACGCAGTAACTGTCAGCAGATAAATGACAAAAAATATATATATATATCCGCAAAAGTTTGAGGGGTTCAGCAATCGAGACACGACAATTACTTGTTCTTACACATATAATCAGCTCATTTCCCTAAATTGATATTTCCCTCACTATTATTGATGAGTGTATCGCAATGTTCAACAAACGTAAGCACCGTTGAGTTATGATTTGAAATAAATGCACAGTCATGCATTCCAGGGACGGGATTTATAATCTCTAGCCTTCAGCAGAAAAATCAGCAGAGCTATCGTTTGTTTTGCTCCCCTCCCAAGTGCATTATTTACCAGCTGGGAGGAAGTAAATTTCTTTTTCTAAATCACTTAATCAAACAGGAGACCACAATTTAGCAGGGATATGTCATAATTACATAATTGTTGGCAAACATGGTTGTGATTGCAACTTTACAAGTCACTCTACAGTTTCTATGTGACCGTTACAAACACACACACACCAGCAGCAAACATGCAAAACAGTGGCGTTATAAGTGTTTGTATATTTCATCATCGGGACTGATTAAATGGTGTATATTCAACCCAGTGCAGTTGCAATTAATTTGTGCTGACAAATCAATCAATCAATATCCAGCCAGATGAAACGCTGCTTATCTCTGAACTTAAGTTCACGTTCCCGCTAATAAACACATGTACGTGATTAGCATGTGCATGTGTGTATAATCTACCTTCATAGGAAGCATATGTATATTGTGTACATACATATGCATATACAAATGCACATATAAACACTACCTGTGTAGACTAGACGGCATCTTCTAGCGAACAGGACTCACTGTTGCCATGGAAACAGCCCGATACAGATGCAGCAAGGTGTTGGGCGTGTCCCTGAGGGATTTTGCTTTGAGCTGACTTCAGCACATTCCTCAGCAAGAAAATAAATAAGTAAATAAATAAATAAAGTTGCATGCATCCTGCTTCACCTCACCGTAAAAGAGTGCTGTGTTGAGACGCGGCCGCTGCTGGAGTCTTGTTTATTGATCTTACTTGTGATGAGATTAAAAAGTTTCTTGAATACCACTGCAATATGAGAAATTCATGCCATGCACCCGCAGGGGAGAAACATATAGACGGCATTAAAGGAAATGCTACTCACTATGACAAACATCGGGTCGTTGCTGAGGGTTTGTGGATGGAACTGAGTCAGCCGTGGTGAGGCATCACTGAGGCACCTGGAGTGACGGAGCAACTCCTCTTCCTCAAGAGGAAATAATCTATGCCTCGTCATGAGACATACAGTAGACACCATGAGCCTTACATGTATCACACAGTGCTGTACATCATAGCTGGTTAACTATCCCAGATTATCTCTATTATCCCCAGCCTGTGGACCTATACAGAGATTTTCTCCTGCAGCGTGAAGCTGTATTAAAACTGACACTGCACATTGCCCTCCTGGAGGAATGCCTCATGCAGGTTTGGACTGTGGCCTCAAAGGGATGGACCGATGTTGTCTGATGGTGTGCCACTCCTCCACTGGTGGCATATGGTGATTCAGAGTGTTTTGGAGGGGGGGCTGTTTGCACCGTCCAACTGGTCTCTGCCCTGTTCCACTGTTGTATTAACTACCCCTCTTGCTGATGATAATATACACAATACCATCCACAACATATTATCTTCCGTTGTGTTTAAGCATCACATTGTTGCTGCTTGGTACTAAGTAACTTAAACAGTATAACATATGAAAACCATATGTTGCATCACTGGCCGCCAGCATATGACAATCTGTTACTGGTGAAAGAGAAAAACCGAATACCACACTGCTTTCTGTAAGTTTTGCTTTAAAAAAAGAAAAAAAAATCACCATGGAAATGGAAATAAGGAAATGATTTTACTTTTAGGTAATCTCCCTTGTTCTTTGAAGCACATCAAAATATCAGGAGCTAAAATCATCTTTCAAGTTCTGTGCAAAGCTGTATTGACCAGATAATATTGTGAATATCCTTATCACAATTTGAAGCTTCCTCTGCAAAGCAAAAGAAAATCTCACTGGCACACAGACGAGACAGGGAGACAGGATACCAACCAATAAAACCCAGTCATTTCTATGCAAACATGCAATAACTACTAATGAAATTAACAGTTATCTCCAGGGTACGTTGAAGCAGTCAAAAAGCGTATGGGCTGGTGAAAAGTAACACCTGTCACTGGGACATGCATCTTCTTCTGTGGGAGGGCATTGACAGCAGCAACATACCAATGCTCAAAGAGGAATATTTACTGAGAAATGCTTGTACACCCACCTGATCTTTAAAACTGTATCCAATGAAGAGAAAAAGAGGGTTGACGTTACAGAAATCTTTGCTGCAGTGGCTAATAGCTTATATTGCCTGTATCATTTTCTCTATCCGCAGCACTTACCCTCACACAACAGGGCCTGTCACTCAGATAGCAGCACAGATAACATGGCAAAAAGAAATGAGTGCATGCTCTTCATTTTGCCTGCCCCGGGGGTGTTCCTATCTCAAAATGAGCCGTAGGAGACCTTACACAGAATCATGAAAAAAAAAGATAAAAAAATTAGGAGATACATTTAAAGTCATGCTCAGAGGGGTATTACCCAAGTTGAGATAACAGCAACTGCTATCCAGGCAGTGCTAGGACTCAGCATGCTGCTCTTGATGGAATTTAAATCTCTGGTGGAGCCCAGATCTAAACCTTTTGAGACGGTGGTGCAGTGGCCCTGCTACTCCCATCACTTAGAGGGTTTCCAACTCACATGATTCTGCCTGGGAAGTCCCATTAGCTCGGTTAGACTCAGGATATGTGGCTGCGGGAATGGATGTCCTGAAGCCCACTTTGACACAGTGTTGCTTTGATCCAACCGCCACTTTCTCGAGCTCTGGGTGCTGCTGTGTGAAGTATCAGTCCCTCACAACGTGACTGTACGGCCTTGGCTGCTGAAATGTCTACTTCTGTGGCCTGAGGCTCAACTCTGCTCTGTACAAAGGCTGAAATCTACAGAGGACATCCAGGATTGTCAATGGAACTCATCCTTCAGGTTCCGTGAAAACTGACTTGAATAAACAAACATGTCCAGTCATATGTGGTGTGCTTCACTTCCAATTTCACAGCAAGTCCAGGTGTGTCCACTGGGCTCATCACTCTACCATTCACAAGCCTCTGCAGCATCTACTTTTACAAGTTGAACAATTTTTGCTATCCTCTTATTCTCACTTTTTTCTTTCTTTTTTAAAACTGTAATCACTGCCAACCAGCACCTGCTGTGAGACCCGGCATGCCTGAGCATGCTGCATCCTTTCCCTTGCACATGGGTTTATTTGTTGTGATTTGACATTTAACCCCCAGTGCTCTGGGGCCTGTGAGAAATACAACCTCATTATTGACAGATGTGGAGGTAGCCAGGTGACCTTTGTGCAAAGCTTAATTATAGGTTATTGTTGTTTCAGTGGGACAGGGAATGACGTTTACTTTTGTCTATAAGAGAAAGGAGCTCTAGTCTGACCTCAGCTCTCTTTTGTCCACAGCACAGACATACACATTCTCTCACACTCACATCTAGGGGGCATTTTAAGTCTCTAATCAATGTAAATGTGGATGTTTTTGAACTGGGAGGAAATTCAAGTACCTGGAAAAAACCTGAAAACGCAAGGGGAACTTACCACCGCTAACCATTCAGCTACCAGGTACCTAATGGCAATAAATAATAATAAAATAAACAGCAATAATAAGGTCTCTCCTGCAATTTAGCTGGAATGTTTTTTTTTCTCCCATATAAGACACTCTGGATAAAAGTGTCCTCTGAATTGCAAACTTTTACAACAGGTATGACACAGCATAGCTAGCTAAAATCTCTCTCCCTCTAACCTCGCTTTTCAACAGTTATGATAATCAAGGTTTTTCTGGCTCTTATATGTTGGATAACCTTGACTAAATAATGAATCAAGGTACACTCATCCTAAATCCAACTTTGTGAACTGAAATTCTTTTGTCAGTCCCTCTGTCCTTCAGGTCTGGAATCAAGTCAGCCCTCAGCTGCAGAAACATTTTCTCTTTATTCCACAGCTGCAAAAGCAGAAAGTCATTCACTTTTAAGAACCACTAGTCAACATGAACACATCTGAATCCTCAGATATGACCATCTAATTAAGGCTCGCTCTGTTTGCAGCTCTCTGCCACAGCATCACTAACAACTCACTCTCTGCCGTTTTCACTCATGTCATCGGTTTGCTCATTAAATAAGTAACCACATATCAAATTGGAGTCTCATGTACTGTAATTAAAGCCGGTGTCACTCACATTTGCTTTTCTAAATTGAATGTTTGGAGAAGAGATGTGGCATGAGAGTGATGCTGGTGTAAAACGACATGATGGCGGTAAGTGCGTACCGTTTTTGTTTGAATGTAAAAGCTGCACTTTTTCTCCTCCTCCACTAATGGCTCCAAAACAACTATCTGGAAGTGCTGCAGTTAAAATACGCTGAGCCAGAGAGGACCTGCTTAATCATTTAGGAAAAAAAGAAGAGTACTTTCTTGTTGGTAAGAATGATAATGAAGTGCAAAACCCTCTTGCATTTTTTTTTCTGGGAGTGTCTAATGAGAGAGGTGCCCTACTTTAACAAAGAGTCTATCTTTTGCAGCACACACAAAAATCCAGACAAGACAAATATAGATAACATAATTAAATCAAACAATGTGGAGAGAAAATAGGAGCTCAGTTCGACGAGCCGCTCAAAATGGTGAACTGGATACTGAACAGCAAAGCCCTGGAGACACTGAAGACATACAGTCAAGATGATTTCTGGGTGATGCCGAATTGTTATTTTTGTGGTCGGTGCTGGCTGTGAAGCTCTGAGGGACTCAGACGTGCGCCTGACATGCTGAGTTTTTAATTAACGCTCACTCAGTAAAAAAAAAAAAAATAAAGCATGCTTCGTTCATCTGTTTTATCTTCTAAAATGTTTATTTTCACTCTTTTAATAAGTGAGTTCAAACAGAGCCAAATATTTTCCTATATGCGACTCCCAGTCAAATGCTTTTAGTGTGCGAGTCATTCAACATTAAGCGCACATTCAGTGATCAAAGCAGGTTGCTTTTTTGTGCTTTGAAAAGCAGACAAGGATAGTGCAAAGTCCGAACATGGTCTATCTATACTGTATGCAAGGCAGGTTTTATTTTATCCATCCATCCTTTATCTAACCCACTTTGTACCCAACAGTGTTGTGGGGGTTTGCTGGAGCCAATCCCAGCATACACTGTCACACACACACACCTTAGGGCGATTCAGAGTCTCCAATCGACCTAAACATGCATATTTTTGGACTATGGTTGGAAACCAGAGTAACCAGACAAAACCCACACAGACACAGGGGAGAACATGCAAATTCCATATGGAAAGGCTCTTAATCCATCCGTGAGACAAATCTTGGACCTTCTTGCTGTGTGGTGGCAGCACTAACCACTGAAATACTGAATCACCAGATTTTATTTCATGTGAATATATTTAGCCGGAGGAAAGATACTTGATGGTGCTGTGGTCCACAGCCATCGTGTGACAGTTTCACCATTGTAGCACACATTTAGAAGATGCTGTGTGGTAATGAGATGCATTTATTCATTCTTAGCAAACTAAATTAAACTCCACAGTGTCTGAAAAATGGTGAGTGTAGATTTAATTTTCACTATTTTTGTCAAACCACAATTTTCAATATCGAGAAAAGACCTGAGCTCATAATGAATTTACAGCAACTTCTGAATGGAGAGTCAGTGAGTCGCCGTCTTTGAGCCGAGGCAGTGCTGGTACAGTGCTGTTCCAGTGCTGGTACAGCTTTGGTGTTTCATTTGGCGGTTCTGATGAACATGTTCCAGAGTGGCACCACTCATCTGCTGGGCCAGAAAACATCAGACATCAGAAGCGGGGGGGGGGGGGGGGTTATCGAGACAAATGAGAACAACAAGACCACATGAAGGGGCCTTTTTAAAAAAAAATATAAAAAGAGACCACAAGAGAGAAACCGTGAATATGAAGAAATGGAAAATAAATAAGTCAAAGAAAGACCATAGAGATCCTGTAGAAATCCACATTTTGATCTTTTGGACTCTATCCTCTGGGAGTCACGGGCGGCCAAGTAACTGATCTATAACGTCATGCAATGACATGGTTACCAAACCACCACAAGGCATGAAAACCCAAATAGGCTCTCAGCTGGTCTGACCAACAGTGAACCAGCAAAAGCACAAGCATCAACCCAGCACCTGCACCAGAACTGCTGTTTTATAACACACTGTTAGGACTTGTGTATTCACATAATATAATTATAATATACAATATAATTGCAGCCGCTGAATACTATAATGATCATCCAGTGGCCATTTACAGCAGTTTTGGATCAAGAGGCAGTTATAATGATCAACAAATACAGAGGCAAGAATGGTGCAGTTCAAGCAATACCCATTCAACCATCCATTATCTTGCATGCGTTGTAGTCAGTGGTGTGGTGGAGGTCTGCTGGAGCCTGTCCCCAATTCAGAGTCTCAAAGTGACTTGTATACCATCTTAAGCAATATGATGCACAGAATTTCTGTTTTTATAGGTTTGTCTTTCAAGGAACATGCAATGTACATGTATGCATGGCATTTCTAAACAGCCTCTATGACTGCATGCATTTCAGTGTATTTTCTTCTGTCTGCTTTCCTAGTGCTAAAATGAGTATTAATATGTAATGTGGCATTGAGCGACAGACTGACTAACAGATGACAGTGAACACCTGTAAGCCTCACGACCTTGATCAGAGCATCTTTGTGGCAGGTGCCATCCTAGCTGTTATTAATAGAATAGGCGCTGACTGCACTCCAGCAGGTCGTTGATGTCTGAGGTATTCAAAGGCCCTGATCGCTGAAAACTAATGGCGTTCATTTGGATCTGACAGCTTGGTATTTGCAGGTCCCTCTTGAACTGATGAATTGCATAATTTGGAGTCATTTGTTTACCAGGCCTGTCTTGTGTGAGCTATTTTGCCTCTGTAGAACTATACAATAACACGACTGGAATTGGATATGATTAATAGGTGAAGTTATAATGTTAAAGCTGATTCTTGTGAAATAATATCTGTGTGGGCTTTGTTTCCTCCCTGAGCTCAGGTTTTCTGTAGAAAATACTAGTGTTGTTTCTGTAGAGAAAAGTTTAGTAAACATCAAACATCAGATGACAGAGGTGGCTGAAACATTGTTTTGTCGCTTTTGAACTGCATCTGATTGTTTCCCATTGATGTCAGATGATGCTAGTGTCTAGACTCACCCAGGGCTGTTGGTGAACTGTGGCATAATCAGTCCAGCTTGCATGGCAGTCTCCACAAAGATGATAAGCTGATCAAATCCCCTGCCCAAGTAGTCCAGAGGGAGTTTGCAACATGGCAATCTGTGAGCATCTCTAGCAGAGAGCCAAGGAGCCTCAGCTGAGATATGATCAAAGGATCCAAACTGTGCCACTGTAGGGAGGTAGGCGAGCAGCACCAAACACTTCAACAAATGCACCAGTCAACAGAGTTGCAAAGATGAGTTCATGAGAGATAACCTTCAGCGATCATTTAATATGCGGGGTCTCTCAGGAAAACGTTCGGAAAGAAGCTGAGTTACAACATAATCTTTGCTCTTATATTGAACTCAAGAGTTTGTATTTTTTCTTTGCTAACAAGATTCACACTGACACAAGAACTATATACACTCATTGCTCAGAAAGTTGTATCACAAAAATAGATGGAAATAGACAGATGTGAGATGGCAGATCAGATGAGACTTAAAGCTAGCAATGATCAGACACTGTTTTAGTGGACCTGAGCGTTGACAGCATTGATGGTTACCTTAGCAAAATATCTTACTTCTTCTGTGACTGAATGTGTCTGGGTCTGCTAGAGTCAATCCCAGCTCACATCGGGCAAAGGCTAGGGATACACACACACAAGCACACACACACACACACACACACACACACACACACACAGGGAAAATTTAGAGTCTCAAATCAACCTAAAGGGTAGAACATGCAAGCTTCACACAGATCTACCAGTGGTATGAGGATGAGTCAAACCACAGAACCTCCTGCTGTGAAGGCAACAGTGCTAACCATTCATCAACCATGTCATTTATTGAGAGTTCAGTTATTTGAGCATTTTTTTTCTGTCCACCACGGTGAAATTCATTATGGAAGTTCTGTAATTAGAGTCAGTAGCCGGGAAAGTGAGTCATAATATATCAGCCTAGCAAGGTACTGTGTAATATTAACTGTCCCCATAGCATTATGTCATCAAACATGTTTTTTTGTTTTGTCATCCTGCAGTTTCATCAGACTCTTTTCTGTGCCATCTACAAAGTGTCTTTTCATCCATGCGAATGCAACTTCAATATTACAACATGGATTTGATCTTACACTAAGCAAGAACAAGGATTATTCCCTGGTTCTTCTTTATCCACAACGGAAAAATCTTTGGAGGCTAAATGTCAGAATGGATTGACAATCGCCTGGAGTAGAATACAGAACTGATTCCCATAACCCAGACTAATGTTTGTCTTTTGTGCGTGTGTGTGTGTGAGTGTGTGTGCATGTGTCCTTAGTGTCAAGGTAACCATCAGTGGATAGACAGTGGAGCGCCAGACTAGAAAGAACAGCGCAAAGGCCGGCAACAGTGCATGTCCACAGATACACGCCCAGCACACTATGAGCCTTTCCCTCCAGAGCTGTGTTTTATTTCACCTTTGATTTCAGGTTGTCATGTAGGCTCTAGAAAGTCCCAGTCGTATTCACCCCCCTACAACACTGCACACATGCAGAGACATTCAGACGTACAGGATGTGTTTATTGTTTGCCTTGACAGGAGCATCCATGCACATCTGCTTTTACAGCATGCACAGCTGTTGTCAGTCAAATAAAACTGACAATGAAAATTTAGTTTGCCAATTTACATCGGAGCTTTAATCTCGCCATCTTTCTGTTTAATTAGCAGCCTATTAAATCTCAAAATAATTTAATTATTGCGGCGTTATCCCAGATGTTGACTTGATTAATGTTGACCAGTAATCTTTAATGTGGACTAGACGGGCAACATTTTGTCAGTTCTTCAGCATGGATGACTTTCCAAAAATATGTATTGAATGGCAGAATGACAATAACGCATGGTGTAATCAATTTTAGTTAGACCTACATTCCAATCAAATGGTATTATTGCTGCCAAATGCAAAACAATAAGCAGTGGTGGAGAAAAGCAACACACAGATCCTTTCATGCTGTGAGGGACAGTGTTCCCAAAGTAAGACAAAGCCAAAAATTACACAGTGCTGATTGCTTTATACGTGATTATTCATGATTGATTATTTCTGTACAAAGCAGGTGCGTGAGCTGGCATCCACTTTTGGGAGTGTGTGGGAGTAAACATCAGACATGTGTGCAGTTTAGTACACTGATGGAACACAATGGGATTCATTAAACTGAAGAATCGATCAATTTAGGCAGAGTATAATTGAAACAAAGACATTTTTTAGACATATATTTTTTTATTTTCTGTCCCTCTGCTCAGTCTTTATAGCAGTGTCCTCCAACCTGCAGCCATGCAATGAGAGACAGATGGATGTCTAAGCTAAGGGTGACAGATTTAGAACACATAAATACTGCCTGATGCAATCAAAGGCAATATATGTTTGTCTTTTTTCTTTGCGTTGCTTCCCACACCTCGCAGTTCAAAAGCCGCAAGTACACATGGAGTGAAAGTATACACCAAATGTAACTGAGAGATCTTAGCATCCTTATCCCATATTTGTTTTGACAGTTTTTTTACCCCCTTTCATTGACAGATAAGAGCCAGGATGAGTGACACATGGTACTTCCTGCCATTTGTTGGGAGCAGGGTGCCGTTTCCATGCCGTGACAACAGAGTATAATGTATTAGCCCGACCCAGCGGCGTGCATTTCTGCTGAGCCGCAAGTGCACACAGCCTCTCGTTATGACTGAAATTTATGTTGCCACGTGAATAATTAAAGAGCCGTGTTTGTTCTGTGGTGTTCGAGAACATGTGGAGACTTGGCATCACATTGTGAGCTTGCTACAAGGATTTCATTGACTTTCAAGGAATGCAATCATCATAATGTCTTAGCGGATTATTTTGGTCAGATCACTGCGCTGTGTGGGAGGGAAGGTGAGGCGGGAGAGTGCCTGATGGGATCAGTAAAATTGGCAAAGCGGTAAAATGTATAGGACCATGATGGATGGCTTGGAAGAGGGATGCAGGGTAATATTTTGGGAGGGGAAATCTCATTTTCTCCAAGCTAGCTTAAGGGAGCACTGAACTCAATCAAACATAAATGTAATCAAACATGTCATCGCTCTTTGTGGCTGTGCAGGGATCTCTCTGACCACAGACTTACAGTACTTTCCCTCTCTCTCCCCTCCGCTCTGTGTCCCTCCCTCGCCCGCCCCACATCACTCCATAAACAAAACAGCCAGAGTGGTCGAGGTCACAGTGAGGTCATATTGTAAAACTCCACAAGGGCACCACTTTATTGTTGCTGTTTGATAGAATAATTCTATTTTTCCTCTTTTTTTCAGTTTTATCTTACTCGCTCACAAGGGCACCCATTTGAAGCTCCTTTACTGAATGCAGAATCAGTTCTGCATTCAGTAAAGTAGCAGCATCCGAGTAAATGTTGGGAGCGCGTCTTTTCGTTACATGTCTAATGTTGCGGAGCATGCACTGAACATATGGTATTTCAGAGCCAGAGATAACAACGCTGCGTGGGACAGTGCTGCTGTTGGCTGACAAGACCCAGACAGGCTGCCGCTGTCGATATCCACTATACGAGCAATGCTTTGAGCGCCTCGGCACCGAGCATACAATACGTCCCTTGGGAAAACAGAACTATAGGGGGGTATTGATTCACAGCCCCTCCGTTTGTACGACGCCACTAGCACTGATGCCAGACTCGCTGTAGTTGTGCTTGGGACATAATGACAATGAGGCAGAGCGTGGCAACCGAGATTCCAAAACAATGTTGTTTATTAGCCGCAGAACCTGACACCTCAGCTGACACGTGACTGCAGACGGCAGAGAGCACATTTGAAAGAATGTTTCTAGATGGATGAGTTGCAAAGGGGAGGCTGAGTACTGTAGATGGACAAAGGGTAAGTGAAGGTCACAGGTTTCTATCATGTGTCAACCCAGTACAAAACGTAGCCATACACAATCCATTATGACATGCTTAGAGGATATCTGCGGTGGCAGCACATGGCTTGGTTGAATAGTGTTTCATAGCAAGAAGGTCACCAGTTCAGATCAGACAGAGTGCCTTTTCATGTGGGGAGTTTGCATGTGATCCCAATATCTGCATGGGTTTTCTCTGTGTACCCATTTTTCCTCCCACAGCCCAGAAACATGCCTGTTAAGGTCGATTGGAGACTCTAAATTGCCATCAGGTGTAAATCTGAGAGTGAATGATGTGCATCAGTGCCCTGTGATGGACTAGAGAGGCACAAGCAGAACCTTGTGATACCATTGGGTAGAAATCGGGTAAAATGGATGGATCTGGTTCAAGAGTAATCCAGGATGAATGGAGTGCATACTTTATCTTTATTCAGAAAGTACTTTACTATCACTAGTACTAAAAATTCTTGGAATTTCCCTGTTGTGGGATGAATAAAGGCAAATTCTAGTCTATTCTCCTACTGTTAGGAAATACCTATGCTTATATTGTTGTAGAAGTTGAAAACAAGAGGATAACAATAGGCGCTGAGAGCCAATGCAGGAGCCATTACCTGCCCAGTGTAGACAGCTGCTCGGTGAAATTGGAAGAGATGTGCTCCATCACACAAATCTAATAGAGATGACAGACAAGCATGGCTGGCACACATCCGGTGTAGATAGACTGCAGTATGTGAAATGTGCCATAAATACAGTGCATAGCGGAACGTAATGTAAATTATGTTTGTTTTTTTTTGTTCGTTTTTTTTATTCCTGTCTAACGTGTCTAACTAGCGGAGGGGATTGCTTTGCATCAGAAAAACACTTAATTGCAGTACACAATATTCTGTGGGGATTTCATCTGTGACCAGTCAGTTTCTTCATCGCCTCAACTATTTGTCCAGTAATCAACAACAACATGACTCAGACATTAGGCAACAGCACAGAGGCGTGAGATAGATACGCCACTATCTCACTCTAATAGGATAAAAAAAAAATTGCAGTTTCATTTTGGGCTCCGTCTGTTTGAACTGAGGGCAGACTTAATTGCCCTTCTGATGTTATTGAATCTTAATTGATTTACACCAAGTCTTTACGTCTTAGTCTTTTCATTAGAGTGATGATTAAATTGCTCTCAGCAATTTTTTTATGTTTCTTTTCATAATAACTTGGACACCTTTGAGACAGTGCAGGATGAAGGCTTGACAAAATGGCACAAAGGTAAAGTGACAATTGGCTGACAAAGTTAACAGTAATGACATTGAATTAAATTAAGGTAACAGATCTTTTAAAAATACTTTGCAAAGGTTTTTTATGTTCCATTGCAAATTACATTTTTGTATTTAGAAATGTAAGGATATGGGAAATCATGAATGGATAGCATTTGAAAAATAATTTGTTCTTGAGCTGACAAAGTAAAATATTTTAACAATAGATAATATGTTACCTTTCCCATTTATGGTATGTTCACCTAATGTTACCATCCTGCTGTGACTTCTTTGTCATCTAGTATCTACTTGAACATAAGTGAATGCAGCATTAAATTGAACTCCGTTGTCGTCTGCTTATCTAAAGTCAGCTCGTGGGGCTAGTCGCTTGAGTCAGGAACCCTAGATTTCAGTTAACTCTGACTTTAACACCTTAATAAAGCTGCCACCCAGAGCTTGTCACGTAACTCAAGTTTTCCTTTTCCACCTAAAGTTAACTTCATATTAGTTCACACAGACAGACTTAGAGAGAATTTTGCTTTAAGATGTTGTTCTCACCATCAGAGGAATGGGAAGAAAGCCAGAAAAGAACCTTTATTTCCCTCAGACCTTGTTCTGTGGATGTGCTGAGTCCTGTAACTGAGGTCTGAGCTCTGCCGTTGTGTTTCTCCTGCAACAAAGCTATACGATGAAAACAGATTTTTGAGAGACGGATTTGTTCAAATTGCAATTTCCCAGAGCAGCTGCATTATAAATAATGTTTACCATTAGTCAATTACCATATGAAGGGATATTAGAAACTGATGTGTAGTTTCATGAGAATGAAAAGGAGAGGAAAATGTCCCAAGGTTCATGCAAAGGTCTCCTCTTTTCTGAGGATTAGCGAGTTATGAAAAACTGGCAGGATTATAGGTTCTGATCTCTGTCACAGATTTTCTTTTCACTGATGAAAATGCGTCAAAAGTAAACGTCATCTAAACACAATGACCGTCTTAGTGTTCATGGAAACATTCATAGTTAATAGGCACGCTTTAGAAATGGCAGATAATAAGTCGATCACCTATTCTTCATTTTTCATGGCCGTGACTACGGAGTGAGCGTCTCACATCAGGTAATCATCTGCCTCCTTAAAATGATTCACAACAACACAACACAATGCAGCCTTTCTGGCTTTCCATGTGTGTTTTGTGTCATGATGGCCACCTCAGAAATACTTTCAATTATCATTGACAGAGATCTGAACTCCACGAGAAGACTATCTTACATCTCCCTCTCCTTTATTCTCTATTTGTCATCCATCAGCTAAAGCACAACAATGAAATGCAGGCACTGAATGGATCTTTGGGGGAGGCTTGGGATCCTTAGTAAACAGCAAAGGCTCTCCTTTGAATGGTACATTTCATTTGGTTTAAGTGTTGATAAGGCAGGGCCATGACTTTGAGGTGATTGATTTTAGTTTGAGGAAAAGGTCATGTTTAATGACTTGCAAGTGCTTCAACGCCAGCCTTGATCTATTCCAATTTAGGCAACTAAATATCCGACAGAATGCTGTTTAATCAAAGTTAAAAGGGATTTAATTAGAGGAGTTTTTCAAGATATTTCACTGTAAGTTGACTCAACAGTTTCCTCACTCAACAGGATCTCTGAACTGGAAACA
Source organism: Karalla daura (assembly GCA_029224185.1). Taxonomy (NCBI): domain Eukaryota; kingdom Metazoa; phylum Chordata; class Actinopteri; order Chaetodontiformes; family Leiognathidae; genus Karalla; species Karalla daura. Next base: position 14,325,453 of record CM055193.1, on the reverse strand, counting down.
GATTGCAGTAAACTCTCTTGACAATCCTGACGTGGGTACTGTGTTAACAGCAGTAATACTACGATGCAAGCAGGGTAAAAAGATCCACAAAGTGCTGACTTGCTCTCAAGCTCAATGGTCGTGTTCCAGCTTGTTGCACTCAAAACCAATACGTTGGAGAAAAACAGTCAGAGAGTTGCATTCATCTCTTTTATATCAGACACACTTGCTGTAGTGTATCAGTTTTGTTTTGGGTATTTTTTCAATTAAACACATAATAATCAATAAATATTTGGCTTTCTTGAGTCTGAACATGAAATGTATTACCACAGACGTAGGCTGTGGCACCCACTGGTAAAAAAAAAAGTTATAAATATATATACTATATATAAATGTATATATATATAGTGTATATATATATATATAGAGAGAGAGAGAGAGAGAGAAAGAGAGAAGGAAAGAAAATAAAAGGCTTTATCATTCTGTTGAGTGCAGAGCCTTGAGTTACTGAGTGCTAAAAACACATGCTAATGATGGCAGGCAGGTACCAGTGAAAGCTCCTTAGCTGTAACACGGCAAAGAAGGAGCAGAAAAGTTGATGCGATAACCTTTCTTTGGGGACCACTTTAGTAGTGTTGTGCACACAGGGTGCAGAGGTACTTAAAGAGACTCTCATTTCACTTTCCTCTCAACTGCCAGTCCCCTTGTCTCTGTCCTCCACCCCTCAAGTATATTGATTTGTCACAAGAGTGAGGCTGAAAACGAGGCAGGAATTGCTGGAGTTTGGATTCTGTTAGAGAATTAAATCTGAGACGTGTATGTTTGTGATACGCTGCATGTCATCACGTGCCATATAGTTTAATTACTCGATTAGATTCATCTTTATACTATGTGATATGCACATCTGCAGAGTAAGCTGACAGCAGTAAGGAAACCACCCAGAAGCTTGAGGAGTTACAGCACTTATCTGCAAGAAAAAGAAGTCTAGACGATTCAGTGGCTGAGGGGCAGCACGGTGGTCCACTTATTGGAAGGTCACTGGTTCGATCTTAACCCCTGCAGCCTCCGTGTTGCGGTTTCCTTGGGCAAGGTACTGCACCCTAAGCTGCCCTGTGTGAATGATGTGTGGATGATTAAAGGCTGAGTAGATGGGCTGTGCAGGGAACAGTAGCCTCTGCCACCAGTGGATGTATGGGAGTGAATTGGGTTAATGTGTGTGAGTGAGTGAGTGAGTGCTCATGAAGACCAGATCAGCACTATACAAGAGCTAGTCCATTCAGTGACAGGAGTCGTAGGACATGATGATCATCTACTACACACAGCAAATTAGCCGCTATCATCCTCCTAAGCCACCTGAGACCTGCCAACGCATAACAGCCACTGTAGCCCACACAGCTCATCATGTCTCTTCTCCGTAGGATTCTATTTACCCAGCTCTATTGTCAGGGTTGTGCATAATTAAAGTCCAAAAAGAGTAATTGGAAGACAAAGGAAAACTCTCATAGCTAACAAGTTCGTTAATTGCTTCTTCCAATTAGCACACTTTTCCAGCTTGGCTGTCCATGGTGCAAAGAGTTCACACAGTTTTTCCAACACACGTGTTTGTTTCATCGAGTGTGCTGTCATAACTGTTGGCAGACCATTCCTCTTCTCTGGATTTAACACTCAGACAGTGGTCCAACAGAAAATAGATGGTGCAATACAGTTACTGAGCTACAACCGCTCTTTAATTTTGGAGTCTGGCTCTTCATTTCCTCTAAGGTCATCACTGTTAGGACAGCTTGGAGTAAGTGGATTAATTTTGCAGCATAATTTCATCACATTTAATAAATGTGAGACCAGAGCGTTATACTTCATTTTATCAGTTACAAATAAATGTGTCCACTCTAACCACCTCTCTGAGACCAGCAGCAGACGCTAGACCACATCTGCGCATTACAGAATAGCATACTTGTTTTAACTAAACAATGCATTATGCACCTGCTTCAGTGCACGAACATTTTCTTTTTTTTTTTTTCAAACCAGTATTAGTGGGTCGTTGGAGTCACACACAGATATCACAGACTTTCCATCATACCATTGCTCTATTTATAAGCCTCCCCATACACCAGTTCTGCTCTCCGGGGAGGTCATTAATTTGCCTCTCTGTCAGTGGTATGCCCCACAAAAAGTCCATCAAAACTTGCAGGCTGCTTATCTACGTGCCTACTTTTGCTACACTAGAAATCATGGCGGTGTGAATTCTCATTAGAGAGAAGTCGTTTAATTACCCTGTCATGACAAATGCCATGAGAACCCCAAAAGACAGATGACCCTATTGTTTTTGTGTGTTGAATTTCAACCCAAACTGAATCATCCCACAACAGTGTTTACAATTATAAACATCATGGGTCTGTCTGCTCGGGAAAATGGGACAAAGAACTTATTGTGGCGCCTGTGCCACACGTTAGCTCTGGAGGACAATCTGTTTGATGTTGGCCAGCTGCTGCACAGTTCTGATCCTCTTTTACTATTCTTCTTCATTATTCTTCCCTACATTTAAGTGTTCATGATAAGATGGGAACAGCAGGACAAGATGAAGGAGGAACTGTTTTCCAGTGACGATAAAGTGCTCCCCAGATAAATGTAATACAGTTGGTGACTCTGATAACCCAGGTTGCTTCATGTGTGGTTGTTCCCTCTCTGTGCCTGCCTCAGCATTTATCAGCGGACTTCAATAGCAGGTTGACCCCATGACCTGCATGAGCTTATATCACGCTTTTCATTCCAGGCATAGTACAGCGGGGACTGTGAAAGGTGTTTAATGAACTGTCTTGTAAGATGGTTGTGCTTGCCCATCAGCACTCCTCAGCAATCCTCGATGTTTCTGCATCACTTTCTTATTTACAGCCATATCTCGGCCGCTTTTTGCTGAGCCACGGCTTTTTCCCCCGAATTGGAAAGCCCCGAAGGTGTGAATAGTTCATCTGCAGAAAGATGCATCATTTGTCAGGATTTGCATGTAACAGAGGAGACTGTGAAAAACAAAAAGTATTTCGGAGACATCAGCAGGCCTGTGTGCTCGCATTTAATCCGTCTGATTTTATACGCTGAATAATTCAGGGTACAGAATGACTCACAGCTCAGATAACGGCAACGTTTTGTTAATGTTGAATGCTAAATGGAATGGATATAATATACTGTAATATTCTAAAAATATTTTGGCTGAAGTGGCATCCATTGGTCTGTGAGAGCAGCCACTGGTCAATGACTCTTTGTCAAAAAGCTGCCGGGAGCGTGCTAGATCTGCTCATCGTTGATTTGTTCAGTATTGATCAGTCTGCACATCAGTGGCAGTGCTGAAATAGAAAATCGGGTTTTTATATGTACATAGTTGAACAAGCGTATATTCCTAATACTCTTTTCACAGACAATGATTTGGTACTTTCCCACAGAGTTTCACTGAGAGATTCTTTGCTCTCAGCTGTCTTGATCTTGGGACTACAATTATTGAGTTTCTGTGAGCTCGCTTTGTGCAGAGCACCTCTGTAGGAGATGGAGAAGAACAAATGCACCAGAGTCTTTGTAGTGAAGGGGAAAGCACATACAAGCACCACTTGTTTTTGTCTTGAGGTGAAGCTAGTGCTGGAATTCATTTCTACAAAGCATAAATGTTACAATAATTTACAGACAACATTATGCATAGCAGAGTATGCAGCAGGTCAAGAGCACTCTCAGGACTGCAGTCGGTTTCATAGGGTGCTCAAAACACAAACAAACAAGACTTTAAAATTTCATATTGCAGTATTAACCACCCTGTATGAACCTTGCATTTGAGCTGACAACTCGTCAACTTGTTTATTCACAAGTATTGCGCTCATGCTGAAATTTATCAGATAAGAAAGTGATCAAAGTCTTATGTGGAGAAAGCTTCACTATCAACAGCTGTCATTACAAAAATAAAAAGGGTTTTCTTTGACAATGATAAGGCACCAGCTTATAAAACCAGTCAACAAACAGGCCCATTAAGAGGCAGGTCAGTCAACGCGGAGCTACAGTACATGTCAGCCTTGATGTTGTGAGATTTTCTGCCTAATGTAGGAGGGAATTTAATTACAACTGTTTACAAATGAGTTTCTATTAGAGCGGTGATGTTGGTTAATCGTGCTGTAAGACACTGCTGTTCAGGTTTCTGCTGGTGCCTATCGCAGGGCACCCACACTATTCACTCTCACACTCACAGTTAGGGGAAATTTACAGTCTCCAATCGACCTTGATGCATGTTTTTGGACTGTGGAAGAAACCCACGCAGACATTAGGAGAACACGCAAACTCCAGGGACAGTCTTGCTGTCTGCCGAAAGTCCTTTTCGCTGAGTCACTCCAGTTATCCATTTAAATGCTTTATTGTTGTTTTTGAGATCAACACCTTGCTGCAGTGACACAGTCTTCTGTGGATAAAGTTATGCTCATTTAAGTTTCTAGGCAATGTCAGCTAAAGTGGGTATACTGCAGTACCCTTAGCTTAAATTATAAATGCTAGAAAATATGCTTTATAGTTTAAATATATGGCGTATTGGCTGTGTTGAGAGAAGCTGCAGTGCTTAAACTGCATTATGATACTCACAGGTCTTCCTATTTTTTACCCTGCCCTCACTGATGTAAATAGACCGTAATGACCTTTTTTATTTTATGTGATTTCAAAGTAAAACACACAAACAAAAAAGAAAACAAGTCATATACTAAAAGAACAGGATGAAGGAGAGTTAACTTTCAACCTGAACCAAAAAACCCGCTGCTAACACTTATAGATTGTAGATCACTATGCTGCACTGCATCTTCTCTGTGGGCTTAAGCAAGTCTATATCTCACATAGGGGCTGACTAACATTGTGCATCTACACAAGGGAAGGCGAAAACATGTAGAATAACATCATAAATATATAATAAGCACTCTATTGTTGAGTACTTTGAGCTGAACTTTAGGTTAAAATCATCCACATACACAGCACGAACACACATCAAACAGATTTTAAGGTACAAAGACTTTTGTGTCCAGGCCGTGCATTGTCCGTTAATTCTTTCCACATTACAAGTCATGCTCCCTATGGGAATACATTCACAACAGTAAAGTGACCCACAGGGTCTAGAAATTTGTCCACTTAACCAATACACCGAGCAGACAAACAGCCTCTCATGAACAAACTCCCAGATTGCAAAAGGTTTTTAGGTTACTGCAGAGAAAAACAAACACAATTAATGTAATGCTTAAAGGAGCAGGAAGTTGCCTGGAGTGAATGTTCCCCACATTTACGCAACTAAATTAGATCAAAACTATGCTGTTTGTTCTACAGGTTTTAGTTAGAAGTTATATGCAGTCAACATTAATCAGCTTGGAATATATTGCATTGCCTCACCTCACCTGCCACATCTGACCTCAGTGCTGCACAAGTCCTGCAGGAATCCTGCGGTGAAGCATTTTGTCTTCGAATCTAAGCAGCAACTAATAGAAATACCTTACGTGCTGTTTTTAATACTGGCTACCCGCTGATGGGAATAATTAAGCCCAGGCCATATCCTGTTTTGGTTTTCTCAGGTTTTCTGTTGGGGTTTACATTTCCCTGCTGACAGAGTTTTATTAAGAGGTGCTTGAGCCTGGCTTGCTGGTTGATAGAAATGAGCTCCAATTTCTGCTCTCCACATCAACAACAGCATTTGTTTACCTTGTTCGCTCAGGACAGGTCTTCGCATTACACCCTGGTTTCAATTTTGCTTGGCTTTTTGTCTTTGCAAACAAAACAAGAGGGCGGCAGTGATCTCTCTGACCTCTGTATGTCTTCAGACCTCCCTCAAAAAACGAGCCCTTCTTCTACCACCTCTGGATTCCCCACTCGCTTGGTAGAAATGACACATTTTACGTGCTCATCCAGTTATGAAGGTGCTAAAATTGGCTGCTCAGTGCATGCTGGGAGGCTTAATGAGGAGAATATGCTGTCTAGGATAAACACAAATATTTGAACCAATATGCATACTTTCAGATCATTAGCCAGGTACAGAAGACACAGGAATTAATTATTTAAATAGTGCATAATAAATGTGCATACTGCATAGCTTAGCAGTTGGGACACAGGTGCATGGGGGGAATTTGCCAAACCAAAATCTACTGTATCAGCACTGTAACCAAGGAGTAGCTGAGGAAATCTGGTTGCAAGTTTATTTAAAGTTCTACACCTATTAAAAATTTTATGGCGGTAGAGCACTTGACTCCGAAATGGTCTTCACAGGCTCTCTCTCCCCAGGGTGTGTGTACTCCGCAACCTCGCAGCCCGGCCCTCGCTTGGTACAGTTTCCTACTGTGTGCATAAAAAAATGAGTTTGAGGAGAATACAGGATCATTTCCTCACATATGTGGATTAACACCCACTCACCACAGCCAGTTATTTTGAGCAACCGTTATAATGGTGGAAGTCAGAGGCAGCAAACATGCCAGCATAGAGGCTGCCTTTGTGCAGATCCAGTATTATTCCATCACTGTGCATTTCAGAAGTGAGTTGCACCATTTGGTCAAAGCAAAGCAATGCAATGCTGATTTACGTTTGCATTTGCAGCATCCAAATACTGCCCATTGTGGAAGATCCTAGTGTAATATTTAATCTTTTAAAAGTCTGTGGATATTTTACATGTAAGTATCAGAGGGTAATTTGCATTTAAAATGGCTGATTATATCTCAATGAGGCATTTTTAAGAGTCTCCACACAAACCTTCAAGGTTGAGTGGCTCAAAAGTTGATGTCAAGCTACTTTAACTTAAACTGAATAAAAACCCGTTTCAGAGTATCGCCTAAAGCACAGTCATTACTTATTGACATCTCATCTGCTAAAACGGATCAACTAACACAGTCTCCCTCCACCCCTCGCTTTCTCACTCCCATCTTGCTTCACCTCAGTTCAACCATCTTGGTTCCTGAAGCAGAATAACTAGTGGTGAGAGGAAGGAGGAGTCAGCGCTGGTGACAGGATATGGGACATACTCTGTGTAAATGGAGCCAATGATGTAAATGAGAACGCTTTGGAAGTGTTTCCCTGTAGTCCACCTGCAGGGAATACGTATCTGAATTCCCAATCACTTTAGACTGTGATGTCTTAACCTATTCAAGATAAGATGAATGTTGTCATTTTTCCCTCCATACTGGACTGAATACTGAATTATTCATGAGGTCCATCTTTCCATATTAACAGATGGTATCAGTGGAAAGAAAAAAAAACATCATGTAGTGTATTCAGCAGCTCTGTCTGCTGCCACAATGTATTTTTAAACTACCACTGGGCCCAGACGTCAGAACATGTCTGCAATAAAAAATAATTCCAATAAGTGGATCAGTTGTTAGTTAGTTGTGGGAGTCATACGTATTGAACAGTTTCACACATAATCTAAATTTAAATTAACAACACACATTAATAACCACTAACGTAATTATAATAATGCATTGAGTGCCAGCACAACCATGATGCCGGGTATTGTATTCATGCCTGTGTCTGGGCTGTATGTGCACAAACAAGTGGCAGATGGATTCTCATCAAGCTTGGAAAAGATACTGCTTGATTAAGCATCATCATATGATTGATTTTCATTAAAACCCTGTGATATATTATGACTGATTAGTTATCATCTGCAACAGTCGGTTGCGATGTCACTGCATTGGCATGTAGAGCCACAGGGTGGTGCATCCCTTTTTTTTTCATTTATTTATTTTAATGTACCACATCTGAGAGACACTAAAAAGACCAACGGGTTGATTCTAATGTGCTTTCCTAGTGGTCATGACCACTCACGGTCCATCTCGTCCGGCAGGATTTCTAACCGTACACACATTTTGATGACACAGCATGAGGTGGGAGGTCAGTCGAGATGGGAGTTCAGTATCTTGTCCAAAGGTGCTACAACATATAACAATATCAACCTGAGAAATAAATAAGGAAGACATAGGATCACTGTGGTCATTAAGATCAATTTTTACTGACCGCATGTCTCAGTACAAGACTTTGATGTTGAGCTATAATGTTTAAAGTTCAGTGCCAACTGATGTATTAACTGCTAATATGGCCTAAAAATGTGTCTCTTTATAAAATCAGTTACTTGAAAGAACTTCTGCAGAAGCAATTACGAGTAAAAAATCAAAACTGCAAAATAGAACCAGTAAAAACTGACTGACTACCAGCAGACCCCAATTACACCACTGAGTTCAAAACTTGCAAGTAACAGTGATAGATGAATGGATGAATCAATGGATCGTTCTTTCATTTTGTCGTTGCAAGAAACCCTTTTACCCAAATGAAAAGTATAAAGACTATGGATTGTACTGTTATTTTTTCCCCCCCGTGTTACAAAACATTTTCTGCCACCTTTCTTTCACAGAACTATAATAATGTAGAATACATTTCACACTTATTATGCAGCAGGAAATTGGACCTGTTAAATAAGCCACATTTGAAATAATGTACTGTAAATTAGCCCATTTGAATGTGTAGGAGACACATTTCTTTATTTTTTACCTGATATTTCCACACCAGGTTGGGCGGGATGCTCAGGAAAATGTGATTTGTTGCAAACTCATTATTTTTAATTAGCTCCGTCCTCTCAGTCTGTTATCACCGGCTTTACCGATAACAAAGCTGTCTGTCAACAAAAGTTGTGCCTGCTGATAATGTTTATGGCTACTGCCGACAAACTAAAGGCTCAGACACAAAAGCTTTAATGAACTGGCTCGAGATGGATTTCTTTTAAGGTCATAAATCAGAGAGTAGAAGAATGAATCAGCCATATAATTATACAAAGGAGAAGTGAACTGGTTCAGAGGAGGGAGGGGAAAAAAAATCCTTTTGCGGCGTCACTGGTTCAATCCTCGGCCAATTCTGATTTCATCAAACAAATCTCACAGCGCTTGTTGATGTGAGACAGGACGATAAATTTAATATAAGATTCAGTGGATAGTTTGTGGACCACTGACCTCCTGATGTTAAAGTCACTTTTAGGACTGGTCTAGATCAATGAATAAATCATGAATCTGAAAAAAAAAGAGTCTTCCCAGAAATATTAAATCCATTCATATCCGGGGCTGCCGCTGAGAATTTCCCTTTTTCCTTCATTGATGTCTTTTTAACCAGAGCAGGGGAAAATGTCTGCTGCTGCAGGAGAGCAAAAAGAAGAGGGCACCGGTTCAGGGATGCTGAGTACAAAAGAGATATCTATTGCACTAACTGTGAATACATGCTGACATTTCATTATATTTCACATTTATTAATAATCTGTTGTGAATCTCCCAGAGCTCTCCTAAAAGAGCCTGCCTTTCTGCTAGGTGATACCAGTCCTTTGAGAAGCATAGATATCTCCCTTGTCCAACAGTTTTTGATCACATATTCCACTCTGTACGTTCTCATTGCTAATTATGCACAACCAGAGGGAGGATCGGTCAAACCTGAGCGTCAGGCCTCCATCTTAGGTGGGAGTTAAAAACAATCGGCAAAGTGACCTGTCAACCACAGACTGCACCTCATACAGATATTTGTTTTTAGCAAACAGATGACAGATTGTAGAGGGCTCCGGGAGATTTACCTAACTCAGTAGCTCACAATGTTCTTTTTGAGAAAGCCTGAGGATGATTTACTACCTTAAAGAATGCTTTTAAAATGCCAATTGTAAACATAATGACACAATTCAGAAAAAGGAACCTGAGTATGAATCCCACTGTGATGTCAGCTGTAAGGATGTAAAGGATGTAAGGCCGCTTTTTTTTTTTTCCCCAAGTCAGCTTCCTTTAAAATGTTGTGGCAAACAAGCACATTGTAGTTTATGCAGAGATTCATTAATCACAAATGTCATTTCATTCAAATCTTGCAACATTTCCAACCTTTACTCAGGATCATTTGCATGTTTAACGCGGGTAATAATTAAATTTGTAATGAGACAATTAATCATAGTTGCCACTGCCCAAATTAATGGTTAAGCCACAGCTTAACAAACAGAAAACGCAGGAACGGCACACCGAGGCTCTCAGAATAGGAGATGAACAATAAGTGCCAAGGCGTGTCAAATATTTAATTCAGATGCAACATTTCATTGTTTTGTTTTGTTTTTGCCAGAGGAAAGTATGAAAAATGAGCTACCTATTTGTGACAAAAGGTTGAAAATGAAATGGAACAGCCAAGTCCCGCTAGAACGGGAAATAAATTCTTATCCAGTATTGCCTGTCTGTTCCCTTATTCCAGAGATACAGAGATTTAAGCAAATTGTAACGATTCAGAAATGGCTGCCGGCAACCACAGCGCTGCATTCGCAGTGTGTGTGGGCGGCCGGGTTCAATTGAATAAACAAACGATGACAAAACAGTTGTGCGGACTGGTTTGTGTGTCACATCCCGTGGTTTCACGACCATAAAACTTATACATCAGGTCTCAAACATTGAGGTGGAGAAGAGCTGGAGATGGTTGGTCCCAGGAATCACAGCAGCCTGTGAAACAGCTGCTGGATACGACAAAAACTAAAAGGGGTTAATCAATTAAGTTCCAAGCTTGGAACATGTAAATGTGCTGTTCCTCATAAAAGCAAATGGAGGCTCTCCTTGGGCTGACATATTTCATTTGTTCTAGGAACAGATAAGCTTTCTCACATCCATTTTTCCTTATTAAAAAATTAATTTAACAACGTGAATGTTTCTAGCAACCTGGTGAAAAGTGGAGCTGTTTTTAAAATTCGTACGTCATCTCACCAATGGCAGTGGTAATACCACTTCTGAGCCTGGGCAGCTTTAGCTGAATACTAAACTGCAGAGGCAACAAAAACACAGCAGAGAAAAAAATCAAAATGTGAATTAATAATGAGAGCTATCCACATTTATGTTAGAAATGCTGGAGTTGCACTTGCCTTTTTATATCAAGGACAAAAGAGTCTTTTCGTATTGTTGTCAAAAATTAAGCAGAAATTCAATATTTGTGCCAGTTATTAACCGAAGCCTATAAATGAAGCCCTGATTAATCTTCTCTGTTGTGAGACAAAGCTTCAGCACAAATCAATTACTATCATACCTGATTTAAGACAGCAGAGACCATGAAACCATGATGAAAGCTCTGCTTACGTCTTACTTCACCACCATTGTCTCTAAACCATCTCCACTGAATCCCACAGAGCCACGTTTGACAGCGGATTTATCACAGTTGTGATAAATAAAACCCTTATTTAACATACAGCAAGGATGAACATCTGCCATTACCCGTAGCCTGTAAACATGATTGTCACACTCATAGATCCAAACAGCACCAGTGCCAAAGACAGGCAGGGAGAAGGAGGTGGAGGGGGGGAGTCACAGAGAGGTGGCACATTATTTTTAGAGTTTCTTGCTATATTTATGAAACATGTAATAGCGCTGCAACAGCGGCAGCACTGGCTGATTTTTCACTTGCTTGTTTTGAATAGGCAGAGCTGCAGTGTCGTGAGGTACAACAGCAGAAGCTCTGTTGAAACCTGCTGCCGTTTAATGTGTATCTGAGTTTAATAAACTGGGACCGAGGGGCTTTGGTGCCAAAATAGATAAATAAATAAATGCAGTGTGAATGCAATGTGGTGATGTGAGGAGGGATGTAGACTTTGCTAAACTCCCTGCCCTGCTATTTTCATTTCCACATATTTCATTTATTTGTTATCCATCTTGCTCGCACATAATTCCATAAAATGACACAGTAATGACCTGAAGCATAATGATTTATTCCTGAATCTATGGCACTGTCCAGAATCAATCTCTCACTTGCTGCTTCCTCTGTACCAAACACACTATTTCATTTTAAAAGTCTGACTTTTTAGACACTAACGACATCATTTTTCTGCATCACCACTAAGAGGTATAGTTTGGAACGATACAACATGACATCCTTACTTATTTTACTCAGTTATTTAACTCAAAAATGGTGATGGAGGGCATAAACAGTGCCCCATGTAGCGAGCAGGGAAGGATTTCTCTCATCGCTCAGTTCTCCCAGACACACATTTCCATACACACAAAACATCCACATTTTTCAAGCACATCCCTGACAAGCTGTCAAGTTGTCAGTTGCTGGGAGCTGTGCCAAAGTGTTTTAACACAGCTCTTAATGTCTCCGTTTTGCTTGTACCCATTGAGAACAATAACCGCATTTGTTGACAGTAATGTCTGACATTTTATGTCTGTCTGAGTCTCCTGAATCCATACAAAAGTGAATTTTATTAAGAACAAAAAAAAAAAAACATTGAGCGATCTCCGCAGCTAATGTCATGCTGTTAGGGAAAGCAGCATCGGTTTGGTTCCCTTGTGATGGAGCCCGGGAGGCCTCTCATGGAGGATTCTGTGCTTGTTGTCTAACAATTTGTGCTCTCAAAACCCCAATTTACGGTCTTAATTTCATTTCAAATGTAAATTAGTAAGTTATATTTGCTCTCATCTACACTGCAGAGATAAATGTCACCATCTTTGTTTTGGTCTCACCAAATACCTTTCTTGTGTTTTGACTTACACTTTTGTTCTCGATGCTGAAAGAATCTGTAATTGCTAGGTGAACACGTCTTGCCTCGTCTGCTCAGGTGGCTCCGAATGATCCGAGTGACTTGTGCAAGGCGGAACTAAACACTAGGGCCGCATTTTTACCTCGGCTCGGTGTCCCTGAACCCAATTAAAGTGTGGTTTGCACAGAAATAGTGAAGAGCAAAGCAGAATGGATGAGGCTGGAACACAAAAGTTATATTACTGAGCATTTCTGTCTTTCTAAGACAGAATCACTCTAGCGTGATAGCAACGTATCACTGCTGGACCTAATCCTGTCATAATCACTGATTACAGCATGGACATTTCACGCCCTGAATGCACTGAAGATGGCACAGGATTGACCAAGTCGCTGGCTGCACTCTGCATTCATTCCTTTTCTGAGCTCAATACAAGGAGGAACATGGGCCCAGTCAAACACAACACAGTCCCGTGACTATTCTCCAGAGGCTGCAGCTATTGCAACGGGAATTGGAAGAAGTTGTATCTGGTGAAAACACGCATTTTCTGATACCTTGCAGAAAAGTGGATCAGAGTTTGGTCCAAGCAGCTGTGTGAAGTTTGCATTGTTCACTTTAGTCTCACCATATTGATCTCGGCAACAATGGGCTGGAAGTGCACCATGTGAGTCAGCAGATTTGTTCCGCAGTTAGTCACAGTGTCAAGCAAGGCAGTAGGGAGAGAGCGACCTTTTCTTACTTGGCAGAAGCAAGGTGTCTTAATGACAAGACCGCAGAATATGAGAACGTGCTTAAAAATTCTCAACAACACAACAGATTGATCAATCAGTATGCCAGGAAGTGCACTGTTTAACGAATCAACACTGTGGGGATTCACCGACTGGAGGTTTCACCTTGGATAGCATCCAGCCTTACATTCAGCTGCTCCTTAATTGAACTGTGAAGTCCACACGGTGTGTCTGAAAGTGCTGCCGAGTAAGCGTCAGCCATTTGATTCTCAGGGGCTCCTGTGAGAGCAAACACTGTTGCCACACTTGCCTCTAATTGGACGTGAAAACCAGGTGTAAACCTGTTGTGTAAATTAAAAGCTACAGCGCCATTATTGGGGATACTTGTATCGTTTCCCCTCACGGATAGAGACAGACAGATGAAGCAGGTGTTTGTTAAGCCTGCCCCACTTAGTTAAAGGGAACTTTGAAAAAACACTTTTACCTCAGCTTTGGAGAATTCCGACATCAACACGTCCTCATTTATGTATACATTTTGGATACTGAAATAGCAGCTAAAAAATGGGTGAATTTGAACAGATACAGAATACGACGTGAAATACAAGTGTGACATTGCCTCGCACCTTCAAAGTAATTTGCACATACCAGCCTCCATACTAGTATGCAAGTGAATGAAAGCCCATAACTATGTAGGAGCTGTTTGATGAAGTGTCCGCTGAAATGGTTACATGTTCCTGCTCCTGAGATCCCTCCTCTAATTCTGGCTCACAAGTGTAAGACTGGAGGTGTACGTGCTGTATCACTGCAGTCACCACTTAGTTCTGGTTAGAGCACCATTGTTTATCAAGGAAGGATCAATCATGTGAGTAGCAGGTGAGACAGCTTATCAGTGTAAATCCTATGTATGGTTGCCAAAGGCGCAGGATCTGTGCACAAATGGACCATTTACACACCAACACCTCAGAATAGGATCGTAAAAGGTCATAAAAGGTCTGCCTCATAACATCTGAGGCATTTCTGATTAGACCTGGTTCCACGTTCAACCAGAGAATGAGTATAAATACTCCATTCAACCATTGCAGGTTCCCTTTAATATTGAGATGTTAAATACTTTAGTGTAATTTCTGGACACAAGTTTCCATCTCGTTTGTCAATTTTTGTCACTTGCCAGGAAGACATTTAGTGGAACTGCTTTGCAGGTCAGCTCCATTTTGGGAAGCCCCCTTGACCTGTAGGAGGATAGGGCTCAGTCATCATCCCTGATGGAGAACATCTCTCATCCGGAGCAGGACTCCATGGCACTGTGCAGCTCTGTCAGTGACAGACGGTTTCCAGTGATGTGTGAGGGGAAGATAGCGCAGGTCTTCCCTCCCTGCTGTCAGACTTTACGATCAGCACTGCTCCCAGCAGACCACACACAGCCAACCTGACAGATTCTCTTATCAGTTCGTACTTAACGTGGCAATATCAATATTCCCCCATGTGAATAATGGGAACCCAGCCATTAGCCTGCTTTACTCATATTGTTTGTTTATGTATCATTTCTTGCCTTTTTTCCTAGTACTACGACGCCTCTTGCTGGGAGTTGTTTCCCTGCTGTGAGATTAATAACGGATAATAACACTTTATCTCACGGGCACAACCCTTTTCAGATATCATCAGCTGTACATTAGAAAGTAGTCATCTTTTGTAATCAGCGAGTAATTTGACAACATATTCCAGCTTACAAGTTAGTAACCTGGAATGCAGAGTAAAATACATATGCTGCATATAGAACAAATCAGAAGGGTAGACTTGAATATATCGATGCTGTTTAATGTACATGCTTGTGACATAAATAGGCAATTTGTTCTTGTATAACCTCAGATCTTGTAGACTTGAGTCACAATCACCTAGTTGCCTGCATGTGTGCTTAGACTACAGCTTATGTTGGAGCTGTTTAAGCAACTCTGCACAAATTCTACATATTAATTGCACAAGATCTTTCTTAAATGAACTGTCATGGGTAATATTAAAACATCACAGTAATAATGGTCCGGTGTAACAGTCAAGTGCACAAGTTGGCTCATGTAAAACTTTCTCTTTGAGGTTTTTATACATTAGAAATATACCACTAACTCATTTGCAAGGAGCATTTACTGGAACATTTCCAGAGCCTGATGCAATGTTTTTGATTTTTCTTTCCCCGGCAAACAGTACAGATGTATAATATTTCTGTACAGTTCTAATGAGCATCATTACTCCTGCATTGATGCAGTGCCAAATGAGCTCATTGAATTTTTAAAAAGGCATAGTTATTTAAAGCAAGTGATTCGAACATAAAATCTGCATCAAAAATCTGCTTGAGACTCACATCACAGCAATTAAGCATATTTCCCTGGCCCATTAGCAATTAAATGGATAGTTCTGGGGTGAGGAGGTATAGATTAAAACAGTGCTGAAAAACTTGGTGTGTGTGTGTGTTGGGGGTGTGGGGGTGGGGGTACAATGTGTTGATAGACTCTGTCTGAAGTGTTTGGGTCACAATGAGCGCACATCAGAGGACAGGAAGCTCAGCTGCTTTAGCCTAAGCCTGCACAGATGGTGAGGGCACACAGCATCACTAAAAGGAAGCCATGAGCGCATTTTTTTTTTTTTTGAACAAACTACTAAGATCTGTGCCACTGAATCTGGCATAGTGAGCCACCTCGAATGCAGACGCAGAGCTTCCATCCACATATTGTCTCCTTGTTGCATGTGGCACCTTCTCTTTTCAAAGCCTGTGGTGCCTTTATTTTCCCTTTCAATCCCTCTTTCTTTACATTCTCTGGAGATCTGATGATGCCTGATGATGCCGGGGAATCTAATTTCTTGAGTCAATGCTAAGAAGTGAGCGACTGTGTTCTATTAGAGGAAGCACACTGTTTGGGACTATCGCTGTAGTCCAGTGAGCAACAAATCTCTCCAACACAAACATGATAAGCTCTGCCTGTCCTGGTTCTTGACAGAATGCTGAAATTGTGTGATTGTTACAGCAGCGAAAATCCCTCAGGTGAAAAATACAACACAGGGTTGTTTCTCTGCAGCTCCCACTTATTTGGTAGATACGGAACTACACATGTAATGGCAGCACCACAATACATGACAGCAGATGAATTAAAAAACATACAATAAGAGATTTAAAAACCTGATGTTGATCAGACAACACATATTTCTAAATATCTGGTCTTACAGGACTTAGCCAAGGCTTGTTGTTCACTCATATCACCAGCCATAGATGGTTTGTTTCTTTTGAAACAACTCTCTGTTAACATTAGTTATATACGTATATATCATAGCTGGGTGTTTAGAGAAGAAAAAGCTACGTGCGTTATTATACACATTGTCACCTAATATTCAAACCAAGAGACCAAATTGCTTCACAAAATTAACAAGAATAGGCAGAGCTATCACTCACTCACAGAAACTGAAGAGTGACTTGAAAGGTGATAATGGTTAAACAACTAAATTTCACTGTGCCAGTATTTTGATAGAACAGACATCATCTGAAGACACTAACACTTCGCTAACACCTTCCAAACACCTTTGCACAACACTCTCAGTATATTTCTGTCTGCCAGAAGCTGCCTTATGACGTCAACGCAGTGTGAAAAAAAAAACACACAAAAAAAAAAACAGGTTCACACTTTTACTACTTCCAGGAGGGAACACAGATGTAAAAGTAGAAAAGCTCTGTCCTATATCAAGACATGAGGTGAAAAGAAAAATAAATCTTCGGGTCAGGTGCACCACAGTCTGCTCCTACCACCAGGTGTTAAATAAACAAGTCAGCTGACTGCTGCCAGTCCACGGGGTGCAGACACAACACATGCCACAGACCCATGTCAAGGTCTGTGTCTCTAAGTGTGTCCCGCTGGAACACGAGCACGAAGTGTGTCTGCCTCCAACACCGATGTCATTCGGTGCTCACACTTCATGGAGCAGTGCCATTTGTTGTGTTTGCAATCCCAGCTCCAAACAAGACGAGCAGAACGTGGAGAGGGCTGCTTGGACGCTGCACATTGCAACGGCCTGGAAAAAGGGAAAAAAGTCTGTGGTGCTGAAATGAAACATGCACACGGTCCATTAGCACACACACACAGATTTCTCTCCACTTCCTCCCGTCTTCCTTGAAAGAGAATTGAGTTAACAAGGCCGGCGTTGACTGGCATGTTTGCTGTATCACGAGTCAGAACCCATAAAGCCAAAGCTCTGCTGAGGCACAACATCAGAGTGTTGCATTAATATGACATAGGAGGACTTCTTTTACACGCTCTCATTACAAGTAGTTCCCCCACTGCTCTTTGTTCTGGTTTACACGCAGAGGAACCTCATGGCGAGAAGAAAGGCGGTGTTGGGTTACGCGAGCTGTTCGGAGCGCTGAGGTCATGGGTACAGACTGAACAGCTGTGCTCCGAAAACAGGCTATGGCAGAGAAGCAGGGTGCCCAGCAGTAGTGGGATCAGCGCTGTGCTACAGCTGACGACATCAAAGGCCTCCGCTGTGTGAAGTGTAGGAGAGAAAGGGGTGATCCGACTTCCACTGTGGTCTGTCTGCAGTTAGCGGAGTAAATATTAGTAAAATATGATGGTGGGAAGGCCTTACTTTCATGTAACACCATTGGGTCTAAGAACTATAATTGGGATTGGCAGGTAACATTTTCCCCCTCCGTAACATACCATTTTTTTTAAGCTGTGTGAGCAAATAATGTTGTTCCAACAAAGTACAGACTTCAAAGTGTCATATTGAGTTGATCCCTCCATCCACACATTTCTCCACCTCCGTGAGGATGCTCAAAGGTGACAGTGTTTGTCAAAATCCCCCGGGCAACACTGCAGTACCATGACAAACACTATTTAGAAAGGACTTGTCAGTCATCACATGAAAGGCACAGTCTAAGTCAACCATTTTTGACGTACTTTTGATCTAAAAAAAAAAAAAGAGTGTCAGTGTCAGTGTCATTAGAATTCAAATATCATTGACGAAAGTCAGAAAAACATGTTTTGTAGCAAGATGAGGTGCTGGGACAGGGCAAAATAAGACAAATCTTCAGTATTGTTACCCCCCGATAGAAGAATGTGCAGTGCGTCGGAATCAGCATCAGTAAAACGAGTACGATATGACAGATAATTAAACCAGACAAGTCACATTGTTGCGGATAAGCAATATCGAGGATTTGTTCTGAACGCACAGCTGTTGTACGCAAGTGACTTTGTCAGTTGGTTTGTGTTCTGCTGGGAGCGCTGTTGATGGTAAAGTCTGGCAGCAGCAGGAAGTAAGGCTTTGTGATATCTCTGCCTCACACATAGCGGGTGCAGCTGCCTGCCACCGAAGGAGCTGCCCAGTGATGCTGAGTCCTACTTTGGGTGGGACATGTTCTCCATCACTGAGCCATACTGCTTCTCTCTCCCACCACTTCCACCGTGTTGTGGCGGGCATGCCAGGACAGGGCTGGCTTCTCGGTGTGTGAAGTGTCTTCCTGTCAGAAGCTGAAATGCTGCTGCTGCTGCTGCTGAGCGCTCCACAGGAGATATCCGGTGTCCCCGCAGAGCGCTGGGTCCTTACGACTGCTCCCTGCACTCCAGATGACCTGAGACCCCTTAAAAGAGTGTTTACATGGTACATTTGTTTTGCAAGTCCAGTCCAATATTAAAGAGTCCTTGAATTTGTAGAATAACGTCATCACCAACATCATCATGCTCGATAAATGTGGTTATGTAAGTTAAAAATGGATGAATCTGTACGGAGACAGAATGTCACAGAGTATCGTGTGTGGTGTAAACTGTTCTGCTCCCCACCTACAAAACAGTTTGCATGTATTGACATCTGCTTGTTACTGTGAGCTTGAAGTTTCCGGTGTGATGTTTCCAGGGTTTCCTCAATATCCGATTCCTTCTGGCTCAAACATATAAGGCTAGATGTGTACGCGCTCCGATTCCTGTATCGCTCCAGTTACCACTTAGTTTGGAAGAAAGTTGCTATGGTCCATTGATTAGCAAGATACATAAACTCACGTGATCATTCATGTGAGGCCAGGCAGCCAATCAAACAACGAAGCCTATATGTGGTTGTCAGGCAAAATGGAATGCATCTGTGCAGAAACAGACCATAATATTCCCACACGAAAAGTAGGAATTTTAAAGTGCTTACAAAACAGCATCTGAAGCATTTCGGATGAAGCCAGTGTTCCTTGACTTCTACTGTATGTCAGAACCAGAAAGCAACCATCCAGGGTCACATTGAAGGTGAATACTAAATTCCGTATATCACCACCGTACTTTTTCTGGATATATTCCAGATTAGAAAGCCTTAGAGAATGCTTGAACCTTCAAAATCCAAAAAAATATTTTCCAAGATTATCCTTGTTTATTTGTGTATCACTGAAGTGGCTTGACTGTAACATTTACATGTGATTTCTTGGATTGGAACTTAAAAAGCCAGGAGTGGCTTAAGGAAAAGCAGTCTGCTTTAATACTGTGCTGGTTCATGTACTCTGACAGATATTCACCCCCTGACTCACCCAGAGTCAAACTTTGTTCTGGTTTAAAGCAGCTGCCATACTGCCTTCTGCTGCCTGCATTTATCAAGTATGGGGAATCGGGACAAGAAATTGCATCGGCATTAAAAGTGTGTCCATATTTGAAGTTAAACCATGAAACACATTATTGGATGTCATAAAATCTGGTCAGTTAATTTCCTAACTGTGCAGCACAGAAGGCATAGGAAGATCACAGGAGCCATGACAGCCATAAATCTGAAACAAGTTGAGCAAGCAAAAGGAAGTTGAGATTATATCCTAACGAAGAGTTTTCCCGCTAGAGGCAGCTTCTCAAAGACTTGAGTCATGAAACTAAGAGCAGAGAGAACAAACCCTTTTGGAACTCCAGCAAACTAAGACAAGCAGAAAGCCGCACTCATCATTTCATGGTTCCTACATCTCATGAAGACACAGTATAGCACTGATAATCGCTGTTATATAGTTTTTCAGATCTTATTCAAGTTATTGGCTCTGTATTAGTCATTAGATATGATTAACTGATAACACTGTTGCTAAGGAAAACATCTTAAGTCACTCTTGGTCATGCAGAATGAGGCATTGATAATATTTAATAATCTGCATGAAGTAAGGAGATAGTTAAAAGTGAATATATGCATTTTTTTTCTCGCTTCTCATTAACTGATGATTACCTTCTGATTTCTGACAAGAACAGTTGCTTATGTGTGGTACGACGCCAGATAAATCTCACATTATCCCGGTGACAAGTGTGAATTCATGGCCAGATTAGTGTTGCTTGACTGGTGTGGAAAATCCTTCTCTCAAAATATTGTAGCTAAGCCTGCGATCATCAGGACTATTTAAAGCAACAGCGTGCCAACTGTAGAAGCCTGAATAGCAAGCCAAAGAGCTGTTGAAACCTCAGCAGATGTTGGGGTGTCATACTATAATTGTTTATTTCTATATGAAAAGCTAATTAATTTGCACTATGCCTGATATTCTCAGCCTGTAACCACTTCTCTCCCTCTTCTCATAGATCCCCCAGGTGAGCTACGCCTCCACGGCTCCAGAACTGAGTGATAACACGCGCTACGACTTCTTCTCCCGGGTGGTGCCCCCAGACACCTACCAGGCCCAGGCCATGGTTGACATTGTCAAAGCCATGCGCTGGAACTACGTCTCCACTGTAGCTTCTGAAGGAAACTATGGAGAGAGCGGCGTTGATGCTTTCATTCAGAAGTCCCGAGAGGACGGTAAGCCCTACTCCAAACATTGCCATAAGCAACCTGTGAAAGTTGTTCACTGCAAATGAACTAATGAAAGTGTTTCCCAACTCAAGACTCCCAAACAGCCAGTAAGCAGATTTACTGTGTACACAAATCCACTCATTTTGAGATTGAGTTTGTTTATTTAATTATGCTTAGTGCTACATTTGATTTAACCTGAAAACAGGTCTTTAAAAAGCTGCAAAGTTTGTTGCTAAAGGCCCCCCGATATGTAAATCACTTATACTTAGCTTAATTTCTAGCCCATGATTTATTTTATTTTATTTATTTGTTTTGCATGCTACCGTTTGCAATTAACATCACGACAGGTTGTGGAACTGGGTTCTAAATGGGAGCAGACAGCCATCTATGCTGTATTAGTTTTACCAAATTACTTAGTGAAAGACCGGGCCAAATATTGGTCTCATTTGCTTGCAGCCCAAAGGCAAACTTTTAAATCAGTGCTGACCTTGGCAGGATACAAACACTGAAGAATCAAAATGGGAAGGAGCCTATTGTTTTCAGTAATGCTTGCTCAATATAATGCCTCTGTAGTAGAATGAAAGTGCAATCCAGGAGCCCTCTGTAGCAGAGGTTCGCCTCAAGGCAGATAAGTCCAGTTTGTGATCCACTAAGAACAGCTTGGAAAGACGTTTGAGTCAGGCATTTCCTGGTGCTACCAGTACCCTTTCCCATCATACTTTGTCTTTTAAAGTATCCTCTTCTACAAAACTGACGATGATGAATCCTGACAAGCTGACCACAAGGGTGTTTTTTCCTGTGGTCTGCTATGGAAGCGGCATTTTGCCTTGTTAAAAGATCCAGGGTGTGAACATGAGCGGTGTGGATACTTTCTCAATGTTATCATAATGTCTAAAATTGTTTAAAATGACTTTGAATGGTTCAGTGGAGTTTCTATCCTCTGTTGCTGAGATAGAAGCATCACCATTGGTTTACTCAGAGATTTTTGATGTGGAAATATTATCGTTTCTTTGCAGAGATATGTTGCAGGCTTTTCTGCCAACTGCATGTAAGCTTTAAACTGACTGGCTGTCTTGCCAACCATGCAAAGGAATGTAGCAAAGTAAATGTGGTTTTTCATTCTAGCTCTTTTTAAAACCGTTACGATGATATAAATGTTTACCACACTTAATAAAAATAGTCCATTGGGGCAGTTCCCAGCTCTTGGTCCAAGCAGTATTTATCCGACGCATACAGTAAGCATGCACAGCAGATTGGAGTAACTGGAGGAAATTGAATTAATTTCTGGATATGGAGAAGCAGTGACAATGTGAAAGTGAGGCTCCAGAGCTAGCCTGGAGGCATATAAGGAACTGGCATTGGACAGTGGTGGGAATACAGTCATTTTGGCGCAGGAAGCTGCAGGCGCACGCTCAGTCTGACCTCTAGCCCTTTTGAAGCAGAATGTAATCAGTACCGACACGTCCAGTACTCTCTGTGCCACAGCGTCCCTTTCTTTCCTGCCAGCTCTAAGCTGCTGCCCATCACCAGCCGTCCTGGAGAAGCACCCGTAGCAGATTATTCCTGCAGAGCCCTCCAGGCTGTCCAGCTCAGAGCCTATTTGCCTAACAGTCCCTGCAAAGGGGACTCAAAACCCAACACGACCATTCCAATACAATGAGTGTTTGCTCCTTTTTTTTTCCCGGGTCCTTTTTAAGATATCAGTGTTTCATGCTAATTAAGGCTTAACCCTGCATATGATTTGAATATTTTGGTGCGAACCACAGTTCTGTTCAAATTCCCAAATTCCCAAAGAAGACATGAAGAGGAGAAATGCACTGGGTTTTCAACGGTAACAATTGCCTCTAAAAGTTTGAGTCTGTAAAATTTGTGGGTGGAAAGTGACTCTCAAATGACTGCCCTACAAACTAGTATTAAAGTCAAAATCCAAAGTCTGATATGTTGGTTTATTAAATTGTGGGAATGAAATGCAGTTTTATGCAGAAGGAGGCATCTCTGAAAGGTGGAATTGAATAACAGACGAGTGAGAAACAGGGCTGTAATGCACTAGAGGCAGACCACAAGTCTGTGAAGTTTCAAAACATCAAAACAAGGATTGTTATGTCTACAGTCACCAGTCGACATGCACCTGCTGCACGCAAATGTCTGTGGAACTGCTCAAAACGTTTCACTGAGTCAAGTGAAGAATCCCACAGCTGCCTGCAATTCACTTCAAGTTACACTCAACACAACAGCTCTTCCAATCAAGCTCTAACTAACTCATGAACGTTCACAACCCTGCAGACTTCTCCCAGCAATCCCACCTGTTCTGAATCCAGCCAAAGAGATAAAAGACACCCCGGGATTTCACTACATGTCGTGATGTTATTTAACAATCACAACCCTTGTTTTTTTGGAAATCTCTCTTAAATTCCACCCCTCGATTTAACCACCTACCAATAAAAGACAGCATGTCACCCAAAAACTGTCAGCCACGCAGAGTAAATGATTGTTTAGAGACAAAAGCCGCAGTCCTTTCAATCCCTCTCAATTGTAAAAAAAAAAAAGGAAAAAAGTGTGTGCATGCCTCGTTGTGCTTCGTCAAGTCACGTTTTCGTAAACAATTGTTTTCTACATTCTCAAGTATTGTCTATTGGCTTGTTGTCTCCACCAACCTGGGCTTCGACCAGTTACACAGGAGAGATTGAAAGGGCAAGCAGGGAGCTCTGTCAAAATCAAAGCCACAGGTATTTGGTCGCTAAATGGGTTCTGCAGTTGTCTGCTCACATAATAAAACAGCCAGATCAGAACTGGCCAAATGTTCTATCTCATTAACCAGCCAAAGGCCATAATGAGCAGCAGTCTCTCCCACCTAATGTCACAGTGGCCCCATTTTCGCCACACAGCTCTGTGTGGACCTCGACTGATTTCAGCTTTAAGTGTGTAAATTTATGGTATGTTGATGAAAATATCAGAAGTTCCTGGTTTTAGCGATCGACGTGACACTTTTTTCTTTTGGGCTCAATCTCTCTTACAAAAAACTCTTTTTTGGCTTTGACTAACATTCATGTTATCCACTGCAAATTGCTGTGTTTATTGTGAGTTTTGACAACCGGCGTAGTGGTATTGTCACCTTCAAGCAGCAGGAGGGCTAATGTGCATTAACAGAGTACAGTACTGTATGTGGGAACAAAGAACCTGGGGAACAAAGCATGTCCTCTGATGCAGTTGTCTTGTTATAAAACACTGCAGTGCTAGTGTCTGCTGTATTTTTCAGTTTTGTTTCCAGAGATGTCCACAACCAGTTTTAAAAACTGATAATAGGGTATTTCCACAAATATACTGTATGTATTATTTCCTAGCACTCCACAATATATTTCTGTTAAATGCAGGCTGGAGGACAGAGGAAGGTCCTTTAATATAACAAAACAACAAAAATCTCAAAGGCACATCTAGCTATTGTAGTATCTTTGCAGTTTTGCTGTGCTATTTTGCTTACTGGTAAAGGGGAAGATATGACAGTCAGTAGAGTATGGGGCTTTATTCATGAAGCTCTTTTCAATCTTTTATGTTTGTCCGAGCAACTATTTTCAGGGAGTACATTAGTGATAGGTGGTGGTTTTGGTGTGTTATGTTGGATGTTGGATGACACAAGGACCTGGTAACAAATAAATCTGATATCACTTGGTACAGGCTCACCGGTCTTTCAAGTGGAAACAGAATTAAACTGGGAACTCGCACAGTATTTGATCAGACCCGCTGGAGTATCTGCACTGTGAAGCGGAAACAGTTTGACACTGGGGCAGTCGATATCTCAGAGGAGGTTGCAAATAACCTTTAGTGTTTCTGTGAGGGCAAGCGTGAACTGGAGTTGAAAAGAAAGAGAATAACAATTAAGGCAATTGAGTGCAAGAGGCATGTTGCTACTTAAAAGGAGTTTGTCTTTTGTACATGGGTTCTTAGATAATGTTAAATGAGAGCCCTGATAAATCGCATAGTTCAAATGTGACTTTCCACATCCATCAAACCTCCAACATAAATGAAGCTTGTTACAGCTATTTTTTTTAACAAATCTGTTCTTCAACTGTGACAAAATAGAGGGTAACAAAGCAGAGATGCATTAGTGTCAGCATATGCCATTTAGAAGTCATTATCTTTCCTTTTCTTCTTTAGCTAAGCTGAAGGCTCAGAATGCTGCCTTCGACTTTCTTAAATTTCACTGACCTCAACATTTGACTTGGATAAGAAATAATCCTATTTTCCCAGTGGATGAAAATGCATGAGTCCTGAGGATACTTTGTCAGTGGGTTGTGTAGCGCTCTGTGTTGTTCCACACACATGGAAGCTGTGCAATCTGCTAAAAGGAGATGGTAATTTAATTTCTGCTTAGCATGTTGCCATATCAAACTGTCATGTCTAAAAGGGTGGGACTTTGTGCAAGCTAGCGCTCTTGTTCCCGTAGGTATGTAGGTGCTATGGGAGGACATTGGTTTTGTCTGTTAAACAGATTATTTTGGATTAGATAGTACTTTATTTATCCCCAAAAGCAAATTATTATGTTCAGAAACCCAAAATTATGCAAAGGACGTTGCATTCACAATACAAAAACATGATGCACAATACAGAATTCACATTTGCAATATACAACCGTCCACAACGACAAACAATACTAAAAATAATAATGACAAAAGAGTAAAGAGCATTTTAAGTAACAAGCAATAGTAATAATTAAGCAGTGCAAGTGCAAAAAGTAAGAATAATATTGATAACTGTTGTTGCCATACTAATAAACCACAGATGACACAACAATGAAACAAGTATCACACCAAATACAAAAGGATACAAAGGATTCAATATGCTGTGAAATACGCAACCAGTTATACCATTGTATTCATACAGCATACAATGCATCAAGAACTGCACAATTTGTATTCCTCCTCCGATATCCATGAACTCATGACAATCTATGAGCAAGCTGTTGCGGTATTTCAGCTCAGACCAAAGCAGGCAACCAACACACTGTTCATATTCCCAGAGCCATAACACAGAGGAGGTCATACAGGTTGCTAAAAAGGCTCCTTCATCAAATCAAGCAAACAGAGCTCACCAGTTACACTAAATGTGGATAGCTTTTTTAAGGCCACAGTAGAATCCAAACAAAACTAGACATACAAACACAAACTGTAAACTGCAAAGTCAGAGGAAGAAAGATTTGAGCTTTTGGGAGCATTTACAGAGCCTGCAAGCATCCCACTCGCCACCGGTTTGTGATGGTCTCCAAAGTGTCAGTCCATCCCCTCACATTGGAAATGCTGCTCGCATCTACAATCAGGACAGTCTTTCAAATGGCAATATGTCAGCCGTCATTCCCTGAGAGGATGCTGAACTCTCAGTGAAACGACCCCAAGATGCAGAAGTGTTTTCAGAAATCTTGTATTTTCATTTGGGTCATTCCCATTGTACGGCAACATCTATCAAACCCCCCCACGGGTTTAAAGCTGGAGTCTCATTATGGAAGATGATTACAAGAAAAGAGGGATAAAACATTTTTTTCAGTGTGATGTCTTGCTGTTGCCACCCTTGAAATACAAGCCTGTCCTTGATGCACAAGTCTCCGCTCCCTCAGTAGATTTCTGTTTATTCTTCCCGCTGAAAGGCTGTGCTGTGCCTCCAGTGTCCTTATTCGAGAATGAACGGTCCTCTGCATTAATGGAGCTTGACACTCCATGTCATTTTACTCTCACCTTGTGAAATGTAGTGTATTTTATTTTTGTTTTCAGTGGATATTGCCCACCTTCCTCCCATATCCCCCATGTAATCAAATTTAGTGGATTTCAGTGGAGTCGAGCAGTGGTACCCTTCAAAATAAAAGTGATGGGAGATTTTTTTTTTCTCCATTAGACCTGTTATCTGAAGACCTCTCGCTGCTGAAACACAATTCTTAGCTTCGATTCCTGATGCGGTTTTATTTTCTCAAGTTTCAACACTCAAATACTGCCACCTAAAATGAGCTGGATTAATCGTTTTAAATTGTAATTAATCAGGATCTTTTTCTCAATGACAGCTGAACCAGAGGAGGAGGAGGAGGAAGGAGGAAGGCAAAGATAGCACACCGCAGCACAGGGATGACAGGGAGATTATGCAAATGTTAGAAATGAGGGTTGCGTAGTGCGCCCTTTGTCATGAGGGAAATGTCAAGAGGAATGATTTGAATACTCATTAACCTGAAACGCCTGGAGAAAAATGTTGTCTGGAGGAGAGTTTTCAGTATGGTTTTTTAAATGTTTTACAGGGATGATACAAACAGGAATGATTACATAAATCCACTTCATGAGTTAATGATATTGTAGCTATTTTTACATCATATAATCAGAGTCCTAAAGTGTGCGTAATTAAATGATATCATGCATTGTTTTATATACACATTAGCAGTATGTATCTAGTTTAACACATTGGCTTGTTTTAATTCTACTTTGTGTTAAAGGAGGAAGGCAGGAAAGTAGGAATCCATGTCCTCTTGGTTCATCATGTCACACACAGGAAATCCCTGTCAGGGCTCTGACAGCTGCTCCTCCCGCTTCAAGCCTCACTGACTGATGATGGATGCTGTGTTGGGTTTCACAGAGTTAAAAGAGACGTCGGGTGAATCGACTTTGTAAAGCCACCTGCATCTTCAGTATTAAGCCCGGCACAGTTCACCCGCTGATGTTATTCTCAAAGCCATCCACAGGCACAATGTGGAACGACGTGGACGATATGATCAAACAGAAGAATCCAGACATGCATTTTAAGGACCTTTATTAAATATTAATGCAATTTCTCCTGAATATAGAAAAGGAGTAATTTTCGGAGCCCATAACGTAACATTTTGATGAAATTTCCTCAACAAAAAAAAGCCATTTTGCTGCCCTAACCGTTTATTCCTTTTCAATTTCTTCATTGTTCATTACCGTGTTTGATTAGCACTTTGCTACATTTCACTTTCTTTTTTATATTTATTTAAACATGTCACGGTGACATTTCAAAGTGCTGCTTTATGATCATTTCAACCACCTGGATCTTGGCTCGGCACACAGTTTGAAAATCAATGAAGGGTTTTAGCTGCAGGTGTGCGGAGACAGAGAACGATTGTCAAGACTCCGCCACAGATCTTCTATTTGCATAATGTGCTTTATCTCATCATGTCACACAGACAAGCCAACGCCGCATGACAGAATAGCTCAAACTTTCCACTCACGGCACAAAACTCAAGTTTGCCGGGTTGATTATCTCAAGTTATCTCTGTTGGTGTTCAATAATGGCTTCACATGTTCAGAGCTGAAATAATCTCATCAGTGACAGCAAATTAAGGTAAGATTAAGTAAACTGCAGAATGTGAAAATAGGATATCTTGTGTTTGAGGTCAAACAATGAAGTTGCGATTTCCTGTGGGATTACCAATGGCCGTAGGAAATATTTAACCTTGTCCACTCTGAGGCCAGAAGTTTCTAGATCTTTATTCTGGCACTGTAACAATCTAACTACAGGGAACATTCATCTGAGGATTGTTCACCACTGTTTCTCAGAGAAGTTGGATGAGCAGTAAGCCTGGTCTGACCTCTGCAGGAGGCCGTCCTGGGGCCTGCCAGAGGCGATTTCAGAGGTGAGGACACTTTATCACAAAACGGATGAGCCTTCAGGTGGCTGGATTGTGCTGCAGCTTTGAAGGCAGCTATGAAGCTTGGTACAAACTAAGGGTGAGGCACGTTTTGAAAAATGACAGAAAAAGGCAGTATGTCTAATCCTCAAGAATAATACTTAGTCATTTTTAATGAGCAGGTGCACAAATTCAGAGACAAATTTTAATCCTTTACCAACAATGAGTCTTGTCAGTGTTGTTCTCAGTATGAGCTCTCTAGCACAATAATCCATTTTGCCTCTGTTTAATAAGAGTTGCGAGATATACAGATTGAATTTTTTGCCAATAAAGAAAACTCACAGAGTATATTGTCGAGTGTGATTCACATTTTCTGATGTGCCAAAAGTCTAATGCAATGTTTTCTGTGAAAGCATTGGCATTTTATGCTCCTTATTAAATGCAAACCAATAATACAAGACCTGCGGATATTTGGTTTACATGAAAAAGACAAATATCAAATTGTCACATTCTTATAAACTGGAGCAGTATCTCATTCCACTTAGCATAAGAATTGGTGTAGAGCGATAAAGTGACTGTTGCAGATCTTAGACATTTTATCTGATTTCATTATCAGGGCAGATGTGATGAAGTCAAATATGATCCACAAATACAACCCTGTCTCCCAAGAGGTTGCAACACTGTGTAAAAGACCAACAGAACTTGAGCATTTGTGTTAACAGAGAGAAGTGGCGAACCTCACCTCATCTTTATATTTACCTGTGAACCTGTTTAGCTGTGAAATACTGACAGGTGTTTCTGGGGCATTCAACACTGGCTCAGATGAAACTGGAATCAACTACGTAATGAGTATAAATTGTCTCAAAAATTAATCAAGCTTAGGAAGAATTAAATTAATTTGTAGTGTGGTAGTGTGGTGCCTTGGTGAATAGCGCTGTTGCTTCACAGTGGACGGTCCCTGGTTAAAATCCTGTTGAACCGGAGTCTGTCTACACAGAGTCTGCATGTTCTCCCCCAGACCTAAATGTGTTTAGGTCAGTTGCAGACTCTAAAATTGTCCCTAGGTGTGAGTGTGAGAGTGAATGGTGTGTCCCCCTTGTACTCGACTGAGGACCTGTCCAGGGTGGCTTTCCTGCCTTCGCCCTATGAAAGCTGGAGATAGGCCCCAGCGGACCCCTGGGACACCACTGCATGCGAAGATAATGAATGGATGAATGGTATTTGTATTTGTATTGTTTTCAGCCGAGTGTATGTCAAGGATCAGCCAGTGTTTACACTCTGTTTTGAGCTCTATTTTAATGAGCAATCCACCTTTTTTAGACTCAAGGTAAGGAAGGAACAAAAACATCTTGCCAAGTTATTCAAACCACAATGAGCAAAGCTGCATGTGAACATCGACAACTGAAGTCGTGGAAATACGCACGACAACAAAAGCAGCATGAAGCATTTATGCAGCTGTACCTCTTTGTTTGTGACCACGCAGACGTGGCTGCCGGCTGTATTAACAGGTTACAATGAGGAATGCCAGAGATGCCAAGAAGCTTCTCATCATGTCTGATGCACTCATAAAGAAACTTTTGTGATGCGCTTGGGGATAAAGAAAATGGATTCAAATTCTGGATGTCAACCATTATTTTCCTCATCTGCTGTCAGAAATCTATGCTAGCGACTGGAGGTAACATGTCGAGCCTGACAGTCATCAAACCTAGTTTTAGGGAAAGTTTTGTTTGACAACGTGAAGACGTGCACCTACAGGCCTGCGGCAGCTAGTGCTTCACCAGCACCCACGCCTGATTAGACAGCAGCATTAATGCTCGCTGTGCCTCATGAGAGGAAGCAGTGTACTTAGCAAACTCCTTGGCTAAGGTTTAACAACATTTATATCTTAAGAGCTTTGCTATGTGGATTCTCCTCAGTAAGAGGAAAGTCCTATGGTTGTCAGGTGAGTCATTTTACCACAGTGCAGAAAAGCTCATTTCACACTGCTTAGAGGGATGTCTTTGATTTATAAATCATTTGCACTGAGAAGGAAAAATGTCATTCAGTCATTTTGAAATCTAATTTATAGTTGCCCCAGAACTTGTTGACACGCACCCATTTTTTTCCCGCTCAGGATCTGGGAACTGAATAGACAACATGCTCTCCAGCAAAACTGCTCAATAGACGACAATGGCGCGCAGTTACTATTCTCTCCTCGAGAATATAAAAACACATTATCACTATTTCTGTGTACGGACCACGAAACCCCGGGTCAAATTGGCACGTTCAAAAAAATAAATAAAAACTTTGCCATTACCACAGCTCAGAACTTTACAGCGGCACGAAAATAGGACAGTGTTGGATTTCTGGAGTTCCTGCAGACGCAGACAAATCATTTGTGCTTACGCCGCTGAGTTGAAATAATAGGTTTATAATGTGATGTCATGGTAGTCAATAAAAAGCTCTGCTGTTTTTAGCAGCTACTGTATTTCAAAGTTTAAACAGGGCTCTGAACAACAGTTTGTTGTAGTCCTGCGTTAGTATGGGTCTCTGGACTGACATCCTCATTTTCAATAGCGGCAACAATAATGCATTTAACCACATTAAAATGTAAGACGAATAAGATGTTTTGGGTAAAATATTTCGCTTGTTGACTGCATTTTCAAGGCATATCACATTTTATCAACATGACGAACATTATGTGCGTGCGCCGAGGTAAAGGAACAGTGTAGGATGAATAATAATATGTCCAAATAACATGTTCTGTCACCGCTGCCCTCTTGCCCTCCATGGGCATCCTCTGCACTGTGGGGATAAATAGAGTGTGGGTCCATTTCCCCCCGGCACTTAAAGCGAGCTGCTTCCAGAGACCAGAGTTGCTGACAGATGTAATCCAGCGCTGGTTGCCATATGGCTTAAGAAAATAGCCATGCCAACAAATACTTTCAGTTGATCCATCAACTTTAAGGTGGAAGCAGAACTACACTTCACCCTGTTGTGTTCTCATCTACGGTGTACTTTCAAAGAGTGTTAGCCACATCATCAATACTGGCTTGAGGTGATTTTTTTTCCTCACTTTGGAGAGCAAAGATTAGACCTATGCAGTTCATAACACTCACTTTAACGGTGCGGAGTGCAGCACCTGTTTGGACTCCACTGTCACTTCTATCTCTTCACGTTTACAAGGCAACACGACAGCCTCACATTAATCGCATCGCTTCTTACCGCACGGCATGGTTTTAAAACAATACCAGCAGTGCTGCTACTTCCTGTTTCAATTCTGAACCTCTAGGCTTCATTTTTCTTATGCCTTTACTTTCAGAATAACAAAAATAAAACTTCACACCGACTAATGAACCCGCTAATGCCTTTATGCAGTTAAGAGAACAATCAGTCAGCTGTAGCAATTTAACTGTGGCAGTCTGAGCTAAACACTTGGAAAATCTGCTCTTCTAATGCTTCATGGTTTAACAGTGCTGTTCCAGGGAATGAGGGGGCTATCCCAAAGCATTTTCTAAAGAAGCTGCAGAGACGCCAGGAAGCAGAGCTGATCCTGGCTCAACTAACGCTGAACAGCAATGGAATATCACACACAAATACATGCTTGCCCACATTCAGGGTTGATAACCTGAGCGCTATTGTTCATCCTTTTATCATCTTACCTGCTTTGTGTCCTAATGATGTCGCGTGGGTCTGCTGGAGCCTATCTCCAGAGAACATACAGTAGATGGAAGGCAGGGGACGGACAAGTTGCCAGGACACAGATGGACTCAGGAATTTAGAGTCTCCAAATAACATGCATTTTTTGGACTGTGGGAGGACACCAGTGTACCTCGTCACAACCTGTGCAGAGATGGGATGAACATGCAAACAGGGTACGACCATAAGAGTTGAACCCCTGACCTCCTTGCTGTGTAGGGACAGTGTTAAGCACCATGGAAACAAGATTACATTAACTCATAATTATCTGTGTTTTTCTAACTTAAAAATTCTGTCATTAGTTCCAATCTTTCAATTAAAGCATGATTTCCCGACAGTAACAATTATGAGTCTGAGACGCATCGTGACTGCAGTCCTGCAGGACATGTGTCTAGACATTGACATTCAGTATATCAACAGCTTTTCTTTAATATCGTATCATAAAGTAAAGCCAGAAGTTGCTTCTTGGCTCCTTCTTTGCTCCAAGCCTCGTCTGAGATTGAAAGCATGAGGCTACACTAAACTAGCGCAACAGAGCCAGTCTGCTGCTGTTGTGAGAGAGCAGAGAGTAATTACACGCTGTAAAAGTTCCCAAAATGCAAGCAGAGCAGGAAGAGGAAGACGACATAACTCAGTGAAATATCAAGGTGTGTGTAAAAGGATAGGATATCAAATGGTGCATGGACGCACACGGCAAGTGCGCAAAGGGCTGAAGAGAGGATTCTCACACACAAAAAAAATCCCAAAAACTGCAAATACCAGACACCTTAGCTTGCAGGGCAGGTATAAGCTCTGTAAATTGATGATGACGTGTGCAGAGCTTGGCCAAAGGTGACAGCGTGTCAATGGGTATCACATGCGTTCAATACAAAATGAGTTAGGAGAGACATAGATATACTTCTCACAGACTTACTTCTCAAAACAAAAGGAGACTGCAGATACCTGTGTGAGAGCCCATCTTGGGGAATATTTTATTATTCAATACTTTGTCTCTCTAAAGGTCCCTGATTTGCCTAATGACTTTGATTCTGCACTTTTCATTAAAGGATTTTATTGAAGTTTAATGATTCATAGGAGTGAGTGTGACACGGACTAACCATTTTATATTGTTCGAACGATAAAGATGCTTTGTGGATATTAAAATTGTACGTTCTGATTTTCATAATAGCTTCATATGCTACTCAGATTTGTCCCATCTTAAATTTACACCCCCCCCGTCCCTGGAAATATTCCCAACATTGGCACCATTGGTAGAGATTATTTTTTTTCTGCAGAGATGAAAAGATGAAGCAACTTCCTGAAGCAGTATAATCCTTCCTTGCGGTATGATAAAATGCAGTTCAGTGTTCTCACATCTGATAACATCTTGGAGCATATGTCATTGTCTCACTGCGACATGATTCAACACAGCGGAGGAAGCATCTTGTATGTGTTTAATGCAGGAATATGTTCTTTGAATCCAAAGTTATAACCACTACTGCTTTTAAATACAATAACACAGAACCTTTCACAATGTCATCTTCAGCCAGCTTTTGTCAGAGCAAGGTGGAAACAAGATTTATCACAGTTAAGCGTTAACATAAATCATAATTGCAGGACACGTTCTTCATTATTATTTTTGAGCTGATATTTATTTTACGGAAAGAACTTTCTGTAGGAAATAGCATCATAATAATCAGTCTCCTTTAATCCAATCTTATTTCACACATCAGCATGCAGATGTCGTTCTTTATTAACATCAGAGCATCTCCCCATGAGTACATTTGAAACCCATTACAGAGGGCGACACAGCAAGCTAGAAAATTCCTTCCTCATCATTTTGTTTTATCTTTTGCTTCTTTGATACCCAAACACTGAGCAGCTGTCTTTCAGCACGGAGCAAAGACGTGTTACAGGGGGATTGTACAGTTAGTCGCTCAAAGAAAAGAAAAACTGTTGGCTCATTGTTTTCTGTTGTTCCTCAGACCGTAATAAGAGGAGACATTTTGTGGTGAAACAGCCATTAGATTTTGAATGATCATGTAGTTTTATCGAGAAGCATTGGTAAAGTATGCTCTTCGTTTCACTTTTGAATTGACGGTTGCCGTAAAAACGCTGCTACATTTTCTTTTAAAGATGCTTCTTTTTCCATCCATCCATTTTCTTAACCTACTTTTTACCCAACCGGTATCACAGTAGTTTGCTAGAGTCTGTCTCCAGCACACATAGGGCAAAGGCAGAGGATACACCCTGGACACATTGCCAGCCTATTCCAAGACACACACACACAGACACACACACACACACACACACACACACAAACACCGTTCATTCTCACTCTCACACCTAGAGGCAGTTTAGAGTCTCCAATCAATTTGAAAATGCATGTTTTGGGGCTGAAGGAGAAAACCTGCACACATAATATGGGAAGAACATGCCGACTTTTCTCAAAAAGGTCCAACCAGGACTTGAACTGTGTCCATCTATCCATGTGTCTTGCCATGTATATTTATATTTGAATTAGCATAGCCCTCGCCAAATGACATCATATGCTCACATACAACTAAATTATACCTGAGGAGAAACTTGACTCTCACAGTCGCAGTTTCCCAGTAATACACCATGGTGAAACCTACTGTATGTCCCATCACATATTCACATGACCATGTTCACATGACCAAAGCTGGTATCTGAAAAGAATCTGTGGACTCAGCAAATTCCTAATATGTTGTTGAGGCAGTGCAGAGAGTGCACTCACACATCTTTGAAGTGAATCTAAAATGAAGATAAAGCACAAGTGAAGAAAACGCCTTTGATCAGATGTTGTGTTACAGATTTTAAATCAATAAAGATAAATAACACATAGGTGGGATTGAGGTCATTCATCATCTGCCCACTGAGGGCCCTCCACAGGAATAAATCGACATCACTGTAAAATGTTGCTAATGCCCCTTGCAGACGTGAGTGTGACGAGGAAATTTAACGTCTTTAAATTTTCCGTTGCCTTTTTTATGATGTTGTTAAAAAGGGATGACATTTGGTAGTTTTGGTAAGTATCTTTCTGGCTCAGCAATTTCTAATAATTACAGCGGGATACTCCACTTGATCCCCTGGGAGGGAATTCATTCCTTTTCATCCCTTTTGCCCTGCACACTGAAGTGAGAGCATATCGTCAGCGACAGAACAGTGTTTCAGGGCCGGTGGCGGGGGGGATTAAGCTCCGGGACATTTTACCAGGGTGGTTTGTTGGAACAAGGGGGAGTCAACCTGGAACCTTTTCCGTTCAGGGTCAGTTTCCCTGATGATTCCAGCCCACTCCCTCTCCTCCTAGAATACTCTTCCTACTTGCTGCCAGGTTTCTGATAAGACAGTGAGGACACAGTCTGTGGATGTTATGCCAATATAAAATGCTGCACACTTTTCTCAGTTCATCCTGGGTAACAATTTGCTACCAGGTATGGTCAGGACTCACGAGCTCTGTTTCTTGTTGTTTGTTGTTCCCTGAAAATCAATTCCTGTCATGCATTTATCCATTTTCTCTCCCACTCAGGGGCCTGAGCACTGTCCCAGCATGCATTGGATGAAAGGCACAGAAAGACTGGACACGTTGCCAGTTTATTGCTGATTTGCATAAATCATTCGGTTTACAGTTTACTAAATCACTGGGGACTATCCTATACCACGTACACCTCTATCCACACCACCTTGCTTTAGTTCCCCATATTTTCTCATTACTTTAATCTTGTTGAAGGATATCTGTTTTTTTAAGACAACAGGTCAGCACCCGGACAGTAAAGCACTGTGTGGGATTATCAATGGATCGATGTAGCAACATTACTGTTGAAAGCAGATGGGAATTCAAAGCTCTGCAGCTCGCACCAACTTTCAATTTATTAACTAACTGTGTCTGACTGTCTAATAAATCAAGGAAGGGCAGCTGATATTTTCATCTAGCATTGGGGAACTCAGCTAAACGCAAGGCTAGCTGTATCCAACAGGCTGTAGAGTTGTGACAACTGGAACGTTTCACCTCTCATGCAGGAGGCTACTTCAGCTCAGGCTGTCTTCAGAGGAAGCCCAGTTGCTACGACAACAACCCCTTGGATAATGATGACCCAGTGAACGAAAATCTCCACATACATAAAGTGCATTTCCATTACCCAATATTAACATCCAGATTTGAAATATTACAATGCAATACATTACATACACACATTTTGAAAAACCTCTTAAGCATTGCAAAAAAAAATGTGCAATAGAAACAAATTTCACATGCACATCATTGACGCAGGGGTCACATGACCAGGTTGCATCAGATTAGATCACAAGAGATGAATCAAGATCTATAGTTCAGCTGTGGTGTCTTAGATTTCTGTAGCGTGTTATGTTGTTATCCAGCTACAAATTCAAGAATTTGAACTCAGGGCATCCCTTCGAATGCCTATATGGTAGCACCTTCATCTCGTCGCCCACCTGTGTGTATTTGTGTATTCTGCACTACTGTTCTACAAGCACATGAGCTGTGCAGCGTTCAGCCACCATGCCAGGGAATATTTAACGTTTGTGGCAAGACTGCCTCTCCCACGGGTGTCAAAATGAGAAGGAATATTAGTGCTCTGAGCTATTAGGAGAGACTGGGGCTGACAATGGAAGACAAGAGAGAGGAAGCTCGCAGTCTCCTGAGCAACGGATATTTTTAGAGGTGGTTTTTAGACAAGGCTCAGATGTTAAGAGTGGTATGGGATGAGGGTTGGCAGAGAAATACAGAGCACATGAAGTTTTGAGCTACATGTACAGAATGAAGACTGCTTCACTTTCAG
The DNA here is from genome assembly GCA_029224185.1 of Karalla daura. Lineage (NCBI taxonomy): Eukaryota > Metazoa > Chordata > Actinopteri > Chaetodontiformes > Leiognathidae > Karalla > Karalla daura. The sequence goes on along the minus strand of CM055193.1, from coordinate 14,288,391 downwards.
TCTAACTTACCAATGGGGAAAAATATGAAACCTGCTAATCCTGAAGATTCATTAATTCATTTGTTTGCAAAACTGTTTTTTTTTTCAGTTTGGTTTTACACAACAAATTTGTTGTTCATCTGTAGACATTATTTTCAGGTAGTTTACTGTAAATGTCTGACTATAATTGATTAGATAAGGATTAAGATTTGATAAAGACCTGGTACATGTGGGAAAAATACTGAAATACTGTAACAATTGTGTTTCTTCTGCGTAGCCGAGTTGCAACATATCAGAAAAGGTGGTGGTCTGCCTGTCTCTCAGTTGAGAGAGTACAGTATATGGCTTCCACACTGTGATGCATTTCTAAATGAGACAGAGATCACAGGCTGGGCATCACATGAGAAGAAAAGATATGTGAAAATGACACATGGATACATTAACTAACATTAAGAAAGATGGTAGTTTAGAGCCAGGTTTGCTTCTGTTTTAGTGTAGAAAGCTACTTCTTCAACCCCTTCACCACCACCATTACCAGAGCAGGCAGATGTACAGCACTCCACCTGCAAGAAGTGCCAGGCTTGTTACTGCCATCCTGATAATGCAAACTGATGGACTAGCTTTATCCTTCAGGGAGAGAGCAGAAGCCCCTTTGAGCCAGTCTGAAACAACCAAAGGTGATTAGCTCCTGTATTTAACATGTTATAATTATATCATGTCCAATAAATATTGCACATATTGTTTGACTGAAAATTTGACTCTTCTATCGAGATTTGTTTATTTATTTATTTCAAAACGGTGTGCAATGAGCAAGCTGGCTTAAAAGATGTACTTTGGTTGTATGAAAATGGCATTTTAGAGCAGCTTGTTATAGCTAAACCACCATTTGGAATGCATTTCCACAGTAGAAATAGATGACACACCTCAGGTTTGGGTGTATTGTATTTGCTGCTTTTGTTGGAGGTTGCAATAAAAAAAAGCAACACAGTGAACCACATTTGGCAAAAACCATCACATTAGCTGCAGAACAAATGAAAGGAATAAAAAATTCAGACCGCAAAGTGACTTATTTAGGGGCTATTCCCTGTCACAGAGCGAGTATCAGGGTCCTGCAGTCAAGGGGCCATGTCGTTGAACATCCTGCACTTGGATAGCGGTGGATGGTAAATAGATGTATGGATGGAAGGCTGTTAGTTATAAATCATAACACTCTGTCTACTCCCATACAAAGAGAGTTACAGCACTAGTCCCATGAAAGGCACCGTTCGCTGGGTCTCAACTCCCACAGGCCGGGCTCTCACCCGCCCCCCCTCCTCCTCCGATATTCTCTCCAGAGGCTAAAAAACGTTACAGCCTGCTGTCGGGAATATGAGAGGAAAAGAAAAGCAAGGGATGAGTGCTCTGCTTCCACACAGCAGATGTTGGGGGAATGTGGGACCGAAGTACTAGTGAGGCAAAGACATAGAATAGAATGATTGATAGAGTCTCTGTGAGCAGAGAGCTGTTGTTGTGCTGGTGCTAAATTTCCCATGTGCCTTTCTGGGTAGTTTAAGTGTAATGACACAGTGAGGTAAACAGATAAACCTGTACTTCAATATAAGGGAAGTCTCAACAATCCCGAACATGTGGATCATAAACAGGCACATGAATGCTTTAGCAGTATGATTTTTGTTATGTATATTGTTTAACTTGTTCAATAAAACAAGTACATACGAGCACACAACTACACCTACAGTACAGCATTTAAAGATGGAATTAATGATCTGCTGCAAGGTCCCTAAAATTAGTCTTTACGCTTATCTGTAAAAAGGAGAGCAACAATTTGATACAGTTTCACAGACAAAACTACTGCAGTTATTACTCATGACTACTGTGGACTGCTGCTCTGGCCATTTGTATAATCGGGTAATTAAAGATTTTATTCATTCTTGTATTGAAACAAAGTTCGTCATAGTACAGGAAATTAGAAAAATTTGAATATCATACACACAGGCAAATATCAAAAAAGAAAATGAAAAGGTTAATTGGGCTATTCATTTTTGGATTAATTAATAAACTGAAAATGAAAACTCATCTAAGTTATGCATATGTGGTAGAAAATGGATGGATACATAATTAATTATGGACAGATTAATTCATTAAATTTTGTTTACATGTATTATGCTTAAATCTGAGCTCATCTAACTCAGTGATATTCATGGTCCTTTGAAGACTTGAGTGATGCTATCTGCGCTGACTGCGATGTTGAAAAAAGAAACAGAGATGAAAACAGAGTGAATTGTTGGTCTAATGTATGTGTGCTTTTGAAGAAAGAATTAGGAAGCATCTCTGAGCAAAAGACATAGGCTAGGACACACAATATCCATTAAACTGACCAAATGGATAAGTCAGAATCATCTAGTTCTAGTTGTGACGTTTATGGCCACAGGAGACCAGCAGCGCACACAAAGCCTTTCACAAAAAATACAAACTAAATAAAAAATAAAACGGCCCCCATGGAGTACTGAAACTGAAGGTTTGAAGATAGGGGAAACATCGTTAAATTCATCCACACCGCACATTTAGGACAACGGTGCTTGCCACTAACTGACTTAACCGGAAGTGACTTTTTGTACCCATGAGCAAAGCAGCCCCACATCACTGTTGATTTAATGGCGTTCCCCTTTCTTTACTCATATTTCTACTTTCCCAACCTATTAGCTTCTGAGCTGGGGCCAGGCTTTGTTTTATGGTGCGAGTCTGGCCGCTATGAACTGAAGTAGAGGGTATTATTCCTGCATTGATTGTTCACTGGGTTGGCTTTGTACTGCGTTTCGAAAGAGAAATTCATTAGCATGCACATAACTCTCTGTGGCATTTTGGCAGCGAGACAAAAGAGTTATCCTGAAATGTTGCATTGGAAATTTAAAACACCTTCGCACTTTGGTAGCCTAGGGACGCCCCCTGCTGACTTGGACTTGTGTTCAATACCAGAGCATCTCCCAGAGGGTGAGGACTCTTTTACACTGTTAGCGCTTAACAAGCTAAACTAATCAATTTCATTGGACAACACAGGTTATCAATAGAGGTTACAGCATGTAGTTTACATGGTGGGATGTCTCTGTCAAAGACGTCACCATCTTTATGCAAAAGTATAAATTAAGAGGACAGAATTTCGCAAAGCACAGTTTTAAGTTGAAGAAAAACGCACAAATAAGACAAATGATGGTGAACAAATGAAACCAGTTTTCAGTTGTGAAATTTATGTACTTCCAAATGCTCTTCAATTCCCATGGTCCCACTGGCAGGACCATAAACTGAATTGATGGGTCTCCATGTCGAAAAGTTGCCCCTTGTGGTCCAAGTAAAGATTTTTTTTAATACCTTACATCCCTCATGCTGGAAAATATTGCACCTGCACACATTTAATGGTTCATTTATCATTAAAAAAGCCCTCTGGTCTGAAACAGATGTGAGTTGGATAAAATAAAGAAGATTTCAAGGATCCAACAAATATTTCTGGTGACCAAGAGGTTGAGAAACACCGCTGCATTATTATGGTAAAATTTTCTGCTAATGAGTCCTGTTTAATCTGGAGACTTTTCTCTTTTGTCCTCCCATTAGGTGGTCTGTGCATTTCCCAGTCAGTGAAAATACCGAGGGAACCAAGAACCGGAGAATTTGACAAGATCATTCGCAGACTGAGCGAAAACCCCAATGCCAGAGTGGTCATTATCTTTGCCAACGAGGATGACATCAGGTGAGGGCAGTGGAAGTGCTTTTTGTCCTACCTTCAAATCCAACTTTTGAAAACCACTGAAAAACACTTGCTTTCTTTTTTTTTTTTTTTTAACTCAGTTTTTCTTTCCTTCAATGACTTTTTTCCTGGATGCAAAAGTCTGCCAACATCTCAAGTGATTAATGTTGTTTGAGTAATGTGTTTACCTGGGGAGCTTTTAACACCACTGGCATTCAAATGTCAAGAGTGTCTCCTGTGTGTATAAACATAATACATTGCAATTTCCTTGTAAATTACAGTCTGCTACCCCCGATGTTCATATACTTGAGATACAAGCGACAAACCTGATTACGAATGGGTGTATTCACATTTTCTTTTATTGAACTTCAAGGGTATACAACACGTGAAAAGACAATGTAGTTTTACACAGTTGTACAATAAAATATGGTGTTCTGCAAAAATGCAAAATAAATAAGCACGACACATAAATACATATCTGAGGTACAGTACAGATCACACATTCTGAGCAATTAAACCGATTTTCCTGGATAAGAAAGCTACTAAATAGATGATAGATAGATGATAGCTAGCTCTCTCTACTTCTCCATATAGATAGACAGATACATAGTTAGATAGTTAGCCAGCTATCTAGAGCTAGTTAGCTAAATATGAGATAAATAGATAGATGAGGAGTGCAGAATTCAAAGCCCACAGGATCTATCTTGGTGTAGCCGTACCTCCACAATTTTTAGTGTCTGTTAATGGCAGAGAGTCATCATCCACTTCACGGTCATGTCTACAGCCACATTTTATCATCATGTTGTCCTGAGAAGCATTGCACTAAACAGTGTTTCTACTGTTTGCCGCCTCCCTCGTCCCCTGTGTCCTGTCTATCAGACTAATAGCTTTGTCTCCCAGTTTGACATCTAGTGTGCTGTTCCCAGCTATCCGAAACATATTATATAAAACTCCCAGCTTTCCTTGTGGGGGACTCAAATGTATCAATTAAAACTCTTTATCTCTTATCAGGATGATTCATCTGTATTAAGGATGAATTAATTAGCTGTATGCTGAATCAACACGTACGGCACTGTTGTGGCTTTGTAAGAGAAAATGTCTCACAGGAACCAGTGGGCCGGTTTGTTCCTCGAGGAAGTGGGCAGTGATTTGGGGCGGTCTCTTGCTGATGACCAGGGCAGGAGTCCCACTGCTCATTGACTTAATCCAGCCCCGATAACGGGTAATAGTCTGGATATATAGTAATTACAGAAAGCCAGGGGGATTTCGGCGCTGCATGCTTGCTCTATCCTTGAACCCAGTAAATGTGAGCAGGCAGCAGCCTAATAAGAATCCCAAATTGCCTACGTATAAAGTGTAAGAGACTTGAAATGTTTTGATGGAACCCTGAAATATGATTCTTAGCCCATTAGAGAAATATATTGCTTCATCTCAGCAAAATAAAACATATGACAAATTATGATTGTGGATTAGCCTCTCATAATCTAACCAAGAAGGTAGGTTTGTCCTTTACTGTGGCCACTGTGAAAAGACATTCAGGAATATGAGAGCCAATTCTGAAAAGGCTCTTCTATTTTGATTCTGTGTCATTATTTCACAAGGACACATATAAGTTGTTCATTGGTTAATATTTTCACTAGGGATGCACTGTTGCATTGGCTGAACATTGGTATTGGCCAATAACCGCCTCACTGAGTGCCATCGGAAAATAATGATGAAGTTTACCAATGGCAGTGACCAATCTTTATCTGTCAAGAGGCTTATCGTGCAGATTCGAGAAAAGGCTCACATGAGGCGGCACGCAGTTTCAAGTTGTTAAAATCAAGTGAGGCAAAATGTCAATTGTGTGGAAGTATTTTACCATCTTAGCGATATCTCAGTGTTATGCAGTTTGTAAGACATATTCAAATGATTTCAAGAGGATGCGCTTCAGTTAAGGATTGTAACACATCAAATTTAATTGGACATTTGAACAATAGACATGAGGCAGTGTAAAGCGATTACCCGCAAGCTGACAAAAAATGGAGAGTGGACTGTTTATTAATTCATTCATGTCATTCAGAGATACAATGATGAAGGGCTGAAAGACTTTAAATTATGCTATTTTTCATAATGAAGACTCTTGGTTTTCTTTACATATTAGAGAAAAAACAGTACCAGTATCAGCATCATCCACTGGCCAAATAGTTAATTTAAAGACTGGTATCTGTATCAGACCAGAATTGTACAATTGATGAATCCCTAATTTTCACATAAACCCAAAAAAGGCCAACTGGACCTCTGTTAAATTTTTATGAGCTGTGTACTCACTGATATTTCCAGTTTTATTCAAGTTAACGGCACATTTTATTTACTTACCTGCCAATCGTGACAGAGTAAGGAAATTGGCAAACAAGACTAACTGACTAACACCAATTAGAGTTCAATTTACATTTAGATGGTTTGCATGAACTCCTCTGGCTGACACCTGTCAGACTGCAGCAGAAAATACATCCAATGTTTCACCAGAACTAAAACATGCTTCTAGGGATGTAATATAATTATAATTTCATCCACAGTTAAGAAATTTAGGCGAGTTAGAAACTGAAGCTGGATTTTCAAAGTTTAAGGGAAAATGTGGAGTTTGGTCTCATAAAACTAATACCTCCATGCCTCCATCTGCTGATTCTGTATCAGCCCTTACAACATGTCTAGTTATGTCCCCCATTAGAAAATCAACTGGAGGTGAGAAAATCCATTTGTCTTTTTTTTTTTTAACTCATGAAACAGTTAATTGCATCTTAAGACATGCTCATTTAATTTAATTCCTGGAGAACAGAGTCTGGGAAAATCATTACCAATCAACGATAAATCCTAGAGGTCATAAAAGTGAGGTAAAAAGAGTGTAAGTCGGCTGGATGACTCATCACTCCATACACATTGTGTAGAAAACTGTAGTAAGCCTTTTACAAGGTTATTCTATCCTGAATGCAACTACAAAGCCTCATATGCTGTGCTTGTTCGGTAAAAAGGACAAGAATAGTTGATATTGTCTATGATATACTATGATGTTTGATAGTTATTTTTTGTTCTAGCATCTGTAGCCGGGAAATGAAGGTCAGTAATGCTTCACATGCCAGGTGGCTGTGTTTAAATTTTATGTTGCTGTGCTCAAGCTCTCTTGATATAGGTCTGTGCAACAGCAGAGTTTGCTGGCAGTTTTTTATAGCTCCCCAAACTTGCGTCCACTGGCAACAAGCCTGGACAGAAGTGGCAAGGGTGTCATTCTTCCACGGCCAAGAGGAACTCCAGTGCTTTGGGAATCCACTGTGCGTCGGTGGTGGCTTTTCAGTTCTAACGAAGTGCAACATTATCTGGACTCTGATTAGAATATTACTGTCACGAAATCCCCACTACGACAGCTATATCATGTCTTGAGGGTGCATTTAAAGAGGAATGAAATACAACTGTACATAAATGAACACATTACAGTCCTGACAATGCAACATTATATGGTGTGATCGTGCATTGTTCTCCTTCTCTTTCCCAAAGGCGGCTCCTTCAGGCAGCTAAGAAGGCCAACCAAACGGGCCACTTCATCTGGGTGGGTTCAGACAGCTGGGGCTCCAAAATATCCCCAATTCTGAACCAGGAGGAAATGGCAGAAGGTGCTGTCACCATCCTGCCCAAACGGCAGTCCATCAAAGGTATTCACAATACACGTTTTCCCTTTACCTTCCCTTACTTTCTTTAAAAGTCGATGGCAACAGAACAACAGAAAGACTTTTAGTGAAAAAGTGGCATTCTCCCAGCAGAATTGATGGATTACTATCCAGTATTATTTCAGTGATAAGCGTGTGCTTCCCAATGTGGATTGATTTCTCTTGTACTGGATTAAATGAAAGATTTATTGTATTTCATAGATATCATTTATTAACTCATGCAAATATTTGCAGTTCACTGCAAAAAGTATTACTGTAAAGAGAAAGTAATACTGTATCTTTGACTGCAGAGGCTCCTTTTTGTTAATATTCCTATAGGCAGTTAATAGTTGGCTCCTTCAGTACAATCACAAAAGTTATCCATTACGATGAGGTTTAACAAAGTTTCATTGTTGATTCACATGGTTTAAAATTCGACAAGCAACAGTAAACTCGACTCGACTCAACAGTGTTTCATTTGTTTCAGGTTTCGATCGCTACTTCATCAGCCGGACATTAGAGAACAACAGGAGGAACATTTGGTTTGCGGAGTTCTGGGAGAATAACTTCCAGTGCAAGCTTAGCCGGCACGCTATGAAGAAAGGCTCCGGCATCAAAAAATGCACAAGTGAGTCTACACTTAATAGCAAAGAAGGCAGTCAATGAAAAACACTCAATCAATGACAGAGTCTATTGATCGGTTTTCCTTGGTATACATAACTGAATGTATTCGTCATCTGGGAGAAAACAATCATGCTCTTCTAATTAAGCTTACATATAATGGGTGAAGATAAGTGAACAGCAATCTCTAATTTCATTGGGGAGAAATGATCGTCCCCATTACAATTCTCTTGGCTAGTTCAATTTGAAGTGGGAGACAATATCAGTCACATACTACGCCACCAAAAAATAATCAATAGTAAGTCCTATTGGCTCATTAGAAACAAGCTTTCAGGTCATTTCAATCAATATACTCTCCAGAACCCTCTCCTATCACAATATGCACTGCAACACCATAGCTCAAGTCAAGATTGAGTGATATAAAAATTGAATTTGTAATCTTTCTGAACAATAAGCTCTGTTTCAGTCTAAATTATGTTTCTCTTAAAGTGCAAAATGTCAATATGCAAATTGTGCAGCAACCATTTGCCTCCAAAGAATTGAATAACTGAATTTCTTATCTATTTTACAATGCAACCTAAAACGTTACCAAACATTCTAAATTGGCACAATTGTAGAAAAAGCAAATGGATCAAGTAGAAATTTAATTTGCACCACTCAAGAGACGCAACAACACTGCGTCTCTTTAAAGAACAGAGCGATGCAGCTATCCGTGCTTTTGCAGGCTTCTGCAGCACACACCCTCAAATGATTTCTGTATTTATCAGTTGTCATGGTGGCTGCTCTTGAGCTCAATTGCTGCAGGCCTTTTTCTTTCTCCAAGTAGCCTCTGGGGCACAGTAAATCTTTACAGGCAACAGGTGCAATCTTTTCCCTATCGCCATCATCCCCATTGTTCCTTTTTGTAATCACAAACATTTCCTGTCCCCAGTTTTAGTGCCGCACGTTACTATTACTCATTAGTCAAACTGCCTTCTCTAGGACCTGCTTAATATATCAAGCAGAAAATTAAATGCAAGTTATACGAGAAGTATAAAACCTAAAATTCCATCGCTTGTTTACATTACATTGATGAATGTACACAAATAGACGCAGATTCGATTTATGACATATTTGATTTAGAAGGCTTCACATTAGCCTTATTCAAAATGTAGCACTTTCTCCTCTAATAACTCATTTGAGGCTCTCACCCCAGTTTCTGATCCACAGCCTCTTGCCTATTTATGGTTTGCCGGTCTTTGGCACAGATGAATGCAGAAAAGAAAAGCCCACATTTCTAGACAAGGACAAGGACACACTCTGCTTTTTATAAATATTAGGGAAAAACTTAAGGACTTTGGTAGATGCAAAATTATTGCAACAACAAAATTCTCAAGACAGTGGTTGAATAAATAATACACAAAGGTTATGCCGGTTAATGAGAGTTTACACGGCTGCATGTTAATGTGGATATTTGTTCACTGTTTTACTAAATTATGTGATAATATTGGAAAACACATGCTTGGAATATATGCTTAATTCACATTTATTACCATAAATTCTATGCATGTAAGTTTTCTATTTGTCACACTTAATGGCAAATCCATGTATGAAATATCTATAGAGAACTCTAATTAACAACCAGGGATGGCAAAATGATGAGTACCAACATAATTAGATTGGCATGTAATTATTCTATTTGTATGATATCAACCGCTCAGTGGAGTCTCTGGCAAGTGATTCATGTGCTACAACTGCTAGGTAGTAACAAGTTGTCTTCCAGGACTGAGACATTAGAGTGTATCTAACTTAGACAGCAAGGGAAACAACACAGTGCAGATGTATAATTCACATCCTATCGCAGCTCTTTTCCCCCAGTGCTCTTGTATCCGCTGGCCCAGAGGTCAAGATTTACTTTGGTGCCTCAGATCTACATCACTATCCCCAACCCCCAGGTCATCGCACCACTTAGTGTGTGGCTAATCCCAGAGTACAGCAAAATACTTTCAGGAGCACCTGAACAGAGCTTTAGCTGCCTTCTTAAACTCTCTGCATACGCGTTGTAATAGCAGGTGGTTTATTAGATACACCCAGCCAAAACTGCTAGTGTCCAAAGCAGCAGAGTAATCTTTCAGAGAGATGTTGGAGAGTTTAGGTTGTTTTGCTTTCAAACCACAGATTATACAAAGCAGTGCCTCTTGTTTGGCACTTCATCTGCTATATAAATGAAGCAGACAATAACAGAAATAACTGGCAGTAGAGCAGTCTTGCTAAGTGCACCCTCCAAAATGATCACACCGTTCAACTCCTCTCTCAATATTCTCAATGAAATTGTAGCAATGTGCTTAGAAAATGCAGAAAATCCATACATCCATCCATTATCTTACCTACTTGGTGCCTTATCTGTGCTATGGGGAGAGGGGGGGGGTGTCTTTGTAGCCCTTCTTACTAGTCTCAAATCGGTGTAAAGCAGAGACTGAGAGACTATACAAACTCCACACAGAAAGGGCCAACTGGGATTTGAAGGCAGGACCGTTACACGGCTATCCACTCAGCTCTTTTATATTCAGACCTCTCTATTCGTATCCTTCAAAACAGCATGGCTTTAGTCTTTAGTCTAACCTTGCTGTGGAGAATCTAACAATCCTTGTATGCAGTGTGCTCAGAGCATGCACTGTTTCAGCTGAACCATAAATCATGATCCTGTTTTGCAGAGCAGAATGAACAAGTGCTGGCTAATCCAGGCGAGAAGTTGTGAAGAGGGGGACAAATTGGTAATAATAGTGAGAGTCTGCACAGTATCGTGACTTGAGATTCTCCTTTCTTATGACGGTTAGTCACTAATGAGTAGGACTGACACATCAGTTACATTATTTTGGGGTGAGCAGGCAAACGCTCGTCCCCAAATATGCCACACTAATAATGCCACTGCGTGAAAACGGGCCAACTGATCGTTCACTGCTTTACTCATCTACAGCTAATTTGATCAGCAGCATCGTTTGCAGGCATTTTTTGCACCCTGCAGTTTGAACTACATCAGAAAGTTGAATGCAGAGAAGACCAATTTACCATCAGTAAAGCCATTCCATGCAGCGAGTCCTATAATTAAAGTTTTCTAAGGCAATGCCAACTGTCTCTGCAGGTGCGATGTATCTCGTTGACGTCAATTAAGTGCACGGTTTTTGAGGTTCACAGTTTGAACGCAGCCTGTTGGTTTGAGTCATTCTGCTGTTTTGAATCCCTGCAGATATGAGTCATCAAGGCTACGAGGCAGGAGCGCACGCCTGCTCAATTGTCTGATGTCCATTGCTCATTGAAAACATCAAGGACACCACGTACGACTGCACCATTGTCGACACCACCACGTTTATCCTCTTGATATTCAATGCAAATGTCAAGGTTCAAACGATATGGCAGATCACAACAAAAGGATGTTTTTTTCCCTCTGTGGATACATTTTGAGTTGCCTGCAATCGTTCAGAGCACAATGTCTTCCCTAAATAAGTATTCTTAAAAGCAGTTAAAACAAAGACCAGAAAAAAAGGAGTGTTCACTGTAGCTTGCAGCTGAAACAATGAGTTCTTAATCTGACTGACCATGTCTGGCGAAGCTATGATGACAAGCCCTGTCAAGCAATGCAGCCTATTTCTGTCTTTTGGACTATGACGCCCCGGTTTTCTTCATTAGAATAAGAAAATGGGGGGGGTGTGCAATGGTTGTCAACCAACATTTGTCAAATGACCTCGGCGTGCTAGTTTCATTTTATTTCATTCCAAAGACAGCATGTGATCAATGTGGGACATCTCTGAGAGCTTGTTGCAAACCACACTGATTGAAAGCATGTTTTCAGATACTTTTGGAAGCTACATAAGGAGAATGAGTCATAACTGTATCTTTGATAAGGTACAATGAGAGAGAACACATAATGCAAAGAGATGAAACTGTGGGAGACTGAAACTGAGCCAAAATGTAGCACTTTCCAAAAAAACGTAGATCATGTCTTTTAAAATACTGTAAATACCATGACACTACACATTATTCTGGGCCAGCTGCACTGTAGCATCCCTCAAAAGGTGATCCACCAGTTGAACCAGGCTGCTCGCCGTTCAGTCATCTCTGACAACGGAGCACATTTGTTGGAAAGATAGTCTCTAATTTTCATCCACACAAAGGAAGAAATCACAGCGTGCACATGTTCTAAAATGAAAATTTCGTGCCCCTTTACCTTGAATGAAAGAGAGGCGAGAAAGAAACAATTTGCCTTCACTCAAAGGAATATTGTGAGCAGGAGTATACAGTGTGACCTGGAGCTTTCTGGATCATTGTGTTCTTTCACAATCTCAAAGTTTGCCTTGATGGAAAGCAGTGATAAAAGGACCCACATCACTGTGTGCTTTGCACTGCTGACTAAACGTCTTGCAGCACATCTTAACATTCACCTTTTTTTCCCATCTGTCATCCTGCAAAGCCATGTTTGAAAGGAGAGGTTCTTCATTACTGCATGTTTAAACATGGATGTGTTCTGGCATTTTTTCTGGTTTTGCGCAGGGATGATACCTGCTGAAACATAACATCAAAGACGCCACATTATTAAAGATTCATGCATTCGCAGAAACTTAAAATCAGGAGTATCTGCAGTTGTAGTTCTGCTTAGAAAATGCAAATAAATTAGATGTCTTCCAAGAATATATCCATAAAGAAAATAGGTTATGTGTTTTCAGGTGTGTGTGTTACCAACTGTTTAAATCTCCTACAGTACAAAGATCCCCAACAAAAACTGGCTCAAATAGAAATGTTGAGGGAGAGGAAACATTAGAATGGTCTACATCTATCTTTTGGTGCAGTGTGGGTCAGAGAATACACTCTGGCCAGTTCACCAGCCCATCATAGGACACATAGTCCATTCTCTCTTACAATCACACCTAGGGGGAAATTTAGAGTTTTGTTGTTGATTAATGTGTCAATTATTTTCTCAATTAATCAGTGGTTTGGGTTGTAAAATGACTCCACAGCTGTGAAAATTTAAAGCCAAGATAGGGTCTTTAAATATATAAAAAAAAAAAAATGGTCAGTTTTTCAATTATCACAGATAGACATGGGGAGAACATTCAGAGTCCAAACAAAAAGACTTTCCAGGGTCTGAGCCAGGGACCAGTGCTTTTCAGCACTGTCACTGCGTATTATCAAAATTAATTACATTTTAATTCCTCTGAAAGTGACACTTCCCCTGTTTTGATTGTTTTGGTTTCTTTAAAGATTAGTTCATGCACCCATTCAAATACACAAACACACACACTGTACAAACACACACGCACACCGCAATCAAAAAGAGTTGTAAGGTACAACTTAAAAGTTTGTGTCTGAAGTACATGAAAGAGCATTAATGCCCCTTTCAGACATGTGTGAATGTAGCACAGTGAGTAAGACACATTTAATTAGCATTTGTTGATAGCGCCAGAGGGTTAGAGCTAGTGAGTGGTAAGCAATGTCACCTCACAGGTAAGATAATGGATAGCATGAGGCAGATGATCTTGGGTGAGATTTATAACAATGGGCTAATCTTCTCCATGAATGTATATGTTGATTTAATAGATTAAGTTCCATTCTCTTTCATATGACCCCTCACGGAGCAAGATAATGGTAAAGATGGAGTTGAAGTTGCCAAACATGTTGAATAGGTTAAAACGTTACTTTTTTTCTGAAAATTGCCACCCATATAAATCCTTTCAACAAAGACCATATAAGATATTAGCACACAAGAAAGCCCCATAAGCAGTCACTGTTTTATTTAATGAGGTTAAAGCCAAAAAGGTTTGGGAAGTATGAGTTTGCTTCGACCTGTGTGTCTGGACTGTAGATAGAGGAATGGAAGAAACCAAACACGCAAACTTTCTGCTGGCACTTAGTACTAGTGCACATGTCAGATCTGGCCATTAATGAGTAAAATATCTTTGTATATGCATGTATAAAAAGGGAGAGAGAGAGACAAAGTGCTTCAAAGACAGAGACACAGACAAAGAGAGAGGGGGACATTAAAATGAGGGAAGCTGTGACAGCCACAAAAGGAGACAGACTGCCTGTCCACGCTTCACTTTGCCTGTAGCACACACAGAATAACTGGCTATATTCAAGCTCCTTAAACATTCAGAGCCTTGTCACTGATGTTAAATTGCTTCTTCTGAACAAGCAAACACTCAGGAAGCCTATAGATAATAGCAAGAAGACAAACAAAAACTATTCATCTGTTTAAAGCGAGCACTTGTTAAAATGAAGTGTCTCCGCTGAGATAAGGAACGCTCGCCACAGACATCTCACAGGGTGTGCAAACAAACCATGATTCCAGTTTATCAACTGCTTCATGTTGGGGTTTTTTTGTCTTTATCTTATCTGACCACGATACACTGTTTACAATATCTCTTTTTGAGCTCGTCTCACTACAAACTTGTGTGTGATAGAGACAGAGAAAAGGCAACGCAGTTGTTGATCAACATAAAAGTAATTCCTAATTGAAAGCAATGGTGTAAAAAACTCAAATACCCCCCTCTTAATGACAGCAAGCAGATCATTTATACATTCATGTATGATAATTACCAAAATGTCACAGCAGTAGCAACTCTCCAGTAATTAGGAAATAGCCTGCAAAAAGCACGTAGTATGCCTATTTGCACACCAAACTGATCAAAGTCACATTCTCCACTTTTTCCTCACCGCGCATTGTTGCCTATTCAGACTCTTATTCTTTCAAGTCATTCTTTGATGGCACGGATGAAATGTGGTTCTGTTATACAAATTACCCAATTTCCGAACATTTATTTCACCTCGAGCTGGGGAGAGTTCAAAATCACGGGATTTCATTACCCTGAAAGAGCATCAGCCTTCAAAGCGCATGGGAAGCGTCTGACAGACCATCCAGCGAGCTGATGCAAATGAGCATCTATTACACAGTGTCAGTCTTGTGGTTTGACTTTAATTAGCTCTTGAGACATTGTCAGAGAGAATAAAAAAAGGTGCCAAATGTTCTCTGTAACTTTGACAATCACTTGTGGGCACTCTTTCCGATTACAAAATATTTAATTTCCAGGGGCGACTCACCTGCATTTCCCTGAAATCACTGTCTCCCAAAAGACTTTTTGTGTCGCACACGGTAAAAAATAAGCCGGCAGACAAATCATTTCGAGAGAACGGGAGCCAAGGTTGTAATCATCTTGCGTTCATTGACAAGAAGATGGAAATAAGAGACACATTAGAATGGACAGGTAATAAGCTGAGTGTATCAAAGAGAGTCGAATCTGTCCCCATGTGGAGTCTCTATATTTACCCGTCTCTGCTCATCACAGCTGAAATCAAGTGTGAGAGTGTTTGCCCTGTTCCGCTAACTGTCACACTTCTTCATTTGTTCCAAGCTGTAAAAATGACACAGGAAACACCTCAACCTGCAAAGAGGCAGGACTAAATTTGCAGCAAGTTTGCGACTATTTGTTTTTGTTCCTTTTTATTATACGTTTCTGTTTTCGTTCACTTATTTGTCCGTCCATCCACCACCTTACCCACTTTTTACCTTAAGGATGTGGTGCTGCTCTGCTGAGTCTATCCCATGGGGACATAAGAAGAAGGCAGGGAATACTTGGGTCATCAGGTCACCAGGGCACACACAGACCAATCACTCTCACACCCTCATCAACTGCAGGGGCAATTTAGAGTCGCCAATTAAGCTAAAAATGCATGTTATTGTACACTGGGAGGAAACTGCAGAAATCGAAGAAAGCCAGACATGGGAAACGTGCAAACACCACATAGAAAGGACCTTGATGTGACCAGGAGTTTCAGACTTTCAGACTTTCCTGCCTTAAACCATCGGCCCACTGTGTTTCCTGCTGATTTTTATGCTGGTCCTAAATTGCAAGCTTGTTCAGCTGAGCTTTCTTCAAATCCTATATTTGATTCTGAGAGACGAGCAACAGCCACGTTATGGAGGCTAATGGGGATGACTGCAAATAATATTCGTATATAGAAAACACACTCCCTGTCACGGATGTCAGATGCAAGGACATAGATAGTTTCCCATTTCTCTCACAGGCTGCTTATCTGATGGATTTTGCTGTGGAAGTCCTGATTAATAACCGTCTTGAGTGCCGGGGACACTATCCTCCTCTGTCTTGCAAGGAACCCACTGATGTATTTTCATAATGATAATGAAAATGAATTGATTTCATTATCAAGCTGTTAGGGAGTGGAACGCATTGGGACAGAAAAAGCATCGCGTATCAGCACGTTGAGGTGTAACTCCTTTATATTTCTAGTTCACGTTGCATATTGATTTAATAATACATGGGGAAGAATGAAAGTGCAAGTCACATCATTGCTCCTCAAACTGGCTCTTTGACGGCGTTTCATATTATTAATTCAGCTCTTATTAATTTAATTGCGCATAATAGATGACAACTCAGCTGTTGAAATGTTGAACAATGTTCACATTTATATTAATCTGACAGCAGACAATTCTGATTCTTTGCCACATAGAAAACGATAAAAAGATCTAACAACTAAGACTTAAATGTAAAACTGAACAAGACATGAGAACTATCTGAACGGTTCCCAATGTTACAGTGTCACTAAAAGTCAGTTTTTGCCATTTGCTGTAATTTTTTTTCTTCCGGCAATCAAGTTCTTCTGTTACTGTCTCAACCTTTCTCACACGGCACAGGCAAATAAACGGATTAAGTCGCTAATTGACACCTTGTTTGGCAGTTAACACACTTTCGAAGCATTAGAAAAACTCTCCAGCTATGATTAATATACACCTGTCATAACTAATTATATTAATACTGAAGAATGATTAGGCCTGTCTCACAGTGTCTTCTACTCCTCCTCTACCACTCTATCACACTCTGTGCTCTCGATTAATGGATGTGAGGCGGCACGTGACTCTGTGGGACAAACACTAAGAGATCATAAACAAGACCTGAGAGCGCTGATGCTCCCCACCTATCAAAGCACATCTACAATTAATGTTTGGACTGAGGAAGCTCTGCTTATTGCCAATTTATAATTATCTTAAAATCTTTGCCCGATCCCTGAGAGTACTGCCGTTAGCTGCACCAAGAAAGGCAGATTAGTATATATCATGCTGAAGGAGTCTTGTGGAATAAACCTGAGTGGGTTTAATCACCGATCGACGCGCCATAATGAGAAAGGCTGCACATGTGACCACTTTGGGTTTGTGAGAGGGGATTCTGTGATTGATGTCTTACAAGAAATAGCATATAATTAGTGGTTAACATGCTCAATTCAATGCCAATCTCTAAATAAATTAAATATGGTGAAAAACAGACGAGTTCACAATGAGTAATCAGGCCTGTTGAAGGGCTATCATTTGCTTGATTTTACACATTTAGCAATCACTGTTTAGTTCTCACTTTTTTTTGATTGATTGTAGAGCAGCTTTTTTGTTCTGAATATTATGTCACTCATATAAAATATTTTAGTCCTGATTGCTTGTCAAGATTTGAACAGCTATGCCAGAATCGCACTTGTTGCCCATTCCTACCTATAAATCCTTCTACCTATTTATCTATCTTTCTATCCATCTAATTTTTTGTTTTGCTGATGTTTTCTGCCAGACCATGAGCGGATTGGAAAAGATTCATCCTACGAACAGGAGGGGAAGGTCCAATTCGTCATTGACGCAGTTTATGCCATGGCTCATGCTCTGCACAACATGCACAAAGATCTGTGTCCCGGAAAAGTTGGACTCTGCCCCAAGATGGACACCATCAATGGCACACTGCTGCTTAAGTACATCCGCAATGTCAACTTCACAGGTGCGTATGCTCCTACTCACACCTAGGTTGAGGTAGGTCCAACTATATGTAGTTTAAATATACATTTTCAGATCAGTTCTTCTAAAATATAACCACCATGCTCCATGAAATTCCTTTTCTTACCGGTTTCATCTGGTAACATTTGTTAAAAAGACTGATGTCTTTTGTAGCAAAGCAAGTTCAGTTTTGTAGCATCCATGCAGCAGAATCTGTTGCAACTTGAAAATCCCATTTTCGGGTTACCAAGACGTTCATGCAGAGTCTTTGTGAGCATGCAGTAGTGTCCAATTATCAGGCTAGCAAATGTAAATTACTCGCAGCAAGTATAAGAGGCTGAGATCCGTGGGAGGGTTGACAATCAGAAGCAGAACGGCGTGTTTTATCATAGTTGATGATGCACAGGAGCTGTGCTTTGCAAGATTTCCCGCCTTATCTTGTCACCATTGAATTGCCCACGCAAAAGATCTCCTGCTTGAAGTGCACTGGCTAGAGCTGAAATTGTACAAATATGAGCGGGGGAAGAGAGTTAACATATAGCATCATCATAGACAGTAATCTGTAGCTCATCTGTGGCCGTCCTGTGTATTATTTTAGATGGTGACAGACACAGCAGAGCTCATGTGGCTTTGAGCATTCAGTCTAAAGTGTGGACATCTCCACCACCCTCGTCTTACCAAATGAAGCAAATGACATGAGTGCAGTGGCTGAATTACATACTAATACATATTTATTGCCTTTTTCTCTGAATAAGAACAATTGAAACATTTAAATACAGAACAATTTCTGACTGACTTTGTTCCATTTTCCGCAAATGAACCCACAGTTTATCACTAAATGATTTACATATGACAAGTTTCTCTTGTCTACAAAGCTTTATAATCTGAACACTGACAGTGTTTTATCCCCTGCTATTCATCTTTCTTGACTGCTTGTCTAAATGTCGCTGAGGTGGAAGAACATAATGCAGTTTTAGAGTGTAGATCGTGACGTACCGAACATTTAAGTTCTAGCTCACAATCTAGATGCCGATCAACACATCTGCACCACTTTGAAACTTTGGAATTTAATAATAGACTGAAGTGTAAGAGAAAATATACATCCATTGGAAGGTCAGGAGAGCAGCATGCGCATGGATTTCATCGGCTGGCTGGTGAACAGATAAAAATGTACACAGAACGGGGTCTAACTTGGGTCAGTGTTAGTGGCGATAATAACTGCAGCTAATTATATGTGAGATGAGCAGAGGGTCAGAGTGTTCATGCAATCAAGCAGAATGCGATGCAGGCGGTCCGACACAGTCTTAAACCTACTCCACCCTCGCAGATGATTATACAGTAATAGATACATTTATCTGTGTGACAATTACAATGCGGGATCTCGAAGTGCAGCCGTGCCACAACACGTGACAAGTGCGTGACAGGAATATTAACAGGAATAAAAATGAAAGGTCGTTAGGCTCGAGCAAAATGTTGCTTATTACCAGCTAACATGAGATCTAGACGACTGAGACTATTGTATAGAGCTGCGACCAGTAATCACTAAATCAACTTTAAATCGACTATTGAAATAATTGACAGCTGTTTTAATGATTGAGCAGGCATTCATAAATTTCACTGCTATGTGTAATCAAACAGATTAATCAACTACAAAAATAATTGTTTGTTGCAGTCCAACTACTGTGGTTTTTGTTAAAGTCAAGCTCCTTCCCCCATCCAAACTAATGTTCCCTTCTGCGAACAAAGTAACCAAACCAAACTTTTACCCCATCAGGAGCAGATTGGAAAAGGAGCAAGTTAGTCTGTTTTTCTTGGCTATGTTTAGTTGAAGAACAGTTATGACAAATAACATTGCCCTGCTGATAAGAGTGACAGATTAGAAAAAGCTCATATTACCATCCAAGTTTTGGGATGATATGACAAAGTAATTGCCAAAGCTCATCAGTGAGTGACAGTGGGAGAAAGAATGGGCAGCTCTCCTCATTCCACATGTCACTTTGTTCAACTGTTCCAAGCACAAAGACGTTGAAGGCGCATGATGAGGAATCCAGAGGGGGAACTCAATTTGTCAGTAGCTAAATGGTGTTAACATTTGAGAAAATGTACAAAATATTTGAAGGAAAAGCTGTGGTCCATCTTTTGATGGATTGGGTTTATGTAAGAAGCTTTACAGAGGATGGGACAAAAAAACATGAAAGAACCAAAGACATACTTTTTAAAAGTGTTGTCAATGTCAACGTAGGCTGTATTGTCTGAATAATAAAGGCCAATGTGATACTTGTGCAGTGGTTAGTTGTTCCTATTGCACATTGAAAGGAAACTGTAGTGCTCAGTGAATAACTTTATGTCCCATCTTCTCATGTCATCGTCAGCCACTTATTCAGATGGGGGACACCCTTCTCCCCAGCAATTCCACCAATTCCCAGAGGAGAGATAGATTAGAAAAAGCTTTACTTTTTCTAATCTACAAAAAGTAAGAAAAAAAAAAGTTGTTAGGTCTGGCTTTCCCAGGGTCTGCCTCTGGGTCTCCTCCCAGATGGACATACCTGGAACACCACCCTAGGAATCTATCCAGGGTGCAACTGGCTGGGCCCTCTCCTGGATCTCTGAGTTCTTCACCCTATCTCTAAGGCTGAGCCCACATACCCTGTAGAGAAAACTCATTTTCAGGAGTTGGTAGCCTTTCGATCATTTCCCACAGTGCATTACGAGAGGTGTGGTTTGGAACGTAGGCAGAGGGGTAAATGGAGAACTTTGCCTTGTGGTTCATTTCTCTTTTCACCATCACAGACAAGTAGAGTGACCACATCACTGTGGATCCGACTGTTTATCTCCTGTTCCATTTTTCCCCTCACTTGAGAATAAGACCCAAGGTACTTGAACTCCCCCACTTGAGGGAGGAACTCCTCTCCTACCTGGAGTGGGCAGTTCGCCCTTTTCCAGCCTCAGATTTAAAGGCACTGATTTTCATCCAAGCCCCTTCACACTGCTCCAGTGGTCACTGTTTGACGAAATCAGCATGACCACATCCTCTGCAAAAAGCACAGATGGAATTCTAAGGCCACCCTCTGTCATTTGGCTGCACCTAGAGGTTCTGTCCATAAAAGTTATGAACAGAGCTGATGACAAGGAGCAGCATTGGCCAACCACAGTTGGGAATGGGTCTGACTTACTGTCAGTGATGCGAATCAGACTCTGACTCCAGGAGTATGGAGATTGGATGGCCCGTAGAAGTAATCCATCCACTCCATACTCCCGAAACACTCCCACAAAGCACATGAGAAGTGGTGAACCATGCGTCCTCATGCAACCTTGCAAGAGTATAGAGCTGGTCCAGTGTTCCGCAACCAGGGTGAAAACCACATTGTTCCTCCTGGGGCAGTTGCTGGAACACACTCTATGGTCCTCCTTTTTAAAAAAGGGAAACCACCAACCCAGTCTGCCACTCTCAAGGCACTGTACCCTTCATCTATGCAGAGTTGCAGAGACATGTCAGCCCCATCTTCAAAGTCAAAACACTGTTTACCTGCTCCTGTGTATGCTTATTACTATGTAAACAGGTCAGTCCTCATTTGTGTAAAGAGTGAGACAGAGAGAGAGAGAGAGAGAGAGAGATAGATAGATAGATAGATAGAGAGAGAGAGAGAGAAGAGAGAGAGAGAAAGTCAGGGTCAGAATTGACATTTCAGATCAATTTACCCAGCATTGGCGTTTAAGTTTAAATACAGGATGGTGCATACCAGGCTTGTGTTGTAGAATTAGCCCAAAACATCTTCATGCAACCCTCTGTTCATTGTGTTATATTACTGGAAGGTTTGTCAGCTCAGCACTGAAGCCATTGGGGTTACTACAGGGATGGCTAGAAAAATCAATGCTGTGCATTACCGGAATACTGCCTTGCTTTTAGGAGTCTTTCAGCAGAGGAATAGAGAATTTAAAAGGTTTGTGAGAAAACAACAGGAATGTCCACATGATCCCGGTGTATTCTGGGAATTGTCTTTGTTCATGCTGACAACAGGAAAGAGGAAACCCAAGCACTAGGGGGAGTGTAGATGCAGCTGATACTTATTGATGTGAGCTCCTGAGATTGGGATCCCAGTGAGGCTTAATGAAACTGCTCATGGTCATCTGAAGGAGTAGTTCAGGAAAAGTCAGTGGTACTCAATGCTGTCTTACTTAAGAGTATTCTATTTTATAAAATAACCCATGTGTGAAGTGCGCTGCTACCAAGACCAGCAGTATCTACAATAGTATTGTCTTCCACACTTTCTGTGATAATTATTTGCTCAATAAAGTAAATTTTTATATTTCAAGAAGCTTTGCAAGACACAATCTTGCTATATAAAGCCCTGTTAAAAGCTGCTGTAATGAACTTGAACAGTAGCTGCCTGTTGTTTTCATGAGGTTTGATTACTAATTTAATTTCGCTGTAACTTAGAAACACTCTGAGGGTCTTATATTAAATGCATACAGTAGAGTAATTTGGTCTGGCAGTAATATCACTAATAGCTAAATAACCACATTAAAAAGGTTATCTTGAGGGTATGTGTTATAGGGTAGACGGATATATAGGTGTTCTCCTCAGTCTGTGCTAAGAATCAGAGGAAATAAAAAACGAACTGCAGCCTCCTTGTTGGAGATAATAAAGAGTGTGTTAGCACTTAATGATGGATCTTGCCTGCCCGGGAAACTAGGAATATTAAGCAGTACAGCAAAACGCAAGGCTATGATGCCATTTAAGGGACTTAACTATTTCTGAGGTCAGCATCATAAAAGAGGGAGGATAATCAACCCTGGCACTGGCCCTTAACTCTGCCCAATTGAAGGGCTAATAACCATGTAAGGGCAGGCCTGCATTTGGAGTAGAAATAAATTGCTGTCTCTGACAGTCCTGATTCCTGATATATTTAAATCAGAAGGTGGAAACTCTTGTATTTCTAACTTGTGTTCCAAGAAAACCTTCTCTTAAAAGGCAGCCGAAGCTATACCCACACTCTTATTTTGATATAAATTGAGTTTTGTTGTTAACATATTAGACTTTTAACAATTTGAGCAGAGGTAAAGAAACAAATAACTGAGCATGCAATGCCCACAATACTACCACACAGTTGCAGACAACAGCGGCAGCTTTTTTTTGTTTCCTAGACTAATTGGTTTCTTCTGCAGCAACCTGTTTATAAATCAAGGTGTTTTGCTGTCTGTGCATGCAACTTGCAATGCTTTCTTGCTACCAATGAGGTAGAACTAATTGATTATGGTTATCAAATTAGTAGAAACGTACATCCCAGTCGATTCCATGTATTGCTGAGATGGGCTTGAACATTTTCATAATTGCACATGACTACCTGCTGTTGTCTCAGACATGCCCTTTAGGTAATACAGCAAGATGACGGTAATGTAATTTAATCCTGTGGGTTTTGATCAGACCTCTGACACTCAAATTTGCAGAAGAGAAAAAAATACAGTCTTGTCTCATGGCTTGGGTTGTTTTCACCACTTGTTCGCTGTAACAATGAACAATCAATACTGTGACCCCTTAAAGGGAACTGGACAGCATGTAAATAATTCCTTCATTTATACTGTATTGTACAATACATATATTTAACATGAGTAAGTCGGGGGAGCTGCAGGGAAACATTGGATTTAGATGTCTGGATAAGACAAGTTGTTTATTTTGTTTGTAGAAAAATCTATTCAGTGGTGCTGGCCGAAAACAGATGGTACACAGCATCACAATACTGGACAACATAAAACTCAAGGGCATTAAACTATGCACCTCTCAACCCGAACTTCAAAATGTTACAGAATGGCTGAGTACTGGGGAGACTACGTCAAAGTAGAGAAAGTGAATTTAGTGGGAGAAAACAGACAGGGATGGGGATGCTATTAATGGTCCTTTCCTCGAAGACGTTCTGCTCTCATCGCTAAATCTGTGAATTCTTGTTCCCACACGCCACGATTTTATAACAAGTTGTGAAAGTGGAGAGGGGTCTGTCGGTTGGCTCACAAACATGAGAGGGACCTCAGAGTGGTAATCAAAATCAGTGCTGTCATTCGTTAGCACTCTGAGTGGGGACCTTGTGGATAACAAGCAATGGGGCAATAAACAGAATGAAGGAGTGTGAAATGATATGGGAACATGAACAGACAGCAGCCCAGGCCCTCCTCAAAGGACCAGGACAACATGGCTGTCAACATCTATTTCACTCCCATCATTAACACTATAACAGCAAGACTTGAAGTCTTCTTGCAGCCTCATTTCATCTTAGAGCTTTAAGAGTGTAGCGGTTTGGGTTTGTACCATATTGGTCCAGCACAGTGTGGAGTTCAGCTTTAACTTCAAATCTGCCCTTCACTTCTTCTCATCCCCAGGAATCGCAGGCACCCCAGTGGTCTTCAACGTGAATGGTGATGCTCCTGGCCGCTATGAAATCTATCAGTACCAGATCACAAACAGCACCACAGAATACAAGATCATCGGTCACTGGACAGACCAGCTGTACTTGGATGTATGTAATGACTTGTTTTTGATAAATCCAACTTTTTGATAAAATCCAATTTTACAATAAATCAAATCTATATCTGACCAGGGCTCAACAGTACCTATTAACTCACTCAACCTAGTGATTTTTAACATCGACTTGAACATCATCTTAAACTCAATTTGCTCACCTTGTCATAATCTTACATTGTCAAAACAGTGAATACTATCAAAGGCCGTAGTGCGGTACATTTTGTTTTACAAAAAGCTAACATGCACAAATGAAAAAGAGAAGAGGCTGTTTGCATTAACCTTATTATGACATTTACCACCATTACAGTACATGATGCATTCGTTTGCTCTTACACATATATGTGTTTACATGGAGCACAGATTCTTCAGTGTCACATGTTTGCATCAAAATTGTTATGTTTTAAATGTCAAACTTTGCAGAAAAGCAATGCATCATGCATCATTTCTGTTGTTATGCATCATTTATACGTGTGCCCCTGGGCGCTGTTATTTTGTTGAGGCACATACTGCTCGTGTTGTATTAGATTATCGAAGACATCAAGGTCCCACGCTACTGCTGCACATAGATCGACTTCTCAGCTTCACTTGCATGGCAGAAACCTCCAAGGAAATCAGGAATGCCATATGGAGACTTTTTTTAAAGATACAAAGCCAATCATCTAAACCATCCAGACGTTTATTTGAATAACGAATTTAATAGAGGATCCTCCATCCCTTTCCGCACACTATCTCACTTAATAAGGCCTCTAAAGAAAAACGTGATGCTATGAAAATAAAGAAAGTTAGCGTGGCAGCCCATTGGCATAATTCTGCACTGTGCTGGGTTGAGACTGCATTACCGCACAGCTTGCTTTTCTTTACGTCCCTGGAAGTTATTAAACTGCAAAGTTGCTTCCCGTTGAGTTATAATTCAATGAGTTTACACAATAAAGTCTTGATAAGAAGAGACTGCAGCTTTTGTTCAGGAACATCTCATTTACAGTTTTTCTTTTCATTCTAGCATGTGCATTATGTGTGTATAAACTAGGTGTTAATTGAATTGTGTCCTCATGCATTATATAGCACATTTAATATGCAACTAGTGTACCAGTATGTGGTAAATTGTTGTTGGGTCAGTGACTTGTGCAGTATCTGTTTGTCTAGGGTTTAGGTTTCATGGATGTGAGCAGCATTAAATACCACAGTGCTAGTATGGTGATGGGGAATAAACTGGCAATGTCTGTGTATTCCTCTACAGACAAATGAGATGCAGTGGCCTGGCAGCACTCAAGAAGTCCCCTCCTCAATATGTAGCCAGCCTTGCCGTCCTGGGCAGCGCAAGAAGACTGTGAAAGGAATCCCATGTTGCTGGCACTGCGAGAACTGCGACGGCTACCAGTATCAGGCAGACACATACACCTGCAAGATGTGTCGCTTTGATTTGCGGCCGAATGCAAACCACACTGGCTGCGATCCCATTCCCATTGTCAAGCTGGAGTGGAGCTCCCCATGGGCCGTCATCCCTGTCCTCATCGCTGTTCTGGGTATCATGGCCACTCTGTTTGTGGTTGTCACCTTTGTTCGGTACAATGACACGCCCATTGTGAAGGCATCGGGTCGAGAACTGAGCTACGTGCTGCTGACGGGTATCTTTCTCTGCTACGCTACCACATTCCTCATGATCTCCGCTCCTGATGTGTTTATATGCTCCCTGCGAAGGATTTTCCTGGGCCTGGGTATGAGCATAAGTTACGCGGCACTGCTTACCAAGACAAATCGAATCTACAGGATTTTCGAGCAGGGCAAGATGTCGGTCAGTGCCCCTCGATTCATCTCCCCAGCCTCCCAGCTAGTCATCACGTTCAGCCTGATATCCGTGCAGCTCCTTGGGGTGTGCATCTGGTTTGGAGTCGATCCATCTCAAGCCATCATTGACTACGAGGACCAGCGCACAGCCAACCCTAAAATGGCCCGTGGAGTTCTGAAATGCGACATATCAGACCTGTCTCTCATCTGTCTGCTGGGCTATAGCATGCTGTTGATGGTCACCTGCACAGTTTATGCCATCAAGACCAGAGGGGTTCCTGAGACCTTCAACGAGGCCAAGCCCATCGGCTTCACCATGTACACCACCTGCATCGTATGGCTTGCCTTCATCCCCATCTTTTTTGGCACCTCGCAATCAGCAGAAAAGGTAAATATTCAATTTCAAATGTATCATAGGCGTGAAATACCCAGCAATTTTGCTCTTGTTTTGATCAAATGACAGTGCGGTTGCTAATTGTGGTATATTATACAGAGCACGATCAAGTCGCCTCTGTTCGGTTGTGCATGTTTGATGATGGTTTTCCATTTAGATTTATTTTACATTCCCTCTGTGCCTCATTGCGAAGAAAATGGCCACTCAAATTATGTTTGTTGTATAGCATCAGCCTCTTGTGTTTGCGGATGCTGCCACTATTCATCACAAGATGATGGGCTTTGTGCTCCACTGTGGGGATTACAGGGCTTTTAGAGTCGACTTAAGAAAATAATTCATTCACCTCAAGTTTGCTTGGATATGCTTTCTTTAATTGTGTTTCTGTGAGTGTGATTGATTCAGCCACACTGGATGGGAATACCGAGAAGTCAATCACTGCACATTCATGCACTTAGAAATAGATAACGCAGGGCTCGTGGAGCTGTAGCATAGAATCACAGAGGCTCTTGATGCTTCTCGTCACTAAAAAGTGAATCACAAATTACCTCTTACAAGTGCTAATTTCAACTTTGCTCATCACAGATGTAGTGGGAGCAGAGAGCAGTAATGTCAAGCTGCTAATAGCAATAGAAGCGTCGATATGGGAATTCTATGGAGCAGGACAATAACAAACTCAATAATAGCTTTTAAATTGCCAACAGCATTTAAGAGTGTGTGTTAAAAGGCAAGGTAATGGACAAGTGAGTGTGGACTTTTGTACCAGTAATGCTATAGTACAGCTTAATGCCTATTAAAGTATAAGTAGGTTTCATGTCCAAACCCTGTGCAGGGAGTGTTCCTAATGAGGAACACAGTTGTAGTAAACCTTGCTATTGTTTAAAAATAAAATAAGTAATAAGATAATAAGCCAATTAATAACAATTACAAGTAATACAATAATAATGAAATAAGTAATTACTAATTTAACTATGACAAGTCATTGACAACTTCTGGTAAGTTTATCTGACTTAAATAGTAAGTCTGTACATTTTCAGTTCAAATTCAACCTGTGAAATGACAAATTCAGTAAAAAGACAGAAAGGAAAATTGTGAGAGCAAACCAGGTATGGTTTAAATCACCTTTGCTCTCTGCCGGTCCTTTTCAATATCCTTTAACAAACAGAAACTCAAATCTCAAAAGTCGAATCCATTTGGCCCTGTTAGATGTTTTTTTTTTTCATATATGTTTGGTGAAAGCCCTTTAACATCACCAAGCAAACTGGGCTGCAGTCTATAATTGATGACCATCTGTCTGTCAAGCCACAGTGCAGTACTGTGCACAGCTACAGCACCTATCTTGCTAGCATGATAGACAGCCAGATAGTAAGCTACTGAATCTATCTATCTAGCTATTAACAGCTGGCTATTTGAGAGCATGACACCATAGGTAAAATGGAGGCTTGCTCGAGATAGAAAATGGATGCTAAATTCAACTTGTGTCTTACCTAAGCAGCTTTCTTCTTAAGTGCGGCCAATAACAAATTAGTGGTGAAACAGTCAGCCAACAGCAAGCGTTTTATTTACTTGTATCTCTGCCACTGAAGAGCAGGTGGATAAAGTTACTCTCCGTGTAACAGGTTTTTGATCCAATACAAGTGCTATTCAAACACAGTCTTGCTGTGTTACCACAAACAGTGTTCATATTCATTTACACCATAATGTGAGATGCCAGACATGCTGAAGAATATCAAAGATTACTAAGTGAATTGACCTTAAAAACTGGAGCAAAAGCCCATTAAGGTCAGTAAGATTCCTGCTTCTCTTGTCATTCTCGCAATTTGGAGCAATTTACATGTATTTAATCAGACGCTTTTGTTCATTAAGTATTGTACTATTAAATATGTTTTTTCAGGTGAATATCCATAAGTGGCACTACTTTGAGTAAAATACTCATTTATCAACTTTTGTTTGATTTACTGACATTTTGAGATCAAACCAAATCAAATTTAATATGCCCTTCTCGGTGCAGAAGTTTAGACTCGTCACGGCAAGAAAGGCACAGGTGTGACTAATGGCATTAACGATGGCTTTGTTCTCGTCAGGCGCCCTAGAAAGCTATGACAGTGTGACAGTGAGCCAGCATGAACAATACCAGGACCATGAAAGTGAAGCGCCACTGGAATACAGCCATCATTCATTTTAATATCTGTACATGTGCTTCTCTCTTACAAGTCTTGCTTCAGGAAAACATATTTCTGCTGCATTGTCATCTAATTTTATCGATATTAGAAAACCATGTGACACCATATGAGAGCAGGGAAATTGCTATTTTTCCACATTTTGTGTGTAGGTAGAAAGCTCGAGCAGCTGTCTGAACGAGGCATTTGATGCCTAATAACATAAGAGAGCAATGCTGCTTCAAAAAAACTTTATAATGACTCAGACCAGTGAGGTTTCTGTCGCCAGCCCCGTTCCCTCAATGTGCCGATGGAGCAGATTGGCAATCATATTGGTGTGTCAGGGCAAATTTATGTCACTGGGGCCGATGGAAGTGGACAAAGGTCTCGGCTCCCCTCACAGAGTGACTCCTCTCTGTACTCCAGAGGGGTAGCAATATTGTTCCAAACTCACCCCAGGCCACGTGTAATCTTCTCAGGAGATTACAACACTCCCCTCTATCACCGGGGAATGCTCATGTTCTACTTGCAGGATGATGGAATACAATGGCCTATCACTTCCATTTTACACTGACATCTTTTTCTCTTAACTGGGGAGACTTTAGGAGTTTAATTTCTACGAGGCTTCCCTTTTTTTCTGTGTTTGTTTTTTACACTCATTGTCACCTTTTCTTCTATGGTAGGCCATGCTATTCTTTTCAATAAAATTACGTTTGCATTACTACAGGAATGTCAAACTGTTTGTTACTGTAGATTGATATGTAAATATCAGACATGTTGGTATCACGCTGAGAGATATTGTCATCTTAAATTTAATTTTGCAGTTATTTACACTATATGGTCATGCTACTGAGGTTTGTCAAAGACAAAAACATCCTACAAGCTCACATACAAATGACATATGTCATATGCGCATGTTGGGAGATGTAATTTATAACTGTGACATGCTTGTGGTTCAGAGCCCTGTGGGCTATTCCCATGCCAAACGACTCAGTCATTTGTGATGTCGGCAAATGTGATGTCAAACAAAACCTCGGGCGAATTGGTTTGAAGAATGACTGCCAGCTGTGTTTCTACTGTATACTCCTTGCCTTGTGTTCATCAACCTTGGAGGACCTCAGCATATTTAATCCAAGAGGCATACTCAGCTACACTCGTCTTGCTCCATTTTCAAATCCATGGTTTCACTGTGAACAGTGTGGAAAGATGAGAAACTAAACACAGGTTCAAATTCATTACTTTGATGGATGCATTCAATTTGTTGAAGGAGGCACACTCTTATAGTGAAGGAATCTTGTTATCATACTTTGACTATACGTGGATTTCTGTGTCACTATCAAACAATCTACCTGTTATATTTTGTGCAGCCACTGCTCTGATTCAACACATTCCCTATATCATCCAAAAAAGAAACTGACTGTGAGCTCTGTGGTGATTATCATAAATGAAAAATCAGTAGCAGGCACTTTTAATATGCTGTAGGATGCTGCCTAGCTGATCCACAGTCATTGCCTGAGGCTATATATCTGCTACCCAGCTGTGAGTTGCAGCTGTCACTGGCTTTAGAAAGCCCACAGTCCTTACACTGCGGTCTAAAACCTCAGGGCAAAAAAGCATCTATAGGCACACTTCATAGACACCCATCAGGGGCTTACTTGTATTAGTTGTACATGATAAATAAACAAACATAAAAGTGCGCAGAGCTCAGGAATGCTGAGCCCAGCACATGAAAACAAGAAAATAATGTTATATGGCAACACCATGTCTCATGTTGCTCATGATGAAATGATGTGTGTAAAATCAAGTTTTCCCACACAGTCTACAGTGAAATCTTCTATCAAAAGTAATCACATTCTCCAGAGCAATCAGACTAGATATATACTGCAGGTTTGAATGCTCAATTACATTTTTTTTCACTGAGATCCGATTTACTTCTTTTTTCTTTTTTGCATGGTTGTTCACATTATGATTTAAATGCGACCGCCATCAGACTCCAGTGAGAATAGTCTAGAGCCTTAAAGTGAACGGCATACAAATAAGTGATATCACATGCAGCCTGCTGTGTTTACAGAAGGAAATGCGGATGCTACACGTCAGCGTATATGAATTTTGAAGTTGTGCAATCTGAGCAGACAAAATCATGATCGAGTGATGAAGGGAAGAGGAAGGTTAAGAAAAAAGAGAGCACAGCTTAGCATAGCTGCTGTCTCTGTACCAAGGTTTGTTTGGATGCATGAGCCAGGACGTATGATGTAAAAGTCGGATGAAATGCAAAATGACCACTCAGA
The DNA here is from genome assembly GCA_029224185.1 of Karalla daura. Lineage (NCBI taxonomy): Eukaryota > Metazoa > Chordata > Actinopteri > Chaetodontiformes > Leiognathidae > Karalla > Karalla daura. The sequence goes on along the minus strand of CM055193.1, from coordinate 14,257,442 downwards.
CTGAGGCCACTTTGAAAAACACTGGATGCAGTGTATGTATCCAAATTAGGATCACATTCACAGAAAGCGATCTGGGTCTGATTTGAAAAAGTTGGATTTGTGCTGTTGAGATATGAGTCAGAAATGGGAAGAAAATCAGATCTGGGTCACATGCCTGCAGTGCAAACATAGCCTTATTCAGTTTAATAGTGTGTGCTCAAAAACTACATTGCTGTCCATCGATTAGCATGGCCTCAACAAAACACTGTTAATGTGTCTTCTGTCTCCCTCATAATACAGATGTATATCCAGACCACAACCCTGACCATCTCTGTAAGCCTGAGTGCATCGGTCTCTCTGGGGATGCTCTACATGCCCAAGGTCTACGTGGTTCTCTTTCATCCAGAGCAGAACGTACCCAAGCGCAAGCGCAGCCTGAAGGCTGTGGTCACCGCAGCCACCATGTCCAACAAGTTCAACCCCAAAGGGGGCCTGAGGCCCAACGGAGAGGCCAAGTCTGAACTCTGCGAAAGTCTTGAAACACAAGGTTGGTATCACGCCTGACGGAGCAATAAAGAGTATGGGTAAAATGAGTTTCAACAGACCTCAACCAGGGGTGGATTTTTATGCTTCAAAGATGGTTTTCAGTGTAATAGAAGAACTGCTATGAAATATGCATCTACTCGAAGATGAACACTTCTTTGGAAATATAATTATGGCATCTTCTATTCAGGAGTTTGATATATTAACAAGCATACATGAGAATGGCGTTATTTCTCTGCAGACCACAGTGGTTTTTGGGCTAAGCAATTCTTAAATATGAGGCTCTGCATACTCTTGTTATAATATCCAGAATATATTTCTTATTTTAGAATTGATAAATTTTGCTTATATTTGAAGACTTGCATGTTCCCCATTTACTATTTGGAAATGGAAACTATTTACCTACAACAGGCAGAAAGTAACTTTTCTGTTGCACAAAAAAAATCCTCCTTTTTGAAAAAAAAAAGGGACCTGGAAAATAGCATCATCTCACCAACTCTTACCACACAGGGATTTGTGAATCAGGAGGTGTGACAACGTGCCCATTCTAGTCTGATTCTGAAAGGGACAAAAAGACAGGGTGCTGCGTTTGGGGAAAAAGAGGATATTTCAATCACAGTGTATTGAGTAGGCAGTCGCTGTGTGGGGGCAGGCTTAAATCCAATCAAGCAACCCAACATGTTCTGATTACAGAAAGTCCTGATTTTACACTCTGACAAGCTCAACAGTATGGAAGGAAATGTATTAGAAATAGAAAGCCTGTGCCCACACTTATATTTATGCATTTTTTTCCCCAACATCAGGAAGGAGCAATTTAAATCCTATTGCAGAGACTATTCATTAGGGTCTCGCCCGCGGGTTCTAACTGTGAATTTAACCACTGCTCTCTGTGCTTATGTGTCAGACTGTGTTGAGGGAGGGGAGCCTTGTGAGGGACTTTAGACTTACAGGTAACCTTTTTTAGACACTGACTTTGCCCTTTTATTATCTGTGATCACTTTTTACCCTGTTCATTTCTGCTAATGTTCACCACGACACCTGTGCTTGCCTGCACTGTGCACCACCCATCCCGGCTGACCCTGGCTAAAATTCCTGATCCCTGAATGACACAAGGCAGTAATTGCACCCTCACAAATCCACCCTTAACCCAAAGACATTAACTTGGATGGACGGTATTGGTGTGCGGCGCTGTGAAATGGCCAATCAGCATGGTAAAGCCAGTTAATGTGGGAAGATGACACCACTCTGCCTGAGTGCAGCCGACAAGCGATAGCCATGTGTCCCCTGTAATTTGTTTCCCTGTTGACAAAAGAAGGAATTTGCGGTAATGGGACAACAACAACAATAAGAGCGAACAGGAAAAGACAGATGGGTCTGCCAGCTCCAATTCTTTCTGGACCATCTATTCTTTATCTTGGCCTTGCAGCACATAAATATTCAAATAAGGTTCATTTATCAATGCTTCCCTTGGAAGAGATGCTTTGGATGAAATGGCGAAAATACCGCCCCCCCATTCACACACCCAACATGGCACTGACAAATATACAGAAATGCTCACCACTGCACATCTCTCCCCTTGTAGCACTTTTGCCCCGAATCTAGCTTTCAGCCATCCTCTCATTGGATTCATCCCCTCTGACATATTCAATCAGCCAAGGCCGCTGTGGGCAGATTGGCAGATTGGTAGTGTGATTACCACCACCACGCATGATCTCTGAGGGCAGTTTTATCCAAACAGAAAAAAAAAAGAAAGACACTCATGTACATGATGACACTTGCACATAGGCTTATGTGTGCCTACAGGAGCATGTTTGCACACATGAAAACAGGTACCCTTAGGTGTGATAATTATGTCTGACCAGCAGTTTGGGCTTTTTGCGTTCTCTGGACTGCCCTCCGGTCGTCTGTCTTGTCTGTTTTATTCACAGCTGGTATAAAGAGCCATGAACGATGACAATATTGTTCCAAAAAATTATGGCCTACACAATGCCAAGTCAGATCACATAGTGTATTAAAATTAGCACTATACCTATAATATGCTGCTGCATGTTTTGCTTGCTGCACAGAGAAGATTCTTTGCATGTGGTGACAGACTTGCATATGAATGGTTACCGTTGCACTTTATACTGTTGTGATCTGCTCGGTGGCTCCACACAGTACGATTTGTTTTTTGATAAAAGATCAGCTGTGAGAAAAACGGATTTCCCTGACTTCATTACTGGCACTATAATAGCAGGTACCTTACAATGACTTGACTGTCAGAGTCCGATTGCATCTGCATCACTCGATGGTTTCCTGATGACACACTCTTCAAACGTCTGCCATTTAACCAATGATTAACAACCACAAATGCTGCATAGAATCTACTTTTAAGCCATTAGTTAAGTTGAATATTGGAAAGGAAGTTGGAGGAAATTGTATTTTTTTTATCATTTTTGACACCATCACAGATAGAGTATCTTTTAGTTTCATGGTTTTTCATATAAAACAATCATTTTAACAATGCACATTTTCTTACATTTTAGGAGCTTTACAACCTCAATGTATTTTGAAAATTTGTGTTAATGTTATTAACTTCCCAGTCACATTTTACTATCTCCACCATTGCAAATGACACATTTCAGTGAAAATGCATTACAGTGAACACCCTGCTATTATGATTGGTTCCACCTGCACTTGTTTGAAGACAACATCCATAAATAGAACTTCCCATCAATCTGGGCTCCTGCTCTGAGAGATTACTGCTTCACGCTTATTTGAATCTCTCTCCCATTGCATTTTTTAACCCTCTCCTTCTTTCTCCTGCACATTCGCTTACAGTGCTGGCCTCCAAGCAGACATACATAAGCTACAGTAACCATGCCATCTAAGCCAGAGACGTACCTTGGAAGCGGAGCAAGGGCCTGCCTGAGGAGATATCACCTGATTCTGGGGAATACTGACGAGATGGTGGAGAACTTCCGAGCTGCTACTGCAGAGAGGACTGGGTGGAAAGATGGGAATTTGTCACACCATAAACAGAAAGGATGTCATATTTTTTTAGAGAATCAGGTAATGGCTTGAATGCCAAATTTAGGGAAATTGGGGGATTTGGAGGAAAGAAAGAGAGGGAAGATGTAAGGGAGATTGGACAGTTAATTTTCCTCTTCCCACCCTCTCGGAAACAAAGTGAGCTTTGAGTAGTGATGTTTCCAAATGCAGCCTGAGTGAACCACCTGGAACCTACAGTACGTTTTCCTTCTGAAGTGTATAGCACACATTTTCAGCTCTCGGAGCCTGAATCGTCTGTCTCATTTCAACAAAAATGGGGAAAAAAAAGTTGTTTTTTTTCCTCAAGTCAAATGCAGTTGATGAAACAGTATAAAAATAGTCATTATTTTTGGTTATGTGTATTTTTGAGGTTGAAAGCTGCAGTACCCTACCAACTGTACATGCCTTACTACAGTACATTCAGTATTCCTACATATCTGAAATACCAGAAAATAAAGCAGTGGGTCATCCCAGTTGTTTTATTTATTTATTTTTTTGCTTTGTTTTGTTTTTGTTTTTTTTTAATATATAAATGTTTCATAATGATAACGATGATGATGATACCATCATCCAGGCAAACCTAGTGTACAGTCCCAGAGCATGCTTTGTGGGAGCATCACGTGTACTGTGCTGTGTTGTCAACGTCTATGGAATGCAACATTTGTCATAGTTGTCATTCACAGTGGAGATGTCATTTTGGATCATCAACCACTGGGTTACCCTCTGCTAAATGAAGAGTACACAGACAAAAAATGAATTGCCATGGAATACCTTTATTGTTTACACCACACTCCATCAATATCAACTTGCCGATGCATACTCTGAAACATCTCAGATTTATTGGCCCTTATTTATCACTTGCACATTGAAGCCTCCATAGGTTCAAGCAGTTGAGTGGTTGTGAGAAACTGAAATTGCCCGAGTTCTCATCCACGAGTGCTTTAAAAGTAACAATGCTTGACATACAATGAACATATTTGGCATTGCTTTTTTCAGTATCAGTTTGTGTTTTCTATTTTTGTAGATTGCTGTGTGTGGATAAAAAATTGAAACAATCTGTTGTCATGCGAGATATCTTGTTTTTAAATGTGATGGTCTCGTAACTTTGCAGTTTACAGTACGACATGGACCTTCTGTGATTTAAGAGGAGCTGCATTTTTGCCACATTTTTTTTCTCTCCTCTCTCACACCTTTGGATCATACATTTTGAGGCAACCATGGAAAAGATTAATGGAAGTTATAAGACTAATTTGGGTAGATAATTAGGCATAAAGACTCATTAAGAGAAGGTGCAAGCTGAGTTTCATCATTTAGTATGTTCAAAGATCACATTTCTTAAAGCGTGTTTCACTTTTCAACATTCTTAACTTGATTCAGTCTGAAGAGTTGGTAGTTAAGTGTTGTGTACTAGTATTTCTTTGGCAGAAATAACTGATTCTTATTGCAGTCTACAGTGAGTCAGGAATTAAAGCATTATAAAGGTTCAACAATCAGTGTACCACAGAAACTTTCCCTGCAAATGCATCAGACAAGCGTAGCTTAAGTTTTTCTAAAACCACCAAAGACAGTTAAGCTTATTATGGTGTAACTGTGCAGATTATATTAGGTCTGCCTGTGTGACACCATACGAATAGCAACATGAAAGTAAATTGTTAAGTCCAACCTACTAATCACAAATACACAGAGAGCAGTGGGTAGAAATGAAAGACAGGCGTGTAGTGTACCTGGTAATGCAGCTTCAAAGCCAGTGAATACAAGACGTGTTAAAATTATTAGGCAGTTAGAGCCATTACACCAACAAGATACATATATTCCTCTCTGTAAGAGGGATGCGCAGGGAGGCAGTTTTCTAACAGTTCAAGAAGACAATTCTGTTGGAGTCTTTCAGCTCGTTCGGGTTGTGAAGCGGCTTGATGCTGCTTTTCACTTCTGAGGACTTGATAGTCACTGTTCGAGCATGCATTATTTTCACACATCAAAACTTCTGTTTTAATTGTACGTTACACTGGGAGGTGTGTAGGTGATGATAAATAAGGGCCAGTGCCTTCATTTTGTGCCTCGTATCCATTAATCTACTCCTGCCATTCTTTCCATGGATCCTGGGTTTTGCGTTGCAACCATCTCGTTCAAAAATAATGAGGAGAGGACTCGATGTACAATTTATTATAAACTATGTGCTCCATCTCTGTCTGCGGTCTCTAAAGTATTTGTCATAAACAGTGACTCTGGAATTTGTGTCATTAAATGTTTTCTTCAGCAATGCAAAAATATGTATGTTGCATGTCAAGAGTCATAACAAACCATGTGAACAATTAGAGAGAACGATTTAATTTCCAGAAGGAAAACTACTGCAGAGGACTATAAATAACTAATATTTTGGTTTAATCAATTATTCTCTCAGCTCTCAGCTTCAACAAAAGTCTAGGGTGTTGCCGCAAATGTTGTTTTTTCATCATTTGATAAAGTATTGTTTGTGGGATTGTTTGTGTTTGTGAATATGATAATTTACTGATTTTTGGCACAACCCCATCCCCGATACCCCTTTATTTTTCTAAAACACTTTGTCTGTGTTACAAAATAGAATATGTAAGTGCTGATTGAAATTAAATGGCAAGTTAATGTACGTTATTAAAATGGATTGATCATGTCTGCTTTATGTACCGAATAATTTGAAAAAAAAAGAAAAGAAAGATAAAAAAGAATTACAGTGCCTGGATATTTATGAATAATCTATAGAAAAAATAAAAAAATGTGTAGAGCATGTTCATTTTTATACAAGAAATTTCTAATAAAAGACTGTTTTTCTAAAGAAAAAAGGCGTTGCTGTTTCTTCATGGCTACATTGCGTTATTTGCATTTCAGTGGAATATCCATTTCACCTTCAACACTGCTCAAGGAGAGTGAACACCACTTTCATCAACACCAGTAACCTGGGGCGTGTGGGGCCTCACATGTTGCGCTTGGCAGTGAATAACCATAAAAAACAAAAAATACTATGTGATGAATGAAATATCACCACAGTATCACTTGTGTGATTGAGCTTCGTGAGGTGTGAGATAAATTGATGTGTCGCTGTTAAAACCGACTAGCGCTGTCCATCCATCCATGATCGTAGCAGCTTCGCTGTGTGTGTTGCGTGCGTTGTTGTGGGGTCTTTGGTGCATTTCTCCAGCAAACACACAGGTTGAAAGCAGGAAATGCACCCTGACAGGTCACCTGTCACAGTCTGGCTGACATGATGTAATTTTGATCACGAGTTTGGTTTGGTGGTTAGCGCTGGTCACCTTACTTCCAGTCTGTACCCTGGTGGGACTGATTCCAGGTGGTTTGCTTCTTTAGTTTTTTTTCCAGGTAGAACGGTTTTCTCCCACAGTCCAAAAACATATATGTTTGGTTGACTGGAGATCTAAATTTCCACTAGTTGTGAATGAGAGCTTGAATGGTGTGTACCAATAATGGACTGGTGACCTGTCCAGCGTGTATTCATTGCTTTCGTCGGGGACAAGATCGCTGAAAAGAGGGTTGAGATGAGGGATGGGGATGGAGAGAGACATTCAGCAAATGATTCATAGCATCTCACAGATACACAACTTCAGAATTATTCATTATTTCAGTGACTTTCTTGTAGTTGAAAATAAGGAAAACTTATTGGCCAAAAAACAAACACATGAATCACTAACAATGAATTACAACAGGAACCATCAGTCAGTTAAATGAAAAAGCAAACAGCTACTTGAGAATATATTAATGAATTTTGCAAAGGACATCATTCTCATGCAATTTGTTTAATTGTTTTTTTTTTTTTGTTTTTTTTAAGCCAAAGCCTACTTCACCAATATAAATGATCCCTACAGGAAGTTTGTGGGCCTGGTCAAGGAAGTATCTATCAAATGTTGGGCAGATCCACTTCACAATCCAAATCACAGCCATTTGTTGTGTTTCCATTACACTCCATTCATCCATTATATTACCAACTTTTTGCCTTTGGTCCATTGGTCAACAATGAGCTTTGTCATTAGTCAAATCATCACTGTACAAAGAAGATTTTTAAGGTGGTAAGAGGAAATACTTGGTCATGGGTTTTCTGAATGCATATGGAGAGAGCGTGATCAATTATAATGACTGGAAAGCCACATTGAAATCGCACACACGATCTCATTTTGGGATGGCCAAGAGCTAAGGACTGAACATGCCATGAAAGATTCAGGATTTTCCATCTCGTCATTTTCACCGCTGAATCATAAAGCTCTGTGATTTGCCAGAGGAGAAGCTGTCAGGGGGCTGCGAAGAAATTGATTTCACCATCAGTCAAAAATACTAAATCAGAATGCAACATGGGGGAGGTATCAAGGCCAATGTGGGGCGCAGACTCCTTTTTTGAATGTGATCGGTCCCAGCGTAGTGGCATGCAGAAACCGACGTACGTGGCCACAAGCGCCATATGACATGGGATGACAATAGTGCGTGTATGTTTCGAGTTTCACCAGTAATCAGGGGAAGCACAACCTTCACCTCGGTTTAATGATGGATCAATATGGTCAGCGATACCTGCAGCGTGGGCCTTGAACAAATTGAGAAAATATCAAGCCGGGCTTTCTATAAAAGCTGACAGAATTATGAGCCCATCAAAATGAAAAGTAGAGCTAGTTAAACTATCTTTATGGTGGATTTACTGCAGGGTTGAAACTGACACCTGGGTGATCAGGGATGAGGGATAATAATCATTAGCCTTATGATTTTTAAGTGAATCCCTTGCCCTGCACTATTAGCAGTGTAGTAATACACACAAAACTGTGTAGTCTTTTCTTTTGTGAGATATACGAGACCACTTAAAGGAGGAAATTCATTTTTCAAACACTTAATGAAGTCTTTTCTCCCTACTGCCAATTTCCCCAGACTACACTACAAAGTATTTCTTGGTTTTAATATAAGAGCTGCTCTTAAATTAAGTGTTGTTTTTGTTTTGCTGTGAGAAAAGTATTTATTTCTTGTTTTTCTTTTTGCAAACAAGTATAAATGTCAACTCATTCGTTGTTTCACATTAATCATCCTTGTCCCAGTTTCATAATGAACCAAAAACGTGCATTATTTTCATGTTTTTATGGATTGATCATCTCTCAGACCACCTTGCAGGGCTTCACATTTCATGGGAAACACTGAGTGTCCTGCAGTCACACCAACTTTCGATGTCGCTGAAAAAGTTTCTCAATATCTTGAACTCCAGTCCAGTTTCATTTGTAAACTGCAACGCTAGCTATAATGTACAAAGGATATCACTAAAAAGGCTCGGAAACACTTTTTTAAAGCATTGCTTTGCTGTGTCCAAATGTCTGCATTAGACGGTTGCAGTACCACTTCTAGCCACCAGGATAACTTGCCACTGAAGCTGCATTTGTCACACCATTTCCAGCCCCATTAATATTCTACATAGCACAGTGTCATTTTTGTCATGGCTGAGGATGAGCAGTGCTGCCATAGAAAAGTCAGACTGCAGGAAACTGATTCACTTGTCAAGCAGGTGCAGAGACGCGGTGACTGCGAGGAGGGCCCTCAGGGCTGATGATGCAAGGCTGCTTTCAAGAAACCCATAATACTATTCAACTGTTTGCTCTTCTCCCCATCCTGTCTGCATGCTGGCTGAAAAACCATTGGAGACATGCACACATCTGTTAGGAAACAGTGTGCCACCGTTTGCCATCAGTCATAATAAATTAAATAAATCACCAGATGCCTGCCTTCATCGCCTGATGTGTTTCAGAGGCGCAGTGGGGACAAAACAGAAGTTAATTACATCAGAAAATGGTTGAAGCCCCCTGCCCATGGACATGTAGCACAATCTTTGTTTACTGACAGATCTGATGAAACTCTACATCCCACTCTGGGTGTTTAGGATTTATTTCTGTATCACTGTGAATACGTCTCAATGAGGCTTTTTGTTCCAACGTTATGACTTTGTTTATTTTCATGTTTTATTTTCAGAATAGTTTGTGCAGTCGATGGAGCAACATAAACTGTTAAATATCCACTCATCCATGATTACAATCTTACCTTCATTGTACCTCAAAGGTGATGGGGAGGGGGGGTCTGCTGGATCTTCCAGGCAGGCAACACACCCTGGACAGGTCCATCACGGGACACACATACCACTCAGTCACACCTCAGAAAGGACCAAGTGGACTATATATGGTGGATGTAGCAAACCACTACAAACCTACTATTTGTAAGCCATAAAAGACATTTTAGTTTGATTGACCTTCCTTTTTTATTTATGTCAAGGACAAAACTGTTGGCCAATTTAGAAACAAAGACCTAATGTCAGGTGTAATTTTCAGCAGCATTTGGTCAGAAACGACAATCTGTACAAGAAACAAAGTTTCAAAAAAGAGAGAGCGTGCGTGAAAAACCTTTTAAGGGTTCAGGGGTTGAAGTGGGAGTCACATAGACTGCCTATGCTAAAAGCTTTATCCAGAAGTAGTTTCACTAGTGATGTATTATTTCTCTCTGGTGCCTGAAAGGTGCCCTGTCTTCCCAAAGGTAATGCATTTACAGTTTAATCATAGCTTCTCTATTTCTGTGAGTAAAATGGTCACCGAGGCATATTCATGAAGCGATATGAAGAGCATAGAAAATGATTTTTTTTTAACAAAAGATCAGTCTCGTGTGATGACTAAGTGGGTAATGGTAATGCAGAGGCTGTACATGCTGATGAAATGAAAGGCCAGTCACTGTCAAAATTGTTTCTGTTGACTTCTGAGGCTGCTCAGTATCACCTGGATCCATGCTTTTCTTTTACATTTCATAATCTACATACATGTTTTTCTGTATACTCTTAATTTATATCTTTCCTGTACACATGACATATATTTGCCTTTCCCATCAAATTGTTATTTGCACATCTGGGAAATCTGATATCATTATAATGAAATAAATAAAACTGACTTGATTCCTCAACCTCTGCTAACCTTGGTGTCGCACTGTCTACGCTACTCACACAGTAAGCAATGAGATCTAGAATTGGATTTTCCTGTTCAATTTTTCATGCATGATTTATCAGGCCAGGATGCACTGGTCTCCATATCATTTCCTACAAATTACCACGAAACTGTTACATCTTATGAATATTTCCCCATTAAAAGAAATACTACCACGTTGACGTGCCCATTGTGCAAATTAATAAGTGCTGTTCATGAGATCATTTAATGAATACATGCTGAAAATAAAAAAGGTGCCCTCATTTGAAATATGGCTTTAATATTTCCACTCTGCTACCCTAACCAGCGAGCGGGTATTTTATTTTGTCCCCTGGAGAAAAGCATTAAACGTGGCTGAGGTATTTGTTTCTGCATGTGATGAAGGCAGTACCCGGCCACTCGTGCTGTGGTGAGTGCAGATTGAATTTACCTCTGCTGGATTGCACTGCGTCATAAAGTACAGTGTGCTGAATGAATTAGGTCAACAACACGTTTTTTTTTCCCCTCCCTGTTCTGTGGTCAAACATTTTGCCGTTGTCCCTTTTTTGCTCAATCACAGGGCATCCCAGCAGCTGTGTGTACAGTTCCATTAATCTTAACTCCCTGCATGTGTCTTTCGCCTTGTGACTGATGCGGCTTCTGTCAACTAACGCTAGCGCAGGACCGGGCTTTGGAGTGAGTGATGGAGCTAGAAGGCTGCGAGGCTCTAATGACAAAGGGAAGGAAACCAGGCCAGTTGGAACAACTGATTTGCCCACGTAGGACATTCTTTTTTTATTTTGTTCATGGAAAAAAAAAGAAAAGATACTTGAAGAGTGCTGAAATCCACTAGGGTCATATATTTCATTCCTCTCACTGAGCAAATCTGCAGGAGCAATCTGCATGGCAAATACTTGAGCGCAAGAGGCATAAACGTCTATCTTCTTCCGGAAATCTCTGGCAGTGTTTATTGTACTGCAGTCAGGCCATATCTATGCAAATGAAATCATAATTAGCTGCAGGTTAATTCTATATTTAGGTGCTCAGGTTTCCTCACACAGTCAAAAACATGCATGTTGAGGCCGAGTGAGTGTGAGAGGGAATGGAGCGTGTGTGTGCCTGCACTGTGATGGACTGGCGACCTGTCTCGAGTGTATTCTCTGCCGTCACCTTATGTGTGCTAGACACAGGAACCGGAAGACCCCTATGACACCATTAAGGTGCAAAGCAGGTAAGATAATGGATGGATGGATACACTTATGGTCATGCTACAGATGCACCGGTATTCCCATGGACCCACAGCGCCTGAATTCTTCATAACAACAGATTTCTCTGTGTTTCAGATATCTCAAGAGGATTATAGCCACAGAGACTATCGGAGAGACACTGTATTTGTACAACTGGCTATGTTCAGTCACTATTAAACGTATCTACTATATCTGGATTTCAGGGCAATTTCACATCTCTATGCATGTTGGACTGCGGGAGGAAATGGGTTCATTAATTCGAGAGAAAACCAGTTCTCCTAAAGTGAGAGCATGCAAACTCCAAACAGAAATGGATGCAAAGCAGAGGCCTTCTTGCTGTGAGGTGACAGCACTGACCACTGTGCCGACACGGCCAAATGTTCTATGTTACTCTGTTAACAAGGGTGAAAATTATTCATGTTTCTGCCCCATGATTCAGATCCACGCAGAATTTAATGAGTTCTTCTTAAACCCGTCGCATCCTTCCACCGAGGTTTGTGAAAATTGACCCAGTGGTTTTCTGTTGTCGTTTTGTCATTATCTTGCAGAAGGACAAACAAACAGGAAAACCAAGGTCACCTCCTTGACACAGGTAATAATGTATATGTCGACAGTTGTACAGTACCAAAACACACTTTTTTCTATTTCTAATATTTCCCCTATGTTATTTGAAGTAATCCGTTGCAGCTTTGTCAAGGAGTCATCCTGAATTGTTTTTCGACCACCCTGTCTGTATTATTCAATCCACTCTTTTACCAACTCGGTGAAGGGAAAAATAAAACACATAAGAGCAGGGGGGAAAATTTCCTGGGTAGCACAATAAATCACAGTGACAACCTATACACCGTTTTGTGACCCATTACAGCAAGGCTGTAGCAGGATTTCATTTGGAACTCCCTTGACTAGTCACAAAAATGCAGTAATCACTGAAATAATCTCACTCTGGTTCCTTCTTGAGGAATGGTCTGCTGTCTTGACCATGTCCTTTCTAGACCAGGGATGACAATTTTTCCTGGGAAAATGTAGTCAAAATGTAGTCAATGGTAAGATAAAAAATGTCTAATGTCAACCTTTTACACTGTCATTCAATGGTTCAGTGACCAAACTTGAGAGTCTACACAATACTGCATTTTGGTACCTTATGTAATGCAAATGTCCATCGTGAAACCATTTTGTTCATCCCCTACCCTACCAAGCTTTACAACACACTACACGTAGACAGTATGAACAGTTACAAATAGCCAACAATTGTTTAGTTTGGTTAGTTTGAGAGTCCATCCATCCATCATCTGCTTTTACCTGCTTTTTCTGGGAGCCCATTCACACACTGTTCACTCCCCTCATTCGCACTGAATCGACTTAATGCATGACCAGCCGATCAATGATCTTTCAAGCTTTACATTCACAAAATAAAGTATCAGTAGGCTACATTTATCAAATAGATGACTTATAAACCACAAACATACAAATATGAAAACACCTTACCAAGCCTCAAGCCCCTCTGTGCAGACATAGTGTTCTTCATTAAATTATGTTACGATTGCTCTTGGTGTTATTAACTATTTGATTTCAATAACTTAAATAGCAGATTTGACTGATGTCAACCAAAAGATGGTTACAGTCTGCAGGAGTGCAATATCTTGTTTTACTATGCAGAAGGGTGCAGTTTCACTCGCTTGTACAATGAGAAATGTGTATGAGGTGGAAGAAACAGTACCGACTAATAACAGAAAATATTAAATAGAGTGTTTTTATTAAAACAAAGACGAAAAGTGTAATATTTGGTAATTTTTTTTAAGAATGTCCAAGCCTAGTTTGTATCTCCTATGGTATGAATGTTGGCGTTGGTGGTTCTAATGCATGAATAATGCAAAGAGAAAAAGAGGTGATCTTGTCACGGCCCCCCAGTGACCTATGAAATCGCACAGGGTTGTGATCTGTCATGATCAATGATTTGTCAGGGTCATGCGTGTAGTGTTACTGGTCTCCCAACCAAGACACAGCATAATTTTATGCCACGGTTATTGTTTAATCTGACGCGGTGACCATCATGAAAGAAAAAGAAGAAGAAAAAAATCAGCTTGATCCTGGGATTAGACAGGTATTTAGAGGGAGACGAGCAAACAGCTGAAGGTTTCGCTCCTCTGGGTGTCGGTAAAGATTTGTTCTTTAAACAGGTCCTTAAAAAAAAGTCAGCCAAAAAGATCTGTCCCTGGACGAACTTGTCTCCTTGACAACTTAGACTCAGGAAAAAAAAAGTCTACAGAGATTTGAAGCATAATGTTCAGCCAAGTGCGTTCATTGCCTGAACCTGTGCATATGATGTACCACAGCATAACAGGGCAAAAAAAAAGCAAATCTGATTAGACAGGCCTGTCCTGACTGTGAGTTATTCTTTGTGAATATCTATTAACTGAACACAAGAAAGAATAAACCAAACTAATGTAAATTAATGATATAAATATAACATTCCCCAGTAAGTGATGCACTGAGTGTAGATCAGCTCATTGTAGATGACACTCTGTGATTAGGAATGTCAAGAAAATTACGAGTTGTTACATTATCCATACACTATCACTGTTCAGCTCAAAATGGGACACATGTAAAGGCAGCAGTGCGTGCACACAATATCCCCTACTTTGCAAATAAAAAACTGACCATGTTTCAGTGGAATCCTGACAAATGGATGCTAGTCGATATATTTACGTTTATAAAATCATGTAACATTAAAAAACATTAAAAAGCATGACTATGCAGTTCCAAGAGTCTGACAAGAAAACCTGCATTACTCAAGAAGTTTGCAAGGATAATCCATTGACAGGCAAAGCGTAGCCGCAAAGAACACTAAACACCTCACCAGAAAGAAGTGCTTGTACAATGTGTTTGTACAAGGCGTGAGGCTCTGCCTCTTCATAAATGTTTAATGGGCTTGTGTATCTTGAGAAGTCGCATGATAGCGTGCATTATGTGTGTACAATAACTTTAGCGTGGTCATCCCAAACAAGTTGAGGAGTAAATGGACACGCTTCATCAAGCAATTAGACAGCGGAAAAAAAAGTGACTATACTGAAATCTGATTTTTGAAATTCAAATGAGCACAACAAACATTTAAATCACCCAGGAAGAAAGTCATTATGCGTAATAGGAGCCTTTCCCTGGACCTCAAATAATCTTAACAAACTGCATGACAGCATAATGGAACCCTGTTGAGGAAAGATAAATATTCCATCAGCAAGACACTTGGCTCCCGCTGTAGAATTGCAGAGACAAACACGGCGTCCAGGTTTGTGCAGCCAACAAACAAAAGCCCATCCGACGGGGCTGAAAATATATCAAGAGTGGAGGTGGTAGTAATTCTGAGCTCAATATAACACAGGATTACTGTTATAATTTGCTGCTCTAAATTGTCACAACTGATCCCTCTGAGGTAATTTCCCAAAGTTTCAAAATAAAAGCTGGTGCCGGTATTAAACTACTTTGATAAACTACAGTATCTGCAGCTGCACTGTACTGTTTGCACAGTTGTAAGGATGGATAATCCAAAACCTATTCTTAACACATAAAGTGCATTTTCCCCAAATAATACTTACTGTATGGAGGACTTACAGTGTATGGAGTATTTCTGCATTTTGTCCATAATTTTACTTAAAGATTGTAAGTGCTGTGTCACTGTCTTCAACTGCACATTACAGTATGAGGGACAGGATCATGTGAACATTATCATCATTCTTCACGCAATCATAACACCATGCCCACAACGACAGGATGACTTAGTGGACCTGATCACAGATCGACTCCCCTCATTTATCTCCAGGTATGCGCTTGACTGTATGTGTGTGTGTGTGTGTGTGTGTGTGTGTGTGTGTGTGTGTGTGTGTGTGTGTGTGTGTGTGTGTGTGTGTAAGATGCTGTATGTGCATGCCAAATGAATGAAAGGGCAGGTTACAACAACATGGCGGAGCCTGTGTTTGTGGATTTGCAGTAGTCTTTCGTCTGGTAGAATGTCAATCAAATGTGTAGATGCCCTGACAGGAATTTAGCAATATCCTCGCTGCTATTTTTAACCAGTCGCCACAGCTGCTTGTGTCGTCTTTTTCAGTCCCGTCAAGCTGTGTGACTTGCACATCATCTCACCGGATTTTCCATGCAGACAAACATTATTTAAGGTTGAACCGGGCAATAAAATACTCATTAAATAGTCCAATTATTTGTACGCATTACGGCATGTGCACATCCATGTCCCTGATATGTGGGCCATCTTTTTTAAACCATGTTTTGCAAGTATGAGCACAGTCACTGCTATCCTGGTGACACTATTACGGCTCATGATTTAGTACTGTCAGGACTGTACGCCATTATTCTTCCCATACACACCAGATTCCCTGCTCATTCCTCTGCCTCACCTGCCCCACAGTAGGTATTTACGTGTTCAGTTAGCTGTGCGACTGAAGGGGCAGGCCCATATGTCTCCCTGAACTCTCTGAATAATTTAACCCAACAGCCATTCCTATAAAAACCCCATCTATATTAATGAGCAGCCTCCAACCATTTGGATCAGTGCATGAAGGTTGTGGTCCCTCCATCATGGCTGAGATGTTGCGGAAGGCCCGCCCTCATCAGACAATCTCACGCAGTGTATTTGGAGGGTACATACAGTGCAGAGAGCATGATCCATTTCCCCCATTTAATGACAAACTTTTGGTTTCACAAGATGTCACACAAACCCTTCAACATGAGCCGACTCAATGTGAAGCATCCAAGTTCACCCATGTGGGAACAAGGTTTACTGCCACATCTCGCAGTGGAGGAGAGATGTGTGTGATAACTGACAAAATATATAATATATAATTATAATTATATATAATATATATCATTATGTAGGGTCACATGAAAACTACTACATTTACATTTCATTTAGACATTTACCAGATGCTTCTATCCAAAGTGACATGTTTGGGAGGAAAAAAAACCCTCAAGATTCATTACAAAAGAGAGCAGAGTAGCAATAAATTCTGCTCTACATTCTCCAGACTTTGAAGGATTTAAAGTACAGTGCTCTAATGTAAGCGGCAGTGCAATAGCAGAGTTTAAGCACTGGTAAAGAGGAGATAACAGTAGGAGAAGGAAGAATAAGGGCATTGTTAGGTAGGTAAAGGTTAGGAGAATGCATGCTCTCAGAAGTCTTCAAGAGACTGTTGAAGATGGAGAGAGACGTCCATGCCCAATGGTGCTTGACAGTTCATTTCACCATCAGGGGCCTATGAATGAGAAAAGTCTGAATTGTTGTTTTTGCACAGGAGGCTTTTCAAGACACAGTCACTCTGTAGATGAACATAAGTAATTTCAACTTAGCATTGGAGGTTGATGAGCAGCGGGGTGACCCGTGCCTTTTTTGGTTGACAAGGCTGTGTGTAGCTTACTTGGGTTTTTTTTCCAATTCTTCAGAAAAAAAAAATCACAACTAACTGCAAAACATACAACAAATTATATTTATAAAAAGTGCCCTACTTACTTTCACCCATATGAAAGTTGTTTCCTGGTCCAAAGAGACAGTCTTGTTGGATTCAACTTGAGTCCATTATTCAGAAACCATTAAGACGTATGCATCAGTAATGTGTAAAACAAAAGTTAATTTATCGTGACTGCTGTTGAAACAGGGTTTCAGATTTGCTGGAAAGTGGTCTCTGCTGAATTGTGAGCTCGCACTCACACTTCTTGACATGTTCTTCCTCACTGTGCTAAGTGTTGATTAGGGTTCAAAATTAGCAACACATTACAGTGAAATCTTGCCCCTGTGAAACATCCCAAACTTGTGTGTGAATATTTTTAGTTCAGAAGCCCTTGTCCCCTGCTGCTCTTCTCTGTGAGGCCATTGTCCAGTGGCAGCATATAAACTGTACTCAGGGATCAATTTACTTCCCATCAGCACTCAGTTTGCATCGTAAATGAGTTTGCAAATTGACTCCGTTTTGCCCACAGAGTAGCAATAAGCTGCATTTCATTTGTGCAACTAATATTTGTGTCCAACAACATCAATCCAGCGACGTCAGATAAATGGCACCAATACTGAAATGTATAATTACAAGGGTTTTGTTCAAGTAGCTTCAGATCCAAGTTATTACTCCAGTGTGACAGTGTTCATGAAATGAGAAAGTGGTGTCAAATTAGCAGACTCTCTCATCTCACCTTCCTGCCTCTTTGTCACTTTTTCCGCTTTTAATATTTGATCTGGAGGAAGAACATGCCGCCTTCTCAGTGTAGCAAGCAGGTCAGATCATTAGTTCTTAATTGAAACAAAAATGTCAAAATGCAACAGAAGGCATTTCACACTCTGGAGCTGTTTAAATAAGTTCTATCAGTGCCTCTGAAGCGCTGCTGCAAATCAACAGACACCCCCCCACCCTCACTGGTGCCTCTATGATGTGTCAGGCACAAACAATGCCGTGCTATGAAGCCATTGGTAGGAGGAAATCAGCTATTGATCACCACCCGTTGGTGAATTGCCTTGAAATGAAGATTAAAGAGGAGCACCATGCAGAATTAGTCTAACTGCCCTACCCTTTCAATCTCTTGCTCTCTTTCTCTTGTTCCACTAAACATCTAATAATACTATACCATTCCTCAGCGGAGCATCTGCCGCCCCCGCCGGTCATTTGTCTTTATGCTTAGTGATTCACTTACTGGCAGGAGCAATGTATGGCCCAAACTTTCATCAGCAGAAGTGTGGTTTTTCATTTGAGAGTAAATGGAATGAATATAGCAAATGAATAAGCCAAGTTATGGGGAGGAAAAAAAAGGAACAAAAGGCAAAATGAAAGCTCCTGGTGGCTGACTGCGAAAATGCTTTATAAAGTGCTGCTGTGTTGCACGGTAATGGCTATCGTATGAAGCAGTTATTCACTGTCATCATTCAACAGCTTGCATGTAAGTTGCGTGGCGGGCATCCAGTGAAACAGTTTGCATTCCCGTCGACCACCTGTCCTGTCTCTGCTATGTATCTATTGGAGGACTATGAGCTTGCCCTAGAGATAACTCCTCAATGCATTTTGGCATCTGCAGTCAGACTAAAACTGCTGTAATCACCATCCTGTGTCAACAGAGGGAACGCCGTGACTGGCCTTTCTGCTGCTGACGAAAATTAGCATGACAAGAATCTCCCCAGGTGGGACGGCAGTATTAATCTTCTTTCTACATTCACATTTTGTTGAAATGTCACCAAGTGGTGTTTCTATTACAGGAAGCTGTCGAGGCTTCACAACATTATGAGTAAATATCCAAAAGGAGCTTGTGGAGTGTGATGGATAAAAACAAGGATGATATCATACACTGACTGGTTGATGAGGTCTATGCAACCCATTGAGGAAAGTGCTTTACTATAAGCATGTTTGGGCGTTACGAACAGGCTCCCTTTCCACTAAAGCAATTCTATTGCTGGTTCTTGGCTAGTGCTTCATTTAGAACCATTTTTCCTGTTTGCAGCAACAAAAAAGTGGCTCGAGTCCTGAAAAAAATGTTTCCACAGTAGTATCACTTCTTTGATGTGGTACGAGGCCAAGAGGCTAGGAACAGTTATTGAGACCAATGAAAACAACAGGTCCACTGTTTCTTTTACCACTACACGGGAGAAGCTAAAGCACTATAAAGACTCAAAAAAAGACATTGAAGAATGGACAACTATGGAAAATTCCAGATTTGAAAGTCCTAGACTAGAATACTGAACACTGCAATTGCATTATCATTGAAACTTGAGACTGTTACGCTTTACATATTTTTGTGTAAATTAATCTATTATTTGAAAAGCCATCTCTGTTTCTGTGTTTTTTCACTTACTGAAGTTAAAACACAACTATCTAGTTGTTGTTTTGGGGCTAGTGTTTATGGAAAAGCAGCTTTTCGAGTGGTGGTTAAAAAAGTGTTTCTTAACTGGTTTGAAAGTTGAACAGCTCTGAACCAGCCACCGTTTTGGTGGAGAAGGGGTTACACTGAGCATACTTTGCAATGAGAGGTTTGTGGTTGCCTTAAGGACACTATTTATGCATCTGCTAATGAGGACATTGTGTAGCTTAGACGAACTGAAGAAAAACAAATGGGCTGCATGTTCCTATGCAATGCATTCTGCACCACCTATCAAGTCCACTGTAAAGAGGCTCTTCTCTTTAATAGGTTTTGGTCCAGCAAATCATTCAGTCATGACCTTTTTCTGAATGGTGCCTCATTCGATGTACAGCTCTAAAAGACATAATGAGAGAATCTTCAAGTTCAATAAAAGAGAATCATTTCCAGACCTGTGCACCTACTATCCCCTAGAATGCAATGCCAGGCACAGTTACAAAAGTACCAAGGCTAAAGGAGAGAGCAGCAAAGTGATGTAGGTCAGACCTGCATTAGATCTTTTATTTAGCATCATGTGAAGATGAATGAATGTTTACAATGAATGTTTTGGAAGGATATTTTGTCTCTAGAACCCCCAGAAAAGTCCTGGATTTACAGTAGTTCTTTCCCATATTTGCCCTTTAAAAAGGGAATTATCAAATTAAAAACCTTTAGTACATTGCACATCAATTATCTATAGCTTCTTTATTAACCACAATTGAAAATAGTAACATTCTCTACAGGCTTCACCAGTTGGAGGAACAACTGACAATATTCAGATGCTGCTCAGCAAAGCACAATCTAATAAACTGCAATCTAATCCTTTTAATACAGAGAAATTATTTATTATGGCAACACATACAGGAGTTAAGTCATTCTGATACGGAATCAGATAAATCTTATTTAACGCATAGAAATTACACTTCATATATGTTAAGTCTCTCAAAGATTTCATAATGTATTGGTGTATACAAATAGATAAAAATAATTCTATATGAACAAATAAACATCCCAATTAATTTGCAATTTTAATGGAAACTATTGCTTCCATTACTGTCTTAATGTGCAATTCGCTCAGCATCTAGTTTGAAACCTTCAAAAAATATTGCAAAATAAGAGCAACGAAGAACCAGCAAATTGTACTGTAATTTAAATGCCTTGCTTGCAAAGAAAATAAGTGAGAATTAACATTCCTACTGAGAAAAAAAAAAGCAGGGTCTTAGTCTTTTCCAGAAGGTCTTGCCTGGTCTCAGAAGGAAAAATTCATATTTGTTGTTGTTCAAAGGGATATAGGAAGGATCAGAAAGCTTTGGAGTCCATTGTGTAGCTGGGGGTGGATTAGTGAGCGTGTTTGCAAAGCCTGTCACGTCCCTGAACTCCAGGAAAGATGTGGAGATGGAAAGTCTCACAGCATGAAGCTGAATCAAATGCATCCCACAATGGTACACAAGAGGGTCCCCACCTTGGGGCTTAAGACAGCACAACAGGCAATGAGGACACACATGGCACCCAAGGATAAGTACACAGGAATGAAGCCCTTCACTGTGGACTCAGCAGAAAATAGACCCATACCTTACTTTACGTAACTAATTTGGTTGATGATACATTCTCATCATCTGTGGCCTTAATTAACTGGTAATTCACTTCACTACTTTTTCCTTTTTTCAGAGCCAGCAGTCTCTTGTTTGTCTGTTTTCAAAGACAGGACCTTATTACACATGAACACACACACACAGATGTACGTGCAGGGTCTGGTCATATTTGGTTTTATTGCACAGGAAGTGTGGCACTCAGCATCCTGCCTCATTTTTAAAACACAGCACAGCAACTGCATTTTCATGATTACACAGTGTGCATGAAGGGCAGAGTAAATTGAATCTGTGTTTATTTTCATATATGTGGATTCAGTTTTTTCTTCAAAGATGCAGTGTACTAGGCTTGTTTGGAGCCGGCGCTTCTCTTATAGTGAATAATGGTTTTCTGCACAGGGAAAGATTCCAAGTCCTGCCAATAAAGTGGTGGAGGTATATCATAGCCCTCATTAAGCAGGGCTATTATGAACCTGCTGGTGCACAGTGCCACACGACAGGATGAAAAACTGTCTCTGTGGACTTCCATTCCTCTGGCCTGGCTGAACAATGCAGTTCCCTTAATATCATTTCAGGAGCCCCAATAAAATGGTTGTATATTCATGCTGTGACATTTCAGTTTAGCCATTAACCATCTTGGGAGATTTAGCTATTTAGAAAAGCACATGGGAGGACTTTCTGAAATTTATCTGATATTAAACATTGCATCTCAACAGAGGCACTTATATTCCCAATACAAATAGAGAAAATCTTGTTATTATTATTATTATTTGTCTTTTCTTTTTGTTTGTTTGTTTGTTGTTACAAAAAATCACATTTAAATGTGAAACGAATACAATTGGATTTGGATGTGCTTGTAAATTAAAAGTCTAAGGTACCATCCACGGAGCTTATACTGTGAGTGATGAATTAAAACTCAATTAAAAGTGAGGACTGTAAAATTACATCCTCAAAGATGAATTTAATATATGTATATATATATATGTAATGTAATGCTGTATATCCAAGCCAAGAAATGTTTCACATAAATGACATTTGTATTACTAACTATAAATACAGCCACTTCTATGTGATAAGATTAAATCATATTCTGTATAGTAGTACATGTTAGAGTCTTTCTAATTTAAAGCCATAAAGACAAAAACTGCAAGAAACATGACAAGTGTCAACGGTAAAACGGTGCTGTTCAATATCTGGAGTGAACCTCATTCCCACACAAACAATAATGCATAAAGTTTCTAACTTTATAACTTTTTCATTTAAGTTTCTATCGCTGAACATTTTTTGGGTCAAAAAGTTTAGTTGATAACTGTCAAAACTGCAGTCTGGAGCATGGTGAATTAACAGGCTCTGCCAAATCATCTAGTGAGCAAGCACCTAACAGGGTCTCAGCAATGCACCTCTTTGAATGATGCAAACAAATTGTCAGATTTATGTTACATACTTACTGGTTAAATGCCACAACGGGTCATGTAACGACTTTCACACAAATCCTCCATTTCGCCGTCGGTGTTGCACCTAAATGTGACAGCTTGGGTTTTAATTCAAGTTTTTAATTAACATGAATGGAAACTAGGATTGCATGAAGGATATGAGTGAAGGTGTTTACGCCAAATCTTCACCCTTGAAGCTAAAATAGTTGGAACATTGGTTGATATTAAATACAGCGCAAAAATATTCCTAAACTAAGTTCACTACAATATAGCTAAACATTATAAGCGACCTTGTCCGGCACCTGACCTTGTCTCAGTATCTGGTGTCTGATGGCATATAGAAGTCAAATACTAAATAGAAACATAATATGGCCATGGCTGCCTTATTATTAGGACATGTTTCACTGGCTAAGGTGTGAGCCATTAACTATACTTGGCTCCTGCATCTGTTCCCAGCAATATGAGGAAGGAAGTGACTGTGTAAATTTGTATAGCATTGAATACATATTCTCCGCTAATCAGAATTGTGGGACTTTAGCATCACTCTATACAGTTGTAATCATATAAACATACATGATATTGTTCAATGATATATTGAAGATAGGGAAAACAAGAAATAACATCTCTGCCCTTGAAATATCTGTATTGCAGAAATGTGTTTACAAATGTGGTCCAATACACTAAACAAAGGCAGAGAATCTATAAAAGTGTCAAAGAAAAGTGTTGCTTCTTACGTTGAAGGCTCTTGGTCCCTCATGGCTTGATCCTGTATAAAGCTTTTTCTTTTCTGACCTTATTACCCCCCACTTTCAAAGTGTCATAGACAGATTATGGCTTTTCTCTCCTGTGTTTGCCATGCTAGGCCCTCTAAGGCTTCACTGATCACAGGATGTCTGACAGACTGACTGAGGCCTCTGCCCTGCTCTGCATTTACATCTTTATGCTCTTTACATCTGACATGACAGCTCTGTCTTGTCCACCCAGAAGGAGGAAATATGGGTTTCTTTTTTAAAGCTGTGATCAACAGCTTTAAAAAACACAGCTGGAGTCGCAAATCAGTTGTAAAACAAACTGAATTTATAATGCATGCAAAGGTTCAGTCAGTATCACAAGAAGAACCAATTAATGCCTTCATTTGATATGGAACGATAGTAAAAGCAGTGTAGATATCTCTGTAAACTGTAGTGTTAAAGAAGATGAACAAACCACACAAGATATGTGCTAATTGACTGGGGAGACAAAGTATGCAAAACAAGTCATTATCATAGCCATGCAGGCACAAATGTTCATTCATGGGCAGCAGATTCTATAAGCTGTATTGAGGACAAAAGTTTATGGTTTGTAAAATATACTACAAAATCTAAATCATATGACACATGCACTTGACACATTACCAAGTGCCTCAAGTTAATTATTTTTTTATTTTTTCCTTCGAGGTAGGATTAATAGAGTCATGCATCATCGTAACTAGGTATGTAACGATAGCTGTAATATCCAAATATTAATATGATAATAAAAGTGCCTCTGTATCACTGAGGACATCTAATGATATGGAAAGACAGGGCTCTAGGCAAAAAATGGGATCATAATCCTTTGTGTTTGCATGTCAACTGTTGCGCTCCTGCCTGCAGACCTTGTGCTGGGAAAAATATCACAGACATAGGAGCGCAGTGAGATCATGGATTGAAATTATGGATGCTCGCACAGTGACAAAGCAGAGAAGGTAATGGAGAATGTGAAACAATTGACAGTGTGAAACACTGCCAGGCTGTCCTGACATACAACAGGGGATGCCGCCCCTGTCCTTTACAACCCCCAACGGTCCTTAAAATGTGTGTGTGTGTGTGTGTACACACACACACACACACACACACACACACATATATCTGAATCTGAGATTAGCCACTATCTCCTCTCCCCCTGTTACCTGGGGAAAACACTTAACACTATGTTTAAGTTGCTGTTTATTTAATAGAGTTTTTCCCATGTCTTCTTTTTTCTTTAATACTTGAATAATGGAGTAAGTATCATAATCTTCATTGATTTTGCAGTCAGTGTTAGTGTTGGTTTATTGGAAGACTGAACGAAAACAGTGTGATTTATTACGGAGGGAACCCCATGGGGCCCATTGGGTAAGTAAAGTAAATACAAGCCAGCCCTGAGACAATGACAAAAAAAATAAAAATCTCATTGTCTAAGCTCTACTGTTGTAGATCACTGAAGCCCAATTCAATTTTAATGAGCTTCACGTCACGTGAAAAATACTTTTATATCGTAGCATGGAAACCTGGTCAGTCATTTCATGATTATGTTTTCTACACCGATATGAGTCAGCATCCAGATTTGCACAGGCAACAAGCGACAGATTCTGCTGTATCTGGGTTTGCATTCAAACCCACAGCATCAGGATGAGAGGTAAATGGGCTGTAGAGGAGGCATCCACTCATCGTGACAGGGAGGCCACAAAATACATTCCCCTGGTGCTTCTGAGGAGCTCTCACTGACTGGCAGTGGCATATAATTTCTGTCGATTTATTCTGAAGGATGTATTCATCTGACCCACAGATGAGGGCATTTGTCTAACAAGTGCAGTGGCCGTTCAATACAGAATAGGCCTGTGGCTTGGCCTGTGGTACTGCTGCTTGAAGCTTTCTCAAGAACCGCTCATCCAAAATGATTCACACTCATCACTGACTGCAAAGGGATATCTACAAGTTAACACTAACAGAAAATAGGTAATGCCTAAGGTATAAAGCTGGGTGTGAACAGGTCTGTTGCAATGGAACGTTGACTCTAACCTGCTTTCTATATTCCTAAATTCAAAGTGATACACAGTTATAATAACTTTTAAAAAAGCAACTAAAATCAATTCTAGACTGCACTTTACTTCAGGCAGTATTGTAGTTTGTGTTGATTGTATTCATTACAAATCTCTTAATGGTTCACTCTGCAAAATGGAGGAGAATCTTCAAACTGGTTTTTGTTCTATCGAGATTCATCATAAATGGCTAAGACTAGGATTTTGTATCAAAGACAGGATCAGAGATAATACGCACAAAATGTCAAAAGATAAAAAGAATGGTTTATTTCATGATAATATTTTACAGATCTTAATGTTAGTATTGCAGGATCAACAGCTGCCAAAAAGACTACCCTGACACATTGGTTCTTCCCCCACAGCCAGTCATGAATTCCAATGGGCTGTCTAACTTTAAAAATATGGTACTAGAGCCAGACTGAATAAAGCAAAAATTCATATCACCATCATTTCCCAGAACAATGTATTGGAGGTACCATGTCTAAAATTTGTTACAATCTCAAGACTTGATTTTATACCTGATTGGTGCATAATTTAAGATTGTATGTTGTTTATTTTGGTTTTCCAAAAAAGTATCAGTCCTTACTTCTGGAAAGCGAGAACCAGCAAACATGGCCAATGCGGTCTCAGTCCAACTGCTGAAAGAAAGTTGGTAGGTGAAACCAAAAGGGAATCTCATTTTGACTCTAAATTGAGGGACATTACTATTCTCACCCACATATGGTCTACTACAGTATTTGAGTGTTTGTTTCTGATTGCACCAGTGAGAAGATGAGTTTCAGAGGGAGGAGAAGGTCTCAGGCTGAAGTGCACTCCAGTGTTTATTATACATAACGACTCAGTTAGTCATGGGCTACCTCTAACATATGGGGCACACAAATGAGGTTTTGAAGTACTGTACAAACATGCGATTGAGGTCACATCAAGGCAATTGTGGAAGTGAGTGGTATATCTGAGACACTCAGCAGCAACTCTCAAGACACGCAAGGTTAACAGTTTGAATCTGGCATGAATGTGGCAAAACTATGTCGCCCTGCAGGCCATATTGTCTGTCTACTGGTAGAATAGAATAGAATAGAATAGAATAGAATAGAATAGAATAGAACTGAATAGAATAGAATAGAATAGAATAGAATAGAATAGAATAGAATAGAATAGAATAGAATAGAATAGAATAGAATAGAATAGAACAATCTTAATTGTCATTAGTACAGTGTAGGTAAGCTAAATGACATTGGGGTAAAGCTGCATCCAAATGAAGCCTCTGGTTCTGTTCCTACAGGCTCTCAGGCATCCATCCATTTGTTTTATTAACCTGCTTTGTATCTGGAGAGAGGTCGACTGGAACCAATTCAAAGCACACACAGGGTGAAGGCAGGGAAAACACCCTGGACAGGTTGCCAGTCAGACTCTAATCAATCCAACACACATGTTTTTGGACAGCAGGAAAGTGGAATTCCCCTCAAAAAAACCTTCAGTCCGTGCCCTGAGTTTAACCCAAGTCTTACTTGCTTAGACAAGACTAACATGTCACGATTTTCTGGGTCCAAAAGAAGCAACTGTTTATCTTTCAGCAGATGACCAATACAAACTCTAGGTGAACTGCTCTTAATGGGCTTGTGGATAGCAACATCACCTCGTAACAAGTTGGTCATTGGTTTGATTCTGGTCAGGGCCTTTTTGAGTGGACTTTGGACCTCACTCCATCTAAACGCATGCATTTTTAGATCAACTGACAAAACTACCCTCAGGAGTGATTGTGAGCATGAATAGTATGTGTGTGTGTATGTGTGTGTGTGTGTGTGTGTATGTGTGTGTGTGTGAGGCCCCAACAGACCCACACGACACTGGTCTGTACCGGGCAGGTAAGATAATGGATGGGTGGAAGGAAAATTGTTTCACTGTCTGTACATCTGTCAAGCCTATCATTGACTCTCTTTTGTAAACCTGAAAACCTCAGCGACCTGAGGGATCACAGGATCAGTAAGTGTGCTGACATGGATCCAGCATGAGGTGATCCCCGGGTATCAAAGCTTTCAGAATGAGTTTGCCATGCTGTGTAATTCCTGAAGCAGTAGAAAGGAATGGCAGGTTTTTATTTTTTTCAAACGTCTGCTGTTTGTTGTCTTGAAAGTTTGATATTATGAGGGTGAACTGCTTTTTTCTCCCCACCGATTCCAGGAAAACTTTCTACTTTATTAGACTCTCCTCTTGTCAAGATATTAAAGATCACAGTTCACCCACTCACTCATTTACTTCTTTCCTTTCTACTTCGGTACAGTTAGGAAGGCATCTCACGCAGCTGGGGTCAAAAACAAAACCCCCTGAGGGAATAGAGTAATCATAGACAAAGAATGTTCCATGCACTTTGTCAGTGATAAAGATATATATATATATATATATATATATATATATATAAAACCAGGTATACGCTGCAATTCAACTGCTCTGTGCTGTACAAAATATGTCACATTTGTCTAAGGCCTGAGACATAATTTAAACCATTTATCTCCAATTATAAATTCTGTGTGTGTAGGTTTTGTACAGTAACTTGCGTGTGATCTTTTAAAAATAGACAGAATTTAAAAGAAATGAAGTGTCTAACATTTGTTGTATCTAATTCTTCTAATACTTATTTTCTTAGACAGTTCAGACGCCCATAGAACACATACTGTAACCTTGTGGGCAATTTTCTTTCATTTGCAACTGTGATCAGCAGTGCATACAGAGGATGACGCCTCATGGGGCTTAAACCTGGGCACCCATCCACGGCATAAATTGCTTTTCAACAGGAGGTAATCTGGTGGAGTTGTCTGGGATGATTACTACCTTCTTTCTTGTGAAGCAACCGTAATGCAAACAAGCTCCACTTGAAGGCCTTCAGAAAATAATGGTAAACAAATCCTTTTTATGTATCCTCTTTATGGACACTGGGCAGTCTGATATACAGCACTAGTGTCCTACACTGTGTCTGACCTCAAACTGAACCATGGGTTCTTACCACACAGCAACCCTGTGGTAAGACACAGGATATTTCTGGGCTAGCCTAGTTTTTGCCTCTGAAACTATTACTGAGAGAAGAAAAGAGCAGTTTGAAAACAGGGTTTGAATCCCCCACTGTGGAGGTTTGGTGAGATTTAAGCAGTAAAAGCAACTCGTGGCTGACTTTTCATTAACCCATTCATCCACCTCAACCCCTGCAGACTTTGTGGCTCTGGCATATTATCACATCACTTCCTTCTTTGCTCCTGGTGGACAATAATCAAATTTACTATACCATTAGAGTGCTCAGTCATTTTGGTCAATTTGTGCTTGAAAGGCAAGAATAACCTTGTTATGATATGAGACGTAAGCATAGTGAGTGAAAGCCTGCTCCCCAACCTCAAGTCTGAGAGAAGCCATTCTGTGTTTGTACTCGCACCAGCAGTTCATAACAAAATGCATCAAGATCATTTGTGGCACAATGATTTTTCCAATGAATAAATGACGCTCATTCATTAAGTGAACAAAATAAAGCCAAAATCGATGTTTGTTTGCTGATGCTCACAGAACAAAATGGAGGACTCAATAAAATACAATATAACATAACTGCAGTATTGAAGACACCACTTTCTACATATTAAATCACAAAAAAATGCCACATACTTGCCAAATGTCTGCAAGAAGCAAATGATGACATAAAAACTGGTTATTTTATAAATGACAGTGCATGACAAATCTATATATGAATTTATAGTATTATTACTTTTAATAGATTTTTCTTATGCACATATAAATGAGTCTGCATTAACTCATTCTGCCCATGAAACTAGTTTGAAACTCCTTTTGTTAGTGCTAGACTTGTTATTAGTTTCCTTTTTGTGTTCCAACACAATTTTTGAGGACTTTTTGTTGCCTAAAGCTTTAAAAAGCTCACATTTCTTTGAACGGTTTAGTTCTGAGTTGTCTCTGAATTTGGGTCCTTTAAAACCGGATCATTGTCACACATGCTTTCATTGACGGTTCTTTTGAGGTTCTGGCGTATTGTAATCATTTATGCGTGCGGGGTTCCTTGACATGAAGAATGACTATAGGTTTGTATTATAACTTACCTGTGATCTTTTTAAAAAGCCAGGATTAAAAAAAAAGGTCTCTGATGTGTAGTGTAGACAGAAAAAGCAAGCAGCGGAAGATTGCATTGCTATTTGCTTCACTTCTCTACTTATGGCAGGGCTGCACGGCACAACATACATGGAGGTAGCAGTCAATAGTTACTCAAGCAATATCTGCACCAAGGACGGTGAGAATCCATTCGCCTGTGAAAACACACATGAAAATAACGCCCTCTGTATGTCATAGGGCAACTGAGTCATATTTTGATAAGAAATGTCATTAGCACAGTGTGTGGAACATACAACAGAAGAGTGTGTGTGTGTGTGTGTGTGTGTGTGTGTGCATGCTTGCATGCAATTGCATGCATACATAGACACTAGTAGAGAGATAGATACAGTAGATTGATACAGAATAGATAGAAAGATACACACACACATATATATATATATATACATATATATATATATATATAAAAGACTAATAATTTCACCATTTCCTATTTCAGCTTCTTGTCACAGCTTTTCCTTTAATGTTCATCGCTGCACACCACCAGCAAAGTTTCTCATCATTCATTTATTCTTCTCCCCAGGAAACGCTGGGTATGAAGCTCACAATTACCGGCTAGCGTACTTCACATCGAGTGATTCATCAGCGTCTGCATATCATGCAGTACATGGGGTGACAAATGAGAATGTAGCTCAATAGTCAATATATTTCTCACCTGTGATTTTGCCACACAACATTCAAGAATGGGCAAAGTTTCACAAAACGAATTACTGAGCACTGTATGACACACATTTCAAGATTAATGGCTGTGGAGGCGCCATTAATCTCAGAGTGCCTCTGATGATGTGTTTGGTCTAATGCTGAAACCATACATTACACAGACAACAAATAGCACTGCGGTGGATATAGTGAAAACTATGGTGCACTGATCTAATTGCATACATCCATAGATCATGTTTAAATTACTGAAATTACTGTTTAGAATATTAAGTCGTACGTTGTTGTAGTGTCATGTCTGACGAATGAGCAGCAGGGTGATTGGAGTTGCGGTGTGGGTGGTGGTTTGTTTACAGTAGCACAGCATTTACCTTCCTGAGCTTGAAACCTTGAAACCAGAGAAATAATGACAATGGAATTTGCACCCCTAATAAATTTCCCCAATAGGTACAAGGTGACACATTAAATATAATTATGGCTTTTTTTCAGCCAGGCTGGAAATTTCACACAGTAGGCGAGCACGAAATAAATTCCGTGATGCTAATGGAAGCTCTGTTGTTTAATAAAATGGAGGCTTAAAAAGGTATTTTCACGAGGGGGGTTTCTTTCATCATCACTGAGGAGTAAAGGCCCATTATTATCACAGGATTATTTGTTGCCATCATTTCCCAGCATTGCCTACTTAAGGCAGGGGCTGTAAAGAAGAGCTATGGTCTCTAAAGGGGGAGATATACAGCGAGCAGGGCCTCACATGACAAATGAGAAGCTTGGCCCGCGCTTATTTATGGCTACTTAAAGCTGTCAGTTGGAGATGATAAAGGGTGACCACTTGATTAGAAAGTGTTAGATCGGTCTAGTTCCTGTGACCTGCGACAGGAACAGATGAGCAGGGGAGAGGAGGTGATAGTGCCGGTGAATGTGTTTTTTCTTGACAGGTTGTCTGGTTTGGAGTTTTGGAAGACCAGAGAAGGATGACTGAAGTGGATACGGATTTCAGGGTGTCTTGTAAGGTGAGTCTTTGCCTTTTCTTTTATTCCTTTCTTTAATCTAACCCACATCTGTAATGACTGTGTTGAGTCCACTCGGTTTCTCTCACATGATGTCGACCTGGATGATGAGAGGAAAGACACGGGAAACACAATGGCAGAGTGGATGTAGCTCTCCTGGGTGATATGTGAGGAAATTGATTCGGAAAAAAATCAATTTGCAATCCTCGTCATCACTATATCATGACCTTTGCTTGGACATTTCACACCACATGCTGTGGAGACTCTGGTCTCTGAAGCATATGATTGGCTGAGGTGGGTTACCACAATTGGTTTCCCTTTTTACTAAAATCAATCAAATATTGGAGACAATAATTCAACAATGACTTATGGATAAAATCCATTGAAATTTCACATTGAGTAGTGGCTCTTGTTGGGCATTTTAAGAACCGACTTGACCGACTTGTTCTGCTCAAAGAAATCCTTTAAATCAACACAAATGTTAATGCAATGCATGTTGTTGTGAGTACAGCTAGAGCATGGATTTTTGATAGCGGAGCTATCAGATGTTCTACATGTGGCCTCAGAATTTTCTGATGGCTTATCAGCCATCTTCTGTATTAAGTGGTTCTTTGCTGTGCAGCAGTTAAGCAGTGGTTCAGAGACTGATAGGAGCTCTCAGCCATTTTTCCCCCCCTTTAAATTGCTGCTGCTGTGCCATCTTGTTAAGTGGATGGTTAAGTACCATGGTTTCACTCAAGCACGTTCGGGTGGTTGATAGCCCAAGATTTGCTGAGAGATAGGGAGCCAGAGACACCACACATTACCACCAATGGTCTCACCACTTTGATCACGACTGCCATACAGGTCTCCACTCCGAGGCATTAAAAGATAGATTAAAGCTGGCTGCATTTTCTTCGAGCTGTTGTGGAAAAACCATCCCTTTAACTAACTGAGTTAGTTAAAGAGAAGGGTGTTCCCAGAGTAAATGTATGATAATCTATAACAATAATAATGTAATTCTCATTTTTCTGCACCCTCAATGAGTTTATGATGAATAAATAATCACCCTAATAATTTTCTGGGGCCCTGTAATACACACATTTTCAGAAAGTGCAACCACATCGGCAGATGCAAGATGCAAGGTTGCAGAAGACTTTAATTACCAAGTGTCTGTGCTGCAAATGGAAGGGGTCCTGCAGAAAATTACAAATAGCAACAGTAATGTAAATGAAACTAGTGGGAAAAAAATTAGACTGGCCAGGAGCTCATCTCTGTAATAATAATTTCACTGACACTGCAGATGTGTCAACGCTGTCCCAGTAGGTCCGAGGTTTGACTCAAAACCAAAAAACTCAAAAACACACATTTAAGCTGATTGGACACTCTAAATTGCCTCTGGGTTCAAGTGTCACAGTGAATGATGTGTGTGCGCTGCAATTGACTTTCCTGGATGTATTCCCCTCCTTCACCCTATACTCCCAGGGATATCCTCAAGAAGACCCTCTATGAGACCATGAAGGTAAAAAGTTCAAATAACTGTTGGATAGATAGAGAAAAATAATTAAAAACAAAATATTGCAAAAAGAGCATAAAGGATTTCAGACGTACTCAAAAATGTGTTCTTTGTACGAAACTGCTACTTAACCGGCCATTTATCACATACACTAGGGGGAATAAAATATCCGATTTGATGTGCATAACGCTAATTATGTTGACCATTGTGGGTCAGTGCTGGTGGTAATAAAGGCAGTGTAGATGTCATATCAACACCAGGGCCCGGAGGCAGATGGAGCTTTAAAGTTAACACAAGGGTCGAGCACCTCCTCATAGCTGCTGTTGCCAACTGCTGGGAATACCGGAGAAAGTTGTGATGCCATGTTTTGAGCCTGCTCCCCCAGAAAGAAACAGACAATATGACAGTGATTGCTTCATTACAAGCCTCATTACACTTGACACAGGAACCTACTTTCAAATGATAAATGCTCACCCATTGGAAAGACATTTTGCAAAGTCTGTGCCAGGATTTGGAAGTTTCATCCCTCATCGTTGGTGTTTTCTGGTAGTTTTCCATCCCTTGTGTCTCTGCTTGTCTTTTTCACTGAGGCATGGCTTCTTTGTTCCTTCTCACCTACCTGAGAGGCTGTTTCCAGACTCATTTACTATGCCTTCTTCCGCCACTCTGACGCCCCTGTCTTATTCCTTTATTCCTTTTGGTGTGGTTTATCCGGTGTGTTTAGCTTGTTGCTAGACTGTTTATCCTCTGCTTCAGGGCCATGCTTGCTGGTTTTAGCCTGTCAGTCCCGCTACACCCTGGGTCCTCATTTATCCTCTGAAGATTCAGCTCCTGGCTGCCCTGCTACACTAGTAATTCTCACGTCTGCTCCACACCACCCTGTCTCCTCTATTCTGCTATCTGGATTTCATAGACTCACTGCAGGTCTTGTCCACCCACATCTCTCTGTCATTTACAAAGAAACAACATACTCAATTTTGATTTCACTCTGCTTCCATTCTGCCAAATCTGCAATTGGGTCTGTATCAACCTGATTGAGCTCTCTGCAGGTATAATCAAGTTCAGTACAGTTTTTCACATGCAAAGTTTATTTCTTGCTTGGAAGTATTGGTTCAGTTGCTGATGTTGTAGTTTTTTTATTTAACTTACTTTCAAAGAAAAAAAATTGGGCTGAACAATCAAGATTTATGAGAGTTCCTACGTTTAGCCAACTTTAATCTAACATCAGCTTTTCACAAAGCTGAATGGTGATATAAGTTGCTGATGATAAAAAGAAGCCAATAAGAATATGAAATGATTAATAAAAACTGTTATATTAAGTTACGCTGCATGACAGGGCTGAATCTGACCAGTTATGCGCAGCTGGGTCACAATCAAAGAATGACAGTCTCAACTTCTCCCCAGAGCCATTTTTCATTTATCTCACCGAGATGGCCTTGCAATATCATCATACAGTGCCTTTCTCATATCCAGCAAAATGAAAGTCATTCAATAGATGGAAAGTACCCTGAAATTCAATGAAGAAAATTATTGAATTAAAGCTGGTTCAAATATACTGTCATTATAAGCGTTCCTTTTAACATCGTTTTATTTTTTTATCTTGCAGTGGACCGGTTGAAAGTATCTTCCCTTTTGCCCGGGTAGAGTAAAATCCACTGAACCCACTCGAGAAAGAAAATAGATTTCAGCATGGCACATAGATCAAAAGGCTTTATGCTACAAACAATATTGAGTCGGCCTACAATACATGAGGTCTGCAAAATAAAGTGTTGAGGAGAGAGAAGCTTCTTCAGAATTTGTAGTGTGTTGTATGACTGGGAAGTGGAATTCATTTACATGTTGCGCTCTTTACAGATTGAAATTTCTCTACGATTGCAAATGAAGGAAATATACTGCCATCTTGTGGTACCCAAGGGAAAGGAGACCAACCTGCTTCCACTGGAGAAAAGGCTCTAAACATCTACAGTAGCAGTCAAATGATTTACACTGTGGGGCACAGTTCATACAACCAAAAAGAATCCAACAGAATGTATTTGGTGTAATTCAATAACGAACAATTACACAAAGAATCATCAGCAACCAACCATTTTGGGTTTGGTATATTCAATCAAACCCATTTTTGTGCCAGTTGCGGCAATTACTTAATCTAATTTGGTATGTTCTCACTCCAAAGTGTGTTAATTTGAGCCATGTCATACAAACATATCTCAATGTACACATGGCTGCATCATAACAAGTTATTTTGGCTGCATGTTCTACTTGTAGAATGCAATTTGTGCAGAGGCAGCTGCAGACATTAATAAAATATTGCGACAATCCAGGCTGAATTGTGTGGTGAGGCTACAAGCTCAATATTGTATCTGTTGTTGAAGAGTGTTCCATGTTTGTGTCAGTCCCAGGCTCTTTGATATCGCTTTGGCATGGTGTTGATCCTGGCTGGATGAAGGGCAGGGCCACCTCTTAGACTCGGCCTTAAAATGTTTTCAAGTATTTCTTTTCCACTCAGGGCGACTGCATTGAATGCCATCAGTCTAATCACCAGTTCTCAGGTACAGTGTGTACAGCTTCGCTGTAATTGGTCAGGTGTTAAGGCAGCAATCTGGGCCTGGGAGTTTTAAAGCACACAGATTATTTGTCAGCGAGGAGAATTAATCAAGCTTGGAGTCTGTGGATCTGTGAGTAATGAGAATGGAGATGGGTCTCTAGAAGGAAGTGATGGGGATTTAGAATGCAATCCACGGCCGGGAAGAGCCCTATCTCAAAGAGATGGAGGCCTCCTTTTTTTTCTTCTATTTTACCGGTTGACATGAGGCTTTTTAGTCATATCCCTTCCCCGTCTGATTTATCTCACGCAGAAAATCTTGCAAGTCGAATGAACTCCTTCCCATTACTTTGAATGTGTTGAATACACTACATGACAGAACTCAAAATCAGGGAGGAACTTTTATTTCACACGTCTTATATTCCGCTATTTAGCATTCATCAACTGTTTGCTCAACATTTTATTAGGAATGGATCAGATGGTAATTAACGCCCAAATGGAAGCAGACTGCCCATTTAAAGTAGTGCTGCAGCGGCAGAGACTGACAGCACAAGGCCAACCGATGCGTGTTGATGATGATTTCATTCAAATGAAGTAAAAGCAAAAGTGTAACGCTGTCTACGCTGAGAGACGCTCCAGAATAACAACAGCAGGGAACTTTGAATTAGTGTGCAGGAATCATACATCACTGCGTTTCACTCTATATGGCCTTGGAGCTGCTGCTTTCACAGAATAGGAAATCAAATGAAGTGATTGATATTATGGCAAAAGAAAAAAGCAACATTTCTCATCTTTAATAAGTAAACTGACAAATAATTTATTGAGGGCTCCACAAAGGTTTACAGGCTAAGCCTTTTCTCTTATGTACCAACACACCTGGGAATGGTGCATGTACTAAACATCAGTAGAGTTAGATGAGAGCATAGTAAATGGCTTCTATTGCCATTAGTCAGGACTGACTATTTTCTCGTGAGTTCTTCAGTCTAGGATAGAGTTTTCTTTACTCCACAAGCAGGTTACCAAGCCAGATAATATCTCAGCGTACTGCTTTTGATTGCAAAAGCTCTTCAAAATCAAAGCAGTATTTTTGGTGAGTGTGTGTGTGTTTGTGTGCCAGGGCACCTCTGGTCATTATGCCATCAAAAATAGCTTTTCATTATTGAGCAAAGATGCCCGGGCTGCTCTGGTTCAGAGCCCAGAATTGTGGAGACCAGAATATGTGGCAGACATTTCGCTTGCCGCCTTTCACCAATGCCTAAAAATGGCAACATACAGCAATTCCTGTGCTGAGGATATGGCAATACAGTAAATGTAGCTGTCAGGATCACAGCACCTTCATTGCTTTCTTCTGCACTTTCTACTGTGAGTTATTGGCGCCACTGATCCATCAGCACCCCAGTGGCCATGTGAGAGGTATTTGATGTATCAAAGCAATCATAGCGGTTTGAAAATACAGACTCAATGGTAATGTTAATGTATGGTTGACAGTCGATGGAGTGTAAAATGTGATGAAGATGAAGTCGTGGGATCTGATTTCTGACATAAACACATCTTAAAAGCAAGAAAACAACAAAATGACAAAACACAAATGTTATGCTTTATCAGCTTGCAAAGTGTCAAAATCAGAAATGGCTGCTTGGTATATTACATTCAAAGTGTGGACAAGGGATGTCGATCGACCAGTGTTTCCCAGGACTTTCTCAGGTGCTACTGTATGATGGACAAGTTGTCATGCTATACACTGATACATCATCCCCACATCAATCCCAGACTCTGGAGATGTGTCATTTTAAACAGTTGTACCTTGCATTTTATTCATTTACCCAGATTGCTTTCATGTTCATTTCTCTCCCGCCCCCAGAAGTCTTGATTTAAAAGATGCTCCGTCTGGTGGCATTGACTCATCTATGAAATAATCTCTTACACGCTTCAAAATTATGGCAAATCTGCACTCTATATATATGCAAACCATCTAAACTACAGGGTAGAGAGAAGCAGAGAGAGGAGAAAGAATTTTCTCCATGTTTTTCATTGACGTTTCACATGGGGGTGTGAAAACCCTGTGTTT
The DNA here is from genome assembly GCA_029224185.1 of Karalla daura. Classification (NCBI taxonomy): domain Eukaryota; kingdom Metazoa; phylum Chordata; class Actinopteri; order Chaetodontiformes; family Leiognathidae; genus Karalla; species Karalla daura. The sequence continues at coordinate 14,220,054 of CM055193.1, read as the reverse complement.
AACTGTATGTATTGACTTTGTCAAGAATAAACATCTGCTGTGTGGTAGACATAACTCAAAACAGTTTGCCAGAGAGCTCAGGTACTGATATGGTCTGTGTCTGAGCTGAGTTGAAGATGCAGTTAAATAGCACAGGGCCGAATGATGACGGTGGAACCTCCTTAGATCAAAGGTCTTAGAAGTGTCGAGTTGAAAAGGTACTGAGAAACATCTAAGCTAGTCTAACCCATGAAAGGATTTTCTTTCCAGTGGGAAGAAACTTCAAATGCCAGTGATGAATTGATTGACTTCTTAATTTTAGTTTAATCTAAGACTGGAGAGCAAGCTGAAGTATCAAAATGCGAGCCAGTCATGTCTGGATGGAAGTAGTAAAAATAAGTAAAAATAAAAAATCTATAAAAGCCATCAACCTCCGATGTTATTAATGTTTTTCTTTTACAATGGGGGGCAGGGGGTCATAAGTCCACTGGATAGTAGCATAAAGGAGATGATGGTCCTATAAAAGATTATGGCGGTCTGCCTGGACGTTTTATATCACCCTTATCAAAAATGCCTGAACTGCATTTGTTAAAACCATGCAGACATGCTTCATTAAAAGAAATCTCCTTCACATAACTTCATTAGTCATACTCGCCACAATCTGTAATTGAAAGATTATATATCAGTGTTTCCCCTACAATTTTTTCCAGTCCTGGTGGTAGCCACTGAAAAAGACCTAAACAAAGAAAGGACCACGGGATGACACTTAAGTATGCCACCTGAGGATGTCCTAAAATGTAAAATTCACTCTCGGAATGTCAATGTCTTTGTTCTGAGGCAACATCGTGCTTCACTAAACTACAGCAATGGCTTATATAATGTCAAGATCATAGATCTACATTCTTTAATAGTTAAACTGCAGAAATTCATCCAGTATACACCAGAATGTGACAGTGTCTGATGGCTCATTGGGATATGTTATTTCTGATGATTTAGAGGCCAGGATTTACTGCCAGTACATCCATTGAAGCCTAATTAAGAATATCTTCACTCCTTGTTGAAGAGTGAGTGACATGGCCTCAGCTGATGTGGCGTTGAGGTTTCCCTCAGAAGAGCAGCCGCAGCTACGGAGAGGCGGGCCAGGCTGTCTAGTTAGCACCTCGGCGGCAGTTCTCTGTGGTTCCCCATGACTGGAATGAGAGCTATGCAGCATGACATTTCATCAATATAACGGGGGTAGGCCGAGGGGGTTTAATTCCTAATCCAGGTGGTTTATGTGGGCTCAGGTCTACTCAAGAGCCTATTCAGATGCATTAGAGGTACTGCACGTAGAAGGACAAGCATGACAGGACATTGGCACCATTTGTGCCTTGTGCTTGCAGATTCTATGAATGTCCTGTTGAGACAGACACGGCCGACATGTCAGAAGTCAGTATTTCCGTGCACTATTTAATCCAAGAGTACTTTCCATGGTGTTTAACTGGGATGACATTTCTGCAACAACGTGCAAGTTTTGAACAAACTCAGAATAATATTGAGACACGGATTGTACTTTTGTGAGTTGTGAAATATGCTTTTCCCAAGTTTAAAACAACCTGCCACTCGATTGCCATCTAGACACCAGTACGTAATTACGCTGGATGGATGACACCACATGTAATCTTGCGTTGCAAAGCTTGTATCCTCCATACCACAAAAAAACATTCCCAGACCTATCTTGTCAGTCTAAGCTTTATATTGTCAGACATCTCTTCAGACCTAAGGCTGCGATTTGATATGAATGCCAACATCAGCATGATAACAAGTTCATGCTGGCTATCTTGAGAGCATTGCCTCTGGTGGATAAACCCACATTTTTATTGGCAACCCACTCAGTAGTTGTTCCGCTCCCCCAAAGTTGCAGATAAATGGACGGACAGACTGTCTGATCGGCATTGGTATTTATTGAGCCATGCTGCTAATGTGACAAAGAAACAAGCAGGTTTCCATGGAGAGAACATAACAGGAATTAAAGATAGTTACCTCCCATAAGGAAATCACATGAGCAACTGGGAAAACAAAGTATGTTTAAGTCAGCCGTTGATGTTTATCACCTGCTGTAGTGACATCTGTTTTTATGTCAATATTTTCCCAAGCATTACAAGTGGTGCACATTACACATTTTCAAAGCAGAACGCACATAAAAATGTGAATTGTTACGCGATGACTCTAATTGACATTCTGGTCTTCGACCTTGAGCCTTGTTCTTCATTTGATCTTCCTTTTCCGAAGACACAACTGCCTCAAAGGCATGACAAGAAGAGCTTATACCTCATAAATGTCATAACCTTGATTATGTAATATTTTGTAATATAAGAAGAACACAGCAGACAAGAGGATAAGTGCCTTGTTAACAACATGTGATCCTCGATAGCAAGAGGTGGGGTTCACATCAGAATCAAACTGTGAATTTGTATCAGCATAACACTATCATAAGGCTCAATTGAGTATGACTTCCAGTCAAACTATTGAATTAGCTTCATTGTCCACATTAATAGCCCTACCTCTGTGCCAAGATACCTGATCGGTGCTTCCCAAGGTCACTTTTAAATTACAGTAGTTAAAGCAGCATTAAATTCTGAATGTTCTTTCCACAGCCCGGGGTGACAGCTGAAACCCCAATCTGCATTTTCTAAGCCGTTTGCCTGGATTTTGGAGCACTTAAGAACCGTCCTGATTCAATGTGACAGTTGAACATGAATGATGTCTAATGTGGTATCTGTACGGGTTGCATACCCCACAAACAAAATGCACTCACCAATAATTTTCTTGTCAGCATCTGTTGGGTGAAAGATGAGCATGCTGTCATCAGTAATTACTGCAGTGAGAGATAAACTTCACCACTAACTTGTCATTGGTAGCCCTTCCCTCTCCCTCCGGCTATTCATCCCTGTTTACCTCATCCCTTGCCCCCACCCTCACCCCCCACCCCCCCACCCTTTAATAATAACCCACCCGCTTTGAGCATCTGTCTGCCTAAACAGAAGAAGCCTCTCCTTGACAGTAACTGTCGAGGCATGAGCTCGGAGGCAGCAAAATCAAATGTGGTTTCCCAAAGGACTCAAAAACAGTAAAAAGCCAGGAAGCAGCAAATTTTTCCCACATCTACCATAAAGCAGTCTCTCAGTGGGAGTGAGGACAGAGCCGTAGACAGGTAAACCTCCCTTCCTCTATCTGTTTGTGTTTGTCTGTGTGACCGAAGGTAAACCCGACCATGGGTCAAACCAAACTTCTTCCAAAGGCGGATTACACTTTATGAAGTGATAGGAGGCGAATAACTCTGGGTTTACAGAATGTTCTTGAGAGAGAAATCAGGGTTTCCTATGTCAAGCAAGATCACGGCAAAGTCATTTACTGCTTGTTCCGCACATTGGGCGCGATAGTGTAAGGAATACTGATTCTGCCATTGAGTTTTTTATCTTTGAATTCTTGTCTCTTTTCATTTAATGATACAACACAACCTGCTTTTAGGAGTGGATGCAATTTTGTCCATGTGAACATGGACTTAAACGTATTCTTTTTTTTTTTTTTGCATTTTTTTGATATGACTGTGATCTGTATCTCCCCCACAGTCTCCCTTTGTCAGGTTCTCACTGATTCATTTTTGGTGTGCTTTGGAGACACTGCCACACTGAGCGCATCTTATTCTGACCATTTTACATGAGAATGGGGATTTCAGAGCAGTAATTATCTGCACTCGAGCTTGGATAACCTCATAAAGTTATTGTGGGGTCACGGCTAACTATAGCTTTAGAGCTGTCCTGCACTCGGCTTGACTTGGCCTCCTGGGGACCGCAGTCTTAATATTTGTAAGCTCTCAGATCTGTCCCGGAAATATGCAAACCATCTCTTATCAAAGAAAAGCTTAACTTACTTAATACTTTCTGTGTTGCACATGAAGGAAGCACAGCTAATTTCTGACCAATATCGCCTTCAGAAAACATATAACATGCTAAGCCTTTCCCTGAAGCCCTGAAGATTTTGAATTGCAGCATCTCATTTAATCAACGCTGCACACGCGTAGGACATGAATTCCCAACTGCACGCTATGTTCCCAGGAACTAGCAGGCCTAATAAACATAATGGGTTGGCCTTTTGACCTTTCTCCACACATAAGCCTCCAAGCGTGAGTAGAAAGACACCACTAGTTCAGGCAACTGCATGATTCATGCAACCTATGACACACGCACACATAAGATCTGACTGTGCTGTCACATGCAAGACTTTTTTGCATCTCGTGTAATCAGCCGTTTGACTGTTTCATTTTTCTTCTTCATTTAAGATTTATAAGATTCTATGTATTCCAGTGCAGGTAGAGCCTGTCGAATAAGAACAGGACACTGCTTGCAATACAGTATTTAGGTTATGCAGCTTGACAGGGCTGTAGAAAATCCAATGTGCATGTGGGTCTGAAGACTGAGTTTGCTAAAATAGCGTTACGGTGTTGTGTGATGAACGAGTGAATGAATGGACAGACGGGCAGGTGGACAAATGGATGGATAGTTGTCCAGTCTTGTTATTGTACTAATATTTATGTTCACAATCCATTCACAGGTCTCCATTGAAGTTGTAAACTGGCAAAATGTGGAAAAGAGGGAAGAACCCTGGTGGCAGGAAACAAAGTACGGTATTGCGATTCCTCCTTCCTCTTGAAATATTGGTGGTAGTAATAATAGTGGTAAACATAATGAAGCAAATCGTAACTTAGAGGCTTTTCTGAAAATGACTTAGTAATTGTATTTTCTGAATTGTTTTTTCAGAGTTTAGGCATTAGAAAATAATTGCAATTTGAAATGAATTAGCAATTCATTCTTTCAACTACACACACAGTTATAACAGTAAATATATGCTACAAGCCTTAAGGCCATACATTAACAGAATAAGATAAATCTTTACCAGTCCCTCAATTTGCATTATTACAGTGACAAAACCAGCAGGCGAGCATCAAGTGCAATAAATAATATGTGCACTACTCAAGCACTAAAAAAATATTCATTTGAATAAGATTTGTATATTAAGTTGTATATTATTTAGATCAGCCGAAAATCAATATACTTTAGGCCGTGACAGTAATTAAAATATGGACCATTCATTTGAAGTGAAAAGTCCATCTTCAAGACTTAAAAAAAGTCCGGTCCAGACTAAAATTTCTTGGACTTGCCACATAATTTCACAGCTCTATCTGCTTTTAATTATCTGTGATCACAGTCTAAATAGGTGTCTGACACAAGAAAACCAATATAATTACTGTCTCTTTCAGAGAAAAACTGTGTGCAAGTTAATTCATCATCAAAAGTGGTGGAAAATGAGCTGCCACTGATTTTGCCAGAACATGACATATTGCTCAAGACAGCAGACAATTCAGTAGAAATGAGTAGAGACACTCTTCAGGTTGTGTGCACTGACAGATGGTGCATCAAGACAGATGTTTTCAACCATTTTGAACATGACATGTTTTGTTGTTTGAAAATGAGTAATTCCTCCAGCCTTAACGACACTTTACATAAAAACTGGTGGATGACTATTACTTTGAAAAAGAAAATGTAATCTGATTCGTTTCAGTTTCTTGCAAACAAGCAGCAATCTTGCTGTGTTTCATTTCATTCCTTCCCAAAACCTATTAAATGGCAAAGAGCAATTTTTTATTGTTGTTGCTCATTAAGTATGACTGAACAACAAAATTAAACATTAAAATGATAAACATGTTTGGTACACTGAAACATTGCAATATTTTGTTTCACAGTACAGATATTCAAAAGCAAAGTATACAAGCATTTACAGTGGTGCCACAATATGTCAAATATATATCATATATTCAGATTCTTGCCAATACACACCCCTAATGATAATTATTATTACTAATTACAATACATGAGATGCTACAATCAATGCTCATCCAGTAAATATAGGCACCAAAAATGAAATACAGTGAAACTTAATGAGTTGATCTGCTGTTCATGCCTTTTGTGTAGCTTCATAATGTCAATGAGCTCATGTCTGGATGACAACATTATTGTTTTGGTTCACTAACTGCTATCACACTGTAGCTCCATTTTCAGCTCCAAGAAGCTACCATTTTTGTGAAAAATGGAAAACATAACTAATGTTATCTTTAACAGCTTGAAAAGGTGCAAAGACACAATCTGTCGTGCTAGTCAAGACAGTGGAGAACACAACTATATGGAGGGCTATACAGAATAAGTATAAAGAAAAATGTCCAGCTAAAATATCTTTAGTGAATGAAAGTGTAAGAACTCCAACCTTGACTCCATGAATGTTGTTGTTTTTGCCAAAGAAACAATTCTTAAATCTATTTTATTTCATTTTTAATTAAATTAAATTAAAAAGGTCTATATACTAAACCTATTTTAAACATTCAGGTCAGGCACTTAAATGAGGAAAACCCAACAAATAAACAAATAACACAGAAATAACAATAAAGTAATATGAATAAATTATATAAAAATAGACTAAAATATAAACATCTAGTTCTGATGTTTCCCAGTTGACAGCCAAGTCAACAGCCAGTTGACTAAAGGTTTTCTCTCTCAGGCTTTGGTGATAACCTGAGGATGGGAGGAGGGCATTCCTGTATTAAAGTCCCATGGCTGCTGGCCTTTACTGTGTGACCATCGTCTTATTTTATGGAGTTTTCCCTCTCCATGTTATGCCTTTCTGGCTCTTTCTGTTTATTTCGCTGTCTCACTCAATTACCTCTCCCTTCCCTGCTTTCCCTTCTCACCCCCCATCTATCATATACAAGGCATATGTGAATAAATGCTTCACCTGGTTTGGATGAGCATCAACATTTCGGCAAATAAAAAGAAATGCCTGCGGGACATGAGCTGCACGGCGCTCATTCGTGTATGTCTAACCGACCTTGGGTCATTTCTTTCCAAACAGATTTCTCCATCGTTCATCAATACATTCAGCATTTCAACGAGGTGTCAGGCAACAAGTCAGGTGAATTGAAAGAGCCGCCTCTATTTTATTTCCATATTGTAGTGTGAAGTCTCCATCCACTAATACACAGTCTGAATACACGTGTGAGTACTTTCATTACAATGAATAATGGAATAAATATTGAATAATACATTAGATAGATGCTGCATGTCCTGTCCCATCGGTGTGTTGATAACATGAAAAATCGATTTACTAGCCTGTTGTACTTGGCTACATATCTGAAAAGGAAGTAGTCTTTGTCATATGGTCATCATTACTACCTGGTCATACAGTATGTTGCTGTTAACTGATTGATATGGGATCCTCTGTATCACTGTACATCCAAAGTCTTGTTATGTTGTGCAGCAAAGCAGGTAGGAACTAATGTCTAGTATTCATCATATATTGAATATACAACATTGAGTAGATCTCAGACAACCAGCAGACCAGCCGATTAGTCGATTGACAATAGTTATCTCATGAGCTGCCACAGCTGCCACTGTGTAGAGTTGACATCAATCACACATCATCACCTATGACATCACTGGGTACAAAGAGCTTAATGTACTGGATGGATACCATTTTTTGTAACTTCAATTAAATTGCTTGAAGTAATTCGGTCATTTTACAGAGGGGACTATAAAAACACCAAGAAATGACAACAGTTAAACAGAGACCTTAGTTACGATCCAGAAGGATCACATTACATAAAGTAATGAGAGCACTCAATGAGATGTTGCTAACATCCCCTCCTTGAAGTAGTGTAGGAAAAAGGTTTGAAAATATACCTTAACTGCTAGAGGGGGGACCATCAGTGTGGGATTTGCTTCTTACCGTGATGCTTGCCCTGTGAGTGTTTTGGGGCCACCAAAATCTTGGGGCCACCAAAATCCTAAGGCCAGCCATGGTTAAATCATCACTCAGAAAACGCTGGACATTTCTGACATCTGCTGGTGATTGGAAAAATACCCGTTACAACACATTTACCCAACGACAAATCATGCAGTGTTGAAAGTATGTCCCTGTATTCATCATTATCACCTGAGGCACTTCTTTTGATTGCTATATTTTCTGGCTTTGTTTAGCCGTTATCAGGAGAAGATCCAAGACCCCTGGAGTATTGATCACACAGTATGTAGCACATTTGCCTGAAGGAAAAAGCACGCCAGACTTCCAGTGCAAACCAGTTCCAGTAAATGTCAAGGCAGGTGGGTTCCATTAGATCAGAGCAGTAAATCTGACATGTTTATACAACTGTGATGTCGCCTCAAAGAGCTGCCTGCTAATAAATTTAATTTAAAGGGTGAACATGAAAAATCAGTATTTTCATACATCCTTCAGGGACACCAGCTGTTTTCAAGGCCAGGGTGACCGGAGATCCCAAACCAGAGGTATCATGGCGAAGAGCTAAAGGGATGATTACTGACAAGGACAAATTTAAGAGCAAATACAATGAATCCACTGGAGAACACATATTAGAGGTGTGTGACTGGATTATGTGACACACAGTGTAACAAGGTGCTATATGTGGTGCTGATTCTCTCTGTGAACCTGATTAGTTGCTGTATCACACGCTATTTTTCTATTTCTAGATTCACAAAGTGTCTGAATTGGACAGTGACACGTACAAATGCTCTGCGGTGAATGAATATGGCAAAGCTGTCTGCACAGCGACATTAACTGTGGCTGAGAGTAAGACTTCACACACGACAGTTGAATGAACGTTTGTTTTGATTATGCACAATAGATCATTCCAGATCCAGTAGAGTAATTTAGAGATGTAGTTGTTTTTAATTGTTGGGGATGAAGGCCTTTGTCTCCTATGAATGTTGATATATACAGCTCTGCTGTAAAAGATACTGATAAACACAAACTGAATTTGCCACTTTCAGCTTCAACCGATCCATCAGATTTCAGAAAACTGCTGAGGAAAAGGTACGAAATCTGATATTGAAAAACCCAAATAGATATTTCTGTGTCAGCGTGGTTTTTATCATTGATTATTGAAGATCTGTAAATATTTCACAACATTTCAAAATATTTGCCAAGTCCTTTTAGTAAAACAGAAGAACACGAGATGAAACAAGCAGACGGGGAAGCTGATAAAAAATTCTGGGACGCGATGATGAACGCTGACAAGAAAGACTACGAGGGTATCTGTGCCGAGTTTGGTGTTCAAGACTTTGATCTGGTTCTTAGGAAACTAGAAGAGAAAAAGAGAAAGAGAGCAGAAAATAAGTATAAGGTATGAAAACTCATAGTTTAGGTGCATCATCTGCTGCTGTTATTATTGGTATAATATTAAACAAATCTCAAAAATGCATTTCTGGTGCATTTTTTGTGCATCTTACTCTAATTCCCATTGTAAGGACATCGATGCTAGCATCTGACACCACAAATTACTTTATGACTTTTTTGCTTTGAACTAATGTGGGTTACGTTGTACTATAGATTTTACCGTTCATATTATTAATTACTTCTTTGGGTTTAAATTCATTTGGCTGTTTCTCTACCTTGCTTGTATAATGAAGAAAGCTTTACTTACAATAAAAGTACTTTATCTGTGAAATATCAGGAAAATTGATCAATAGTGAGACTGCTGGGGAGTTCTCATGTTTATAATCTCTGTCTGTACAATATAATAAAATGAGGATTTCCATAATGACAATTTGAAAGCATCATTATCTGTTTGGTAGGATGGTGTGATTCCATATGATGATGACGATGATGCAAAAGAGAAACAGAGCCTGAAGAATGCCGGGAGGAAAAAGGATTTTGGAATCAAGAGCGGGACACAACAGGACATAGGACACAATCAGGCAGATGAGGAGGTCAACCTCCACAGCGCAGGGCTGAATCAGACAGACGAAGAGGACAACCTCCTCCCTGCAGAGTTCAAACGTAAGTTCTAGAGAGAAAATTTTTTGGATATTCTGGTTCAAGTCCAAAAGCATGCATGTTTAGGTCGATTGGATTGCCCCTACTGTGAGAGTAAATGGTGTGTGTGTGTGTGTGTGTGTGTGTGTGTGTGTGTGTGTGTGTGTGTGTGTGTGTGTGTGTGTGTGTGTGTGTGTCATGCAAAGAGGCACACTGAGTTTTTTCTCAACTCTAGTAGCTCAGCTCCATGCAACAGTTGGCCTGTTTTACTGACTATCTTGTGTTGCTTTTACAGTTTCCAATGTGGACTTTGTTATCAAAATTCAGGAGTTAAAAGCTCAGGAAAGGGAAGACGCTCTATTTGAGTGTGTCCTGACACGCCCGCTACCCAAAATCACGTGGATGACCAAGGGCATTGCCCTTGAGGAAGGAGAGAAATACAGCATCACAGTATCAGACCACAAAATGATTCACAGGCTGCTGATCAAGGACTGCAAGCGGCAGGACAAAGGCATCTACTCAGCAGTGGCTGGCATCACGTCCTGCAGTGCCTGGCTAGTTGTGGAAGGTAACACGTTACAGCAAAATCAACGCGTGCTGAAGTGATCGGAATTGGTGCCATACTTACGAGAGGATTTTCACAAATAAATATAAGTTATGTGTGATGTTAGTTATGTGTTATGTACATTGTATTTCATCCCCTAAGCTGAGAGAGACCCTGCATCTGGTGGTAAGACGACGGCTCGTAAAACCACCTTGGCCCGCGGAGCACAGGCCGACCTTGAGAGAGTGGCCAGAGAGCAACAAATAAAAAACCGAGAGGAGATGGAGAAGATTTTAGCATCCGTAAAAGCGAAGCACAAAGAAGGCCAGCTGAGAGATGAAAAGACATTAACCACGAGCGGAAGGGATGATGACATAAGAGCAATCAGTGGGGCGGGTAAAGGCAGCGGAGCAGCAAAGGACAAGTCTAATGGTGCGAAGGCCAGTGGCCTATCTCAGACAGCGGGACGCAATGGGAGCGCACAGACCAAAAACTCAAGTGGAGACAGCCCAGTAACAAAATCGGACATTTCAGGGGGTGGCAGAGAGGCAGAAGCACAAATTAGAGTAGGTGACCCCAAGAGCAAGAGACAGACCAGAGGTGGTCAAGTGGATTTTGACAAGGTAACAGGTAAAGTCGATCTAACAACAATTTACACCGTCAGCACGGCAGTGAGTAGCCAGTGCTAGTGTGATATGATATCCATGCTGTGCATTAGTATTTGTCATTTTTGAGATAAAGACTGTATTCACTTCATTTCATTGTCACTGACATATGGCAGGTACATACGAAACAGCATATTCTGAAGACGATGAAGGCGGCAATAATTCGTTATATATAATAAATGGCTACGAGAGCGAACAAAGACAAACTGGTAAGACAGCCATAAAAAACGTATTACTTTTAATTTATTACGAATGTTCGTATGTGTACTTTTCTTTTGATCACTGTTCATTCCTTTGACGCTGTGTTGTGCAGAATACCACAGTGGAAGTGCTGACGTCAAGTCAAACCAGTCTCAAACCTTTGCCCACATGAATGGTCAAAATGCAGAGACTGGATCTGATTCTACTGGGTCTGTGAGGCGGCAAAAGAGCAAAAAGAGAGTTCAGTGGAAACAAGATACATGTGGTAAGAAAGAAGAGATAAACTGAATGAAGATAAACTGGAATTGTCACACCGTTGGCCCTAGTGATTAGTCACACTTGTATCAGATGCACTGTGTAGCAACATACTCATCCCACTGGTGGAGAAGATGAATCCTGTTTTAATTATGTCATCTTGTGAAACTCCACCACAGTATGAAAACAGCTGCCAAGGCTGTACATGATGCTGTAATTCTTGTCTTTTCTCATGTGAAGTGCCTCTCGATCTTGTTGCTCCGCTCTTGGTTTTACTTTTGGATGTCAGAGGGAATTTATTTGATCCCAGTGAAAACGTAGCGCACAAAGTGTCCTCAAATAATTAAAAGCCCACAAAAAGACAAATCTTTACGACCTGAAGTGTGTGGGTCCGACACAGATCCAGATGAACCAGCGAGTGGAAATGAAGGAAGTGACAGTGATGAGAATGAAGACGCTACAGACCGGGTCGAGCATTCAGGTCGTTCCAAGCAAAACCCACAGTCCCAGAAAGGAGTTTACGGTAGGACACCACACATGCTGCATTGCTGCATAGAGGTGTGATGCAGTATAATGGCTGATGATGAAAATTCCCTTTCCCTGAAACAAATTGTTGTGCGAGTGGAAGCTGAGGTAGTTTTAACAAACAAAATGTTAGTTTTGGGCTTATCTTTGGGCTTGTCCTCACAATAACTACTTTCTTACAGCCCTTCTGTGCTTTGCAGTTTCTAACAAGGAAACAATGTGCTTCTAATATGCATGCAGTGAGAACACCAAGTCATCTCTATTTTAGTTCGACAGTCTCACAAGTCTCTATTGCTGTGAACATCACATGCACATTCATAGATTGTTATCATGACGCGTCATAATTGTTAAAGGAAGCACTTTGATAATTTAAAAAGGTGAAAGCATGAGTCCCACAGACGACGCCGACTGGGGTGAGACCGAAGGTACAACTGGGTCTGTGAAACATTCAAGGCGCAAAAGAAAGGGTGCACTGAGAGAAGATACGATGATTGGTATGTAACTCAAGGCTCTGCAGTTCATTTCAAATGCGTCATTATCAGATCTGTTAGTTCGATGTGAAACTTCTGCTGAATAATTAGGATTAAAACTTACAAGCTCTGTTTTGAATATTTTCATGTTTGAAAAAGGGGAAAGTGCAGATCCCACAGACGACACTGAGGATGAAGACAGTGAGGATTCAAGTGGCGCTGTGAAACAGTCAAGGTGTAAAAGACAGGGTGTGCAGAAAGCAGATGCACTGGCTGGTATGTAACTCCTGCACTCATTTTAATGTTCCATTATCATACCCGTTAGTTAGATGTGCAACTTGTGGCATTTATAATTTTACTAATCAAATGTATCATTATTAGCATCAACAAGCACAAGCCCAGAGTTGATTATGTTGACATCTATTAAAAGGTGAAAGCACTGGTCCTACAGACCAAGCTGAGGATGACGATGGTGAGGATGCAAATGGCTCTGCGGTGCATTCAAAGCGTAAGAGACAGGGCCCGCTAATAGAAGATATGGTGATTGGTAAGAAACTTGTGCCTGTACAATGCATTTTAATGTGGCATAAATAAACACGTTGGTAATATGGAAATATATGGAATTTTCCAAATAGTATGACTCCTAAATTATATCCTATCTGCATTATTTCTAATGACATTTGTTGTCTTACATTAGTTAATGCTGTTTTATGTTTATCTATGATATTTGAACACTTTCTAAAATCTCAAATTTTGAGTGTTTTTGTGCCAAACGCAACAGGATTTGGTGAGAGGTCACATGACAATATCACCTCCAACACAATTTTTTCCTCTGCAACTGATAATCATGTCTCACCATAACCCATTTATCCCTGCATGTCTTTTGTCAACTTGTTCTGTTTATTCCATGCTGATTTGCCATTTAGGCACAGCAGGAAGCTTCTCCGGCAACAGAGCTACGATGCACAACCAACTCATTTTGTCATTCACTTTGCTATGTAACACAAGTGTTTCTGACAGATCCATATTTGTCAAGAGAGAAAATCTTGTGTTTACAAAACAATACACATTGAAAAACAGAGATTACCTGCAGAGAATGAAAATAAATGAGTAAAATAAAAAATGCACAATTGTAAAAAGGGTCTCGAAACAAAACAAACACAAATTATTTTTCCTACCATTGTGAAATGTTCCTGTATGCAAATCCTTACCGTGCCTCATCTTTCTGTGCTATGTATGCTAGATCCAGGTGTTCATTTTATCAGCGGTTTGACTGACGTCAACGCCATCATAGACGAGGCTGCTGAGTTAACATGTAAGCTCAGCAGTGAAGACTGTGTGGGAGTCTGGTTCAGAGACGGCCAAAAGGTTAGTTAGAAAGGTCAAACTCTTCACTTTCTGTACTCTTTAGTACTGTGTTAGTGTCCAAAGTGCATTATGATAAGGTCACTTTCACACCTGCTGCTTGGTTCACTCCGACAGTACTGGCATGGTAGCTCCTCTCTAAAAAACTCATTCCTTGCTGATATATGTAAAACCCATTTCAGCAAGTGCCAAGTAATCATCAATAATTGGTAGATCTGTTAGCTGATGTTAACAATGGAGGCCTGTATGGATTGTATTTATCTATTTTCAACAAGTTTTTACGACTGCCCGATTTAAACAAACTGCACCTGAATCAGCTTGAGAGCAGGATGACACCTGGGTTGTTCCTGCATTCCTTGAAGCCTCTACATGAAACTAATCACATGAAACCAGTAACACACTGCAGTTCATTTAATCTGACACAGAACAAATTGATGCGAAGCGGCAACTTTCCCTGATTAAACTCCAACCAAAAGCCTTTGATGAGCATCATCCTTGACTCCCCCTCTGCACCTTAACTGCCTTTCCCACTCTTGAGGCAAACAGCTAAAAACTGTTTTGAGAATAACTCTCTCATCCACTAATAATAACTATAAATAAGAGATAACAGAACAGATCTCTGAAGTATTTTTTCTGTGATGTCTCTAAAACATTTGTATAACTGGACAGAAAACCCCCCAGGCTGTTCAGATACACTGATTTGAATAATTAACTCACCTTTGTTGTAGCTAGATTTCTTATTCTTCTGTCTTTCTTTTCAGATATCCTCAGATGATAATTTTACGATCACCAAAGATGGTGCCGTGCACAAATTAGTCATTATGAAGTGCCAGGAAGACCACACAGGAAAATACCGTTTTGAGGCAGATGGTCGTAAAACAGAGGCCATGGTCAATGTCAAAGGTTTGAGAAAAACAGATGTAAAACGTGTGATGTGGAGATTGCAGTCTAATACATAACAGTCAGATGACCATAAAACGTACCTTTTCTGTCTTAAGACCCTCCAAGATTTCATCCTGAAGACTTGAGCGCTTTCGTTGAGCCAGTCAAAGTGAAAGTCGGGCACAACGCCATCTTTAAACTGCATTTCGTCGGCCACGAGCCCATAAAGATTCAGTGGTACAAAGAAGGAGAGGAGCTCCAGGACAAGAATAACACTAGGGTTGAAAAATCTGGGAGCCACAGCCGCCTGCTCTTGAGCAGGTGCCAGAGGAGGGACACAGGAGAGATCAAGATCAAGCTGAAGAACGAACACGGCTTCACTGAAGCATTTTCGCAGCTAATTGTGCTTGGTGAGCAGATGACATGCGGTGATTCAGTGCAGGAAAATCGCCAACAGATTTTCTCTTTCAGCTCTACGTGCGCTATAACGTAGCAATAAAAATGTCAGACCAGTTCAGCTGAAATCATTAACATTTAACTCCTTCAAGAAAATTCTAATCTCTATTGATGCCAAATGATGCGATTTGTGCAGTAAGCTGAACAGAAGTGATTTCCTCTGGTAAAAATCTTTAGAAGAGCCAACGGCAGTGTCCTCAAGTGTTTCACAGCTCATTCTCCTAATGGCAAAAAGCAGTAGTCTTTTTTTTTTCTTTTTTTTTCCTCTAGCAGAAAAGTGTGCCACATTGAACAGCAGTTCTGCCTCCTTGACCACACCTGCTACCTCTGCTCACATTACAAGACTCTGGTGTGATTATCTCTCGCTTACCCCTTATCCACCAACATGGTTTCAGTGCTGGTTTCGGGCTGGTTCAGAAACATTGGTGATGACAGCATTTAAATATGCTTGTAACTGAATTATATGATATATAAATATACTGTATACAGGAATAAAAGACGTTTTATCTCATAGACATGTCTTTTAACATTCATTTAAAGTTCACTTTTTAGTTGAATATTTATTCAATTACTTGATTCATTAATAGAATAAGCGATTCCTAAAATAATTGATTGCTGCAGCTCTTTGTACTTTATGTTTTCTCTTTCCTACTTCCTTCAAACTTGCCACAAGGAACAAAGTTTGTCTCAGTCCGTCATGTTTTTCAGTCACTCTGACCTGGTGCATCTCGAACCCTTTGAAGGCAGAAATTGTACTTAGCAACTGGGAAAGTTTTCAATTCTTAGTTATGAGTTCTCTGGAATGCAGCATTAGTCCTCACCTGCAAAGAAGTGGTGCTACTCTGGAACCAGTTTTTCAGTTCTTGACAGCAGAATTTAGCACTAGCCCAGAATCAGCACTGATACACAGCTACGTCAGTGGAAAAGAGGCTTCTGAAAAGAACTGTTTGTCCTTATAAAAAACATCCTCCACATAAAAGTTGGGAGTGGTTCCCACCCTTAAAATATAAATTACTGTTTAACATTTCAGACAAACCCACTGCCCCTCTGGGTCCTGCCGAGGTGACAGAAAGTTCAGCTCATTGCATTGAATTTAAGTGGAGGCCTCCAAAGGATGACGGGGGATCACCGGTGATTTCCTACATCATGGAACGACAGCAAGTAGGAAGAAACACGTGGAAGAAAATAGGGGA
Source organism: Karalla daura (assembly GCA_029224185.1). Lineage (NCBI taxonomy): Eukaryota > Metazoa > Chordata > Actinopteri > Chaetodontiformes > Leiognathidae > Karalla > Karalla daura. Next base: position 14,203,661 of record CM055193.1, on the reverse strand, counting down.
AGTCCCAGGTGTGCCCAGCTACCGTGATACAGACGTGGACCATGGCAGGAAATATTGTTACCGTGTCCGAGCAGTGACAGCTGAGGGGACAAGTGAAGCCATGGAGACTGATGATATGCAAGCGGGCACACTTGGTAAGTTCAACTTGTAGTTGTGTTCTTGTCTGCTTACCTTGGCTTTGCTAAATAAGTCTATAGCAGGTCGGGAATGAATTCTATTTCTGGTCATAAATATATGGTAGGTTCATAAATATCACTGCATCCTCTGTTATTTACACAGTCCAGATATTGAAATAGCAATAAAAAAACGAGTTGGTCTAAACAATGTAATGTACTTCTTCCATCTCCAAAATAGTTTGCATGTGCCAGTGTCATATGCAAGTGAATGTAGAAAAACGACTGTGAGGTTTCAAGTTTCCAGCAAAATGGCAGCATATGCTCTCCTTCCTCAATATCATATTCTGCTTCTGATTCTGGCTTGAACACATACAGCTAGCACTCCGGAGATGTGTCACCCCAGTTAACACTATTTTTGGGCAAAAGTTGCTAAACTCAGTTGTTGAGCAAGTAACCAAAAGTCATGTGATCATCTATGTGACTGTAAAAAAACAAAGAGTTCTAGCAGGTAGTAAACTGGAACAAGCTAACTGCTGAGCCATCGAGATGCAAAATGAGGTCACTGTCTTACTCCACGCGTAATCACACTGATGAAAACAGACAGTCACACAGTTGAGCTACATGCATCCACAACTGAGATTTTCATTGTCAAAAAGCACTGCATAGACCACAGCTTTGTTTGAAAACTTCAAGCCAGTGGACAAACACTTGGAATGACTTGTTTTTTTTTTTGTTACAGATCTCAAAAGTACAACCCGGTCACTGTTTTTTTATATCTCTTTATATATCTTTGAAACATATACCATCCTTGTGACAGCACAACAACCTATTCCTAAAGAGCCAGCAGAAAAGCACACAATCATAAGAAATACATTATACATTTCAAAATATGTTTCACACAATTTATGCAGCACAGTCGCCAACACAAAGCCAACACCATAACAGAAGCATAAAACAACAAAGTAATGATTTGACACCTCTCCATTTCCAATGCTCCTCCTTTGAGTCAGCGTGTTGTGTGAGTTATCCATTTACACTGTCAGACTCACCAGTTTACGACACTCCAAAGAAGTGGTGGCAGGAGATGAAAAGTTGTCCTTGAAGACTTTGAAAAAGTCCTGTCCATGGTAACAAGGACAGGACAGAGGCTGTTGGAAAAAAAAGTCATAAAAAGTTGGAAAAGCTGAAAACTGCTACTGATTCAGCCGCACACGCAGACTTTCATCTTATATCAGATTAACAGCCGGAGGCGCAGGTTTCCTCCGCTCAAATAAATACTCCCTTTTAAATCTGCTGTTAAAAAATTCTCTAGGCCAATCTTTTTTCTCATAAAGCCAGTAGATTATGTGCATGTTCACTAAATGTAATGACTTGCTTCATCTCACATTTAACATTAAACATATTTCTACAGTAATTCATGCACGTGTCAGTGAAACTGTGGTTAGTATAACTACTCTGCTGAGTGGCTCCTCATTAACTGTGGTGTGGGGTTGTGTGTGTGTGTTCTGACTGCCTACAGCTGATAGCCAAACTTTAATGCATAGATATATTTATAAGTAATGTAGGAATAAGACTGTTGGTGCCATTTAATGTAATAAAAAAACATCTTAGGTGCTCTTAGGTGCTGCCTGCAAGTTGTATGGAGTAGTAGATCATGACAACTGGAGTTCAGCTGCCGAGACATACAACTCCTTGGATTACAATGTCCTTGATGTATGAGAATCTCCAGTGACAGTTTGTGTGTTGGTTTAATTTAATTGTTTGAGCTACAGACATGACCTCAGCCACAGTGGGGCATCCGCTTTTGTTGTACCTAACTTAATTAAACTGAAAGTGCTTGGATAAGATTTACCACTATTTTTACAGTGTTCATTGATCCTTCACAGATATATTCCAGAGAGCTGCTGTAAGACTTTGTAGTCTGTCATGATACTTTTGGATTAATTACTGAATTCACGTAAGTGCAAAAGCTGTCAGCGGTTAGGGCAGTGTACGGCAGGTCTACATATCCCCCCATTCAAAATTTTACTGTGACACGAGATCCTGAAAATTTTGTCAGAGACCGCAATTTTTCCCATCATATCCAAGATGAACCAATAATAAGATTAACTCAAACTTTCTGGACACTTTAACACACTCAATGAGCCGGTTCAGAATATGGAAGTTTCTAGCCCTGTATCCCTCACACAATTGCGTGCTAACGTTTACTCTACTAAATGCAGTCAATTTTAGACAGCTATCCATATGGTTCTTTGAAAGTTTGTATTTTCACTTTCGCAGAGACATGACTCATGTCTGTTACTCCAGTTCTGGTTGATGCATAGAGTAGCTGCTCTCACGCTGATTGGACAATGATATTCATAGGCAGATCAAATGACTTACCACGTATTGAGCCAAAGAAGGGAAGAAAAGGCCCTCGGTCCCCCCCTTTTGGCAATCCGTGGCACCAATTGCCTCGAATCGTCTTATATAGTCTGCATGACTGAATCCTGAAGTTGTAGGTGGCCCAGTGAACCTGTACTCATTTAAGTGGGACACATCAAATTGAGCCTTGTGGAAACACACAAAGTCGATAGTTTGCTGATGCTGTGTAGTTACTGCCCCCTGGTGTACTAAATTAGCCATTAAACCACTCTGCTGTAGCTGCCTCCATAGTATCTTCTCTTCTAGTAAAACTGTTAATCCAAATTATTTCCAATTCACATACAAAAAGTCAAAATGGAGAATTTGGCATAACTTCACAAGCGACGTTTAATTTTCTTGATGAGCCACTTGAAAGATTTGCTGTTTTTTCACAGTATTGATTAGGCCCATTGGAGACTCTCAATTGCCCCATGGTGTGAAATGCGAGCATGAACAGTGAGTGTGTGTGTACTCTGGGATGGATTTTCCAACCGTCTGTGCTGTATTCGCAAATACTCTCTCTATAAGTGCTGCAGTCGACTCCAGGAGACTACTGCACCATTGTTTGAGTATAAAGTGGGTCAAGAAACTACATGGATGGATGAACGGGTGGTTGGATGGATTTTCAATCTAGTATAATACTACACTGTATATTATCTCATAACAAATCACATTGAACTGTCTGGTTGATACTTACAATGAGCTTTTTATTGTCACAGAAAGACTAAATCTCACAGGCACAGTATGTCTTTGTTTCTTCATGTGTCAGCTTTTCCAGGCCCTCCACCCCCCCCAAAGGTTGTCAGTGCTTATGACGACTGCATCAACATTTCCTGGGATTCACCGAGTAACCGAGGAGGTTCACGTATTCTGGGTTATATTTTAGAGAAACGCAAGAAGGGAAGTAATCTCTGGAGCGTTGTCAACGCCACAGACGAACTGATAAAAGGTTTGCAATTTTATCTGCCTGCATTTCACTGTGATGTTGCCGAAGACCACAATGCTGACTTTTCAGTTGTCGTTTGTCTGAACCGATTTCCAGAGAAGAAATATGCAGTGAAAGATGTAGTGGCAGGTATGGAATATGAATTCAGAGTTACTGCCATAAACCTCTCAGGAGCCGGTGAATACAGCAGTCCGTCAGAGTTTGTTTATGCAAGGGATCCCAAGAGTAAGTGCTGCAGTTTCATGAACATATCTTAAAGGCTAATGTGTGACATAATTTTTTAGCTTGGTATTTAATCATAACCATTGATAAAATCAATCATGACATGACCTTTGAATATATTTGTGTATCCAAGAGCCTCCTGGTAAAGTCACACACCTTAAGGTCACAGAAACCTCCTACACCCACCTGACCCTGAGCTGGACTAAACCTGAGGATAAACCAGGGATACAAGATGAAGCAAAGGGATATTTTGTTGAGATTCGACAGGCAGACTGCCTTGACTGGTCCCGCTGTAATCCCACCACCATAATCACGACTTCCTTCAGCGTGAAGGGCCTGAGGTCTATGGACATGTACTGGGTGAGAGTGATCGCGGTAAATGATGGAGGAGAAAGTCCTCCAGAGGAGCTGGCCAACTACGTCATTGCAATGCCCTCACCAGGTATCTGAAGAATAGGCAGAAACAAAAAGTGTCAGTGATCAGATAAAACATTTATCACTACATCCTTGGATTTGGTTTTATCCATAGTTGTTTTCTTTTTATTATTATTTTGTCAGACAATTGTTTTACTGATGCCATTGATCATTAATGTCCTTATTTGTTCAACTAACACATCTGTGTGAATATATACTGTAGTACAAAGCCAATAAGATGGATGAATTCATAACTATGTGCTATGTAAGAACTTCTTCAAGTTAAATATTGTCAAGTGCACACTGTTTTTGTCTATTATTTTAGTGAGGCCAAAGTTTACAAGCCACAAGATGAAGAGTTTTATGGTGGTGAGGGCAGGAAATACTGTCCGGATCACCGTGAACTTTGAGGTGAGATACTCGAGCAGTATTATTGCAGTAAATTGCTGGGATATTATAGCTCAAGCTTGCATTTCTGGTGTCCTTTGTACAGGCCTCCCCCAGTGCAGACATTATGTGGCTGAAGGACAATGTGCCAGTGACAAAGCGAGTTACAATCAGTAACTCTGACGGCTCCTCCCAGCTGCTGATACCTTCCTCGGAGCGCTCAGATTCTGGCGTCTACTCCATCTTAGTGAAAAACATTGCAGGACAGGAGACATTCAGCATTGAGGTCCGGGTCACAGGTAAAACTAGCATTATATTTCCTGTTTCTGTGGTGTCAAAAACACATGGATGGATTGGGCAGTAAAAAGTAATGGCGTCTATAGATGATCCAAAGCCTCCCGGACCAGTGGAGCTGGAGGAAAATGTGCCTGGCACGGTGACGGTGATCTGGCAGCCTTCTCCTGACGAGAAGCGTGACGATCGCCTTCACTACACAGTGTCTAAACTGGACTCTACCAAACGCACGTGGACCACTGTGGCTGACAGACTCTTCAATAACAAGTTCACAGTCTGCAACATCATGCTCGGGAGAGAGTATAATTTCCGGGTCTATGCCAAGAATGACATGGGTGTCTCTGCCCCCTCAGAGTCACCAACCTGGGGCGTGGAGAAGAAGAAAGGTTTGTTTTCCTAGTAAAATAACTTACAAATACAACTCCATCAATAAAATCTCATCTTCCTCTCACTGCTTGCCCGCAGGAAAATTTGTGGTAAGTGTGCCGAGCATGAAGGATTGTGACCTACGATGTGCTCCGACCTTCCTCGTGCCTTTGAAGCAACACACGGCGCCTAAAGGCTACGAATGCTACATGAGCTGTGCAGTGAGGGGAAACCCAAGGCCGCGCATCACGTGGTATCGAAATCACATCAGCCTTAATACTAACACCAACTATTACATCTCCAACACATGTGGAGTGTGTTCCATGTTAATTCTGCGTGTCGGGCCCAAAGATATGGGAGAGTACACCATCACGGCAGAGAATGCCCTCGGGCGGGCCGAATGCTCTACTGTCCTCAGTGTCAGAGGTGAAATGAAGACACGAAATGAATGAACAATGAAATGATTTTAATGATGGTTGCATTAAATATATACCTAATTCCCAACTATTCTCTACCTTTCAGAGTGAAGAAACTGAAGACAACCACAACAAGAGCTGTGCCTGTTTGAAGGTTTTTGCAATGGCAATGGAGAAAAGATGGAGATGATATCATCATAATTGGTTTCCGATCTGACATTGAAGTAAAATAAAACTGAAATAAAACTCAGATTTATGGTTTCATTGTTTTCCATCGAGTGGACCGGATCACTGGGAAGATTGTGATGTACGGTTCCAACTGATTTTAATGTAGTAGAAGGATAATTTATACATATATATATATTGGTTGCAATCGCTCTTCTGTGCCTTGAATACAGCCGATTTACAGGAGTAGGGATAGGAATTACTTTATTAATCCACAAAGGGGAATTAATTTGTGTGGTAGCTCATCTACCATTTGTAGAAGAATCAAATAGCCCGATGGCTACAAATGATCTTCTATATGTCCTCTATATTTTGGTCCATTTAGGTGTTTTCAAGTGGATGATCTCACTTTCTTAGAATGGCCTCAACCATTTTCAATGTGTTTCTCTATGACATCCCCAGTGAACCCATCAGGGAAACTTGGCTGACATCTCCAGATATTATAAAAAGTGCCTCAGGATGTTTAGTCTATATTCTAGCAACAACATCATGGAGACTTCACATGGAAGTCCCACATGGGTGAGTACACAAGTTATTGTTATGATATGAAAAAAAGTATACTTTCTGTGTCTTCACCAATACATTTTGTCCAGCTCATCACTCTTGATGGGCAGAGTTGATACTTCTCATGATAACTCTCAGCAGAAAGGACCCATATCACCTACTCCAAGCCTGTCTTTGCACCAGCAGCAACCATGAAAACACTTCTCTATCTTACATGGAACATGGTGGAAACATCCTCCAGACTTGCTCCATTTTCAGTCTCCTGAAAGAACTCAACTCCCCACTGAAGTATCCATCACTAGTTCACAAAATAAATCTAATCTTCCAGATAAACTCAGAGACCCTTTGGAAAATGTATCTGATCTAGTTATTTGATATAGATAGAAAGAAAGAGAGACAGAAACTTTATATATCCCTCTGGGAGGTTCATGTCAGGAAAATCAGTTCCAGTTACTACACCAGGTTGAAAGTAAAAGTCAGAATGAAAACAGTGCACACTCTAAACTAAAAGTACTCAAAGTTATTCTAATACAACCAATATGGCTACTCTCAAATAAAGCAATTGAGACTGTTGAGATGATAAGGCGCTAATGATGATGATGATGATGATGATCTTGTCATAATGATCATTGGATGATTGATTGAGTCCTCTGCCCCAGTTGCTAGTTGGCAGGAGGTGGTCCAGTTTCCTCAGCTTCAGGTCCCAGTTGTTGGGCATAAATCCTGTCCTCCTCAGCTGTAGGAGGTGTATTCTCTGCATGTTTCCCATCCCACAGAGAGAAGGAGAGGGAGACCGGGAGGCATACAGAGAGGGGAGGGGGGGGGCAGAAAGTGAGAGGAAGAGAGAGAAAGAGCAACATTGAGACTGATCGGTAATACAGACAAATAGATTAATTAGATCTACCATATATGATCACATGGATTATAGATCAAGGCAGGCAGACAGACAGACAGACAGACAGACAGACAGACAGACAGACAGACAGACAGACAGACAGACAGACAGACAGACAGACAGACAGACAGACAGACAGATAGATAGATAGATAGATAGATAGATAGATAGATAGATAGATAGATAGATAGATAGATAGATAGATAGATAGATAAGATAGATAGACAGAGCACACAGCTCTGTCCCCAGTAGCTGCAGTAATAAATAGCACAGTGAGGCCATCACTACACGTGTAGCTTTCCCATTAGGTGACAGACACAGGGAGGCAGCCACTCCTCTTCCTCCCTTGTCCTCCTCCCTCCTCCTCCCCCCTCCTCTTCCTGAATGGACAGACACGCTGCCTGCGGTACACGCCTCCCTTTCTGTCTCTCTCCTCTCTACCTCCTCACCGGCAGCAGCTCCCCCGCAGCTTTATATCGAGCTGATTGAAAGCGGATAGAGCAAAAAAGCAGCGTCCCGAGGCGGATCTCAGCTCACACCTCCTACCCCTCCACTCCTCGCACTCTGCGGACACCTCCTGCACCTCCTCCCTGCCCGGCCGGTCCAGAACATCGTGTCCTTTTCTACTGAGGTGGGGGAAAGATGACTGCCAAGCACCGGAGAGGGAAAGGCAATCACAAGCATGAAGATAACTTTTTCAAAAATGAAGTTGTGGAGCCCGAAGTGCGCTCCGGAGCCACTAATTCCACCCTGCTCCTGGTGCTGTTCCTCCTGATGGTTTTAGGAGCTGCCACAGGAGCCTGGTTCTGCTTCCAGCAGCACCAAACTTTAACCTACTTAACAGACAATCTCATGGGCATGCAGATGAAAATAGTCAAGCTGCAGTCCTCACATGAAGAAATGAAGCAGTCCAACAATAAGGTGAGTCCTCAGGTGACCATTCTTCACCTGCAGCACCTCACGTGATCTTGGACAAGACACGTCATGGCCTGTGTCCTCTTGTCAAAACTCCTCACATCTCACAATGTATTTTCATAGATAAATGGAAACAAATGATTCGTTTGGGAGGTCAAATTCAGGGGCCAATCATGAGTGGCCTTCACATGCATGGTCACCAAAGCTATGTGATGTCCTGTATCCTTCTATCAAAACTTTCCTATCATCATCATAGATTTAGATAGAAAGTAACCTGGGCAAAAGTTAACTTTGATTCCTTGGGGATGTCCCCTTAAATTCAGGAGCAATTCAGAAGGAGCGGCCTTCACATGCATGGTGACCTGAGCTGGAACCACCAAATGCCATGGCTTGTATCCTCCTATCAAAACTGTCCAGATGTGATGAAGAATTTCAATTGATAGAAAGATTCCCTTGGGAAATTCAGGGTTTAGAAAGAGTACCCTTTACCTGCATGGTCACCTGAGTTTGCACCTCTCTTATCATGACCTGTTCTACTAGAAAAGCTCTCTAACTACTAGATAGATAGATAGATAGATAGATAGATAGATAGATAGATAGATAGATAGATAGATAGATAGAAAATGTACTGATCCATTGGGCAAGTCTAGTTCAAAGTTACACCATAAGCTGGACACAACACACTCTTGCAAAGCAATATGACAGAATATCACAAGCAGGAGTGCAAAGTAAATAGGATCTGTGTCTATTGGTACAGACATGTTTTAAGAGGTAGCAACAGTTTAAAAAACTATGCAAACACTTTCTCCTCACAAGAGAAGGCCTCAGCACATGGCCAGGGAGCGCGCACAAGTCAGTGAAGTTGAGAACTGCTGCAGGCCTCTATCAGATTTCAAAATGCCACCAGCGTCAAGTGCAGGGAGCACAAAACGCTGCTATTTCTAACAAGCACTCAGCTGCTGTCGTTTCACTGGGAATTATTCCTGACACACTGCTGCAGTGGCACTGACTTAATCACTTCCTCAAATACCCCAAACCTGTTCTGTGTCACATTTCAGTGTAAAATGAAAGCTCATTTACCAGGTCGTGCACAGGATGCTGCCATGATAATAAACAACACAGTCGTGTGCCAGAGCTAAATTTAGTCAGTGGTTTTTGATACGAGCAAATGTTCCGAAGCTGCAAACGGGATATCAGAAAGATTGCAGTCGAAACACACGGTGGTGATAGCTTCATCTGTGACTCTGACTTGAGAGGGACAAAAAGTCTGCTGTAGTAGTGTAGGCGTTCCTAGAAAATGTGATGGTCCTGCAGTTTTCAGTTCCTTGCATGAGGGAGCTTGGCCTGTCCTGTCACTGCAAGTTCATGGCTGTCTGGAGCCTAAGTTTGCTCCACCTGTCATTGTATTCCAGCTATTTTTAAGTTGCTGCAGGCTACTCTAGGGAGATGAGTGAGATCTCTTTTTTATTCTTCTTTTTTTTAAGAAGCACAAATCCTCCCCTTTCTGTTCTCATGCAGCTCCACCTGGTTGGTTCAGGCAAACAGCAAACTCATTAAATGAGAAGGTCTCTGCTAGCTCAGTCTTGTTACAGAAGTATTTCCTGCACCAGCGTTAAATAGTTTTTAGTGACTCACATCTTTGCCATCGCAGTCATCAAAGCTGGACTAACCAGCACTCTGTTGTATTGCTCTGTAAAATGTGTTTTGTCCATCATATTCTGTTGTTACCTAGAACCTACCTAACAAAGGGAACTCCCTAATGTATCAATAATGTTTCTATCCATATATCTACTTGTCCATACCTTTTCAGTCCTGTTTAGAGTCTGATTGTATAATAGTATTTGGATCTGGGATATCAATAGGGAAATAATCGTTTCATTTGTTTGTTTGGCATATAACTATAATTCAATATATAACTGAACAGAACTTTAATGTAATGAATAGTAGATTGCAATTTGAATGAAATCTTTAGAAGCCTTATCATCTTAGAAATTACACACTTGTGCAGTGTTTAAGCTGCTCAGTGAGACTGTTTCGACTCAACATCCATCTCATACGTCTCTTTTGCAGCACCTCGTTTCAGATACTCTGGAGACCCGCCTGAATGCCCTGGAGGAGTCATACGCACTGGCCCAGAAACAGGTGGGCATGGCCTTGGCTACAGCTGAACAGCTCAGGACGTCAGACCTCCCTGCTCAGGTGCTGTCGTTGCACACGGAGATGAAAGCCCGCCTGGCGGAGATGCAGCAAGCCACAGTGTCCCTGGAGCAGCTGGGCCAGCTGCAGACCGCGCTGAAAGGGAAGAGCGAGGAGTTCGAGGGTGTGAGGATTCAGGTGGAAGGTCTGGTCACGCAGAACGCCGAGCTGTCCAGCAGGGTGGAGGACCTCTCGGGGAGCCTGGACCAGGCCGAATCCAAGTTGGAGAAGAAGGCCGGACAGGTTGCCACGCTCAGCGCCAGCCTGATCGGGCAGGCGGCCGAGGTGCTGCGGCTGAAGGAGCAGCTGGAGGCCTACCAGGCGCAGCTGGAGGCCAGCACGCTGGAGATGGCTGCTGTCAGGTAGGTGGTGGGACAGGCGGGAACAGCAGCAGTAGTTTTTGGAGGCGTAGAGAAAATAGCTCACCTCCTCTGACCCATAACTTTATGTTGACTTTGTCAAAGCCCTGTTGGCTGCCACTGTCTGCATCTCTGTGTTACCCTCAGCCAATGTCTGCAGTCCACATATTCATGTTGTAAGATTGCCCCGATCTGTATAAACAGTGCTATTGTGCGGACGTTTTTTTTCGCACTCTTTGAAGCTGCTGTCAACATCATAGCAATCGGCTTTACGGGCTATTGTTGCACATGTCGGATTGGAAGAAAGCAAAGTAATGGAGCTTTGTTTGCCTTTCGCCAGTACTAAAACACAGTAACCTCAAATTATTTGTGCACATCCTGTGTCTTTCAGAGAGCTGATTCAGAGCGGGCAGACCCAGCAGCTACAGCAGCCTACTGTGGAGGAACAGCTCGATACGGTACGTCACAGTCTGCAGGATCAGACCTCATAGCCAGCTGGGAAACGTACAGAAGGCTAGAATCTCTCTTTTTTTTATTAAGACCCTAGTCACACTGAGACTAATGAAACAGTCCCAAAATTGCCACTTTCTGAACTAGTTGCATCATTAGATGACACTTGAACTATAATGACACAACATGCCCGACAGGCCTTAACACACATACTGTCAGCGCACATGCTCTCTTTACTATTTCTGTCCACTCAAGGCCCACAGGGGAACATAATGAGATTCTTCATGTCATTAATTTGGAGTTAATTGTTTGACATGGATTCTCATTTACAATTATATTTATACTCAGTATACATTTTCTCCTTTTTAACATTACCAAGACATCTGATGTCCAGATGGTGGACATGGTAATGATTTTGCTAGCCAGCCTGTACCCTGCTGTGATCTAATCTACAGCAACTTATTACTTTCCTCATACTAGCTGGTGGTAGAAACTCAACCCCCTGCTGAGCCTGAGGAACAGACGGAGGAAAAGGCAGCTCCTGCGGCTGAAGAAGAGGCAGCTCCTGTGGCTGAAGAAGAGGCAGCTCCTGCAGCTGAAGAAGAGGCAGCTCCTGTGGCTGAAGAAGAGGCAGCTCCTGCGGCTGAAGAAGAGGAAGCTCCTGCGGCTGAAGAAGAGGAAGTTCCTGCAGCTGAAGAAGAGGAAGCTGCAGCCACTGAGGAAGAAGAGGAACAGGCAGAAGAAATCGCAGATGTTGAAAAACAGGCTTCCAATCTAGAAGAAGAAAATGAGGCTGTTGATGTAGGAAAACATCTTGAGGCATCAAACTTGGAGGATGAAAAGGAAGCGGCTAACATTGAAGAAGAGATGCAAACAGATGAAGAGGAGGTGGCTGCGCAGGATGAAGTTCCTGTGGAGCAGGAGGACTCAGTGACAGATGAAACTGCTCCTACAGATGAAGCCGAGGCAGTAGAAGATGATCAGACAGAGCAGGATGAGTCGGTTGCTGTATCAGAAAAGGAGGAGGCAAATGCGGAGACACAACAAAGAATAGAGGAGGAGGCTTCTGAAGGAGAGGAAGATCAGGAAGAGCCAACTCTCCAGGATGAGCCTGAAATGGAGGAGGATGAAGAACAGCAGGATGTAGCATCTGAGGACGAGGCTGATGAAGAAGAGGAACCGTTAGAAAATAATGATTTACCTGAGGAAGAATGTAAGTCAGAAGACATCAAGAAAACTGCTGGTTTCCTATAATGCATTGCAAATCTAATATATTCTTGTTTGTGTTTTCCAGAATGCATCTTCAGAGTGGGGGATCTTATTCCAAACCGGACACATCCGCAGAGGAGAATGGGAACTTTGTCAAAAAAAATCACAGTCTGCAATATGACAAATGCTGTAGAAAGGCATTATTGATTGCTGTTGTTTAGGTGCAGTGTTCATGTGGTTGCTCTTTTGAAAAGGCAGACATAGGTAGGAAAAAATCAGTCATTGTGCTGGAGTCAGAGCTGAAAGCTGTACCTCAAACTATCAGATGGCTATTATGTGAGGAAATGAGCAATTCAGGTTTACCTGCCAAGAAAAACCTCAAAAGCCTTAATCCAAAAAAATAAGAATGACTTTCTTTCTACAGAACATTTTCCACTAACTCGCACTTTTTTCTTTCTTTTTTTTTATCAAACTTTCTGTACTAAACTGGAAAACCAAGAGCCAATGCAGAAACTGTTTCTCTGTTTCTCACCTGAAGCCATAACTAATACCTGTCTTGGTCACATTAAAATGTGTTTCTTTTGGTCACTGCCTGACATGTGCCATGAGATAATGTTTGAGAAGGAAGGAAAAAAAAACAGTCACTTAATATATCCCAGCTGTTTACATGGGCAAAACTAGGAGGTAGCATGAAAAGAAAAAAATATGAATTCCTGAATGTTTTTAAATATTAGGATGAAACAATATTTTAGTTTCTAGTTTGTTTTTTAACTTTTTAAAGTAAAAAAAAAAAAAAGACGACTGTTGCTCAGTACTTAATCACTTTTGAGGTTTGCCTGATTAAGTTTGGCTTGTTGTATTTTTTGCACTTTTGTAATGGATTACAATTCCAGGCAGAACGAACACATGCCTGTAGTAATGTAGGATACAGTGATCTAAAAGTCTGAGTCCTCTACCAAGCACTCCTTGTACAGCGAGAATACTTCTTATCCAGATGTGCATTATCGAGTCAGTCCAGCCTATTGCCTCCTTTAGATCTTCTGTGTGTCTTTTGTCACTAAAACAGCAGATAATCTATGCATTAATGTCACGATAAGTTAAGTAAGTAGTTTGGAACATTAAGAAGAGCTTAGTGAAGCATCTCAGGGACAACTTGTTCACCAGATGTATGGAAAAAATAGCATTTGCAGCCATAACTTAATATCAGTATACTGTGTTAAGCTCACAGGTTCTGCTTTAGATTTAAAATAAAAGTTGTGGAGCTGCTATCTGAGCACACTTCTACTAGGAGTAGCAAAATACCACAGTCTTCACCCCAGATGATGGTTGAGTACCTGCATGTGATAGATCTGATGATCTGTGTATGAAAAAAAATTAAACAAATATTGTCAGCTATCTTCAGATTGAATTGAAGGGTTTTCCAGCAGGTCACTGACCCTGAGCATGGATCCAGACTATACCACGACAGACATCTGAAGGAGGAGCAAGGATCGCCACTGCCTGTCACTGTCTCTTCTTTTCCATCAACAAGCACCAAGCATCATCATGACCTTCTGAAGACAGCCGAAATAATGTGAATTCTCAAATCATACTCTGCCAGACAGAGTGCAAGCTGTGATTAGAGCGAATGATTAATATATCGAATACAACTATGGTATTACCATAGATTTCTTGATGGAAATAAGACTTGGACATCACTGTACACTCTTGCTGGGTCTGATTATTCACTCTTACATAACGCACTGTTTTTTCCCCCAAGGCTTTGGTTGCTGTCCATATGGCAGCGATCACACTGTCATGTTTCTAAAATAAAACCTGGTTCTTTCACTTTTGTACACTTGATTCAGTGCTCTGGTGTCTGGCGTGATTTACACCGATCGTTTTAGAGTAATGACTCGATCTAAGGAACCGTCTCAAGTTTATGGCATCAACAAGTGTACGCGCAACTTGTCTGAGTGGGATCCACTTGTGTCTGAGGCCTTAGACAGACATTCAACTATGTCATCCTTTAAAATATGTTTTTTGTAGTGGGGAGACAGGAGAAGGGGGGGAAAGAAATAAATAATATTGACATTACATGTTTCCGCAGTGAAAGAAATTGATGTCACATGTACAGTACAAGAGCGCATCACATGGGTTTAAAATCCTGGTTGGACAGAGGACCTTTCTGTGTTCTGAGTTTTCTAACTCTTCCTGTGTCAGTGTGGGTTTTCACCAGGTACTCTAGACTCCAAAAGCATACATATCTGAGTAGACTAGAGACTCTAAATTACCCTCAGGTGTGAGAATTAGTGTATATCCTGTGATTCTGGTGACTGGTGGCGTTCCAGGGTGCCTATCTCACCTTCACCCAATGTGCAATGTAGATAAACTCCAGCAAACCCTAAAACACCAGTAGCAAATTGCTATTATTATGCCACGTCTTCTAAAATGTACAGTGTTCTTGGTTATAAACTCTGGATATTTTCAGCAAAACTGTGACATTTTCCTCACCCTAACCAACTGCACCAAACCTGACCAGACTTCAAGAACAGTATTAAGCCAATGTAACGTTATGAACTGAAACTGAAGTCTGGAAAGTTTGCTGGAACACAAAAACCTACTAGGGGAGACCAGGGAAGGAATAGCAAGGGGTGCTCGTAACCATAAAGTATTTCTATGGTTGTAACGGCATCACTTTCACCAATATCAATAAGGGATGGCATTTGTGTCATGTGATCAGTAGTCAGGTCAGGATCAGACAGTAGGTGTGGAAAATTAATAGTGGTGTCTCTGCACATGTATTTCAAACCACATCATACGAAGTGTGTCTGTGAAGATCAGTGTGGTCAGTTGCTCGAGACGATCATGTCAAGAGATCAGGACAGTCTAAAAGTCTGTGATGAACGCTCACGTTCATTTTTTATCATTTGAAATAAACACAGTGTTGTTTCTTTAAGTGGTAAACATCTCTCTTGATTCCTTTGGTAATTGGGAGCTGCGTCTGACCTCCGGCTGAGGGTTTCTCTTCTCATTCAGTATTATTGCTTTTTTTTATATTCACCGCCACTGAGAATGTTTCTCATTTACCCATCAGTGATAACTTCCTTTTCTTCATAGTAAACAGTGTTAGTAGTCTTAGCACATACACAGTGAATCTACATGGAGACATATTTTGCAGTGTGGTCTGTTGTTAATTCTTTAATCATACTGTAAGAATTTATCCCTGGTTGTGTTGCAATCTGTCAGGTTTGACATTAAATAATTAATTATGTGATATGGTTGGAGAAGTTGTGGGCAATGATATATGCAGTAGAAAACATGTTACAACCATCCCTGGTTTCCCCTATTTAATTTAGGGATATACATGCATTTTGCTTTGCTAAACTAAAAATATCTTGTTCAGTTTTTGCTTGATGAAATACGTGGGCACCCTAAGATCACGTACAACGTATGATTTATTAATCATCCAAATAAACACCTGCTATCACCGGAATCCAGAAATTAGCATCATGTTCAATGGAAACACAGTGTGTAGTGAGTGCCTCGCGTACAATCTTCACTGTCAGGGTAAATTGATTATGTGTGCAGAGATCAGCAGGAAGTCACTCTCCTCTCTCTCTCTCTCTCTCTCTCTCTCTCTCTCTCTCTCTCTCTCTCTCTCTCTCTCTCTTCTCTCTCTCTCCCGCCTGTTACAGAGTCATTCGGTCCATCCACTCCCACTCATGCACTGCTGCAGTGTCTCAGCGCCTCAGTCTCTGACCTTCTGCAGGGATCATGCAAGCGTTTGCTCCCAGGTAAGATTTGAGGGACTGAGTCATCTTGTTCTATTCCTGGCACTCTTTATTTCACTTATTTCGTTTTCAGTCTGACAAGCCTCCGTCTTGGCAAAGCTCCTAGTGTTCATGTTTGTCATCCTAATGTGGAGCTTCTCTGCTGTGCAGGTGCTGTGGGCCTCTACGAACTGAGCTAGTTGGTTACTTTGGGACTGAGCATTAATTTTTAGGCACATTTGCAATGTTGGCCCAAGGATATTGTACTTAGCAACGATCCGAGTGTTAATTATTAACAGTTTCTATTATGAGGTCTAAAAGGAGCATTTTGCTGCAAGTGCTCAGCAGATTTTCCCAGACTGGGCGTGTGGTACAGTATGGATGCTGTGTAAGCATCTACAGCTGGAATAGATCTGACTTTGGTGGTTTTCCCTGGGTCATCTGGCGTATTATCGCACATGACACAAAAGTGCACTGCTGACCAGCCCGTACACTCTGGAGTCAGAATTCAGGGTGACTTCACAACAGAGAGAAAGAGATCAATACCACTAAAAGCTAAGCAGAGGCGGGGAAGCCAGCTCTCTGGTTAAAACATGAGCCTCTCCGCTGACGCTTGCTCAGCTCTTCCTGTGTGTGTGTGTGTGTGTGTGTGTGTGTGTGTGTGTGTGTGTGTGTGTGTGTGTGTGTGTGTGTGATGGTCACCAGCAGAAATTCTGCTCAGGCCTTGAATCCAAAAAGCAAGAGCATTTTTCTTCCTGTACTTAAATAATGCAAGGAGGAATTATTTTAGTGTCGCTCAGCGGATGACACAAGCAGGTTCTTATTAAAGCTGTACAGCAGAATGGAAGTTTAATAAGAAACATGTTAAGGCTTTCATGTGACATTCTGAACAGTCAGCAAACCATCACATTTCTTTATTTTTATCTCTTTTATTCTTTCTTTATATCTTTATTTCTTTGTTTTCTCCTTTATTTCTTTTTCCATTATTCCCTTCCAATAAGACCAACAAGAACAAGAGGCATCCACAGATCTATGAGCAGATGGTGCTGCCATGTATCGTATTACGTATATGGATCAACTTATTGTTTTAACACTATTATACACTGAATTTCCATTAGGGAACCTCCCTAAGGAAACCATTAAGCATCCATCTATCTGTGTATCTATGTTCCTATCTATCTAACTGTCTATCTGCCTGTCTGTCAATGTATTTATTATTATTTTACTTTATTTTGTGACATATATGATGGTGCATGTGCAAATGTATGTCATTGAGTTAAATATATACTCAGTACAAGTAGTGAGCTTGTTTTAGTAGTGAGGTTACTGAGAGTTACTGTGAGGAGTGCTGGGAGTGTAAGTGTCCAGACGAGCTCAGTTTGCAGTTTGAGTGGAATGTGTGTAGTTAATGGATCAGTTTTGCTCCACTTAGTGGCTGTAGCCATGGCTAAAGAAACCAGGACCTCCCTGACTAAAGGCAAACAAGGAAAGCACTTTTTTTGCCTTTGACAAATACTGAAATAGGTGTCTGTGAAACATTATTTCTGTTGTAAATACCCCTGTTTACTGCAACATGTCCAGGATGTGCTATGATAGGTTTCACAAGAGCCATGTTAGGGTGTGGAAAGTAGGTAGGGTAATGGATAGTATTGATGCACATATGGTGCATAATCCTCAGTGAGTTTGGAAATATATAAAACTTGGGACCAGGTGGTATGGAGTAATGGCCTGATCTCAAAGTATCTGGGGTTCAACAGCAAATTTGTGACCAGGGCTTTCTAGAAAGTTGATCAAGACATGCTGCTGAAGCTGGAAAACGTATTGCATCATACTACCAAAGATTTTGTGCCATTTTGAATTGACTGAAGTTCAGATAATGCTTCAAACTGTTGTGTTTACTTCTTTCCTGATGCAGACTGTATCTGACCCCGGTCAGGGATGATGAAGCAGAATCTCAGAGGAAAGCAAAGTCTCGCCATGCTAGACAGACTCGCAGGTCAACACAGGTAAAAGAGGGAAGCTCACACAACTTGGAGTTTGTTTGACTGTAGACAGATATGATGCCATGTGCCTGTCCTGCAGGGTGTGACCCTAACAGACCTGAAGGAGGCTCAGAAGATCAGCAGTCTGCCCTCTCAGCACAGGCAGACAGAGGGAGGGGAAACTTTGGCTGACAGATCTGACCTGAGAAAGAGTTTGACCGATGACCGGAGAGTCCAGACCATCCAGTCAGAGTCCACAGAAACAACAGAAGTCAGTCCAACCTGGAGCAAAATGGACGAGGTTAGGAAAAGATTATTACCCAGCAAACCGTTTATGTTCTGTGGCAGAAGTGTTTTAGTTTGTAATGTATCTGGTCTGCATTTTTCACACATGTGCAGCAGGGGAACATTGAGCCCAGGCTGGAAACACTCCCTGAATCCCCAACAACAAACCAATCGCACTCAGCTGCTGCTGGATCCTGTGGTCTCTTGTACAGAAACCCCTCCTTCAGAGGTCAGAAAAGCATTTCAAGGGGGGTGTGTCTGCATGTGTGTTATTGCACCAAATAATTAGTAGATTATAATGTTAAATGAGCTCCAGGTGGAGAGAATGTAATGCCATTTACATTTGTGCGGCTGCATAGACCGTCTAGATAGTGACACTAGTTTGGATGAGAAGGACATCAAAGACGTTTGATCAAGCTCTGTAGGATTAAGCACAGAGCCACAGAATATATGCAACTATTACAGTCTAATGGCTGTGTGTGACTGACCGTATGTGCAGTGGGAGAGAGGTGGCAGAGAGATGAAAATCAGAACCCAGTTGAAGATGCAGCAGCACGGCCAACCTTTGCCACGAGGTCGCACCAGAGACGACGCTGCTGTGACGTGGAGAACTTCTACTACAACCCTGCAGAGGTATGTGAGGAAAAAAATACAAACTTCTTTTATAACTATTCAACCACCACAAACATGGGCAAACTTATTCAATATAAATAAAATTATTTTTTAATACTCTGAAAGGCCACTAGATGGAGTTAAAGGATTGTCATACTTTCCTGAATCTCTCTTGCTTTGTTTCACCAAGGGGGCTGAGTATTTACAGTTGACTTGACACAAACTGGTACGCTGAGATCCCTGAAGTTGTCTTTCTAGATTTAAGGGAGCTCATGACACACTGTCATTGTCAGAATAAAAACTTGAGTCTCATTCGCATGGAAGGACTCAAGCCATCAAATACTTATCAGATGGAAATCTCACGCCAGAGTGATTTTACCCTTCAATATTCATTAACATCTTTTTTTCGTATTCACATCCTGTTTCTCCCTCCCCGGAAAATTAAGAATGCTTCAAAGGAAACCGGGCGATGATGCAACTCCAGGAGATACACAGCAATCAGTGATGAGAAGCACGTGTTTGCACACTCTTTAAAATGCTGCTTAATGTCTCCTAGAGAGACAGTTCAGGAGCACAGACTGCAGCCCCCTAGCACCCGCCACCCCCCACCTCCCTTGCTCTAAGTCGCTTTGCTTCTTCACATCACATGGCCGAGGTGTCTCGGCATTCCATACCATATTGGGCAAAAGGGAGACGCTCTCGGCTCAGTCTTACCCTCGGATTCAGAGGGACTGACTTTCTTTTCTCCTTTGCAACTCTTAACCATTGCCGTGCACCCTCCACCTGTGCTCGGCATGTGAGGAAAAAAAAATCCCTGATTCCTCACACTGGACGCAAGCTCACAGTTCACTAGACTTGGCTCAAAGAGAGAGGGGACACAGAGGCGAGAGTGCAGAGTTACGGTGACTTTTACAAGATCATACAAATTGAAAGCTTCTCGACCCCTGAGCACCGACACCAGGTCAGCGGTTTAGCTGTCCGCCACGCTGGAATCTGCTAGTAACATGAGAGTCTCTTAGCGTTGCTGAGAGGACTATATCTGTCTGTGATAATCATACCGAGCGACGAGGTTTCATCAGAAGCACGACGGGCTGCCCATCACTGGAGCTGACCCCTGCGTGACTCCATGATGATTGCAGCAGATTTTCCACGGTGATTTTTCAGCAGCAGGGGCAGGTGTAAAGCAAGTCAGCAGAGGGATTTCACTACTGCTCACAAAGTTATTGCTGATGATGGCGATGAGATGTATGGATGATTAGATGTACCCTGTGTATAAATGGAACAAATAGCAGAGGAGCTGCTGTTTTTCTGCTGCACTTCTCTTTTGTACTAGGCAGGATTTCAGTAATCGGATCTTGCTGGTAGGGTGTCCTACCTTACAACATCCATCCATTTTCTTAATCTAACTGGTGTCACTGGGATTCTGCTGGAACACACATGGGGCAAATGCAGGGAATACACCATTTGTTCCAAATATCAAGTAAACTCTGAAGTAGCTGCACCCCATGGCCTCATTTTCTGTGTTTTACTGGTGCGTGAGAATAATATCCCATATGGAGGGTCAGAAACTGAGAGTCAGGATCAGACTTGGGGGGGGTGGGGGGGGGGGGTGTGGGGCTGGTTGAGCTGGGATAAACTCTTAATAAAACTTTCTTGTCAAACCCTCTGCGGATTATCTCGGAACAAGACTGTGTTTTATATCAAAAACAAAACAGGATACACAAGATGGAGTCTGTTGCCAATTTCAGTCCCTGGAAATGATGTGTGGTATTCTAGACAATCCGCCACAAGAGTGCACACAGTCTTTCTCCTGGTACGACTGAAAAAAGTGCAGCCATGATCATGAACCTCTTACAAGGAGCTTAAGAGGCTGCTGACGTGCTTGAGAATGAATCAACACCTCTGTGCTGTTGATACGGATGTGCGAGGTTGTTCACCAGCGCTGAAGTGAAAATCACATCAGTGTCCATCAGTGAGTCTTTCTGCCGACTCATTTCTTCCACATTCGCTCCATGTCTTTTTGCTCCTGCTTCCTGTCTCTGATCTGTTCATCCTGAGCTGGGATGACAGTTTTAACAGTGATGTGCCTCGAGCCTCACTGTAAAAGCAAGCTCTCATGAGGCGACTTGCACAGAGGAGAGTAAAGGTCAGAGCAGGGGGTGGGGGGTGGGGGTGGGGGGGCTGCCTCGCCATTTTGGGAGATCCAAAAAATAAAAGACTGCGCAGCCAAAATCAAAAATACTCTGGTGATACCGCAGGGCTTGAATATGAAATTTGTTAAACGTATGGCATCGGGAGGGAATGTGGCACGGGGGCTCTGTGTTCGCACTGTGTAACACTCAGACACGCTGCACTCCCTTCTCCATCACACTCCAGGCCGCTCAGTGTTACTCGACACCTCCCGGTTGTTGATGGCTCCTCAGGTAATACTGTGTGCTGACCTTCCAGGACACAAACTGCTGCAGTCTCTTCTTCCCCCCCACTCCACCCCCTCAATCTCTGGCTTTGTGCTCCACCTCCCCTTATCCCTGTCCACATCACTGGACAATTTTAGCCCTTAGCGCCGAGTCCTGCCATAGCAGAGCCTCTGGCAGGCAGCCAGAGCTGAAGACAGCGGGGAGAGGCAGGAGGTGGGGTGGGTGTGAGGGGGGCGACTGGGAGGGTGACCAAGCAATGAAAGCAGAGAGAGAGAGAGAGAGAGAGAGAGAGGGGGAGAGAGAAAGCAAGGGAGGGAGGGAGATGGGGAGAGAGAGAGAGGGAGTGCGTATGTGTCTAACTTTGGGAAACATAGGAAGAAACAGCACTGGGAACAAACTTTTCTCTCTCGGCTGCTTCATCTTGGACTTTTTCGCGTTCCGTCTGTCTTACCACAGCAGATACAGCGGATGAACATTTTTCCCCAACTGAAGTTATTTCTCAGTGATTTCATTGATCTCTACATTTTTGTGTGACTGTTGCTTCACTGTCTGAGCTCTGATGAAGGCGTGACCACATCTGAAATCCTTCTAAACTTAGCAGCAGCAGCAGCAGCAGCAGCTCTGTCCAGCTTCTGGGAGTGTGACGCTGGGGCGAAAACACACACACACACACACACACACACACACACACACACACACACACTTATTGTTCACGCACCTGTTGTTGCTGAGGATTCCCTGGGATCACAGTCATGGGCATCTGCGTCACTGTAGCTTGAGGGACTCTGTGAGCCCGTGCAGCTGTTATCTGGTGGCGGCCTCGGCGGATGTTACTGTAGAAGCTGACCGGCCGGTCCAGGGCAGAGGGGGGACATGTCATCCTACTACCCACGCAGCAAGGACCTGACTCGCACCAGGAAGTCAGTGACAGACTCACCACCATCCTCTCCTTCCCCCACTGACAAAAACTACAGAGTAAGAAGTTTTGTTTTTTTTCCCATAACAAAATGCATCTTCTTGATGTTAAACATTATGACAGTTTCACATTTCTGCATGCATATTTTATCGCACAAAGCCGTTAAAAACGTAGTTTTATTGCTGTCACTGACTTTGTTGTGCTCATACTAACTTAAAGAGAGCAGTGTATTTGGAGCAGGTGCTTGTGACTGATCCATAGACCAGATGAATATTTCTGGCCTGTGATCAAATCTTCTAATACTTAGAAAGATGTCATAAAATTGTTTTCCACCTATTACCTTCATTTATCAATAGTTGTAGTCAACAAGCAATAATGATTCACGTGTGATAACAAACCGGGAATCTATCACCTCTAATCTTGGCATTTACAGGCAAGCTCATGTCATAGTTACTTTGATCAGAAAAGTCCCTCATTTCTATATGATTATGTCATTTCCTATGAATAAGCAGCCTCTCTTGAGGCTCTGTCTGAGTTTGTTTATTGCGCATCAACTCATCACATCCTGTTCAATGACCTGTGAAAAAGAGTTGAGTATTCGCTCTGCGGCTTGGAGAGTCTGACCACACTTTCTGGAAAAGACTTTTGGATTGAAACATTCCTGCTGTAATTTCCTGTTGATTTTTTTTTCCCCTGTGTAAGTGGCTTATTCTCACGGGCGTTGTTTGGCCTGTTGTGTTTATGTCAGAGCACCAAACTGAGCTGCGCTCTGTGTGACATGGTTAAAGGGACAGAAAGATACACAGAAATATGACACAATGTGATTCTGTTTGCTCAGAGATACACTGTAGCTCACGCACCACAAAAGAAGCGTTCATTACAGCCCAGCTGCCCCTGTTAGATGCAGTATCTCCGCTCTCTGCAGCCTCTTTATGCTGTGAAACACATTCAATTTCCATGGTGCGAGCTGTGCCTGAATTTTTCCTGAGAGAGAGAAAATGCACTGCAGAGAGGTTATGGACGCAGGTTGATGCCATATTTTAAGCACTTGCCACAGTGTTTGGATGAGGACTGGTCCTCCTTAGTGGGACACAATGTGTGTTGCAGCTGTGAGCAAGAGGAAGAAGTAAAAAAAAAAAAAAGAGGAACGTGTTATTGGATGATGACACTCATCACTTTGCAGATGTTCACAGCGGTGGAAAACAAGTGTGTGTATTTCAGACCTGTATTTAATTTGTGGTTGTTAACTGAGCTTTTTTCACTCCACTAGATACAACTTCCAGCTCTTTCTCACTCTAGCCATATGATAACAAAAGTATAATTTTCCATTTATAAGATAAGGAATCTCATCAAAGATCAAACTAGTGTTTCAAGTTGAGGCCTTTTTTTAAAACAAAAAAAAGCAATGAACTCAGGTCTTAGTTTTGAGTAGTTCCAAACTCCTCAGACACTTTCATTTAGATAATTGAAATTAAACTGTTCTTCCCTCCCAAGATGAAATACAATTACCCAGTGTTTCATTTAAAGAAATAAAACGAAGGAAAGAGCGGATGCAAGGATTAGAAAAATCCCATGAATAAGAAGTGAAGTGACTAAAGTCTGTACAACCTCAACCAGTTAAGACACAAATACATCATGCAGACATGTAACAAATCTGATGGCATGGTGGGTATCGGGTGTGACCCCGTGATACTAAGGTACAAAGCAGGCAAGATAGAGTGAGATTGATGGATGGAGTCTGTAAGGATCAAATACTTCTACTGAATAAGTAGATTTATTCTGACATTTTGAGTACTTTAAAGTGATGATTCACTTTTACTCAGGTAGGACTGTGTATAATTTTACGTGCTTAGCATTTAACATTGTGGCATTGGCACTTAAAGGATCTGAGTGCATCCTCCACTACTCCTCGTGAGCCTTGTTATGTCAGAGCCCATGAAAAAGAAAAATGGGATGCTCTCAAAGGCCGGAAAGGCTCAGATGTCCTGCAAAGAGCACACAGAGGAGGAGGAGGAGTGGCTGAAGGGAGAAAAGGTGAGCGAGTGTGGAAGAAACGTCTTTTATGGTGGTGTGTGCCTCAGTGGGAGCTTTGGGGGGAGAGAGAGAGAGAGAGCGAGAGAGAGGCTCAGATTTTCCGACTGCAATATTCAGTCAGTTCTGATGCACTGAGACAATGAAGGCAGGGGGGTCACAGCTGTCAGAGGAAAAGGTGAAGAGTCCTTGTAGTTCCTTGCAAACCGCTGCTCACATTATCACGGTGGCAGGGAGCTGCTGTAACACACACACACCCCCCGCAGTGTTTGTGATGTTGCTCCTGGCAGAGCGCGATACTGAAGGCAGGCGTGTTTACAGAGCGCCTGCGGTTCAAGCTCACGTCTGTTTGGAGGCTGTTTCCATCGCTCTGACACCGGGTTGACCCCCCTTCATCCTTGTTTGTGTCCTCGTGCATCTGCTCCGCCTCACTTTGTTTTCGGCTCGAGTCCAACAAGAGAATCACAAGAATGCAACTGAGATGAGGACATACAGTTAAAATTATGATTCATTTTGTAATTGATGTTACGGATTCAGAGATAGAAATAGAATTAGAAAGCCTTTATTGTTGTCACACCGGGACAGAGACTGGTACAGGTACAAAGTGTGTCTTATCCGTTACTGTAAATATTCCCCTTTTTCACTTTGAATCCTGTCAACCCACAGGGCTCATTCAAGATTTCACTGGAATTAAGTTTCCAAAAAGTAATTTCACCAATTTTCCAATCGCTAAGTGTGAAATAGGTTTGCGCACAGGAACTTCTAATCTTGACAGTTTGGTGAGGACCCGTGTAACAGTTAATACTCCCCCCCCCAAAAGCAGACTTTCTGATAATTTATCCACACAAGCAGGAGGCCAATCAACCCCCGTGATTAATGAATGTGCACCAAATCCTACGGAGGAATCTCCCCGGCGTGACGCACGGAGGGATCGGAGCGAGCAAGAGCTCCTCTTGGCTCCATCCTTGGCCTTTTTTCATGTGAGGTCAGGGAGGTCTGTTTTTTCCTGGATGGGCTCTGCTAAAGCACATGACCACATAAGGACAGGCAGCGCTGGCTCAGTTATGTAAACACTTGCTGAGAAATAGCTCCTTAGACCCTGCATGAAATATGCCCCGACCGGCCCAATAGCGAGAGCAGCAATAACTGAGTGCTCCCCCCCTACACACACACACCCCAACATAAATTATCCCCCTATAAAGCCCTTGCTGTTAATGCAGCCTACTGTGCATCAGCCTCTTGTCTCACACAGCCACACAAGATGTTCACTGCAAAACTGTTCTGAACAGAGGTGTTTAAAGCCTGCAATGCTTGGCAGTTCAACGGTCTTTAGCAGAATTTACAGCTAAAGTTTATAACACTGCATCAAGACACTCCGGATCCTCGTATTACGGCCTCTTCTGCCTCCTCCTTTTCCAGTCTCTGACTGATGCTAAACCGTTATCGTCCCCTCATGTGTTGCATTTATCAGCCGATGGCGGTGAGTTATCTGGCATATGGCACGCAGGCGGTGGACGCATAAAACCGCACCTTATAATTAATTACGGACGTACCTTTGAGCTGGAGAGAGGAATAAAACACAGCTCCTCTGAATGCAGCACACTACACGGACTCCTTGCAGGAAAAGGAAAACAAATTCAGTATGTGATCGCAACAGGCAGCTTGGCAGCTACGCACGCTGAACTAGTCATAGCAGAAACCTGCCAGGCCCCTCTACTCTCAGCCTGTAGTCTGAGGTCAGACGTCGACCCGTGACACAGGGGATACTTTTAGCTTCTGTCATGATGTCATCTTGGTGCTGCAGGCGTTTGCGTGGCGGCCGCCTGTTCTAGGAGATTAACCGGGCTCACCAGGGAGTCTTGACCTGCACGAACCCTGTCGGTGCAGTGTTGGGGTGAATTATATCTCATTTCTGCATGCACGTCTTCCCTCTGGACTGGAGGCCTCTGAACACACTGTGATAATTCACTGGGAAGGTTTTGTTCACTGTTGTCTCAAAAATGGAGGACATGTCGCTGCCAAGCCTCTGTTTGGTCTTATCAAACAAATAAATCTGGATCCAAACATGGCATAACATTTTTTTTCTCCCCACTGCTGTTCCCGTGCTGTGGCGCAGAGAGATCAAACTAACACGCTCTATTCTTTGTTTTTCAGCATGAAAGACTGTCGAGGTAAGGATCCAGCATTGTTTTTGTGAAACCGCCTGTGATAAATAGAATTGAATTTCCCTGAAAAGAAAATGGCCTAAATTGAGAGGCATTGTGTCCTGGGCGTTTCCCTCTCAGATATGACTCCAGTGGGGAGAGTGCGACAGACAAACCACTGGGTCGTACCAGCTCTTATCAACGAAGAGAAACCAGGCTCGCTGCTCTGAACAGACAGGACCAGGACTCCACCACCAAAGACTACAAGAAGGTAAGAGGTCAGGGTTGATGTCAAAAAGCACAGATTTCCTTTATTTCACCAGGCCAGTCAGGTGAGAGCCAATTCTCAATTACAATATTTACATCAGTATTGATAACCTAGCGAGGGGGCAGCAAAAGTAGCAGCTACAGAGAAGTGACATTATGATGGCCATATGAAATCAGAGGAAGATAATATTTGCTATAAATAAAAGGAATAATCAATCATTCAATAAGAAAACAGTTACTTCTAGTTTGGCTGTTGGCAAAGATTACAGTGTTGCAACAGGTTTATTTTTCAGCTCTGGAATATGCACCTTGAAAAAAAAATCCCTTTGTGAACGATGAATATTTTTTGGAGAATATGTTGAAATACAGCAATAAAATTAATATGCTGTGGAAGAGACATCTCTAGTGTATTCCACAGTTTGTGGTTCAATGTTTAGCAGTTTGTTGTATGCCTGTTGTTCCCGAATTGTTTCAAACGGTCCAGATTTTGATTATAATCGACCATGGCAACACTCTTGGACAAGAATCTCTGCAATGCTTTTAATGCTCTTCCTAAACTCTTCATTCTGATTACTTTCAGATGTATGCCGAGGCTTTGCATGAGAATGAGAGGCTCAAGTCCAGGTTGCAGGACAGCAAACAGGAACTGATCAAGATTCGTTCCCAGTTGGAGAAGGTCACTCAGGTTGTCAGTATGAAAAACGATAAAAACTTGAGATACAATGTGGGGATTCATCTCCAGTTGCTCATAAAATCACATTATTTCCACCATTCTAACTTCTAGAGGCAAGACAGACTATCAGAGAGATCTTCGGTGCTTGATACGGAGAAAAGGGTAAGTATCTTGGCAACCCTCTGGCATTTTGGTATTTAATTTGATCATCTCCAAGATGGATGTACGGACTTCTCCTGTCTTAACATCCTGACTGTTATAAATCATATCTACAGACGACTGGCCCCTCATGCTTGGGGGTTCAGAGGGACCAAAGGAATGTCCCTAAAGTATTTGTTTTTCGATATTTGCAGGAAAAACACGCTCTTGAGAAAAGAGTGTCAAACATGGAGGAGGAGTTAAAGGTCAGTGCTGTCAAAAACACATTTTGCTGACTCACCTCGGCTTTTAAATGACATATTTTGAACTCAGTATAAGTTATGCGTCTCACTGTTTTTACTCCCCAAAAGCCACAATAACACTAACAGTGCTTAAAGCTATACAAGCCTCTCATTCACATGCCGAGTCAATTGCGAGTGTTTTAACAGAGCAAAACACACATATAAAAGCGCACCCCAGGGTTGCGGTTGGCCAGGTGGATTTGGAGTCAAGGAGAGGGAAGGTTAATGCTTCAGGCTCATTACCCACAGTGTTCTGCTGGGCCACTTCCTGCCAGGCTGAGGAGGAGCCTGCGCTGTTGCTCCCCTGCTCCACTTATCCCACTGTTGGGGTGAACATTGTGACCTACTTCCAGCTGAATACCAAACCCCATCCAAGAGCAAAAGACCTGCTTTTGTGAGACATTCCTGCGCTGCGCTGAGTGTATTCTGCTTCACAAACAGGTCAGAGCGGCGGAGCGAGATTTCAGGCCCGAGTAGACGCACGCGCGCGTGTGTGTGTGTCTGGGTGTGTAGATTATGATTTGATTGGTTTGGCAAATTTCAACCACATTAGGCTGGTGTCCATCCACCTGTTTCAAAGCCCATTTACAATTGGTGCACAGAAAGTACGATGGGTGGAAATGCCAGTTGAACAGGTTTTGCATTCCCAGCCAAACTGGAAATGGTGATATAATAGTGAAGTAACATCAAATAGGGTGCAATGGAAACAGACTTGGTGAATAAATCATAGCACACAGGAAACGTGTGACTGGAACACCGATCAGATCTCCTCCGCACATGAAACGTATCAACCCATGAATCAAGCAGAAATGATGAAACGTCTCATTGTTAGATAAGATAAGATAAGTTAAGATAAGATAGCATAGGAGGTGGATAAGAGGAGCATCCTATCCTCCTCTACAATGGTTGAAATTTTCTTGAATGGGAGCCAGCGTGGAGTTTTATTTCCAGACGGAAAGATAAAATCCCAGCCAGTGATCGGTTCATCACAAAACATGTTTGACCGTGTTGTCGTGGTTCCCTCGGCAGGACCCCCCACTGCGGTTCCGCTGTGGGTACCAGCCCTGAGAGACAGGCTGTCTGAGGGGAGGGGGGATGGTGAGTGGTTGCTATGACGCAGAGGAGTGATTGACACCTGCCTTTCACCTCACCTGTTTCTGCGCTGTCAGAGACCCGGGCATGTTTACACGCGTGAAAACACATGTATGTCAGTTCAACAGTAAAAGCCACAAATGCACAGTAGCGTTTTTTTTTCTTTTTCTTTTTTTTTTACGATTGTACTCTTTTGTCTAGATCACGAAATAGAATTTGCTGCACTCACAGTATCCTAAGCATGTTTCGTGAGATACAGGTTCTCCAGCAGGGGAGCTGTTCTGCTGTTGTTGGATTTGTGGCAATTGTGACACCTACTGGAGAGAAAAGAAAGCTACAGTTCAGCGTTTCCAGATACAAAGGAATGTCATTGTTGTGTTTGCAAGCAAACAAAACGTTTTTTTTTAGCTTTTTTCTTGTTAGGACAGCCATTTAAAAACCAATGTAAAAACCACTTTTACCTCGGCTATTCCTGGCTAAAGACGAGCAAGAGGACCAAAAACATCATCAAGTACTTATTGAAACATACATTTCTGAAACTGAAATGGAAATTATAGAATGGTCTAATAAGAATTAAAATAGTGACAGAATGAGACAAAGTTTGAGAGTGACAAAAATCATTTCTCCACCTTAAGGCAGTGAATGAAGGCTCACGACTATATGCAGCAGTTTTGTGAATTTTCTGGTGAAATAGCATTGTGCACATCCCTGGTTCTTTCATACAGACATAAGGCTGTATTTATATATACATGCTCCATAGCTCTGTCGCTCCAGCTACCAATGCATTTGGGAAAAAGCTTCTCTGTTAACAACTGTTGTTAAGCAAGGAACATAAAGTCCCATAATCATTCATGTGAGCAACAGGAAAGACATGAAGCCTCCTTGTGGTTTCCATCTATGATTTTAAAAGGGTGTGTAAAATAGCATCTGAAGCATTTCCGATGAAACCAACGTCCCATAGCTCCTATATTAAAGCCAGAGGAGGGATAAATACTCCGTTGAACAGCTGCAAGTCTCTTTTCAAAAAGATGGCTGAGGAGTCAGAATTGCAAAGGCTATTTCCCTCCTTTTCTTCATCTCCACCTGAGATTGTAGCAGGAGTTCCTCCGCTGGCCTGTCTCACAGCAGAAACACCGTTTGTCCTCAAGTTCCCTTTTGAAACATTATCATCGTCTCGGTGTCAGATTACTTTGTCAGGTTTTACATCTTAGAGAAAAGCCAAACTTTCCTCAACAGCCCATGAATCTTAATTAATGCCAACTCTGTGGAATTATCTGCAGGACTTAATAGAGTGGTCAGATCCAATTTTATATCAAAGAGTTCAATATTAAGGGAACGTAATAAAAGATACAAGTCATTATGCATTCTCACATTACTCTCTCCTTCTTTTCCACCTTGCCAAGGGCTCTTTCCAGAAAGTGCACAGTTTTATTCTAATAGCAAGAGAACATTATATGCTTGAACTGTTAAGTTCCAAACACAGAATAGCTTCAAGTTGCTTTAATATGTGTGTTTTGGTATTGTAAGAAGCAGCTGGATGCCCTCCTCAAACCTCATCCTTGGCCACGACCACGTCTATAAAGTTCTGTTTGGACGGCCTGAAACAGTGTAAACGCCCTGTGTGTGTGTGAGTGTGTGTGTGAGTGTGTGTGTGTGACTGCGTGTCTGTGTGTGTGTGTTCTGTGGTTTACCCTGCGGAATTGCGTCAAACCACAGACATTTCAGTCAAACCACATTGAGGTTTGCCTCAAAAAGTCAGGCTAAGAAGAAAGAGAAATGAATCATTTCTTTTCCCTTGACCTATAACTCGACTCGGCTCTTGTGCACAGTGTGAAATAAGTTTTAGGCTCTGAATTTTTATAAACTTCCTAAATTCAGCCCATCTCTCCTGCAAACCTCTAGGCCGATAATAATAACACATTAGCGCTCTCCACCTACAGCTCACACTGTGCAACGAGCACAACTATGTTATTTCCTTTGCTTGTTGCAGCTCTTGCTATTTCCTCTCCAAATCTCCCTGCTGAGTAAATATCAGTTTTTGTTTGTGTATGTTTTCTTGATGAACCTCTCAGATCTGTGTGTGTCTGTGTGTGTGTTTATGTTTGTGAGTCAGCAGCACTGGGGAGTTACATAAATCTTGTGAGGGTTTTTAGAATACAAAATAAAAGTAACTATATTCTAGTAAGTTATATAATAATAAGTAATAAGTCATTTAGATAGATGGCAATCAGATACAGCTGCTTTTCAAAATTAATGGATTATCCTGAAGGAAGGAAGGATTTATGCCATACATTTGTTAACATTGCATAAAATAACATTTCAGGTTGTTGTCTGGTATGATCGTCTGTGTGAAGTAGTGAAGTGAGATACAGTGAATAACTGATTATTAGTGTCATATTTAAAGAGTTGTAGATTGTTGGACAACTTTGGATCAATCCAGATGCACATGCATTGAGTGATCTGACAGAATACTACATATTATATTGAATGTATATTGTCTGTAGTCTGTAGTAGAATACATACAATACAAAGTAACCCTCCCGACACTGTCTGTGGGTGTATGTATGGTGTCTGTACAGCTCTCTCTCTCTCTCTCTGTCTCTGTCTCTCTCTCTTTCTGCACACGGCTTTCCTCCCTGCATGCCCTCGTTCTCTGTCTGCCCCTCTCTGGATCTCTCTGCTCCTCTGTGCAGGCTTTCCCTGCTCTGGCTCAGGTCCAGACCTTGCGGAGGGTGAACGAGTGTCTCCTGGCCGAGAACAGAGCTATGCTGCGAGTCCTCGCCCGCCTCTCTGAGACGGCCTCCATGCCGGAGACCGAGGACCTCTGATCCTCATCCGTTCCTCCTCTCTCCCCACCTCCTCCTCCTCCTGCTGCTGCCTCCTCTTCCTCCTCCCTTCTTCTCAGCCACATAACTTCCACACTCCTCTCTCCTCCCGGCGCCTCTTCGGCTCCCTCGCCCTCTGCCGTGTTCCTCTCAGGCAGGTCCTGCACCCTCCCGAAGCTCATTCCCCGCACACTGCATCGCATCTCCCCTCTGCACTCCTCTAACCCAATCTCCCTTATGGCCATCAAAAGCAAACCCCATTTATCCCTCAAAACATTTCTTTGAAAGCCTTTTTGAAGTGTATTTTTAGTTGCATTCATCCTGCATGGAGCTTTACTACATACACGTATTTTACTTTCATTTTTATCTTTTTGCACCAAACATCTGCATAAAGTAGCAGCGCCATAAAGAGTGAACGTGTTAATAGCTGTCTTGCAGCAGTCGAATATGCAATGTGTGGGTCCTGTGTAATGTGCTGTGTAATCAATGCAAATCTGTTTGCCGAGAAAATAGTCAATCTACCAAAGGAAATGAAATGTGTGAGATCATTAGCCTTCAGAATGAACATGAGCTGTGGTGCCACCGGGCGAGACACGAGCACAGACACGTGACAGGCTTTGTCTCTGCGCCTGCGGAAACCGTGTCCAAGTCAAAAACAAAGACAGATGAAGTTTATTTTGAAAGTATTGTTCGAACCTTTGCTTTTTTTGGAAATGAGCCTCTTAGCTATGAGTCAGAAAATCCATACCACCATTACAGTAAGTGTGCCATGTCTTCAGAGAGCGCCTGGTTCTGACCAGAGCGAACAACAAACAATCTGCCTCTCACCGTCGTTAAAAGCCTCCATTCAACACTTTCTACCTCATTTCTCAAAGCCCTGAAGAACTCCTTGAAACCACTGCACATAATCTCTTCTAAATTATAAAGTTATTGCCTTTAGGCTTTGGTTTTCATGTAATGGAAGAACATATAGTGTTTTAATTTGTGACCTTCAGAGAAAAGCTGGGAGACTTTGTACAGAGCCAGGTTTCCAGCAGCTCATGTTTAGCGTGCGGACATCAATCCTCTTATTTATTTTTAAGGATTTGTAAGTTTCTATGGAGCAGGGCATCTTTACTTTCATCCAGCAATTAGGGATCACGATTATTCAGGATCCAACGGAGTGTAACAGAGAAAACAAACTGGAAGAGGCTCCTCAAACAGGTGATTGGCTACAGGCTTTGAACATATTGATGCCAAGTGTCTGTGCTCATTCACCAGTTTGCAGTAATGTGCCACAGCCTGAGCACAGGGGCATTGTTTGTCTCCAGTAGAGGGGAAATACTTTGGCAAAGAGGGTGGTTATTTTTAGTCGTTGCTCCTCATGAGAGGCATGACCTAGATTTACAAAATTGACCCTCTCTCAGTTCGTCTCTCTGTGACTTTCACTCTCTCTCTCACTTCTCACAAGCAGTACATGATGTCAAAGTCACTCCTCACCTGCATGATTAAGAATCGTGAAGCATGTCTTCCTAACTTTGCTGAAAGTCTCATGGTCCACTTGTTTGTGGTGATTATAATGGATCGTCCTGACCAAGTGTGTAAACTTCAGCATTTATCACTTCATTTGCTGAGTGTGTGCGTGACTAATGTATGTGCTTTCCTCTTAGATCCTAACAGAGCTCAAGTCGGACAACCAGAGGCTAAAGGATGAGAACGGGGCTCTCATCCGAGTCATCAGCAAACTGTCCAAATGAAAAGAGGTCTGAAGCTACCGTCCTGCGTCTGTGGACGCTCCACTCCCTCTCCCCACAACAGAGCAGATTAATTATCCATGTTGCGGCTCCTCTCTGAGTTACGTTGATAGTCTCTTTTCTAGAAAGAACAAAGTCAGACATGCAACTTGTGACATATCCAAAGAGGAGTTCTGGTCTGATTTCACAGTGTGGTGTTGATGGAGGTACAGCATTTGTTTCTACTATTTTGTAACGTATTTCACACTAAACAAACAGGGACCAGTTGTACTGTTTGAACAACCACTTAAGGCCCAGTTCAAACAGATCCAGGGGTTTGCATGAAGGTACCTTTTGTATTATATCTGCACATCAAGACGTCACGTGTGTTGCTATATACACTGTGCACTGCAGAGTAACATTGTAATGTCGCCTCAAATATGAAAGAATAGAAAAGTAATTTACTCAGCATCATTGAATGATTTCCTCAGTTACTCTTTATGCCACTGAACTGCAGCCCAAAGGCCCTGATATGTGATTATATGAATGACTTTTTATTAAGATCCACCATCTTTATTAGTAAGAACCACTGATCCAGCACGGCTGTCTCCTCCACACATGGCGACCACAAACAAAACCCATCATCTTCGTCCATTTGAATATAACAAAGTATCATTTTGAATATTTGTGAAAATTATATTCAGGGTTTGTGATGTGTATTTCAGGCTGCTGCCTCTGACAAGTCATATTTAAATTTTCTACAAAAATTGGAGAAAAGTATCACAGCCATGCATAATATTCATATATTCTGCTTTATAACAGTAAACCTGTCAAACCTTTCCAGATTAAATACATTCGTCTCAGTCAAATCTGTTTTGCTAAGATTATTTTGTGTGTTCAGTATTTGAGCAGGACTGTGTTTCACCCCAATTCTGGGTTTATGCACTTTGTTAAGTGTTGACAGTATTGATCCCCGGTCACTTGAGCATCACTACCAGCATGTGACATCATTAAGTTTCATCAGTTTTTTGGTTTTTTTTGCTTCTAAAAATCATTTTGAGATGTTTAGCCTCCTCCATCCAATGGCAGAGTGAGTGAGTGTGAAAGAAAGTGTCCCATGTTGTATTTTGTAACAGAGATATATTTATTTATTTATGCCTCTGGTATAATTTCAATGTCTCTCTTTGTTTACTCCACTTTTTTTTCTGAATAATACACATTTATTTTTGTTGACCTCTTGGGAAGTCTCTCTGTTAGCTGATGAAAACAAATGCCAAAATCATCCTCCAGCGGGTGCACTGTTAAAGCGCTGTTGATATTTCAGTCACAACATTATTGTTTGACAGTAAGCACAAACCAAAATTGGAACGATAGACTCCTGCCAACATTTTTCATTTATGATGTGGATGATAAACTTGACTTGACCCATATGCATACAAATGCAGAGATTCGTCTGTTAATTAAAGTAATTATATATGAAATGAATGAAGAATTATGATGTGAATCACCTTTAATTATGGCACGATTTACTTAAAGTGGTGTATGTACATTATATTTAAAAAGGGTGTAGACTTTTGCACAATGAGCTCATTGTAGCCCAGGATGAACAAAACCAAATTCCTGCCATTGAAAAAGATTTACAGTTTTCACGTTTAACAGAGTTGTGGCGTCTCGGACATACATGAGGAGGATGCAGTGATGCAGAGGGGATTGCAGTCTGTGATCCTCACCACTAGATGCCACTGAATCGTGCACACTGCTCCTTTAAGCACTCAGAGTTGCCAGTGGATTAGCTACATATCCACGGTAATGCAGCCACGCAATAAATTCTAACTCCGTGAAGCTTAAGTCCACATTTACTGCTGCCACTGCAGTGAAAATGTTTGAAAAAAATTGGGAACGCTGAAACGTAAGTCTACTTAACACGAGAAACAGAAGAAAAGAGGCTGCTGCTTCACAGTGATTTGTTATGGAGCGTAAAAAGAGCCAGGACTATATCTAATAGCTGAAACTGCCCGATTAAAATGCCTGAGTCCCTGATAAATCTGCTGAGTCGCTGCAAGTAGCGAACGGATCCTCAGACATGAGTGATTTTGGCATCTGTCTTCTTGTCGCTACAAGGGTGAACTGACCTACGTCCTCAGTGTTCGATGTGAACGTGTAGGAAGCACAGTGGTCATCACCAGTGTTGTGTCTGCTCACGTCCCAGAAACTGATTTACTTCAACCTCAGATACAGAGCGTGTGTGTCAGGTGTTTTGCTACACCCACTGCGGATGTATTGAACCATGCAGTATATTGTATTGAAACATTTGACATGTGTTGGTGGTAGCTTGTAATGCACACATCGGTTTAGTCACGCTGCTTAATAAAGGACTGAAAAATAGATTTCTGTTTCCAGCCATCTCTTATCTTACCTGCTTTGTACCTTCTGATGGATCCCTTGTGCACATAGGTAAATTTAGAGTCTCCAATTGAAAAAATTGACATGATGTCCACCAAGGCTTCAAACAGGGACAGTGCTGAAGATTTTACCATTGTGTCACTTGTTCTAATGATGCGTCAAAGGGTGAAAGATGATCAGGAGTCGGCTGAACTGAAACACAAGCAAGTCATGGTAATTAAAAGGCCTTTATTTCCTATTTGTTTTTTTTTACAGAACTGGTAACACATATGATAAATTTGTAATAAGTTATTTGGTTCCCTTGATAACTTTATAAGGATCCCCAACGTTTGTCCACATAAGGGTCAAGAGGAGTTTGTGAGCAACGTTTGTGTCCAGTCAAGGGCTAAAGCATGCGATCCACAGTAGGCACAAGTACTGACATGAACACGCGCACCACGACACTAGACACGAAGAAACACAGCTAGAGGACACAACCTGACCGTCCTCCGACGCTTTAAAAGATGATGAAGAAGAGAAAGAGGTGGAAAAAAGGGGGAAAAGGAAAAGAGTCTTGAGAGTACCGTTGCATCAGGGATGACAGATGGAGGACTAAGCACTCAAGAGGGGAGTTTGTTACGGTCCTGCATGTTTGGCAGTATACAGTATGTCCACGTTGTAAACATGAAGGCCGGCATTCTTTACGCTCAGCTAAAGCAGGTTCAGAGGAGACATCAGTGAGCCCGCTTCCTGTTCAGCTTCATCATACTGATGGTACACAGCTGGTTACACGTAAAACAAGACAGAGACACAGAACAGAAAGCAAACGTGATTCTGGCATTGGGTCGTATACAGTCCTACATTCTACATTAGAAGTGCACGTCACGATAATAAAGGGAAAAAAACAAAACAAAAACAACAAAAATCAGACGGAAGGAGTGATTACACGTACACAAGAATACAAAGAAGAAACACAGCGAGTAATAGAGGAGACAAGACAACATGTTTCAAGGTGGAGTCTTTACCCGCTGACAGGCTTCTCAACACATTTTGACAGGGTGATAAATGATAAATCTACCGAACTTTGGATGGTTTCCCTTTTTAAATCCCAGCGTTTGTTCCAAAAGAACAACGAAATTAAAAAACAAAACAACAACAACAACAACAACAACAAACAAAAGCACAACTAGTTGTGTGAACGGTGCTCTGAAGCTGGCTCTGCACGGCTGAAACAGCACATGGTTTCAGATGCAGTTGTGCATAAGGAATCGTACATCTACGGTAGCTAACAACCGAGCAGAACAGCCCCCTTGTTGAAAACAGAACCCAGATTGTTTTGAGTATTACAGTCACACACACACACACAAAGATGTACATTTAGGTATGAGTAATGTGTCCCATGCATGCAGACCTGTACTGTACTGTATATTGTATTGTATATACTAGTGCTTTGTTTTTTGTTTTTTTGTTTGTTTTTTTTTTGTTTGTTTTTGCACATTTCGTGCTAAAGGGCCCCACCGCCTTATCCTCGTATCCCGCATACACAAGCATACGCGCGGCTCCCAGTTTCAGTCCCCCATAGAACATGTGGCTGTGGCGAGCCAAGCGGTTAGAAGCGAATGAAGAACCGAACCTCTCGTCGTGTGCTGTAACATGTACCTGCAGTCACGTTTTGCCTCATCGTCGGCTGTGTTCTGTTTGCCTCTGACGTCAAATTGTTGTTTTGGCTTTTGTCGAGTCAAACACTGTTTCGACGGATGGCGGCAAATGAAATCAGGTAGTGGCAGTATTTCTGGGAGAAAAACTAAAAAACAATACAAAAAAAAAGAAAAACGCACTGACGTGGAGTTGGAATTGGTCTCAGCGCGTCATTTGGTCACAGTCAGAAGCTTTAATGGGACAGCGAATAAATATATATATATATATTGCATTAGACAATGTGCGGCGACACATTGTGGGCAGGGTAGAAAGATGGCAATTTAAGATTTACTTCAGAGAGAATTCAGCCGCTGAGGTAAACTTAAAAGAATAGCTCGACAGTTTGGGAAGCAGGATTTCTCACGTCCTTGCCCGGAGTCGGATGAGAAGATTGTGTTGTACTCTCAGCAGTCCTTAAAAGTACCAGCCTGGGGGACAGACCGCTTAGTTTAGCCTGGAAACAGGTGGAGACAGCTCACCTGGAAGGAATGCCCCACTCTGCATCTCTGAGACCTGCTAATTAGCAGCACATTATGTCTGACCTGTTTAATCTGTTCACTAGACGCAAATCACAGCGATGCTCCACCTTAAATCAAGTATGCGTGGTACTGGTCCTGAGAAACTTATTGAATTAGTAACTTCTTTTTTTTTTTTTTTTAACAGTTTTGATGGTTTTGTGTCTTTGTGGAGTCTTTTTATCGCCCTGGCCCAGACTGGTTTGAGCTTTTGAGTTACTGCAAGGTGAATTGCTATAATCATCATCATTATTATTTTTTTAACTTTGTCTCCATCTGTCTCTAATCTTTCTGAGCTAATGACGATCCCCTGCCGTGAGAGCGATATTACTTTTTTCCTCTCTGGGCAAGAAACTAAAGAGGTACATTTTTCCCAAATTTCAGAACTATGTCTTTTACTTCATATCGTGTGCATGACATAATACATATTTTGACATTTTCATATACTTCTTGTCATGTGTTTGTGAAAATCAACTCTATGCATAGTTCTATGGGAGGGATTCAGCCCTAAAACTTGGGTGCCATTGTATCACGTTTCTCTCTCTTCTCTCTCTCGCTTTTTCGGATCTCAAACTGTTGTTTCGTTGCTAATCGAGGCAACAGAAACCCACAGCGCGAGCCGTAGATCCCCAGCAGTGCGTTATTGATTGTACGTGTGGCCACGAGTACATTCTGCTGCTAAACTGGAAGAAGAGAAACCTGTAGAGTGATCCAGTTTGGTTCATTAATTGCACTCAGCCCAAGAATAGAACACACTCTCATATATATATATATATATTTCTATATATTATATATAATTATTATATATAATTTAAGCAGTATTATTGAGAGCCTATTGTGATATTATGTCTGTTGTTGATACTATCAAAACAAGGCATATACATTACTAATCACAATACTGAAAAATCAGCTACCTCTAGTAAACAAGGACATCAACAGCTCTGAAAGTAGAAAAACACACACTCACTCTACTAAACTCACAGCTGTTCTCAATGCTCTCATATACAGTAAAATGGATTTTGCCCTCTTGATGAACAAAGACCTCTGAACGGAATGTAAAAGAGAAACACTGGCCGAGGAAAATGAAGACGTGTTTGTTTTTTGTTTTTTCTTCTTCATAAACAAACTCTAGCTACTCAGCTGAGCTCTAAAGAGTTAGTGCTTGAGTTTTATGGCTTTAGTTTTATCTTATTTATCTTGTATACACGTACACGTATTTTGTATAATAAACACAGTAAAAGAGACACAGCCGTGAAGGGTTTCATGTCATTTAAATTGAAGTGGAAAACAAAAAAAAAACTCCAAGTAATAGAAAGAGAGAAGAAGGGCTTCCAAGTCATGTGTGTCCCGTGGATTGGAATCATTCATCTTTTTGGCCCCTGGAAATGTGTTTCATATAAAGGAACAATCCAGTCGACTTCACGCTGTGTCAGCACTGGCACAAAATGACAACTCCTGCATAATCCACCCGCACATCTCACAACTACAGTCTTCTTCTGATGATTTATTATTTCAGAGTAACACTGCGCCAAATCCGTCATTTGAAAATAATCGTCAAAAAGACTTGGAGACCCCCCCCCCCCCCCCCCCCCCCATCCCCACCCCACCATCCCAAGAATTAAAATCTAAAAACATATCATTAAAAAATAACTAAATAACAGCAGTATAATTCAGAAAAGAGTCAAAAACGATGGCCTCCAGAAAAGTGCTGCAACTGAACGGTGTGGCAGATAAAATGGCGTCGAAACGAAACAAAAACTGGATCACAAGGAAGTAGATAGCAAGCATGCGGCTACATTTTCATCCTACATGAACTCACACACAGTACTGGACGACACACTTGCTTAAGAAGTTCAGGCGTGGAAAGGTTCTTATTAGTAATAGTACTCGAATATTTGTATGACATTCTCTCCAATGACCCTCATGGAAAATAAATACACATTTGTTTCATTTAGAAAATATACAGTGCATCTTTTTTCCCCCTTCATTGTGTTATTAAAATGACAAATGACACCCATTGTACGTACACGAGATATTTTTGCGTCCTCTCTAAAACATGCTCTTATGTACAGTATTTTGTATAAACATGCAGTATCAACGTGTATGAGCTATGTATATAGGCAAAACTACACACCGATGGGTTGCTTGATTGCTTCCATGTTGCCTTTTTCTTTAGTGCTGCTTCGATAAACGGAAAGAAGACGGTCATGAGGGATGAGGAACACAAGTCTGAACATGGCTTTATGTGGAGTCACAATTTCCAACAGAGAACGACACAAGAGCCAACATTCATTAAGTTCCAAAAATAAGCGGAAATGAGAGAAAGTTGCGGTACTGTCTACGTTTGATTGACATTGACTTTGCCTCTTCCTGGACACATTAAAACGGGTGGTGTTAGTCAGTCGGTGCCACAGGCAGCACTGGTTTTAACTCCTAATTTAGACCTGAAAGCAGGAATACCGGGACCCGAGCGCCAGACGCATACGAGCTATTTAACGATCACGCTTTCGCCAATTTACTCCGGGCTGATGAGGTTTTTCGGTCGAGCCAATTTGGATTTCTACCACGAGACAAAGTTTGTTCCCGAAATGTCTCGTCAGCAGAATATTAATTCACAAATACAAAAAAACAATTTTCATCTGGCGAAGGAGCCGGAGGGTGGGTAGGGGAGCAGCGTTGGGTTGTAACATCGTCTTTTCTTTGTTTTTTTTTCCAAGAGGAGTCCGCTAGTTTGAGGAGACCTGTCTGTCGCTGTGTGCCACAGGAAACTTCAGTTTCACAACTTTTTTTTTTTTGTTTTTAGCGATTACAAAACACCAAACAAACACAGGTCAATAATAGTGTCAAATTACCACAGAACAGAGTAATACCCAGTAGTGCAATTAACTTCAACAGTTTGGTAAGCTGTGTATAAAATACACATGGATCAGTGCCTTCTTCCAGACCGTGTCCTTGCAATCATGTGGAAAAACATAATATCCAAACAATCGTACACGAAAAAGCTGAGCAGAAACAAAGCAATAACGCACGCCCTCACTCTCTTTTTTCTTTTTTTTAACCAGCAGTGATTCCTAACATAAATAATTAAAGCTCTGGTTTCTGAGGGTGCTTGAACGTAACATTTGGATTTAAAGTGCTTGAGGAATAAATGTATTTGAAGCTAAGTGAAATATTAAAGAAAGAAAAAACAATCACGACTCGACAAATCAAAAGGAGAGGAGATAGACGAAATAAAGGAAGAAATGAAGAGAACAACACCGCTAACTGGAAGGCGTCCCTGGTAAGAAAGTTGAAAATTGCTTATTTTGTTACTTTGAAGGCTTGTCTCCTTTATGACTGTAAGACGGTTATAGGGATTCCTTTGAAGTAAAACCCTTGTGTCAAGTCCATGACTAATGGCAGTAGCACTGAACAAGTGAGATACAGAATCAGAGGCGTTGGGAGGGGAGGTGGTGGACTGCAGGCAGTAATCGACACCTTGTAAATCATGTCATTGGTGGTTGGAATCAGTCTCTGTTGAACCCGCTCTGATGTTTCCTCGCTTGTTTTTTTCTTCCGTCGTTCAGATGACAGACGCAGCCTCTTTTTTTCCCCACAACAACGACAACAAAAAAAACCAACAAAAAACAGAAACACAACCCCGTCCCCCAGCTGAAAATCCATCGCTCCCCTGTTCCCTGAACGTACCATTTCATGGATACACTGAACACCAGTCGTGAGCCTTACGTCACCAAAAAAAAACAAAGAAAAACCAAGCGGTCAAGCGTTTGAATCCGACATTTCTTTCTCGGCAAGTGGAGGATTGGAATAATAATAATATCAACGACAATAACAAGAACAACCCGTTTAGAAAAAAAGGCATGGAGTTTCAGTTTCCTCTCAGTTTTCCTGAGACGATGGGTAGAAGGTGAACTAATCAAAAAGGCAGTGTGTTTGAGGGTAACTGGATATGTGCCTATCCCTACGCGCTACCCAACTCTAGGAATGTACTTCAAAACTAACAGAATCATATAACATGACAACTGGCAGGTGAGGAACATGGTGCACAGTACACCTAAGGAATGGACCTGCTTGTGTTATTTCTCTATCATATGGCAGTATAAAGCATCTTATTGTTAAGCACTATTCTAAGCAAAACTGTGTCACTAAAGGGAAAGGGTGAGAAGTACAACATGAGTGAGTGTATGTTTTATCCCCTCTATCACCAGACTCCCACGTCGCACTTTTTCCTGTTCTTCACTCTGTATTCTTATTTCATGGAACCACAACCCCAATACAAAAATAGATCTAAAGGAAATCAACGGAGTATCTGTCCTTCCTGGAGCTTCTCCTCTTTTTTCAATGACATGGATTCATATAACATGATGCTTTTTTTTTTTTCAAACTATATTTCCCATCATGTCGAATGGTATCTTTTGACAGGTGGCGGGGGTGGGGGGTGGGATAGAGGCGGTGGGTTAGATGTACAGTTTGGGGTGCTCTTTTGGAATATACACTGATATGTGGGACCTTGGGAGGGGAATGGCAGGGAATGTGTGGGGCATTAGGTAGGTAGGTAGGTAGGTAGGTAGGTAGGTAGGTAGGTTGGTGGGTAGGTGGGTGGAGGTGGGGACCGTGTGTTCAGGGCGGGGGTTTTACTTCTTGGCATTTAGGGCTGCGACGGCGGCATCCACCTCCTCCTCCGGCTGCAGCGGATGCCACTGGGCGATGGGGCGACGGGGGTTGGCCAGCATGTCGGACCAGTGTTTGAGCCCGGCCCCTTGGCACTTGCTTCCCACCAGGATTTTCCCGATGGCGTCGTTCTTGCCGATCTTGTCGTAGTCCAGCACTGTGATCACAGCATGGATTTTCTGGGGGGCGAGGGAGAGCAAGTGTCACAAGGGGTTTTTTTTGTCTTCACAAGCTTTATCGACTAATGAATTGGGGATATCTCAAAATGAATATTTCTGTCTGAAAACAGTTTCGTCTTAAAATGATGAACTGAAACACTGAAAGAAATTAGGCGGACACAGAGGGTCGATCATCCCTCTTGCAGCTTGTTGAGAAGATAAAGAGTGATTTTCACATTTTGACAAAGTGACAAAGTCTGTAGAAGTCTCCAATAACACTGGAAAAGAGCTTTTTTGGAGGGGCCTGAATATTTGCTAAATATAGAGATCATAAAGATGGCAACACACAAAAAATGTTTCCACTTTTTGGCCTACTTTGTTGCGAATGCCTTATGATGTCGCAGTGAGTTGTTTGTTTCAGATGCCGTGGTTATATATCAAGGGACTGGATGACACTAAGGCCACTTGAAACGCCTGTAAAGCTTCTATTTG
Source organism: Karalla daura (assembly GCA_029224185.1). NCBI lineage: Eukaryota > Metazoa > Chordata > Actinopteri > Chaetodontiformes > Leiognathidae > Karalla > Karalla daura. Next base: position 14,160,280 of record CM055193.1, on the reverse strand, counting down.
GCCACACAGCTGTGATTCATTTGATTTGATTTGATATGCTACTTAGCATCGACTTCATCGGTTCGTAAAGTGGAAGGTAACTTTTAAGTCTCCAGGCCCTGGGTCTACATCATTAGTGTTGAAGATATGGTTGATGATTCTCTCTAGTGGCTGCAGGCCTGCAAAGAAATTGAACGATCACGCCATAGGAGCAGTGGAGTGTCAAAATCGAGTAAGAAGATTGGATGGAGGGTATGAGAGAGAGAGCGCTAATTCAAGCAAGGACAAGCTCTAAATCTCTGCAAAACTAGCACCATGTGTGTGCTTTATCTTCTGTTCAGAGGCGAAGACATGAACGAGAGTTAATGCAAAAAAAATCCATTTGTCCTCTTTGTTCTCTTCCCTCATCCAATGAGAATCCATACGAGAATCCATAAGAAATCAGATCTACACGCAGTATCGATAATGGAATCAGAATCGCTAAACTCTGATCGATTCCCATCCCTCTGTGTCACAACAAAGCTTCTAATGCCACAGAGAATACATGGCGGCCATGCTGAACACACAAGAAAATCACAAATACTTGTTTTGCTGCAAAGGTTCTGCGGTTGGAAAGTGCGTAATGTCCCACTGGAGTTTCTTTTGTTAGAGTCCCAAGGGTTTTCTGTGTAGGCGGTGAGAACTGGGACTTGCTATCGAGGTATGTTTGCTGCCCTGTTTACTTTCAGATGAGCATTTTATGTGTTTCCAAGATTCACTTTCTTGGAATAAACCTGTTCATGGCAAGTTGGATGTCGATTTATTTGCCTGAACGACAGAAAGATATTACATTATTTATCGTTTCCCGTGCTCCATGGGTGGAAACAAACAGCGGCCGTACGTGTCGATCAATGGGGAAGCGGCACTGCAGTCGGAGCTAAACTTAGATGAAAGGATCCTCTCCTGTGTCTGTACAGTAAGTGTATGGCCGCTGCCGGCAGCCGCTGATTAACACAATGTACCGTGTTTAATCCGAGCAGTATCTATCGCGGTGGACTTCCTGGAGTCTCAAGCTGGTTGCGTGGCAACCTCACAGCGATGGCCAGACTTCAAACGTTTATGTTGAGCTGGGCCAACGGGCTGCTGGCGGCGCTCTATATTTACCTGGCCGACCTGGGAGTGGGATCGATCTTATCAGCCAGGCAGCCCTCGGCAAGAGAGCGGAGAAGACTATTGCTATATAAAAAAAAAGGTACAAATATTGCTTTGAAAGTTTAGATACCAGAGACAATATGACAAGTATTGTCCAGAAGTCTGCTTCCATAAAGAAGTGACCTAAGACCGACCAATCACTGCCCTGCTTCTTCCTTCTCATTGCCCTTTTCCTAATGCTTAAACTCTGCACTTAGACTAGTACTTATCTCATCCCTTGGCAGCCTGAATAATGTAGTGTAGTAATTATTGTTACACTCTGGTCTCTTTTGAGATGTGGCTCTGATTTTTCTCCAATGTACAGTAAGCCTTTTTGGATAAAAGTTTTAACAGGTGTAAAGTAAATAGTCAAATCATCTATAATCTGATTTGAAACTATGAAAAATAAATTTCCTGTACTGCGTTTGGGGCATTTGTAATTCTGCTATTATGTGTTGTTTCATGTCTCTCGATTCAAAGGTTAGAAAGCCGCACTTAAATGTAATGCTAATGTGACATTTAGATGGGAATTGTTTGATTGCTCTCCAGAGTGGGAGGCTGGGTGTGTAGTTTGCCAGTTATGTGATTAGAGGGTGTGATGAAGTGACAACGTGCTCGTATGGCAGACAGGTAAGCCTGTCAAAGTTACACCTAACAGGCATCACTGCTGCCAGAAAGATGCCACCTTTGTGTTGGAAACCCTCCATGAGCAGTCACCAAGAATCAATGGATCGATAGCTTCATTAATGCTATTAATGTGGAACAGTGGGAGGACACTGTTTCAGCATTTCAAGCAACTGCACATAAGATTAAGGAGCTATGTAGCATAGTATAATTATAATTTCTGTTCCTCGTATAATTTGGGATATTTAGCTTTCTTCTTATCACTGTTCCCAGACCAATCCATGGGATCGCCACAGGTTCTTTTACTATGCTTGTTACATGTGCAACTAAAGGACAATAAAAAGGTTGGTTATGAAAAGTTGTTTATATACACAGACACATATACACACACACACACACACACACACATATATATATATATATATATATGTTTGGTATATTTGAGCACATGTAATTGCTTTCCAGCAATTAACGGATGTTCTTTTCTGTGTGGTGATTGATTGTTTGGTTGAGCACATTTACGGTGATCTGGAGGGCACCTTTGCCTTTTTAGTAATGACTGTTTTTAATTGGATATTGTGCTTTTTTTAATGCCGGTACACCATCCAGAACATTGCTTTTATTTCTGCAGGATACGCTGCCGATCCTGAGAGGGATTTTAACAGGCGAGCCCTCACCTGCATCTGCTCCAGAGGAATCTCAAAGCTGAAGGACTCGTTGTAGTACGGATTCAAAGTGTTCTTCTTCACCGTCGTCTTCTTCTTCTTCAGCTTCTTTCCGTTCTGCAGCAGGTTGATTTTCACGTAGGGATCTGCGAACGGCACGATAACGCCTCAGTCGTGATGCATGTGTTTGATGCATGTGATGTTTGGGTTGCAGTGCTGCGATGCACCAACAGATGGGGCCAGTGTAGAAGCCAGGGGCGGCAGGAGCTGCTGCATGGCGAGTACTGCAGCGTCAGCACGTGAGCAGAGCGGGGCCGACCTAATGGCTGTGTTGGCAGGCACACGCCTCCCTCATGCGCTGCAGTCCCACTGCAAGCATCCATATTTCACACCGGAGTGCGCGCCGAGCCGAGCCCAGCCCAGCGTCTACTCCGGCGCCTTGCGACCGTCGTGTCAAGTGTGATCATACGATAAGGCGAGTGATGCCCGGGCTCTGTGCACGTACCTGACAGTCCGCCCACGTCCATTTTCTTGAGGTTCTTGGCCTCCAGGATACAGATGGTAAGTTTGCCAGCAGTGGGGACGTAACGCAGAGAGATGCAAATGTCACCCAGCTTCTCCGGCTGCGAGGAGAGAAGAGGGAATTAAAGGAAGTCTGGTGCAGTTCCCGTGTCTTCTTCTTTGATGTGGCGCACATTAAACACGAACTGCCCCATCGGAATAGAAGACGCCATTACTTCTGTCTCAGCAGCAGAAATTACTGCTATTCCTGGGCACATCCACTGGCTCTTTTCCACCTTAATATGTTCTCTGAGAATGTGAGCACACGAGTATTTCTCCTTAAGATGGCCCTGGGGATGTTCAATTGATTATAATCTGCTTTTCATAATTGTGTGCATGCATCAAAATGATGAAAACACCCCAGTCTGTGCAACATGGCCTCAAAGGAAACAGCACGGTTTGTTAGGCAAACACAAAGTGTGTCCTTCAGCTCTCTGAATCTCACTGCTAAAAAATAAACAAAACTGCCACCTCGTTCTATATCCACTGGCTTAACTAGTTAGGTTGCTTTATTAGCACAAAAAAACATCCGGCTGAGAGTCTGAATAAATGTATCTCTCTACAATTAAATCTGCTTTACGTGTTGCATCATAGTTACAACTAACATGACGTAACATAAAGTAACATAAGAATATCTAGCTGATATCCAGTCATAGGGATGCTATTAAAGTCTGGATATTATTCTATGAATTTGATGAATGCACAGAAAGAGCAGGAGCAGCATATATTTCATCAACTCAACGTTGGAAATAGAAGCAACAGTGTCAGAGGTGCTAAAGATTTCTGGTTATGGCTGGTATCGAGCCGCTCGAAAACGAGATGATCTCGAGGGGTTTAATCCAAATAAAGAAAATTCATATATGAAGATGATGACGGCGGTGATTAATTTGCTGACCAGCGTGACCTTGCAAGTTTATTTACCGACTGTGTCGTGCTCAGCACTTTCACTGCTCTTTAATAACCCACTTTAAAGCTGCAGGAACCGATTCACAGCAGCTGAAAGAAACACTGAAAGATATTCACCAACTCAGAGTATTGTAGTGAACACCTGTTTTTCCTCACATGCTCAGCACCCAAAGAGCAATGTTAGCTGAAGTGTCCACTAGCTGTTTCTACGTCCACTATTTTTGCTTTTTGCTCTGGTTTTGGTCTCCACCGGGAGACCATATCCACCTCTTCAGCTCCTAAACACTGTGCTATGCTCACCAGCTGGCCGCCGACTGTGTCCACCTGCAGTTTAGTGCTGAGCAGGTAGTATTTAGAGGGCTTTTTAGAGAATTTTATCTGGGGAAGCAGCTGCTTGCTGTCGCCAAAAATGATGCTGAGTGATGAGAGGGAATCAAAGCAGCGAGACATCGCTTGTAGCGGTCCCGCCACCTTGATTCTCATGATGCTGCATTGAAAATAGAAAGCATGCACCAGGACAACATCCTCCCAATGAATATTTGCTTAAATTGTGTAACTAGATCAAAATGGGGTAAATATATTGCTAGGAAATTCCATCAAACTCCATTGTTGATGAGAGTAAAGGTTGAAATACAGCGTGTGAGTCTCTCACCTCCTCCTGATCCGCACTGTCCAGGTCTCTCCACTCCTCAATTGGCTTCGCCAGGTCAAGGGTGTTCATGGGTATTTTAATCTCTCCAATGACGTCATGTTTGGAGAAACGGTCAAAGTCATAGACGGACATCACCAAAGTCTTTCCTCCCATCTCCTGGAATGGAATCTGCAAAACAGAGACAACAGATCCCAAACATAGTGACTGAGTGTTGTCCCGGGCCTCTGTGTGGGGTTTTCTTCAGGCACAGCTCAAATGCAAGCGTGCATGTTTCGGTTTTCTGGAGACTCTAAAATTGCACCAGGTTGTGAGTCTGAGACTGCATGGTGTATGTGTGTGTGTGTGTGTGTCCTGTGCTGGACTAAAATCATGACCAGGGTGTATTCCCTGCTTTAGCCCTGTACGTGCTGAGATAAGCCCCAGCAGCTCCTAGCGACACCGTCTGGGTACAGAGCAGTTTAGATAATGGATGGATGGATCCAGGAGCCGATCCCACTGTTATCATTTGCATCACTTTACAGAGGTTTTCCATAAAGCCACGAGTCCGACCGGAGCTGGGGTTGTGGTTTATGACTTTGGCCCGGGGCTCGATATTGCCTCTAATAAGATGCCGCCTCAGCAGAACCGGCTCGACTTTGACAGGCCAAAGCTGTTTGAATTGTTCTCGGAGAGCTGTGTCAGCAGGCAAGGTGGCCCTCTCCTTTAATTCGATTCTCTTCCACTTTCTCCTTGTCGGACACCTTCGGTGAGTCTGTGTGCTTTTTTATCACTGCCGGCCATAAATGATCACAGCGTGTGGATGAAGAGAGAGATAAGAGCAGCATTTCACCTTTCACAAGACCTGGCCACCCGATCACACAGCCACGCGCATGTACCGCTTTTAATAAGTGATAACTAAAGGGCGAGCCGAGGCATTTCGACTTACCTTGAAAGTAAAGGTCTCGTTGAAGACAGGATTGAGCGTTTTCTTGTGAACCTTGGTGTCGAACTTCTTCTTCTTGTCGGGGAGGACGAAGACCTTGACGTATGGGTCGGAGGTGCCGCCGCTGTCCATGGAGAGGAGATCGGCCGCTTGCAGGATCCCCACAGTCAGCTGTGGAGCCGGGGGAAGGAGGAAGCTCGGTGATTAAAAGTCTGAGTGTGTGTCTGATTCTGCGCTTCTTATTTGATTATCATCCCACCCAAAAAGATAACAGGCCCAGGAAAAGTTACACAAAGGCAAACTGCATGTGCGTAAATTGCCACTCGGGGAAAAATAAAACTTCTTTGAACTGATGCTTGCACAATATACTGAAAGGACTCCTTTTATGCTAAAATCCTACAGAAATGACTTTGTTGCTGGTACCCGTCACTGAGCTGAACAAGCTCACACCCCAATTATTGTATTTATTGGAATTTTACATAGTTTTAGTGATTTATTTTCCTCTTATTTAAGAATTGCTATATTTGATTATTTTTCTCAGTGTCTTATTGCCATTTATTAGGTTTTGATTGGTGGGGCTGTGAGTACTTTTATTCATGCTTAAGAGGTTTTTAATAGTTTTCTTTTTCATTACAATTATTATTGTCTGGTATTAAAGAACAGTTGTAGTAGTTAGGGGCTTTGCTGCTGCAAAACAAATCCAGATAAAGTAGCCTAAATCTTAACTTTGGTAAACTTGTTAGTATTGCGTGGCCAGCCTCTGTTTTTAAAACATGTTTCCATGTGACCAGATGATTGAAGGACCTCAATAGTTTTACTGAGAGTTATGAGTGGTATTTAATGTAATGTGCGTGAGTTTGGCTTTTTTCATGACAGCGAGTCTTCATTTATTTAGTGTCCACAGTTCCAGGGAAGAAACTGGAGCAGGTTGAATTTTACCTTTCATGTCATATGAAATTCCTGAATTCAACCACTAGAACGTTCAAGTTTTGTTGAGCTTCTGTTAAACTCGCCTTGTTCTCCTGGAAGTCGTAATCGATGGAGTACTGCAGCTTCCCGAGCTTTTCTTTCTCCTTCACTTCCTCCTCTTTCTCGTCTCCAGTCAGCCCGGGCTCCACGTCGTCCTCTTCGTCATCGTCGTCCTGTTGTTTCTGTGGACACATAGGGGGGAGGGGAGGGCGAGGGGGAGGGGGGAAGCAGCAGAGAGGGGGGTGAGAGGTCGGCTCGGAGGAGGCGGCTGCGCTGAACACAGAACCTCGGCCGTCAGCAGTCGGGTTAGTCTCAGCACCTACCTGCCACTTACCCCCGCTCACCCCGGTGCTACTAGTGCAATCTGTACATCGATGACCACGGTTGCAACCTGACTTGATTTCACTATTTCTTGGGTGACACCATTTGCTGTTTTTATATTTCTTTTTTATTATTATTTGAGCCTTACAGGTTTGTTTAAGTCATTTAAGATCACGTTTAAAATCACTACATGTTGCGGACTTGTCTTTTTGCTTTTTTTTGTTGTTTTTTTTCGGTAGAACTCTATTTAATCATTGTGCAGAGAGTGGAGCGAGACAGAGAGAGAGAGGAGTGAGAAAAAGAGGGAACAACAGGATAAGAACAGTCAAAATACAGGGGGTGGACAGAAAAACAGGAACTCCGTACAATATACTGCAATCTTACACAGCCATGCTAACGTGTCTGAGTGTTTTTGTTTAACCTTCACTGCTCTAAGTAGTATTTTTCGAATCACTCTGACTCACTTGTGTAGATGCCTACCATTCGAATGCTACTGGCGGCGGAGAAAATAACGGGAACATGAAATTAAATCAGGATTTGGGCTTTGACGGGGACTGCATCACAGCTGCATGGGCAGCTAACGTGGCAAATCCCGAAAAGTGACTCATCCCAAGTGAGCAATGCTAAGTTATTCAAAAAGACTAAAATGTAAAAAAAAAAAAAGAAAATGGCGACAGCATATCCCACACGGAGGAAAGCTATATGAGCTAAGACGAGCTGAAAAGAGAGCTGTTCCAGCACAGTGGTGCAGATGTTCTTGTTGTTTTGCCCACCCTGTGGGCGGTATCTCAAATACAGAAAGTCGCAAGTACCAGATTGTCCTCACAGCTGAGTTACAGAGTGATTCCTGACACTTCTCTCCAAATGTTCTGGCTAAATCTGCGACGGCGGATCTCCTCCGACCTGACGCCGTAAGCTGCTCAACAAACAGGTTTATTCCGAGCCTACACAGTATTACAGTTTATTACTGTTTGTCGTTTATCTGCTCCTGACATCCCAGGATGTCATTAATTTGTTTGCGTAGATACTGTCGATTGAATTTTTTGCTTTAATATCGCAACCCCTACTCTAATCATTTTATGCAGCGTAATTACTGAAAGATTTCACAATTTATTCCAATCAGACTCAGATCTTCAAGCGCATGCCCTAATGTGAATTACTGCGTCTCTTAATCACGCATTCTGGCAAAAAGCGGCAGTTTGCTGACACTTAGCTGCTCCTGAGATAATCAGGCCTGATGAGGAGGATAAGCCGAGTCCCCTGTTCTCATCTGCGTGCCTTTACATCACACTCGGTGACTCTTAAAGATGCGGTCATGACTAATAGTGCGGGAGCCGTGAGCTCTGATATGAACATTAAAGTAAAGTTAAATCTCACTGTGGCCTACTTCCCTATGGCTGTCTTCTTGAAAAAACACTGATGTCTTCGTAAGACTTGAGGATCCAGCTACTCACTGATGAGCTGGAAGAGGAACAGGGCACACACACACACACACACACACAGACATACACAAAACATACACAAAACACACAATCACGCCCACTGCACACCATATTGTACTTTTCACCCGCACGGACACACGCATACACATTTCCTTACATGCAAGCTCTCATGCATGCTTAAAAACTCTATCTCTTCCACACACATTCACACACACCCACCCACACACACACACACATTGTTCTCACACAGTATCCTTATATGTAGCATTCTCTAGCTTTACTGTGGTAAATGCTTTTCATTCAAGCATGCCAGGCCTCACAATGCACGATCCGACTTTCAAATCCGACCCGATGGCAAATGTAAATGAGTTACCTCTGAATTCCTGAGGACAGGTAAAATAAAAAAGTTGTTTGTTTTTGTTTTTTTTTAACCATTTTTGTCAGGTCTAAACATTTCTGAGTGAAATGTATACATCCATGGAGGGATCATGCTATATTGAGATATTGAGTTTGTTTTCAAACTTCCAGTGGAGAGAGGGCGGGGTTCAAAGATAAAGACATGGTGTGTCTGAATGTATGCCCTTTGATCTACACAATGGGAGGAGGGGGAGTTGAATTGAGTGTTTGGTTTCTTTTCGTTTCTTTTTTCTTTTTTCCCCAAAATAGTCAATGTTTGCTTTAACTTTGGATGGAGTGAAATCAGCCCACAGCGGTCGACTGCGAACACGGGCAAACATTCTGGCCGACCATTTCTCCTCCGTGAGACCCGAGGTGCGTCGGGGGGAGAGAGGGCGTCAATGACTGTTCACCAAGAATGTCAGCAGCATGGGTCATCCAGGAAAGTTACTCTCAAGTCAAGTTGTGGCCATTCAATGGTACCTACTGCAAGGGCATATGCTGGTCTTTGTCAAGAGGCACAAACAGCTTTATCTGGAGCGGAGCTCGGAGCGCGTTTGCAACAAGTGACGGCCCGGCGGGGCGTGGGAATTTCAGACCCAAGTCAATGCATCTCTCTCGCCGAGAGATGGTTCGTCAGGTGTCTTTCGTCGTGCCGCGGTCGAGGCCCGTTGTGGTGGAAACACGCTCCGAGCTCTCGGTCAGGTTGAGACGCAGCTATTATTTGACAAATATCCAGCTTACCCCTTGCACATGCATGTTAGTGATCTCTAGTGAGTTGCTGAGTGCACTCGTCATTCAAAGGCTCAACCATAGGATGAGTTTCATGTTCATTTCAGACCAGACACTTAAACACGTCCTTGTTCTGTTGGTTTTTTGCCAAAGAAAAATTGCAATCTCTTAAGAGTCAAGACATAGCAGTTGGTGCGGCATGTCAGTTCAGTGGATTTTGCGAAGCAGCTTATTCGCTCCCAAAGATTCCTCAAGCACCCGCAGCACCTAAGCTTGCAAAAAACTAAGGAAGCCATAGCACTCATTGTCATCATCACTGCAATCCAACCCTTCCAAGCCCAAGCCCGCCCCCCACCCCCAACCCCACCCCCACCCCCAAACCACTCCCGCTCCCCCAACCCCGCCCTGGTCTGCGCTTACACAGAGCGGCCAGAGAGGGGCGCCGCGTGCTGTCAGACCTACCGTAGGCAGAGAAGTCCACCACAGTCAAGATACACGGAGCACACATAAGACACAAAGCAGGAAGGAGGAGAGCAGAGACAAAGGCAGAGATTGAACTCACAGCAGACACCAAAGAAGGGTAATCACAGCAAATGCAGTCAGCTACACTGTAGGGAGTGAGGAAAATGACAGCGAGAAAAGTCTCCTCATTAGCACAATCATATCTTGTGCAGCCGGCCCGGTGGGTTTTTTAAAACAACTCCACGTTTAAATGCACTCTTATTGTATTTCCTCATATCGTCAATCATTCGTGCAGGGTGGGGGGGGGGTATTAATTATAGGGCCCAAAACACAGCAGCATCGCTCTAACTGCTGATTTTCATAATTACTCTTTAATGACTGGAAAACAATGGTCGGGCCAGCTCGATAAGAGTCCTGTCATTTTCCACTCAAATCCCAAAGCACAAGTGAGAGAAAAGAGCAACAATAACATTCATGACAAATACATTAAATAACAAAAAGGAGAGAAAAATAAAACATAATCGTGGTGGATAAAGAGTGTAATCAACACCTGTGGAGAATACACAGTGAATGGGTTAGAGAGTGAAGCGGCCTGTACCAATAATACGCAGTCGAACATATTTTCGATGACGGGGACTGCTGTTCCAAATTATTGTTTGTTACATAATTAACTGAGTCAGACTTATCTCAACATGGTTTCTGTCTATTCCGGAACAAAGCTATACTGTAAGCCGTTACGTAACGGCCTCGTAAACAGGCTTAAGTCGGCCGTGGTTTGGTCTCGCTTCGTACTCGGCGTGGGTGCAAATCTCCGAGGCGGCGATGCGACCTCCCGCGGTGGAACATACCTCTCCCCCTTTCAAGTTCTTCATTCCCATGTCACCCTTCCCCTTCTTGCCCTTCTTGTTCTTCTTCTTCTTGCAACAGCATTTCTTGATGATGCAGAAGCAGCATGTTAGAATGAGCAGGGCGGCGACCACAGCGATGGCGATGATGGCCCAGGACGGCACTGCAGAGGGGACACGGAAAGACCGATAGTTCGCATACGGATAGAAGAGAGAGAGGGAGAGAGAGAGGCGGAAGGGAGAAACACTTTTGCCATTTGACCAACCAATCATTTAGCTGACTTCATGTCACGTCCCGGGCAGAAATATATTCAGTGAGAGGTGCTAGGTTAGCAATCAGAGTAGGTGAAAATTAGATTTCTCTGCCATTAGGAATGGCAGCCATTGATCAATACTGAATAAAGACATTATGAGGCTACCGATGCCCGCGGCCGAAGAGAAAATCTAATTCCTTTGCTTGGAGTTAACATCGCTACAAGATGGCCGATCGGGACAGGTTTGGGGAGGGGGTGGGGGGGTTCTCGGGAGCGTCACTCACGTGGGATCTTGTCGATTTCGTTGAGGAACTTGTTCTTGATCTCGTCGAAGGCATCGTTCTTGTTGGCTGGCTCGGTGGAGTTCTCGGCGGAGACAAGAGCGACGGGGGCTGGAGTCATAGTCAAGGCACTGGCCCCCGTTGGCTTAGAGGCAACCATGGGCGTCGTCTGATGCTTGAACAAGTTCCACTTCGACATTTAGGCTGCACACACAGTCCCTGGAAAGACAGCAGGAAAACGCGGATGTCAAGAGAGGCAAGATTAAAATATAGATCTGAATGTCAAGGGTCTCGATCTCCACCTGCTTTCCACTTGCCAGAACTAGCCAGGAGGCAACCAACCCAATAAAAGCTTGAATCATTTGGATATGCTGTATTCCTCAACTTTCTTTTGAGTCAACTTCATTGACAATACTAACACCACCACAAACAACCACAGTTTATGCTTGAACAGAGCTATTTTGAGATCGGCATCAAAACTATTGTCTAAAGACCAAAGTTGGTCCTCGCTATGACAACGATCCACTGCCACTGCATTTTCATGGACGTGTCCTCCAGAAAATCACTCCTTAGGTACACAGCACACTGGCATCAATTGGAGGCCATGATGGATGAAGGAGGACTGCTTAATTAAACTTCCTCCAGCTGCTTCGGGCGTGAGCACGGCACATCTTCAAAAAGTCCACACCTGAGGCCAAGCTTATCAGTCCCTCCACATCTACGGCAAGAGCAAACACATGAGCAAACTGAGAGGTTTCAGTAGATTTTCCACTAATGCCCCCATTAAAATAAAGAACTCTTTTTCCTAAGTCTTGCTGTTTGTCGAGCTTTCATTTTAGCAGCAGGTCTCAGCGAGATCAAGATGTTTCCTGCATTAGGAGAGACCTGAGAACAAATTACGCGTAAACAATATCACAGAAGACTTTTATTCAATTTATTCATGCAAAGCAGTTGTCTCTCTCTCGCACGCTCACCAAATCTGACAGTAATTTAAATATTCATCAATGAATACAAGCAAGTGGAACAGGCTTATACTTGAGCGGAATGAGTTTTTCCGGCTCAAACACTTTGTTCCGTGGTGCAAAAAAGGAAAGAGCTCCGTCAGGTTTGTTGTTGCACCCCAGACAATTTCAAGTTAAAGAGTTTTCTGGACTTGACACACAGACAGTTTGGATTTGTGGCTTTCAGGTTGTGAGGTTAATATAGTAGTTTTAGCTTTTAGAGGTCTCAGCAACATCTCTCTTGGCATTTTTGGTTTTGTTAGTAGATGTTTCCCAGATTAAGAAGGATGGGGTAGGACTAGATAAATTACATTTAATATAAATTACATTTAAATGTGTGTATGTACACAACATGTCCATTACTTTCTCTCACTGTGACCTGAAGAATAATAATAGACAAAGAAACACAAACCTTGGGTGGGCAAGCAAATGTGCATGTGTCAGTGGCTTCAGCTGGAGCCAATCTCACTCCATCACAGGGCACATGCACACACCATTCACTGTCACACTCACTCGATTTAGAGTCTCCAATCCAATCCAATTGTAGCATCGAAAAGAAAACCCACACTGACGTGGGGAAAACATAGAAAGTCTGCACCCGGGGGCTCAAACCTTCTAGCCATACACTGACAGTGCTACTCAATGACCACAAAGCAAATGCTAGATAAAAAGAGTAGCTTAACAACATCGTAAGGAGGCTTGGGATCATGGGAATTATTTCCAATGTGACCCCCCACAGCATATTTTTCAATCATGAATGACCTGATAACAGATTTAAATGCGGTAACCCGTTTTACACAGGCAAAGCAGAGAGATGAAACGCCAGCGCCACAGGCTCCACGTTTGTCTTTATGAGCAAATTCAATCTATTTTTCCTCTTCATGTTCATCAACTTCACTTCACAGAAATCAACAAACACGCAAAAACATTTACTATTCCACTTACGTTGCAACGTGATGCCCTGTCATGAATTTTTGACAGCGACATAAATCAATATGCTGCACTGGGAGTCATAGTCCGTAAAATGACTTGGATTTCCCATGACTGCTGAGGAGCCTTGCCTCACGCTACCATAACAAACACACAGATGTTGACACTCGGGCTACATGGTGGCCAGCTGTTAACCCTGTCACCTCACAGCAAGAAGGTCCTGGGTTTGACTCCCACAGTCCAAAAAGATGTATGACTGGAGATTCATTGTGGCACCTATGTGTGATATGTGAGAGTGAATGGTGTGTGGGCTCTTTGATGGACTGGTGATATGTCTAAGGAGTGTCCCCCAACTTTGCCTTATGCACACTGGAGACTGGCTCCACCCCCATGCCACTGCTGGGTACTAAGCATTTAAGATAATAGATGGATAAATAGATGGATGTTGAATATCTTTTTTGTGGTTTGACAGCACAGCAACATATAAGGCTGAAGTTATTCAAATCTCTCTTTTTTCCACTAATTAAAATATAAACAACTACAACAGTTGTGACCACATTTGTACGTGTACGTCAGTTGAAAAGCGTTTTCGCTTCTTACGTGACAGAAAAAAGTGAAAAACAACTGACACAAAGTTTCTGAAATACTGACAAAGCTGTTTTTTATGACTCAGCTGAGGTCTGAACCCTCTGGCTCCATAACGTCCAATCCATTCCCACTGAGGAGGTGCCAAAGAATTTCTTTTGCAAGATGATTGATGATGACAAGCTACACCGAAGTCTGCCATTTTACAGCGTCGCCAACATATTTCACGACGTTGCAAACGATTTGCGCTCAGTTGCTGACAATATTTATGAGAAATTACTAACAATTCTCAGTTTATCACACTTTTTTGTTTTGTGTGGATGCTGCCCCGTACTCAAGCCAGCAGTGCCTGACCAGGAAAAGTGTTTAACCGTAGAAACGAAACAAAATGAACAACTGCAAGTACACATTCTCTAGTGGTGTTTCCACAGGCCAAACAAATGTTCAATCAGAGCTCTTATCGGTTCCAGAAATCACAGTGTGACAAGTGCAGCTGAAAGCAGCCTGCCAGCAGAGTGATGAGCGATCGGACGAGGCCTTGCTTCAGAGAGCAGGGGAAGACGACAGGCATAACAAGAGGAGACCTCTGCTGTTGATTTTATTAAAGTCATCGAGATATGGGCAAAAAAAAAGGAGGAATTTCCCATTTCCTGAGTGCCAATCCTGCTAGTTTGTGCCAGAGATCCTGCTCGTATTTATCGCCGCATATAAATAATCCAAATTGAGACTGACAGCCGGGTGGATATGCTTATGTTATTCACGGGCGAGGATCAGTTTATACATCTAAAAATATAGGACTTTAAAATAACACGCTGCTCGTCGTGTAGCCTGATTTTACCAGCAGTCGACATCTTGTTAGAGTAAAGTGAGATGGAAAATCAGTTATTGAGAAAATTGAGAAAATGACTCTGTATCACTTTAGCCCGTCGCACATTTGAAAATGAGTGTTTTGCTCAATAAAACAGCAATCTGTGCGGCCCGGCTGTTCCGCTGTGTGTCATGCATCACCGTGGACATAGCGACAATGTTAAGAGCAATCTGCTTTTATCCAAGGTTTATGTGCATTTCATCCTGTTTGTCCCTCACATCAGGCCGAGCCAGACCGATTGAATTAACATTCATGGATATGTGCTCAAGCATTTTATCTCCTCCACTCCGAGGGCAACAGTGAGGACGGACAGAGAGGACACAGACTCACGCTTTTGTTTTATGACGGGCATTAGTCCTGCTTCGCAGCCAGCGCTCCACGCTCGCCAAGGCAAGTCAACAATATAAACTGATTTTCTCCGAAGAAGGGAGTCTGATACCTTCTTTATTCCTAAATCAGACGAGTGGCGAGGGAAGGAATTACCTGCTGAGTGAGCTGAGATTTACAATGTACCAAAAACCTCCTGGAAAACAAGTGGATCGCAGCATGAAACCAGAGCACTCGACAAAGGTGTATTTTTACCTGATTGTGGAGGATGAAGAAGGCATGATCCCTGCAAATCTGCAGGGAACAAACATTATGGACAGATCTGAAAGTGAGAGAGTTTCACTGTCCAGAATCCTGTGTCAGTGCGCCTCACAGATGTCGAGACATTTTGCTAGACAAGTGAAAACTCATTCAAAATTCATCCACACAGACCTGAAAATGTCCTGAACTATGCACACCCAGAAATAAGAAGATATCCATGAGATACAGACGCCACTGTCCGAGTTATTTTGGCCTGCAGACTGGGACTCCTGAGGGTCAGTGGTTCAGTCCCCGAACCGACAGATTAAATCTTGAAAAGGATGTAACAGAGCAGAGCTTGCCCCTCGCTTAGTACCACCACAGAGATGCCCTTCAGCGAGGCTGTTAACCTCCATCTGCTCCAGCCGTCCACATCACACTCAGTTCTGTGAGTGTGCGAGATTGTGCCGAAGAGGAGCATCCTGAGACTAAAAGGAAACCTCCTCCTCCAATTTTGTTTACTGGTGACTAACCGAGATGCACGCGAGATTTTTTTTAGCTCCCTCTCCCAGCGCGCGTCTCACTTTGTCAGCATTCGAGTCGTCACAATTGGTTAAAACAAAATGGCTCGGCTCCACAGTCCAGAGAGCAGCTACGGGCATGATCTGGCCCTTATCACCGAGCACACGGCTCTGAGCTGGACGGGGATCAAGCACTTTTATTTGCCGTGCACAAACAAACCAGAGCGCAGCAACCCCACATACTAGCATGGCTCTTCCCGAAAAATTAACTCCGGTACTTAAGGTTAATGCTGTCTGCCAAGGTGGATGCAGATGGTCTCCAACATTTGAAAAAGAAATTACCACTGCATGGGAAACACTGAGCAGAGTTCATAGGAAGCTTTGCTGTTAGTGATTGTTTTTGCAGATGTCTTACACCACGCAACACCGCTGCTGATTTATAAACTGTGAATCTGCTGCATCTCATCTAAACAGATATAACAAGAATCAGGAAAGGTTGGTATAGTTAACTAGTCACACCAGAGTAAACACTTGCTTATTTACCCACTCAGCTACTCATCCTTTACTGCACCCACTTCTGCTTAGATTTAACAACAGGAATCTATGCGAGATGATAAATCGCATCTCACTCTCCCAGTATATTACGGCTTATTTTAACAACTCATACAAGATATCATCTGTCTTGCAGCATATTTCTAAAATTATCTGTTAGGGCACATTTGTCTCTTCATTACACCAAGTGGAGCGATGACAAGAACTGGGGGGGAGAGAGAAGTGACAAGGGTCAGTGGAGGGCCTTGAATCAGGGATTACTGCGGTTTGTGGTGAGCGTCTCAAGGTGTCCCCTGCAGTGTATCTAATGAGCTGAACTGCATTTTGTTCCATGCAATAAATGACAGTTTTACCAATAAGCAAGACCACTCTTGGCGCACTCATGGATTAGCACATCATATGTTGTCTTCATCATCATTAGAGAAATATCTGAGTCACTCAGAAAAACACTCAAAATACGCCTTCGGGCTAAGTGCTCTTACTTAATTACCGCCCACCTGTCAAACTCTAATGATAACTACATCTCCTTGCTCGCCCATAGAAACGCATGTTTCACTGCGACGTGGAGTGTCCTCAACTGATGTTATGTGTGTGTTGACCCGCTGACCGCACAGCGTGACATCCTCCGCAGCGACAGGGAACCCCCGGTCCACAGATGAGCCAACGGAGAATGGAGTGTTTGTTTGTGTGTGTGTGTGTGTGTGGTTATTGAGGGCTTATTAGCAGTTAGCACCCAGGTCAGATCCAAGAGAAAACAACCTAAGGAGAGTGAGCTAAAGCCATGCAGCTGTTTCATTACACAACGACACGTACCCCGAACAGCAATTAATTAACAACCTAGAGCCAGACGGCAAAGTCCTTTTGTTTTCCCCTCGGTCCTGACAACTCGCCTCTATACCGGCTCCAACAGCTGTCTGCCGGCGGGCCAATCTATACATGTGTGGGAGCTTACCCTGGGTGTGTAGTGCATTCACGTGTGTCGGCTTAAAATCTGAATTTACGTTCTCATCCGCACGTATTTCATGCTTTCCACGCTCCACGAGCTTACAAAACGTCTTAGGACGCATTTTCAAAATGGCTTCTGTAAACGGGGAGGGAAAAGTGGCCACAGGGTCACACAGCTTCAGCTCGGGGCAACAGTCAGGACCAGTGGGGCGGCAAATTAGGTATTGAATATTAGGCACTGTGAAAAGGTTGCTGTATTCAAAGGGAAAAAAAAAAAACAGCAGCAGCAGCAGTGGCTGCTCTGTTGTCACACACCATCATACGACCGGGGTCCAAGAAACGGAGAGTGAAGTGAACAATGTGACCTGAGTAAAACCATTCAGCCCCCGCTGAGGACCCTGCCATCTGTGACATTATAGGTCCCGCGTGGGCGGGTGGAGGGCCTGGCCTCCAGCTGAACTGGCAGTGCGTCCCGCCCAGCGTCATTTCCTCTGAAATGAGTTGAATTATCTAAAAAAAAAACAAAAATGCACAAGGAGTTTGTAACTTCCCGAGCTGTGAATACCGTTGAAGACGGCTAATTTGATCACTTCAGATTTTAAGCCAATTGAGTGTTCGCGCAATGTGGTATTTCTTTGATGTGCAGATTATCTCTTTCTGACGAATTGCATGTGTATGCCTGCGTGCGTGTGTATGTGTGTGCGTGCGTGCATGTCATCTCACTCTGTATTTCTGTTTTTCAAGCTGAGCGACTGTTTTCATCTGAATCTCATTGAGCTATTTTGGGTGCGAGCCACATTGCATGAGATACGGAGAGAAGGGATGTGAGGCGTAATTGTTCGCATCTTGAATTTATGATAAACACACTTTGAGCAGCCACTGAGTCATAGCTGACCCCCTTGATCCGTCTGGACTCGATTTCAGCAGAAATGTGGGCTGGAACATTTAGAGAACAAGGGGCATAGTATTTTATTAGATTCATCAGACGGAGCATTACTGCAGTCAGAGAGCTGAGCTGAGATGGTGGAGTTCTTTCAATTAGAGATAATGTGCAGCTTTGTTCCTGAACTCTTGCTACTCTATGGTAATTTAGCCCTGCTGAAATGGACTTGGGGCTCCCACTGTCATAATGCTCTCATTTTGGCCAAGGATACCGATGGCTGTATTGCTTGTTATTTACCACTGAACAATTCGATACTGTGTGGAACTTGTCCCGAGTCGAACCATAGAGTGAGATTCATTTTAACGGTGGGACAGAGATGGTTTTTGTTGGCCATTAAATGAACCCGTCTTTGATTAAACTTTCATGACATGTCAAGCATTCTTCAGATTCCCGTCAGTCAAAATATTGAGCTGGAAAGTGCCTCTGACTCGACGGCATCGGTCTTCATAGCTGCAATCTGGAGCCATCTTTCCTCAGACGTACTGCTATTTTCAACCGCACAAAGATACATCTCCTTCATGTACAGCCCTGCCGTTGAACAGATCTCAGCTGGCATGCACAGTCAGATAAATACTGAGCGTGTGGCAGAGACGGATTTCAGGCAAGG
Source organism: Karalla daura (assembly GCA_029224185.1). NCBI lineage: Eukaryota > Metazoa > Chordata > Actinopteri > Chaetodontiformes > Leiognathidae > Karalla > Karalla daura. The sequence goes on along the minus strand of CM055193.1, from coordinate 14,141,580 downwards.
TAGCCTACTGTAGTCACAAAAAGCTCCCCTCTTTTGTCATCCCGTGGTCTGCAGCCAAGAGGCTGACAAAAGCACTGGCAAATCCAAAAACGCAGCACATGGCGCAAACCCGAGTGCCAAAACCTCATTCTGACTCTTGCTCTTCAAGCCGCCTGCGTCCACGGTGAAGGGCCAAGCTTCTGCCACGACGCCGAAATGCGACTAAACAGCAATTAAGACATTTAAATCAACTAACAAGGCACCAACGTCAAAACACGACCCCATCCCCATTACCCATCTCTTTTAAAGGCGCGTGTGCACCCTCTAACGCAGTCCATTACTGTATGAGAGGCATCCTGCGGTGAACCCAGGCCACCGAGGCTCCTTCGTGCTCTGACGCAGCAGGGGCATTCGCCAAGTCACCGTGTCACCCTATTTCAGGGGAATATGTTCTGGCTAAGCATGGCTCAGGAGCAACGCGGTCATCCACTTATCACAGGGTCAGCGGTTCAGCCCCAGCGCCCCGAAGCTTACATGTCAAAGTGTCGCAGAGCAAGACACTGAATCCCCAACTGCCCCTGACGCTGTGACATCAGAGTACGTGGATGGTCGAGGCTCCGGGGCTGAGCAGACAGACTGCGCACGATAGCCTCTGCCACCAGCGTATGAATAGGTTAATGTGACTTGCGGAGGCGCTTTGAGCGGAAAAAAAGCACCACGCACCAACCAATCCATTTTACCACCGAGCGTGGCATTATATCTTCAGCCAATGTAAAAATTCACTCGACTTTTCATGCGAAGACGAGCTGATTTTGAGTCGGCGCTGTGGTGATAAACCTCCCTGTGTCGACAAACACACTCGCTCAGCAACTGATGTGCGACCCAGTCAGCAGAACTTATGTAGCCACGCAGCGCTGGACACTTACAGAGATATAAGGGACGGGCAAACGCTGTGGATTCAAACGTGTGCGATATAGGCGAATAGGCCTTGAGCGTCGATCAGACACGTCAGCGTTGCAGTCATACCTCTATCTGCAGGCATTCAGGAATATTTCCCGCGGGGAGACGTGTGCGAGTGTGACAAGGGAACGTTATTGAGGGAGAAATCTGTGCCACCAATTTCCCCCTCAAGACCCGATGTCAGAGCATCAGGAAATCCTGCTGGTGCCACTGCTGATCTGAGAGCAGCGGCCGAGATAAGGATGTCAAATAGCCCCGCGCATCATTTCGCCAAAGAGCAGTGGAGAAAAGCCTCTCGCTCTTCTATCTCATTGTGCGCTGACCCAACAGGGAGGTCCAGGGAGGCTCATTTACAACCCTGCTCGTGCAGATAAAACAATGCGTATTCTCACCTGCCCGCTGAATGTGACTCAGCTTTTATCAGCAGGGATCCTTGAAAAGGAGATGGGAGGCGCCAGGGTTTGAATGCTGAACGAGGAGCTGCAGGGATCATTTACAGCCAGTTGCCATACATCCACCACCTCCACCCCCCCATCACCCCTCCCCTCGGCCAGCCCCTTTCCCTGTCCCCTGATAGGTCGATGAATCATTCTGTCACACAGATAGTGACCCAATCTGCATGTAAGACCGTGTGGAGGAAATGTGAGGGAGAGGACAGGGCTCCTGCGGCACTGCAGATAGGCCACATCCACTGGCAGCCTTGTTAGAAAAAGGGAAATATGTGAGGAATGAGAAAAATCTCTCGACAAGTAAGAGCAAAATCAATCACTATGGGTGCATTAAAGGAGCTGACAGTTCTGGAAATATGCTTATTCGAATTCTAGCTGGGAGTTAGATGAGAAGATCGAACCCAATCACATATCTGTCTGTTATATTAGATATTAAGCTGCCAGCAGTGTCCAGTTAGCATGGCTTGGCAAAAAGTCTACAGGGAGGGAGGAGGGAGCAGTTGGTGGCTTTAGCAAACACTGACAAAGAGATTCCTCCGACCAGCACCTGTAAAGTGTATTAACAAGTTTAATCTCTTTTTCGATTCCACGCAAAGGCAGAGGTGTAAAAATGACACATCGCTGTGTGTGAGGTGAGGTCGCACCCCTCAGTGTTTCTACTTTATCTTCGGTTGCCAGGCAGGAAACAAGCAGTAAAATTGTGCCATTTGTCATTTTTAGACTCTGGTTATTGTCTTCATTTAACAACAGAGATAAAATTTTGTGCCTTGGTAGATTTTGTTGCATTCATGATTCTCCTTTCTCCCAAACTGCGTGCTAAGCTAAGCTAAGTAAATGCTCAAATGATGTGAAAGTGAGGTGGATTTTCAATTTTCTCATCTGACTCTCTGCTGAAAATAACTCTCAAAACATAAAAACCTCATCACGAATTCAAAGGTTTTTGCCGTAGCATTGTAGGCGTAACATCAAACATCTCCAACATGATGAAACGCACTGAAAATAATTTCACTCTTTCCGTACAGCAAAGTGGTGCCTAGCTCTGTGTTTTCCTCTCTGTGACCATCGCAAATCCTGTCCTCAAAGAAGCTAAAAAATCTGCTAGAGATCTCACAGCAAAAAAAAAAAAAAATTGCCATGTTTTTCTCCCCTTCCGAAGATTAAAGAGTGGTGAAAATGCCCCGTCAGCGCAGCAGGATGCTGTGACTGGTGACAGCGCCTGACCGTTTAACACTGATGCTCTCTGCCATCGTCTGCCAGCAACACACCAACAAAATGGGCCGAGGCCAGCACTGGGAAAGCTCCACTCTCACCTGGAGTGAGAAGATGACAGCGGCTGAGCAATCGCAACGATAGCCACGCTAATGTGTCCGAGGGGGGGAAAAAAAAGAAAAAACACTGACTCATACCCGGAGTCCGAGGCCATGTCACTTTGAACATACTTGTGCTTTGTGGTTTACTTAAGGATATGAGCAGAGTGGAGATATTTCCACCTAATGAAGCTGCGGGAAGTCGGAGAACAAGGGTGACAAGCGGTCACAGTCACTCATGCAACACGCTTTAGGAGGCTGCACAGTTAGAATAAGCCGCTTTTATTTCTCCTCTCCTCCTCTTCGAGTGGCTCCAGCATCTGGGCACCAGCTGCCTTCTTGGAGGGAGCCGAGAGGGGAAAAAAAAAAAAAGAAATAAGACTGGTGAACTTCAAAGCATCTCTCATTTTTTCTGGTTATGTATGAGAGACTCGGAGAGTATTTCTCAGTGTGAGAGCCAATGGGAGGGGCAGCCTGAGGTACGGACTTAATGAGGTTGCCAGAATGTTTTAGAGCTTGACCAAACAGAAAGAGAGAGAGAGAAGGACAAAAACAGAGAAAGGAAGCAAAACATCAAATAGTCCCTGGCACTCAGGACACTGGAGGAGAACACGTGTGCAGGTGTAGTACAGTAGGCACCCAGCTGTACATACATTTAATATGATCCTCTACTCGTGTGTTTGTTTACTACAGGCCGGAAACCTGAGTGATCATGTGACAGCTCTAAGTACAAACCACTGACTGTCCCTGAGAAACACAATACCAGAGACAAAAAGAAAAAGAAAATAATAAACGCGGCTCCTATTTTATGACTACTTCGGGACGACGAGGCCCCAGATGAGCAGATAATTCCCTTTGTGCGTAATGGGAAAATTAGGTTATATTTGGACTTGTTTTGAAACAGCGGATATGCACACCGGGCTACAAAACCTCAGGCTTTCAATGGCTGTTCAAAAATAACACCCAAACTATTCATAGTCTAGTTTGTTATAATGAATTGGAATTAAATAGGGGTGTAATGAAAACTGTGCTAATGACGAGCCTGGTGCCGAGCCACAGGAGTCAGCGTTAGGTAGAGAGAGGTACAGTCAGCCCAAGATAGGTTTTGTCCTTGGTGCTGTCACCTCGGTGCCGCCTGTGCTCCGTGTCCCATAAGAGACAGCAGAAAAAAAGAGCATCCTGCAGCACTTTATAAAATCCCCACCCACCGCTCTCTATACTTCTCAGCACAACTGTCAGCCTCTTTCAACGTCTGAGTCCTCTCTGTGAAAAGATAAAGAGCACCGTTGGGCTCGTCTCCCTCCAACTGCAGATGCAAACAAAGCAGAGCTGAGGTGTTTCGCTTTTTTTTCTTCTTCTTCTTCTTTTTTTCTTTTGGCTCCACCTGTTTGTTTCTCATCGCTCTGGGAGGCTTGCGAGAGATGACGGCGTGGCCGGAGGGGTAAGCAGAGCATCTGTCAGCAGGGCAGCCTCCTGGACACTCTCCAGGAAAGAGGTACTACACCCACCAGGCGAGCTAAATGAGGCATGATCAATGAGAATAATCTAGATCCAGAGCTGCAAACCAACCAACCACCGCCACCCCCCTCCCTTCTAAAAACAGTGCCTGATGTGGAACCAGAACAGATTGCACGTTAAATTGCGTGAAGGTAGCTGAATCCTGTGGCAGATCCCTACCCAGAAGGACGTACAGTATTCCCTTCACGGCGGCTTATGAATTAGCTGGGGGGAGAAAAGTTTGGGACCACACATGCACACGGCACCTGGATTACAGTAAAACTGACAAACACCAAGCCTGTGAAAATCCCCAACTACAGCAACGACCCACGCCGCCCTGTTAACTCCATCCCAGACTCATCAATGTATAGAGAGAGAGAGAGAGAGAGAGAGAGTTGAAAAATCACCCTTACCAGCACTACCGCAATTCCGTAATCCTGTTCTCCACAACAAGCTAACCCATTCACCAAAGAGGCACTTAGGGTTAATGTTACAATGCCTTAATAACGTCCCTCGACCGCTCTCCCATCAGCAGCAGAAACTGCAGTCCTCCTCGCACTGTCTCCACTGCAGCACTACTTGTTCTCCCACACACACACACACATGCACACGCACACACACGCTCACACACACACGCGTGCTCACTCATTCTCTCTGTGACTACCCCCACCTCTGTTTCTCTCAATCCCCTCCTCCTCCTCCTCCTCCTCACTCTCTCCACTCTTTCTATCTCTGTCACTGAAAGGATCCCCCCTCCTCCTCTCTCTCTCTTCTCTGTCTTTCTCTCCTTTCCTCTCCCTTCCCCTTTTTCGCTTTCTCTCCATCTTTCTCCATCTCTCTCTCTCCCCTCAATCCGCCCCGGCTCCTTCACTCTACACTCCGCCGGCTGATTTGTGATGCCGCTCACAAGGTGCTGCATGCAGCAATATGTGGTGCCCCCCCACCTACATCTGCGGTCCTACGCATAGAGAGAGAGAAAAAGGAGTGTAGGGGGTGGGGGGGTGTTGGGGGTGTGGGGGAGGGGGGGGTTGGGGTGTGGGGGGGGTAGTCCAGATGCATCCGACCTCGGCACCCACACCCTTGTTCAAGCAGAACCGCTGCTCGAGGTGATGGAGGGGAGGGGTGGAGGTGGAGGGGGGGAGACTGAATACATTGCAGAGCTGACAAGGCTGCAACTGCATGAAAAAAAGAGTGGATTGTGAATAAATAAACAGAGTGGAGAAAAAGCCACTGTACTGTAGATGAGACCTCTAGATAATAGGACAAAGACAAGCAGAAGCCTGTCATTTGCCGTGTGCTTACCGCAGCAGTAGACTGCTGCTGGATCTCTTCTTGCTCTTGCCATCTCAAGCCATTTATCTGAATTATGTCTCTGGACTTGCACCACTCCCACTGTCATCAAGGAAGAATTTAATCCTGCAACAGAGACTAACAGGGTATGGTGTGTGTGTGTGTGTGTGTGTGTGTGTGTGTGTGTGTGTGTGTGTGTGTGTGTAAGGGAATGGATTTTGTAAGAATTTAAAAACCTTTCGCTGACCAACATGTTTTTTTGTTGTTGTTTTCTTTTTCAGACCACCACATGTAAGCACCTGAAGCTTATGGACGACAGGGTTTCAACTACAATCCTTGCAAAAAACGAAAAAAGAAATATCAGAAAAATAAATTCTGATCCAGAATTACTTGCCTTACAGTCACAATCGAAGCCCTTTAACTTACAGCGGCTTTTTCCACCCTTACAGATGTCATACTACTGTGTAAATCAGCTTGTTTAATGACAAGATGTGACGCACTTCTTCGCTTAACACCAACACTGGACCAGACAGTTTGGAGCCCTCCGGGTATTACCGCGTGTCACCGAGAATTATCATCGTCCCCTAAGTGAATCGCCCTTCTTATTGGCCAGCAATGAGCACTCGAACAAGAAATCAATAAAGTCTCAATCAGTAAAAATTGGAAAAAAGGAGAGAGAGAGAGAGAGAGAGATGGAAAGAGAGAGAGATGGCTTTTTGCAATCTCAAAACATACAACTGTAGGGGTGGGAGTGCAATTTGTTACCTGTCTGTGGCAATATGATTTCTAAGCTTTGTGTTCAGGCAGTAATGTATGTTTTACCTGGTTTTGAATTAGACGTGATCTGGTAATTATAGGGGGAGGTGAAACTGCCACAATATTACATTACATGAAGAAAGATGAGATAAGAACAACTCTGCACATTAAGTACAAATCCAATGTGAACATAAAAAGCAACAATAGGTGTTGCAATACCCTGTTATTTCTCTGTCCTGTCAGAGGGGTCAAGCTTATTTCTCTATCCGACAGACTTAAATCCTAAAAACATAAAATCCTGACAAAAATAAAACAATAACAAAATGTGGATTTCCTGGACATTATAGCTCCAAGGAGCATAAGTGGTGCATTTGCACATGGCTATTTTCTGCTGCCTATTGATTCACATTCAATTTGAAGCAGGTATTTCACTGCACCGGGGACGGTGAACGTCAGCCTGACTCAAGACTCAAATCCATCACACACAGGGAACATGTCACCCAGCACAATGCTGCGGCTCATCGCTGTGTTTTAATTCATTTTGGAGGTGGGGGGACAAATATAAAGCTTTGCATTTTAAGGAAAAACCTCATCTTTTTTCCTTTAGCCGACACAGATTGTTGGAGCTATTATTTCCTCGTTACTTTAAGGGTTGCCAGCCAGGAACTTGCCCAACACAAGTTGTCTCATCACACCATCAAAAGCAGAAAAGAACCCAGCATCACAGAAGATCTACGCCTTGAACATAGCTCAAATTGCTCAGATGAAAATATAGTAGACTTTTCCTCGCATCAACATCCACAGACACTGTTGTGAAACTGTTAAGAGAGGGACAGACTCTTGGCAGCTGATGAGATGAACAATCTGTCGATCACCGTCCAACTTGGACGAGATCAACAAACCATATGATGTAGCAGTGGGTTACCAATCGGCCGGGCAGTGGAAACATCACGTCCGCTGAGAAATGGCTTCATTGCGTTTCTTCGCTCTTCTCTGAGTGAAGCAATGCCCCCCCGGTTCTGATGCAACAGCTGCTGCAACTGAGCTAACGTCTTTAGGAGCTGTCACTTCTCTGCTGTCATCTGATGTGAACCAAGCTAAAGCTGCCAGGAAAACCTTATAGGTAAAAAAATACACAATACGAGTGCAAGGCAACATGGTTCATCTGCCTCCACCATCTCTCTCCCGTAAGCAGATCTAGCTTCATGACAAAGTGACTCATGTCCCACAATGCATTTTGTCCAACTGGTTATACAAGTATTTCACAGCAGATTTGTGCCACGAATGCACGAAATACGACGAAACTCCAATTCTGAGAAGCCTAGATATCAGAGCGCTAAATTAATACAATTTGTACAGACCCAGTATTGCGAAAAATGCAGTACACGAATAAAACTGTTAGAAAGACTTGCTTGACATCTTTGTCGGCGTTCATATTGAAAGAACAGCTCCCCAAGACTATCTGATCTGATGAAGGTTTGATGCCTCATTTGAACAACAACACAAATGCACATTTATGAGTACAATAAACTGATAGAGATCCAGCATCTAAGTGGTCTTCCCAAAGCTTTGCTCTACTGGTTCTTGGCACCAATCAGGAGCAATATAAAAAACATTGACTCAAATCCATCCCATACAACGGCCAACTTTCCCCTTTAATTTTAAAGTGGGCATCTAGTTCTAAACACACTGTACTCATCTTAATCGGTATGACGAGAGGAGGGGACATAACTCCTGCACGTGTACAGTATACTGTAAGTCTGTATAGTAAGAGTCACCTTTCAAGCCTCTGTATTGTTTTTGCACAGAGTGAAAGTAAAAACAGCTTTCTGCCTCGGTCTGGACCCAGCTGCCATCGCCAGCGTGGTGCGACATTTAATCCTCGCTGCTGAATCTATGAAAAGCTCGCCTGCAGAAGGGTGTATTCCTGCGCTATTTTCCACATTGGAAGAGTCATCTTACTCAGCCCAGTGCCCTGAAACCCAGGCAGGTCTAATTCAGTGTCTGAGTGGGAACAGGCTATTGATCCAAATGAGATTCATGGCATGCTGGGTAAACCCGGGGAGAGCGGCACTGGCACCTGTCCCGCGTGACACGAAAACACAGAGGCCTAACGATTTGTAGCCGCAGATGACAAGTATGAATGGCCGCGCTGTGGTTTTATGCTGTGTGACTACGGCTCCGGCAGACCTCAGATACGCCGAGAATCCAGTAATCATCGGCACCATTTCATTGAGCAAAATGAAAAACTCACAGACCTCACTTTGAACTAAACAGGCCAAGTCTCCGGAGAGATTCAGTGCAACTTGGAATACATATTTAATAAGGCATGCGTGATGTGCTGCCTGTATTAACGCTGTGCAGTCAATGGCTCTGGGAAGCCATTAAAATGCAGCGCCCGGCCCACCGTTTTTTACACAAAAATCACATGTAACACCATGTGTTTTCCAGTGCAAGGATTTCAGCCGCACAGCTGTGGTTTTACAAGCTTGGTACCTCAGATCCAGAGCTGATTTTATTTTTTAACTAGAGCAGAGCAGAAATAGGAAAGCACGACGGACGGCAAAGAAAAGAGAAAGACTCAGCTGGAGACAAAATAATAGGATATTGATCCAAACGCTCCACATGCATAAAAAAAATAGATGCAGAGCGCATGCATGACAATCGACTCCATCTTCTTTATTATTGAGAGAAGTTGCAGGATTTATATCTGTACTGGCCTTAAGCAGGAGGCAGCAGAGCTGTGCTGTCGCCGATCTCCAGATCTTTTTAGCCAGCGCCGCCTTTTGTGTATGTTGGTAAATGTGCAACGCTGCTACCGGCGGTCGGGGATTAGATCTGAAGCCGGGTCTGTGCTGGGATGCAGTACCGCAGATATGATGAGGCGCAATAACGCCTCTCTCGCTTTGTGAGGGGAGATTTAGGAAGTCGTGATTTACATTTTACTCCATTTTCTCTGAATTTTGTTGAGTGACAGCAAAAGTAAGCCAGATAGATTTGGTAATTCTGATGCGTCAGTTGTGTTCAAAGCTATTTTATCTCAGAGACAGATGGTCGTTGATATCGGAGACCTTGTCGGTTTTAAATATTTCATGTAACATATACAAATGTTGAAGCACAGTGTTTCAGAGGTGAGTGCTTTCATGCTAATTCTCATTTTTATGCACAATACAAACTGTTGTTCTAACCCCGGATTCTGCCTAAGCATCTTTCAGCTGATTGTTTTGGTTCATTTGGACCATTCGTTGTGTTATTTTTGCTCAACATCAAAACAGCAGGCAGACAAAGATGTCAACAAGCTGAAGAGAGCGGCGCATTATGTAGCAGCTTGTAACTGACTCAATGTTACATTTTAATTTGGTCGGCAGACAAACAACTGCTCGTGATAATGATGCTTCATCTTCGCCTCTGCATGCACTAACGGGACTGCTGCTGAATTCACATGTTTACAGTTCGCCCGTAACCTTAAGAAGGGGAAATTCATGTGCATTGCTTGTTTCATCTGCCTCCCCAGTGACTGAAAAAAATGTGTCAGTTGCAGGTTTAAAAGTTGTTTATGTTTCATCCTCTTAAGATAGAAAGACTTGCTCATCATGGCGCCTCGCTCTAGACCACATAAAGCAGAATTTATGTGCCTTCCCCCAGTTGCTAGGAAAAACTACATCTCTGTCGTAAGGGAAAAATATATATATATATAGCGCCACTATGAATTTATTAAGAGCTACAGCCTCTAATGGTGCTGCATATTCAAATAACTAATTGTGCGCCGCCAGTCCCTAGGGCGTGAATTCTCATTCGGTGGATGTGAAGCTGATCAATGTTAATAACGACGCGGCTGACACAGGGCAGCCAGGGCTGAATAATGGCAGATGGCTGCAGCGGCTTGAAAGTGGCGGCCGGCGAGCGTCCTCCCAGGCGTGGCTATTGTCCGCTGGGGGGTTTATTAGCTTTTCCTGCAGCCGCCCCGGAGGCACTGGAGCTTCCATCACTCACGGAGATGACTCTGATTAATCAGCTGAGTGCCGGACTGCGCAGGGCTACGACGTAGATGGGCGCACGCAGAAAGAGCCGATCCTCGCAGTAAATCAGGCTTGTTCACAGTGGGCTGAACCTTCGTCCCATGCCACGCCTTTTCCTGTCGGCTACACGCTGCAGTGGGCCCCCCCCCCACCTCCCCTGGCACGCTCCACACTTCTCCGAGAGCAGATGGGAGAGCGGGGAAAACCCAACACAAGACATCTCACGCTGACATCTAGCGGAGTCCAGATCACAAGATTATGCAACGCTGCTATCTGTTAACACATGGCGCAGCGCTCACATGTTTGCTAGACTCGAAGAGCTTAAGTCGCATTCACTCCCAATCACTCCCATTCATTTACTGGTGGCAGAAGACGCCATACGTGCTCCCTCTGCTCAGGCCGTAGCTTTAACAATACACACAGCAGCACTTTGGGACTCGGTATCTTCTCCAATGGTACTTTGACATGTAGGCCGCAGGGCCTGGGATCGAACCGCTGACCTTTCTAAGAGTGGATGACTGTGCTGCCCCTGAGCCGTGTTTAACCCCAACATATTTCCCTAAAATAGGCCAACATGGTGGCTTGGTGATGTGGAAGAAAATGTACCATGCATGTTCTTCAGATTCTTTTTACTGGTTCTTACATTGATCATCAAATTGCTCCATGTGAATTCTTACAAGCAGACAGCAATGAATCGAAGGGTTTCAGTAAAGGTGCCCGATTGTAATATTTGTGTGGGACCTTCATCATTGACTGGGAACATCTGGTATAAAGTTTTGCTCAGTAAGTTGACTGGCAGACAATACTTTGCTGCCATGTTGTAAGAGTCTGTCACCACTGTGTGGTCAATAAAACTAATCGAGTCAGCCACAAAGATTATTTCTCTTTTTCATTGTAATTAAGACTTTAATTTGACTCCTAGAGAGCCTTTCTGTGTGAGGCTAGGATGCTCTCCCTATGTCTAGATGGGTCTCTATGGGCGGCTTCCAAAATCATGCATGCTTAGGTAGATTGGGACTCTAATTAGTCTAGATTTTGTGAGAGTGAGTGAATGGTCTGCGTCCTGTCCAAGATGCATTCCCAGCCTTCGTCCTACTGTATGTGTGCTGGGAGAGGCTCCACCAGACCTACGTGACACTGGTTAGGTGTACAGCCAGCCGAGACAGCGGATGGATGGTTATCCCCCTGAAATAATTTGGTCTGAAGTCTGAACAACTCCATTCCTCAGGAAGCACTGACATCTGCAAAGCAATTAGTGATAATCAACGGAGTTGTCCTCTCAGGGTGTTCAGAGGTTCCCCCTGCAGCTCATCAGAGTGTTATATTACTGGGCTGTTTCAGGGAGCATCCAGCCGTGGACAGTGGGCCATCTGGGCTGCGCCTGCAGTGGACAGTAAGGGAGCGGAGGCGAGGCCTGATCTCTCAGACGACGAGGAATGGCTGATGTTTCTGTGGAGCAGAGCTGCAGAGGTTGGAGGCATCCAACAATGTGCAGCGATCTGTCTCCTCTTAAAGAGGACGGTCACGGCAATGACACTGGTCCGCTCTGATGAAGTGGAGAGCCTCCTTCCAACCCCCACCCACCCCCGCTCCTCTGCACCCTCCTCCGCTTTCCTTCTCTATCTCACAACCTTCGAGTTTGCAGCGTTGGCACAGCGCCGCGACTCTGGCTCGGGATACTTACAGCCGAATCTTCAACCTCGGAAAAGTGGCCGCAGGTAATCACAGTGAAGACGTTGCCAGACCCTGAAAGAGAGAGACAGTGTGAGCTCACATTGTTGGACGACACAGGTGAAAGCTCATTTCAGTGGGATCCAAAGCATTAAGTGCACCTGCTGTGAAAAGCATTTCTGAACAAAAAATAAAAAAGATAGCAAAGATAAGAGAAGGAAACGAGACTTGAAACCTGGACGCTGCACAGCATGTTCGTAGAAGAAGTAAAAAAAAAATAAGAAAACGTATCTGAGCCAAGAGAGAAATCTTATTGATAGCTGTCCCCTTCTCGTGTAAACAGGCTGATATATGCCCGGAGGCAGCGGTTTTTGATCCACAAAGCTGCAGGACGAATGAATTATCACTGACAGCCTCCCATTGCACACTGCGGCTTCACCGGTTATTGAATTAAATCATTTTCATTCCCAAAGTATTGCTGTAATGAGTCTCCCTTATTGAAAGCTGGCCGTGAATCATCGGGAGCTCAGAGCGCAGGAAACAGATCCCCAAAATGTGATTTTGAAGTTTTCTGTCACAGAGGCAGTGTTTATCTCTAAAGATGAGTTCTTAAGCCATTTATAAATACTGTCGGCACATCGAGGTGATGCACTGACACCAAGTTGCAGATGACAAATGAACTGCACAACACTAATGGCTCAGCTAGACAAATAATGTGTGATCAAAGCTGCAGATTCTTTTCATTTTCATAGTTTAAAAATAAAGCCTCTAATGAAATTACAAACCTCTTTGTCTCATAAATTAAGATTTGTCTATAGTCATTTATTAGATTGAATATTGAACTCACTAACTCAGAGCATTGATTAATCATTTACTAATTTATGTGAGAAGCAAGCCAGAAAATAACATTTAATAATCATCATCATCCCTCACATATTCAAATGTTAAATGAACTGTTTGATTTTGAGCAATTATCTTATTCTGCTAAGAGTTAAACAAATAATAGATGCATCTGGTGAGATCGGCTTAGCATAATAATAACTCCAAAGCCGGGGAAACACCTTCCTTGGCTCTGCCAGAATAGTAAAACAAAGCTAGTAAAAGGATAATACGAGGTGATAAAATCAATCTGTGAGTTATGTCATCTCTTTTTTTAACCTTTGGACAGAGCCAAGAGCCGTCTCCCTCCGGTACGGGAGCATCTTGCTAAGCTAAGCTCCAGGTGCTAACTTCATCATGACGGAACAGATATCAGAGTGGTATCGATCCTCTTATCGAACTGTGGCCAAGAAAGCAAATGCGTGCTTCTCCCTGAATGTCGAGCAATTGCTTTAAGGCACAACACTCAGATCTAAGTCACTGTCTGGGCCGCGTCAGCTGATGAGGGGATCAAAGAGTTTTTATGATCAGTCAGACTGTCCGTGTTCAAACGCAGACGTTTTATTTGTGACCCATTTTCATTTACCTATTTTCTTTCTTTTCTTTTTTTATTCCCCCAAAACAATCAATTTCATGACTGGCTGGACTTAATTGCTTTATTGTAATTGTATCATGAAAGAGATCCACGGGGAGAGATAACCAACTTCAATTTCTGCTCTTCACTGAAGGAAAACCGTTCACTCAATTTGAGCAGCTTTTCTCAATTGTTTCTATTATACATCGACTTCATTTTTCATTACATATACCTGAAGCAACTTTATTCCCTCCCCACATCGCTGCGCCTACTGAAATGTCCTTGACATCAAATACATCACATGGCACGTGCCTATGCTACAATCTCCGCACTGAAAACAAACAGTGACACAATGAAAGAAATCGCCTCCTCTATCACGTGTCGGTGACCTTTTTACTTCCAGCACAAGCGACTGACGGCATTTCCAGACATTAGCGGCAGAAACATAATTTCATGCTACGCGGGAGGATCGCGGACCAGTGGGGACTCTTTAAGGGCTTCCCCCCACACCCGCAGTCCTCATAGAGACGCTACGAAAACTGTCAACGGCGGTCGTTTGCAGGAGGCTGAGAGGCCGCGGTGACGCGGAGGAGGAGGTGAAGCGTTGCTCCGACGCCGCCTGGCGCTGCGGCACCCCCAGCAATACGAGTGGCATTTCATTCACACGGAAAAGGTCAAACGACAAGGACGGAATTCAGAATCAAAAGACAGAAACGATCCATCACACACGATTTGAATCTCGATCCTAAAGCGCCCCGGCCCGTCGTGTACTCATATAATAACCTCTTAACGGCAGGGGAGACGCCTTATCTGCGGCGAGAACGCACGTGAGGTCACGCCGCGCTCGGGCAAAAGAAAACGGATCTTGAAAGATCATAAATTGGCTAGCTGATAGGGGCGACGGGCCCAAATGTGCAGATTCCCAGATACAATCACGTTAAAGGGAATTGCCTCTTGGTGAACATAATTGGATCTTTCCCGCACCTATTTATGTGCCCGAGGGACTGTGCAGACCAAAAAAAAAAGGGAAAAAAACGAAAAGGGCCGTAATGAAGCTTCGCCCTTTGGGTTTCATTTCAAGTCCACGTTGTTGAACTATGCTGGCAGGGAAGTCATATCACAATGAACATTGATAAGTAAAATCATTAATGCAGGTGTCGCTGGATGCAAAGGAATTCCCAGACTCGTAGAAGGAATCGTAGATGACGAAGTGGCTCTAACAGGTCGGAATAAGCCACAACGTGCCCTTGGCAAAAACCTGAACTATGAGCTGACAGATAAATATTTATTTTGGGGAAAATACCGACAGAACATTTTCAGCTATTACATTTTTGTTGTATTATTCGAAATACTTAAATACTGTCAAAATTTTGTACGCTCAAATTTCTGTAAAGGCTTTATACATATATATACATATAATACATTGGCTACTGTGGTAGTCTGTAACAGTAACCTGACCATCTAATCACAGCCCCTGCTAAAATGGGAAGTTTTTCATTTTGTTTCCTTACTGTACCAAAAGTGAAGCAAACCGTGACCCTAAAACCAAGGTATGTACCAGAACCATGATTTTTTGGCATACAGCTACACTCCTCATGTCTGTATTCACCATTTTCTCACATTATTCGCTGTTCTGAAGTGGGCGGAGCCACAGTCAAAAAAGGCGCAGTTGACAGTTAGTATAAACTCTTATATCAAATACGATATGCTTGCTTATTTATCCATACATTAATATGAAGCCATATTTTGCTGCATTGCTGCACAATACTAAAGTCATTGGGTCTTCAGGTTACCCTCATTGACAATTCTTGCTAGAAGTTTCCCTACAGTTAACATCAAGGCATTGTCATCTCCACCGCATTATCATATCATTCTCTCATCTTCCATTTCGTAACATCGAGTTCATGGTGTTGAGTCTTTTTAAGAGAAGATCTGTCCAAGCCGGCGGCTGGTTTTATTGACTCTGGCCATGACTCTGAGCTTGTCTCATTGATTAAACAAGTCGTTCGGAGACTTGAAATAAAGCTTTCCACTGATATTCCAAACTGCTGAAATCAAACCGCCGTCCAAGAGAAACCACATCCTCCCGATTTATTCTGCCTCTTATTCTGGAATTGATCTCTGTTTGATGAGGAGGACCGGTGTAGTCCAAACAAGTGGAGAAGTCGCTCGGCACCCAACTACAGAGCCTTTTCCGGTCTTTAACAAGATTACTGTGCAGCCTCTAAGACAGCACTTGAATGGCTGAACCCTCGAGGATCCCATGTTTTCTTTTGCTCTCTCTCTCTCTCTCTCTCTCTCTCTTTCACTCTCTGGCTGTGTCTGTCTCCAAGACACGTGGCTCTCCATGACTGCTGCTCGCACTCAGACATAGGAGGAGGGATTCATGTGGGGCCGAGGGAGCCTACAGGAGACTTTTGGGGGGCTCTCAGCTGCCCTGCGCTCTCTGGAGCGTAGCGTATGAACACTGGGAGATGGTGCATGTGTGAGCGAGGAGCTTTCCACGCAGGAGGGATCTGGCCCAAATTTAATCTCTCTATTGTGAGGATGGAGGGTTAGGAGAAGGAAGGAGAAAAAAAAAAAAAAAAAAAAAAAAAAGGGCTGCGCCTGCTGAAATCCCACTGGCAGTGCTGCAATGCAGGGGTTTAACATAGAGCCTGGCAGGCAGGCGAGCACATTAAAGAACTGGCCCCGTGATGACACACAATATGCACATTTCCACACAGACACAAGTACACACAGGTGGATGAATGGATGCAAACACACCCACAAAAGCCCATTTGAGCTGAAATGCCTCCATAAAGAGTCCCTGACAGCAGAAAGAGTGATTTCTACATCATAAAATCTTGTGACGCCTACGCAGAGGTTTATGGAGCTGCTCCTTTCTTCTCTAAAACATGCGTCATATCTCAGCGCCCAGGTAGGTCAGGAGTTCCCAACACCCTGAAGAATAATCTTGAAGAAAGTAGAAAACGAATAAGGCCAGAAAATATTCTTACATATTTTGAATCTACTCTCAATCTGTGCTTCTATCTCACGATTTTCCCTATTTAATTTGTATTATTGAATATATCATAAAAATAGTCCAAATCTGTACATGCTTAGGCCGATTGGAGACTGTAGATTGCCTCTATGTGAGTGTGAGAGTGAGCAGTGTGTGTGTGTCCTGTGATGGACAAGACTGATCCAGGGTGTATTCTCTGCCTTTGCCCCAAGTACATTGGGATAGGCGACGACATGGGTAAGATAATGGACGGACACATGGATGGATGGATGGATGGATGGATGGATGGATGGATGGATAAAAAATGAGACCGACGCAGTCCAGCGCTTTGATAGGGTAGTTTTTGATCTTGTAAATAAGCTGCTATGTACTTGGGAAAACAAGGTCATTGTGAAAGTACAAAAAGTCTTACATAGAAACAGAAACTGTTTTGCATGTGTGGTACGTCCCAGAAAATCCTATTTATCAAGAAAATCCTATTTATCCTATTTATCAAGACTTCACAAAAGGACAAGCATATGGATTGGAGCATGATTCATGCCCTGCACGATTCAAAAAGTAGTAAGAAGAAGAAACGTTTCCATGAGCAGTGACCAAAACCTTGAGAAAACATTGTGTACAGACACAGTCCTAATATTCACAGTAGGAAGCTGCTCCTGATGGTGAAAATTGCTCTTATTTACAGCCTTTAATGGTTGTTTGAGGGATTTGAGTGTTGAAAGTTTTCCACAGTGAGCGACTTGCACTGTTTGTTTGAATATAAATGACAGTGGAGGCAGCCGTGGGCTTTGCTGTTAGTCCACACGGTTTCTCGGGGTGTGAGAGGTGAGCAGCGTGATGGGTGGCTGCTTACATGACAGATTGCTGACTGTGGGAGTCTTTTACAGTCAGCAGAAACGGGCAATTGATGACACGCTGTGATCCAGCCTGCACAGAGGCGAGAGAGCGAGAAAAAAGCGTCGCTGTCCGTCGGAAATTTACCAACTTTCACTCGAATTTAAATCAGAGTGAGGGGCGGTCATTTACCACGGATGCTGAACAAGCAGAATAGGAAAAGCGATGTTTCTGTTTATGTTCAGCCTCCTGCGAATTCATCGCAGGTGACGGCCTTGCATCGCTGGACCGACTGTGAGTCCGCCAAAACCGTGCTGTTGTCGAGTCGGCCCAGAAGGGATGTCGCTGAGTCACAAAGATGCAAAACACCACACGCAACATTAAGTCTGAAATCAGAGGACAACTATCCACCATTTTAGCTGGGCACTGTTTACAACTTCCACCTTTGAGCGGCACACACACATCATTCACTCTTACAGTACTTGGGGCTGTCTGGAGTCTCCGATCGACCAAAACGTGCATATTTTTAGACTGTGGGAGGAAACCGGTGTTATCAGAAACAAACCCATGTCTGTATGGCTCAGGAGTAGAACCCAGGTTGTGTCACCTTCCTTAATAGTTAAGTGAGTATAGTGAGTTGCTGTCCCATTACCCTTATCTACTCTATGCATTATATACACTATTTATTGATTTATTCTGCACTTATTGTACACACACAAACACATACGTACTTATGCTTACTATACTTATACAACAAAGTAGTTAGTGTATCTGTATATTTTGTGTACTTCTATCGCTGTCCTGTGCTGCTAATTTATGCTATTGACCTAGTTTGTTTTTGCACCTAAGGCCAAAACAAATTCCTTGTAGCTCTAAGTTTGATAACTATGCCTATATATTCAACTCTGGTTGTGATTTTGATTATAATTTTCCTTGTACTTGCACTTTTCGGCAATAAATTCTTATTTGTTGAGTTTACTGGGAGGCTTGCTTTGACGCCGTTTTCTGCTATAAAAACAAATAGTGTATCATATATTTTCATATGGAACTAGAAGAGTGGAAACGTCCATGCATGATTTATATTTGCTATCTCTGAATTTCCTCCCAGGCTCAGAGGCCAAACGC
Organism: Karalla daura; assembly: GCA_029224185.1. Lineage (NCBI taxonomy): Eukaryota > Metazoa > Chordata > Actinopteri > Chaetodontiformes > Leiognathidae > Karalla > Karalla daura. The sequence goes on along the minus strand of CM055193.1, from coordinate 14,123,236 downwards.
TGCCTCCTCCATTTCTTGCATTTCGCCCGCTCCATAGCTGTGCACCGGCTCGCAAGGCGGGGGCAGGATAAATGATAAAGGACCATGATCCAACACCCCGAAGCAGAGATCCAGCCGTGATAATTTGAGACTATCGTGCATTAGGTCTGGCAGAGATCTTATTCAATTTAGGGGAGCAGGTTAAAAACAACTGTGTTGGGTAACAGATCTATCTCAGTTAAATTTAAAATGGCTGCATCAAATCAATTTCAATGTCCCACCCAGCAGCATTTAAAAAGTAATTGCTCCATCAACCTCATGACACAGCATAAACACCAACAAGAAAGATTTAGCTGCGCCGCCGTGTTTTCTTTTTTCTTTTTACAGCTTTTAGGAAAACGATGATCTTTACTTCACTTATTCGATACGAGCGCTATCCTTCACGAAGCCACTGTCCATAAATCCTGGTAGAGAGCGGCCACTCCCCCCCCCCGGCTACCTGCCTCACGGGGACACAAGACCTGTGTTTATGTGCAGAAATAAGGCAATTCATCATCCAGTCCCAGAGAAATGGTCAACGGCAGGGACGAGACGGTACACAATTCCAGATTAATTGCTTCCCTCTGTGGCTGCGCAGTGAATGAAACATAACACTACAAACCGCACTCGACGCAGAGAGACATTAAATATTATTAAGAGTAATGAAATGTATCAATTTACTGTCTGCTAAGATTGCATACATCCAAAAGACGCAATGACAGATCTAATTGCACGATGCACTCCTTGGGTTAACAGCTTATTATCTCGATGTAAATAATTGGCTCGCTGCGACGGAGGAGGACAATCGCCGCAAAAGACAGATAGAAAAGGGGAGGAAACGCTCGAAAGAAGCCTTCAGACTTCAATGTCTCTGAATTACATGCTTCCCGAGAGCTGTGTGGTGCTAGACAAACAACCAACTCCCCAGGGGAGCCAACAAACTCTTATAAATGTCAAATAGGTTTTTTAGAAACGTCCCCAGAAAGCCACTATTTCTTTTGGACAGGGCCTCTAAAGATAATAAAGCATTTTACCTATCAAGGTCTGTCTGGAGCCGCAGGACTGAGCCATCCCCATGCTGTTTGCTGAGCCCTACATTTCTTTTCAAAACCGCCATAATTTGTCATTATGTCACAATTGAATTTTAAGACGTGGGGATCTGAAATGGCGGAGCGTGTCCTCTCAGGACACCACAGAAGTGATCGTCTGGTCCGAGGAGGATGGACGCGCTCTTTTGTGTAGCGGTCAAAGGTATTGTAGGACAAACGATAGACAAGCCGCAAGTGGAAAGCCGAGTGTCTGCTCCTGGGGATCATTCACCTTCACTTCGTCAGTGAACTCCATTACAAGGCAGGCCCAAATCTTCAGCAACCACCGCACCATTAGTCAAACACAGATTGAGTGTGACAGCTAACCTCTCATGATGATCTCCTCGCGCCACATGAAAACCGACTGTCGTCGCCACATTATCATTTGGTGCCCAAAATCACAACTACAGCGGGACACATTTTAACGAAGGGAGCGGTTTCGTGGAATATGACAAAAAAAGTGAATACAATGTTGTGTGAGGGGGCGAAAAAGTGAATTGTTGAATGTGTCCTGGTCAGGGGGCTTTCTATACGGAGCCTGCAGGACTCCGGCTTCATCGAATTGTCCAAATATATGCATGTTTAGGTCAACTGGAGACTGTAAATTGCGTGTGAGAGTGAATGGTGAGTGAGTGTGCCTTGTGATGGGCTGGTGACCTGTCCAAGGTTTATTCACTGCCTGTGCCCAATGGAGATGAGATCCGCTATAGAGAGGCTATAATGATAATGGTCGTACGGATGCTATTTGAGGCCAAAATATGTGAGTCAGCAAGGTACTTCTCTCAATTAGACTGCGTAGCCGGCTTTAAAGCTTCACAGAGAAACCATCCATCCATCATCTTTACCACTTTGTCGCTTAACGGTGTCACGGGGGTCCTCTGGAGCCTCTCCCAGAGCACATAGTTGCGAAGGCAGGGAATATTAGACACACACCATTCACTCTCACACTCACACCTAGGAGCAATTAGAGTCTCCAATTGACCTGAACATGCATGTTTTTTGGACTGGGAGGAAACCGGAGCACCCAAAGAAAACCCATAGATGGCATGAGCATGCAGATTCCACACAGAAAGGAAGTTAAACCCAGGACCTTCTTGTGACTGTGAGGACTCAGTGCTAACCACTCATCCACCGTGTTGCCTCATTATTTTTAGGATATACTTAATTATATCATTTAAACCGTGAGAAAAATCGTGAGATGTAAGCACAGATTGTCCTCCTTTATTGTCTTTTCTTTATTTTCTGTTATTAATTTTCAATCACTGTGTCACTTAAGAGAAACCAGCATAAGTGATTATTAATTTAAACACATATAATGGGAAAAATCTCATCTGCTACTGACTGTATCCTTATATATTGCACCTAATTTCCATGTAAGAAAGTACATAATATCATAAATGATTAACATAAGCAACAAATGCACCATCCCTGTTGGATCTCACATTAGCATATACAATAAAAGGAAAACCTGCCTCCCTACGCTAGCTCACAATTACCTTGGCAGAAATATGTCAACCGGGACGAGGTATGCAAGGACACACATACACAATATGAGCAAGAAACAACCCAATCACTTCCACTATGAAGGACTTCCTATTGAAGGTTCGCTGCTCTTTTAGCAGCTGAACGCAATCGTGCCCTCATCTGATTATTTATTCAACTGTGTATGAGAGAAAACCCTGACTTCATTTTCTAAATTAGTGGCAGTGCCTTGAAGGACATCTCTTATGTATTCAAAGAAGTCCTGCTGAATTATAAGGAAAACTCTGACCTGAGAACATTGCGATATTTAACTCAGATCATCTGTAAAGTAGACGGCGTGTCGTTTTCAATTAAGCGCTCATTACAAACTAAATTAGGCGCTGACCTTTGAAAGGTACTAGCACAGGGAAAAGGAGGGACGTGTTCTTTACATATCCATTGCTGATTAAAATATGCCCACTCACTATTGCTTTTCAAGGGTGTTTGATGTCAAATTGTTTTTAACAAAAAAAACACCCCCAAACAAGAAACCAAATATCTGCATAACATTTTCCTTCTCAACAATGAAATCAGGAGTGGTTTTCTCAGCTGAAAGATGCACTTTTAATCAAGCAGTACAGAATATTTCTGAATAAATGGTAAAAAAGTAAATGTTTGACTTTTAGAAAGGATGTTCCTGCAGCCAGACAGTAGAGTATTATCACCTGCCCTTACGTGGTCTTGTAATCTGAGAACGTCATCAACAATCAATACGAGGAGGGAAAGAGAAGACAAGCCCAATCGATGTCTGTTAAAAACACTGGAGTAATTGTGCACTTATCAGTTTGGAGCAGCAAACTGTCGTAAACCTCAAGGAGGCTGGAAGTGGATGACCACTCCTGAGATAATGCTTTGTTTCATTTTCCCACAGTTTCCAGATTTGTTTGTGCAATCACAGCAGTTTGTCCCTCGAGTTCATTTTTTCATCTCTGCCCGCATAAATTCTCCTTGTCAATTACTGCGAGGCCTGAAGTTTTATTGCCACGCCGAAGGCTCTCACAAAGAAACATCTCATTTCTTTTTTTTTGCATCCAATGAGGTAGAATTCGGCGTAACATGAGCAACAGTCAGGATGTGAAAATTAAAAGATCATTACTGCCAGGGTCAGCTGAATCAATACTCACTCCGATCTATATATTGACCTCTTAAGCACTGTGCTCACTGTGAATGTGAGGTGTATGCAGGGTCATGGATGCACAGGGAAGCTTAGTCACTGATTAATACAAGATTGATTATATTAGCGCCGGGTGTATGGAGGAGCCACCGAGTCACACTTCCTGCTGCTGAGAAAATGAGCTCCAGGAGCATTGTACAGCATGCTATAGAAAGCAAGTGTTATGTTGAGTGTGTCAGTGTGAATAATTGTCCAAAGTTTCATTAAAATCCATTGCCAAACTAAAACCCTCATCTTGACAGAACATTTCTATCCATGCCAGCACAAGAGCCAAAAACCGGCATGTTTCAGTTGATTGGAGACTCTAAATTGCCCCTAGGTGTGAGTGTGAGAGTGAATGGTGCGTGTCTGTCCCTAGTGATTGACTGGAGACCTGTCCAGGGTCTCAGGGTGTCCTGGTATTCCCTGTGTGTGCTGAGACTCCAGCAGATGCCCACGACTTTGTGAAGGTACAGCGTGAGAAAGATGATGGATGGATGGATGGATTTCCGTCCATGAAGCCATGTCACTCCATCATGGACAACATGACAGAAAACAGTCACTGACAACTGCAGCAACACGTAACTGAGGGGCAGCTATGTGTGTGGTGTGCAGCAAGGGTCAGCCGGAGGAGAGGAAACAGTTTTAAGCCTAGAAAACATTTCCATAACTTGCTCCACTTTTTGCATTCTGAATTATTCAGCAGGGCCACACTCCACGAGCAAAGGCCCATTACAAGCCCATCAACTTATCCCAGCAGGATCTAGTACTGGTAGCAGTGGTTTGCTTTATGGGAGGCCAGGGGGGTGCAGCCAAACCCTATTAAGGGCAGCAGGAGCCCACTCACTGCTGTATTCTGTAAGGCAGAAAAACTGCAGATTTCATTTCTTTCAGTGGACGGCATCTCTTATGCTTCTGCTTAATCCCCTACTGCCTTAAAACAATGACAATTAAATCTAACTATTTATTTATCTATCCATCTATCTATCTATCTATCTATCTATCTATCTATCTATCTATCTATCTATCTATCTATCTATCTATCTATCTATCTATCTATCTATATATATATCTATCTATTTATCTATCCCACCCTGATGGGACCTCCTGTGGCAACCCCCTGACCTTCCCTTCTGGAGTCCTGATAGTCTTTAAATGAATCTTTAAGAAGCCCTGAAGCTACGAAGATAAACGCTCCGATTTCTAATTACCCTGGTCTGACTGGCATGAGTCGGATGTTTGAAGTGCTCTTCTTTAAATGATGGAGGCAAAACAGTTTGGAGAGGGGCTGGGGGGGTGGGGGGGTTATTAAATGTCACTTCTGGAACTGCAAACAACAACTGCCGGGGTCCCGTGATGTAGTTCCTCCAAACAGGAGGGATCAGGCAGCAAACAGAGCAACACTTTCAGCACATTTATTTGCCTCGCCGGCATCCAGAAACAAAGGTTTCGTCATGATAATGATTCCAGTGCAATACATCAAAGCCACTTGTAATGTCAGCCGGCTTCCTTCCCTGAAACGTCGGGCTAAATCTCTGTCCATCCGTTATGTCACTGCCTGGTTAACAGGTACCTGGAAAATTACAGCGACGCATTAAATCGGCTTTATCCATAAAAGTAGCCATAATTTCTACCTCATACTGCTTCCTAAACAGATGCTAGTGAACGCCCTGACAATTAAAACTCAGAAAGCCTTGAAGAAACACATAAACACGGGCCGAGTCTTCCTACTTGGTTGACAATATGTGAAATCCTACGCAACCAGCTGACAGTATTCTATCAATTATTCAGAAGGAAAAAAAGGCTCGCATAAAGAACTGCACCGCCGGCAATGCAGCAGTAAATCACTGTATAGCACACCATCTGCTGCTTGTCAGAGCCAGGGGTTGAAGCGTGCACAGGGGTGCAGAACAACATTGATCCTTCAGTCTGGCTTGATTTCCATTGTGAGTCATAGATTAGGCCGGAGCAGGGGCAAATAATGTGTGGTCCGAATGGTGAAAGCTCAGAAAGAAAGGTGCTTCCTATGGAGATGTGCTACGAAGCCTGTGGCACACTGTGAAATCCAAAAGCATAAGGAATAATTCAGTGTGAGCATATTGCTCCGTATTTCAGTCTGTTCCACCTGGATGAGAGCGTCCTACTGTAAAAACGAGTATAAAAATATTCCTCATTAAATATTGAGCACCCACATGACGGCATGTGAGGATGAATCTCCCCTCTCGACTCCGGGGCCTTCACCCTCGTCGGCGGCTCAAAGCGCCGGCCGCTCCGGAGACAAAATGTCCCGTATTCAGATTTCAATAATGCAACGCCTTCGCTCTCAGGGCTAACGGCTGGCATGACATCTGACTAATCTCTGACAGAGCCACGGGCGCATTTTCCAGACATTCCGTGTCTATTTCCACGTCTGGGCAAATAAACAACAGGATTTCCAAACGAAATTCCCTTTTAAGCATCTGTGAAGCATTTCGACAACACAGCGGAAGTAAAGTCATTCAGCCCGGACGGGACCTTGCGGCAGCTCTGATTAATTTATGAGCCGTTTTTTATTAAAATTAGCGTCGCCTCCATTTGGAATGTGTCAGAGGAATAATGGCTTTGTCCGGCCGTGGTTCAGCCTCTCGAGAACTCAGTGGGTGTTGTGTGGGGGAAAAACGTGCAATTGTCACAACAGCATCTAGAAGCGACACTGTGTCCCAAACAGCAGACGTGTCAGCCCAACAAGGTCACTGTGGGCGCTCATTATGTTGCTGATTATCAGTTATTCTCCGTGTCAAAGCCGATGCTGTGTCTTGTCAGTCACCCAGTCACAGGATAATCAGTCTAATTATTTGCGGTGTTTACAATTTCCCCATGTCTGGATGGGAGATATTTTGACACTGTTTTCCACCATTCTCACTCTGCCGGTCCCTCTCACCGAGGAACCGTTCACTGGACCGAAACGACGTCATAGGCGTCTCAAAAAGGCGGACAGGTCCGTTTTACGTTGTTTCCTTCCAAATATTCAAGGTGCTGCTCCTTTTAAATGAGGACTGGACTCCCATATAGCAGCAAGCAGACCCCTGGCAGGGCTTAATGTCATCCAAAACTGTCACTAAATTCATACTGACATATGTGCAAATGACTTCAGCTTCACACAGCCGGAGGAGGAATCGTTCCTGCTGGTGTACTGGTGCACTCTGTACTCTGTGTTTCTTTAATCTTGATTTTTGGGTGATGTAGCCCGTGTAGCCCAGAAGTCACAGCAAGCAGCAGCCATTTTGCACAGTTCAACCAAATGGAAGAAAATCAACATTGGGAGAAAAAAAAAGAAGAAAAAAAGAAAAAGTCCCACTGAACTGCTTTCTATATTTGCCATTTTGTTCAAATTTTCTGTGTGCAAACTCTACACAATACAGAAAGCTTCATAAATCAGGGGCTCAGTTTCTCATCTATTAAATGCTCCAACATTAGGGCTGAAAAGCCCCACCGGGAGCGGCAGCTTAGCCGCCAGCGCCAGCCATTTAAAAGGTGCACCAACACATAATGCACAGTGCGTTTAACTTCTATTGCAGCTTAACTTTCCAATTTGGATTCATTTCTCCGTTTTGTATTATGAAAATGGTGAGACAGCAAAAAATGAAAAGGACGTTTGTAAAGAGATTCTTAAACTTTCCCGCTGCATGCGAGGGAACAGATAAGGAGGAAAATGTCAATTTCACTGCGTATGAATTACTCTGTAATGGTGCTACGCAGTTTCACTTTGCTTTCAGATTGAGGGAGTCGCAGCCTGGCCCCGTTAGTCCATTAATTTCTCATAAAGATGAGGCGCTGGGGAAACCCGGCCGACGAGGTGTCGGACAACAATCTTGCCAGCTGAGACCGAGCCAGACTGTGAAGTCATTCCCTTTTTGACAAATTGCAGTCAATCAAGAAGTCCGCCACTGCTTGTTTTCAGACCTATTATGTGCAGTGTGAAACACAATATGTCACTTAGTGCAGTTCTGAAAAAGTCTTGTCCAACTTCTGAATGGCTGTAGGAATAAGTATGGGGGGAAGTCTTGGCGAGCTTGTCTGAGGAGACTCTCATTCATCACATCTTCATAGAGGGAGATATAAATTGTGACAAATCTCATCCAAAAGTTCAGTTCAGACTGACTGGTGAAGAAGCCTGGGATTTAACCTCTTTGAAGTTATTAGGAAACCCACTGTGAGTTGCAGCTAATAGTAGCTGATAGAATATTAGCTAGCATCACTGTTAGTATTGCTAGTTTCTTTCTTTCCTGAAAAGATACAAAACTCCACTCATTTTTAGGGTCATGCTTTTATTGCAGGTGGAAACATGTTAATGTTTCAAGAAGGTGCAATCCTTTGTCATTGCTATAGCAGCGGCATACTGAAAGGAATGGCTTTCCTCAGTATTAATATAGCACCTTGACCTGCATTATAATTAAAAGCTGAAAATATCTCTCATAACATTCTGTAATATGAGCAAGAGATCAAAGGAGAAATATCATTTTTCCGCTGATGCTAACTATGCTCAATATGCAAAAATAACGCTAATGCTAAATATGTCCATTCATTTTGTCAAGGGTTGTGTTGAAGAATTCTTGTGCACGAAAAAGTGATTGAAACTAAGATTTGTCGAGGCAATTTAGGCTTTCAAGTCGAGATTAACATGCACTATGTTAATCTATATTATACTACATGTAGCATGTTTTTGGACAATGGGAGAAAACCCAGACAAACGCAAGAAAAACATGCAAACTGAACACAAAGCTGTGAGGCACTGTAATAATAGCACTATTTACCAATACATCATTTCACAGCTAGGATTCCAAGTATGCAAATACTTGTATATGTATTGTGTAATATACTGAGAATGCAATATTGTTACAACGTTGTTTTGCTATTTTTATACAAGTAAACATTCCATTGATTTCCCCTTCGGGGATTAATAAAGTAGTATAGTATGTATCTGCTTTTACATCTATCAGAGTAAGGTTGTTTAATATCTTTTCCATCGCTGTAATACTCTCATCATTATGTGGTCGCTGGACCTCTGTCCTGACACATGGTGCAACACACACAAAGGTCAGGACTATCCTGCAGATACAGAACCTATGCACGAATAACAGTCTTATTAACCAGTAGGAGCAACAAGGATACAATCCCTCACCTGCTTTCCACCCACAGACGTGTCCAAGTGTGTTTGTTAGACCAGGACCTGCACCCTGGTCTCTGCAGCATTTCACTCTCCCCTTTGCACCATCCGTGAATGCACCTCAGGCAGAACAACTAACTGAATTATTGCCCACAGTGTCAAGGACATTTTGGTGAGGAACTTTGAAAAGGGAGGAAGAGGGAAAAAAAAAAACAAATATCAAGCTCATTTCCTCAGCCCCCTTTGACGCATTTCAGTGAGGGGGCACAAACCAGCCATGTCCTAGATAAACGCTACCCTGCACTGCACTGAGACGCTCTCTCCAGCAGCCTGGTTTACATAACTGCAGACAGTGTGTGCGGGGATGCACATCACTTCCCCGGCTCCATATGAGAAAATTCAGGCTGCAATGTTGCCTGACTGTCCGTATAAAAAAAAAAAAACCTTGCAGATTTGCTCTGCAAAAACATGGCTTTTCAAGATGACTCACGGCAACACGTTGGGGATCATTTTGTACTACACTGTTTGTAAATGGATGCAGTTTACCTAATAGGATTTTAATTATCTGGTAAGGGCAACGGAGTTGTAATTAATGTCGGAACTGCAATGAGTTCATCACTTCTGTTTCCTCAACAGTATCAGGTGAGATTCAAAAAGTGAGATGCACATTTAGGATGCACAGCATCTGTTGTTGTTTTTTTGTGATAGCAATGGCTTAGCATAAGAACATTTATTACGGATGAGATGCTTGTTCTAATGTCAGAAAAAATAACTTTCATGGCTTTCGAAAGGGAAATATGAGCATGCTCTGGCCAAAGAAATTCCAGAAGGAAAGAAAAATCCAGTCAGTCCGGATAGGGTTGAGCACAAGTGTGGAGATGGACAAAGGCTTCTCAAGTTTCCTTCCCTGTTGGCAGCTTGCTAATCCCCTTAGTCATCACGTCAATCAAGGACATAAAAGCTATAAAAAGTAACAGGAAGGAGGAAACTCAGTCACGATGGGTAAGGTAACAAGGTAATGCACAGGCCAAAATGTTGCTGACTCACGACCACAACATGGAAAAGTAAATTAGATTCTGCAACAGTGATGATTCACTGTGAATTCGTGCAGACTTCCCTCCAGGACAGTGCAAGATCCAAGGCCGCCGCCGTCACTGCAGCATTTTGGTGTTTCCCTCTCTTTGTTTACCTGTTTTTCCTCCTGAGCTGTCAGACTGTCTACATGCACTCTCACGCAAGCTCTCGGGGATAAAAATCAACCAGAGGGCCAAGCTGGTAGAACGATATGTGGTGTAGGTCTCAGCATCACCAGGCTTTGTAGTATGACGCAGGGAAACTCTCCAGATGAGAATGGAGATTATAAGGGGAAAAAAATGTGTATTTACGAGCCACTCTCCAAATAGCACCGCTGCAAGTGGGATGTTGTAACTGGGCAAAAGGATGGGAGCAATTATTTTTGATCAATGTAGAACAATGAATGCCATGCCCTTCTTACAAGGCCAAACCATTTCCAGGCTTATCATGGGAGGAAATAGATTTTGCAACTCTCCATCACGCTCTCGAGAGACAGCGACCAATTTGCAGGCGAGTCGATAATCTCTCGGGGGACAGATCGAATGGGCGAGATTTCTCCAAGTTGCCGGACGAAACACATATTGTACGTTACTCGATTTCAAACTCCCAACAGAAGTTAGATGAGTGGATGTTTGCAACTGTTTGTTACTGACACTCCTCCACGATGGAGGGCGAAGTCTAAACAGGTTTGCTGAATACAAATGAACGTCGGAAATCTTTTGTTCTGGGGAGTGGCAGCTTCACAATGACCCGAACAGGGAATGAGTGAAGAGGAGGCAGCGATACTCAGAGGAGCACCTTCAGCTTCACAAAGCACCTCAAAGTGACCTGCCACTCACATGACTTTGACTTGTTCAATTACAAAAAGAGGGATGTTACGCTGCAGCTCCAACCTTGGTGATGAATCCAACTGATGTAATTTGTTAGCGCTTGTTTGCACTGTCAGGGCCGGTCATGGAGGAATTCTTCTTAAACTTTACTGCAGCTCTAAAACTACTCCAGTAGAAAAGATATCAGTCAAGTTAACTGTGATAGATGTGAAAGTAGTGGAACAACATGTCCAGGAAGGTTTTCAATCATCCAGGTCATAGTGGTCTTTAACTGGTTAAAAACAAAGTCATCCAGACTCCTGTTAGGTCCTTAAAGACATTGTTTTGACTTTTGGAAGCTGAAATGTTGTTGAAAATCAAAAGAACAGAAGTCCAGTTGTCTTTAGTTTTATCCTTTTTTTATACTTGTATAAAAACACCAAAGCAGCATTGAAAAAATACAGCACCAGAAGTGTAATTTGCTTATTCAGAATCTTAGTTGTGACATAGTTGTGACAACCATCCTCGCTTCAAATCCTGATTGGACCAAGGGCATTTCTGTGTGGAGTTTGCATGTTATGCCCTTGTGTGCGTAGGTTTTCTCCAGATAAGCCAGTTTCCTCCCACAGTCCGAAGACATGCGTGTTCAGGTTGATCTGAGCCTCTGAATTGCTGTTAGGTGTGAGTGAGAGGTGGGTGATGGGCTGGAGACCTACACAGGCTGTATTACCTCGCTTCTCTCTATGTGAGTTGGAAATGGGTACCAGTGGGTAGAAAGCACATGAAATAATGGACGGATGGAATAAAAGTCTGTGAATATAATCTGGACCATGTACAGTAAAGGCACTCAGTTATACAATGTGATTTAATTATATCATGATGACACATGTAACAATGTGCAAGCGGCTTTCATTGTTGGAGGCAGACCTGTACATATTCATATTCATATTCATATTCATATGAAATAATGGTGCTGATCAAGTTTTCTCACTATTCTTTTCTTATGCCATGTTAGTTATTGTGAATTTATGAAAATGCTGACAAATTCTGACCAGAACCCATTCTGACATGTGATAACTCATGTGTAAGAAGCCAAAACCACAAAATGTTATTGTCTTGCGGTCCAAGCCGTTAATGTGTAATGACTGAAAAACCTCACATAATTGTAGCAGAGTGGAAGTGAAAAGAGGCTGCTGATGTACCTAGATGCAGTCCACCATTGTTCAATACTGACACGGTATTTGTCCGTTCAGCACTGAAGATGAAATGCCGAAATATAAAAAAGCTGAGGGACAAAAACGAACAAAAACACAAGGATGATGCTTAAATCACGGTTCACATGTAGAGACAGCAAAGCTGACTGTACCGCAGGGACGTAAAGTGCTCTCATCAATGCATGCATGCCTACCACACCTGTCAGGACTCACAGGGATTTCTTTTTTTCTTTTGTGTGCCATGTCCTTCGCCTGCACACTGGCCTCAAAAAGCCCAGAGAGAAAAGAAGCAGCCTTCATGCAGAGCACCTACTCACACAGCTGAAGTATTCTCCCTCCCCCTCTCCCTCCCTCTCCCTCTCTCTCTCTCTCTCTCCTTATTTCTACCCCTGGCTGATATTTTGCTGCACGGTGTTCCTCTAATGAAAAACACAAGCCCTTGTATACCTCTGATTTATTTAACACATGGATCACAGGAGCTCACCGCTTGCAGAAAACAGCTAAATCCAAAGAATCCCTCGCAACAATAGCCTGCAGTTTTTGCGGCTAATTTCGAGACATTTCACTGTGTGAAACCCGATCGAGAACAGTTTCGGAAAAATTCTGAGTTTATTTTCAAGCAGAATTTCTCTGTTGATGTTTGAGCCGCTCCGAGCGATCTGGATGTCAGATGGGCAGATTCTAACTTTGGCAACTCGCAAGAAACGGCGACTCGGCTCACCCACTGCAAAACCCCATGGGACCGGAGCGCCAAAGAACAGAAAATGTCTCTTCGTCTTATACGATATCAGGGGACTGAAGAAATATGTTTAATGAGGCCCTGTGTTGTTTCTCTAAGCAGAGGAAGAAAAAAAATGAAAAAAAACCCTTCAGACTATGCTGCCAGATGCCTTTTGGAACAGGCTGGGGAAGGATAAAAACAGAGAGGAAAATACATACAGAACCCTTGAACTGTGTTTTACACATGAGAGCCTGAAGGCATGTTTCCTACGACCACTGTTGGCAGGCTATCGTAAAGTCAAGCGTTGTTATTTAGACAAATTAAATCAATGTTTCTAAACAAGCTTCATATCACTGCCACGTGAAGCACCTTCTTCCTCTGCGGTTCAATCGTATCTGCCTCCAGTCGCACCTGATAATGTCAGGGTTGTAATTTAAGTGTGATTTTGTGGCTCTTGGTGGCAGGGCGGGGATGGGGGGGGTGCTGAAATGAAATTGCCGTCATTACCAGCTTCCTCTTTCTCTCACTCTCTGTGGAGAGGCTTGGAGCCGACACAGGGTGCATTTCAAATGCGTCTGTGCGATCCCTCAGCCCTTTTGACAAGGACAGATCCCCGCAGTAGCTTTTTGGCAGACGCGGATCTCAACAAAGAGTGGCGCCGCTTTGAGCTAAAAATGACAATAAAAGGATTTTTTTTTTTTTTTAAAAGGCGAAAGAGAATCGAACACACAATCACTGCAGCGATACAGTGAGGCCGGACGACGCTCCCTCATTTTGAGCCCGTACTGTAAAGCGAGGCGGGACAGGTCGAGACGAGTGACTCCAGAGGAGCCTCGGTGAGGATGAGGTCAGGAGACAGGGGTGCAAACAGAGCGCCCTGGTAAGGACGGGGTCACCTCCTGAGATCTGACAGCCGCTCTGGCACGGTCCGCACTCAGCCGCGCTCATACAGCATGAACTGAAGCCTGGCTGCTTTTAACACATGCCTCCATTAACATGCAGTCACACCCCAGAGAGATCACAACAGACCGCGTCTTTTACCCCCACACACATGCCCGTGCATGTGCAGACCGTCAGGCGCTTTCCCCTTGCTGAGCGGCCGTCCACTCTCTCATGTAAGGGAGGACCTGTACAAAAAAATAAAGAGAAGAGCACAGAGATCGTCCCCGGCCTCCTGTATGAATAAGGGAGGGTGGAGGGCGGGGGGGGGGGTCCTTTTATAAGCAGTCAGCACAATCACACTAACATCCCCCGAATCTGTGTCTAAATATAACACAGCATCCAGGAGGATAAAATCACTCCTCCTCTTCCTCCTCCTCCTCCTCTCTCCTCTCTCCTCTCGTGGTCTAAATCGGACATACCCAGATGAGAGTCACACCAGATGTGTCATATAGGAAACTGTTTTGCTACAAATTGGATGATTAACAGAGCCGTGCAGCCGGCGCTGGCTCAGGCACTTGGCTGTGGTGCGCGGCTCACAGGAGAGTGATTGGCTTTGAGGGCCGAGGGAGCAGATGGGCCGGGGACGCGGAGCTGGACCAGAAACGAGTGCCTGCGCCTCCTTGGTTTTTCATCAAAATATCACTCCCGTGCTCGCCTGCGCTCCCGAGCGCTCTCCAGCGAGAAGCGGCTCCCGTTCCGCGCGGAGCTGCGGCGGCGTGTTCTTCCAGGCAAGTTATCTCCGCCTTTAGCTCCTCCCCCTCGACATTAATTATGCAGCTCAATGCAGCACTCCGAATCCCTGCTGCAGCTCACCCACACTACAATATTCCGCCGCTCTCTCCCACTCTCGCTGCCTCCGTCTCACGCACGCACGCACACGCACGCACTCTCTCATTCCCTCCATGACCACGTTCTCAACTGTCCACGGTCGTTTTCTCCCAAGCACCACGTTGTGAGTGCTCAGACTGAGGATACAACCGTGGCAATGTTCTGTTCAATCTTTCAGGAGATGTAAGAGGCACAAGGCATCCCATCCGAAAATGCAGGTCGTTATATGTTTATATCTAAACGACCGGTTTCTATCCGCAACGTTCTGTGAGCCCGCTTCAAAAGTTGGGCTGCGACAACAACGATAATGCAACGCACTTTGGTGTGGATTAATGCGTTTCCATCCACCGAAGGTTGGATTAGTATCTTTGGTTCGCACGTGGCTCGCTGCCAGCACATATTTCCGTCTTATCGTTTTCAAAGCCTGCTCGCTGATTTCATTGTAAATCAGAGGCAAACATGGTCCGATGCGGCGAGGCAAACACTCTTCACAGCTCAAACACCTGTCTGCCGAGGTGTAATTGACTCTACTGCTCCTGAGCACAGCGAGGGACACAATCAAACCCTGTCACAGGAGTCACACACACACACATGCAACGTAATGTGAATCAGCCACATCAGCAAGGCAGAGGGGAAACCGGAGAATATAGAACGAGGGAAGCTCTCACGCTCCAGCCGTCCAACCGCCCCCCGGGCGGGCAGTGGGACGGAAACGTAGCAACTGTTTATGGAAGCAGAAACGAGCTTCTCTTCTCTCTTTCCTAGAGCCTTCACGTGATTAAGATTCATCTCACATCTGCATGCATGTGTTTGTGCGTGTGTGTGAGACAGAGAGACACACACACACACATACACAGAAAAAAGAGAACAGTCGGACCAAAAAGCCGTATAATTAATCCAAGAGAACTTCAGAGTGAGGCTATCCTGCATGAGTCCCTCACCCGCACTGCACCCTGGGTGACACAGACCACATAATCTGTGTTTTTCTGTTCTTTCACAGTGGATGAAGATCTTAGCAGTTATCCGAGGGATCATTATTCCATGCTCGCCCCACAGGGCATCATCAGCAAAATGTCAGACCACAGGCGGACGGAGAGCAAACACCAGCTATTTAAGGGCACGTGTTTGTTTGTCTCTCTATTGTGGCCATTTCAATAAGTTCAATAACAAAAAAAAAGTGTGTGTGTGTGTGTCTGTGTTTGTAAAGACGCCGCCACTGGAGCGAAAGCAAACACAGGAGAGGCAGATGTTCCGAATGGAGAAAACATGGCTGGGGAAGGCGCTACGATTCAGCCGGTATCGGGGTAAAAAAAAAAAAAAGTGAATGCGCTCCTGAATGCTTACATAATCACAGAGAGGGAGCGTGAATCGACTACTCCCCCTCTCTACATGACACTGCGCTGGCAGTGCGCAGGTCGGGCCGCTTTGTCGTGAGCGTGACTCTTTTTCACCCACCCCCCTCCCTCCCTCCCTCCCTCCCTCCTTCCCTTCCCTTCCCTTCCCTCCCTCCATCCTTGGAGAAAAAAAATCCAAGCAATCGTCCTGGATGCACGACGGCGGGTCAAAAAGCTCTTTGTGAGGCTGCTTGCTCGTCTGCAGGCAGGCAGGCAGGCAGCCCACAGTGCTGTGCAGCTCTGCTGCTGCTGCTGCTGCTGCTGCAGGGGTCTTTTCAGTGCATGGAGCCGGATGGCGAGCGGAGAGCACAGCGGGGGCTGGGCACCGCAATGTACTGCAGTGCTCGTATTGCTCCGCTACGCACACCCACTCTCTCCCGCTCTTGCTCTGCCGCTGACAATCTCTCAATCTCTCGCTCTGCCTCTCGGCCCTGCTCGCATCGCTCGTCTCGCCTTCCACCGTCCTCCCAGTTTTGTGCCTCTCCCCCGAAAAAAAACACATACTGTATAACCAAAAGCACTCGAAGAGGCTGATAAAGTGGAGCACACCTGGAGGGGGGGGGGGGGTTATGTGGAAGACACTGGCGCTCACAAGCACTGTCACCACTGTCCTTCCGACACTTCCACTGTATTCATCACAGTGTCAGTCCAGTGTCCCCACGAGGCTCTGCTTCACCTTCAGCATCTGCAGTGCCTCTCATCCTCGTTTCTCCTCTGTCTCGTCTTGTGACACAGAGAGTTTGGGGTCGGGGGGCGTTGTTGCTAACTGGGGACACACTTAAAACGCCCGTGTCACACAGTCTGGGACAGAGGGCGTCGCACGTGGACGACGAGCAAGGGACAAGCTGCAAACAGATGCTCGCTTCCCTCCCAAACGCCCACAGATCTCTGGAAAAGTTAGCGTGCGTCACTTGTATACATTTACATTTCATTATTTAACAGATGCTTTCATCCAAGGGGGGGCTCTTACGTAGGTGAAGATACATTCAAGCTACATCCCAAAAGAGACTGGGTATAACAATAAATACTGTGCTAGACTCTTCAGAGAGAGCAGTAGTGCACTCCAGTTCAGTGGAGAGATGTACACACCCGCAAGATAAGACAATGCAGAGATACACGTGGCCTTGAGCATGGCCAGAGTGGGTGACAAGAAGCTACACATCGAATCCTGGCATACATGCCTGTGCGTTTATATACCTCCTCTTCCATCTATCTCTTCCACCCTATGTCTGTCTTAAATAGAGACACTGGCTAATTCTTGCAAACAGCGAGGGGTCTCATTTCCTCTTCCCATTAGAGAGATGAGGTTCCTGATCATTGCTATCTGAATGAGTTTCTCAGCGCGCCGGCTGCGTCCCGCAGAGACACTAGCCTGGTCGCTCTCAACCATGACATGAAACAAAGCTTTGTGTGACAGCAGGTGTCTTCACTGTACCAGCTGCAGACGCTTTACATTTTCCCCTTCCACTGATTTCACATATCGCCGCCGTCTTTTACCAACCCCCCTCAATTGCTCTTAAACTCATTTCAATGGGAAGCGTGATTAGATATTAGCCAGTAGCCGAAGACATAATGTATCATTTCGGGCTGTTTTAACAACGTTACCCTTTTGATTTCGTGTTATCACCCAAATAGATCTCTGTAACGGCCGGATGTTGGCCCCTGAATGTTTCTGCTGCTGCAGTCAATTTCGACATTTCACAGTTTGATGTGTCACTCTGGGACTCACAGGGAGACAGGAAGGCAGAACAAAACCACGGCGCCGACACTCCCACCTGGAGAATACAGTGATAACGCAGGTAGACAATGACAGGAAGGACAGAGGCTTTTTTAAAAAAGAAAAAAAGAGGAAAAAGAGAAAGAAAACAAAAAGAAGGAAGCAACAAGGAGACGAGTTTTCAGCACCTCTGCGAACACGTACTTCTCCGTAAGATGGACTGTGTTCTAAAAATGGAGCGATGCATGAATAATGAAAAGTGTTTTCTTCATGTCTTCAAGAGAGACGGCACAAGAATGGAGGAGCACAGCCAGCTCGGGAATGAGAATCTCTGCTGCCAGATGATTTATTGGGTCATCCAAACAGACACAGATAGGAGAATTTGCTTTGCTTTAAGCACTTAGCCCACCCTCATTACCAAACACCGTTTTCGCTTCAAATAATTTGAGTCGCAATCAGAGCCCCTTTTGCTCTGTCCATGGTGCTGAAATGACTTACATCTCCCTCCCTGCCCTCTCCTTATCCCTGCATATAACTCAGTGTTGAATAATTGAAACGATATTTAAAACCAATTACTGGGATCAGTGATTCTGGTCAGGTTTGTGAACATCTTAGGCTTTACATCTACTCTCTGAGGGCGAAAAATAAGTCAGCCTTTCTTCTAACTAACCGACAGCACACGCCGTCTTCTTCATCCCGTATGACAGAGCTTTTCAGCATCAGCCCACACACACACACACACACAAAAATAAAAATACACAAAGTCCATCCATATCTCCTCCTGCTCTGCAGCAGGCCGGCTTTTTCACAGACATTCTGCAGCAAAGAAATCACACAGTGCCCACTGCTGGACAGTATCATATTTCCATTCACAAATGATGAAGGTCAGACTCCCAAAAAAACAGACATAACAAATGAACAGGAGATGTATTTTGTGAGGCGTGCGCCAGAAAAAATTAGGGGAAAAAAACAACACGTGTTGGTGCAAAACAACTGCCCTTTACTGTAAACAAAGGGGGCATCACTTTAGTAAGACTGACAAACAGTTTTTACAATGAATAAATACTCTTGTGACAATACACAGACATGATAATGCCATTTTCTTCATCTTCTTTGGTACATAGGAGTCAGCAAAGCTGTGTTCATCCAATCAGAGAACCTACTTTTGCTGCAGGCTGTGACTGAAGGAAGTCCCAGAACACCGGATAAACACAACAACAACAAAAACAAAAAGAACTCATCAGCAGGCTCGAGCAACGCCACGAGAGTCAATTCAGCCTGTTATCTAAGCAAGCCCCCAAACGATACCCCAGATACAGAGCGAGAAGAGAGAGCGCGCACGCACAAAACTGAGAGAGGACGCAGCACTGAGCACACTGGGGCTTATCAGCACGCACTGGATTTACAGTATAAGAGACAAAACTTCACTCTCATCCCAATCAGGGGCTGAAAATAAATAAGTTCAGATGGAGACAGTGGATCGGAGGCAGCTGGGAACAGCTCTGCCTGGAACTGGCTGGATGCTGAGGCAGCTCTGCTCAGGGATGTAATGGGATACTGCAGCACTAGAGAACCGTGTGCACATAAACTTGCCTAGGAGCATCAGGGAGTCCCGCACTAACCTTCCCCCTCCCTCTCCCGCTCTCCCTCTGCCTTTGCCTCTGCTTCCCTCTCAAGTCTTTGCAACGTGAAATAAAATCCTTCAGAGGAAATCCATGCGCATGTTTCAAAGAAATTATACATGAGGAGACGGAACAAGGGCAGGTGAGACAGGACACAAATGGACAAAGCACAAAAAAATAACTTCAGAAGTAGCTGCAGTAGCAGAGGATGGGAGCTTGCTTACCTTTTGTGCAGGTTGTTCTCTCCTCCGGACACTAAGCTCCTGCCCTTCTCCACAGGCTCCGAGACACTTTGAGATAGAGAGAAAAACAGTCAGTCTTCTCTTACTTTCTCTTATTTCCAGTTTCAGAATAAATGGAAGTCAGGGGTCTAAACACGAGCCCCCCTCTCTGGACACACCTTCACTCTGTCCGCCTGCAAACTCTGCCACATATACACACACAGACACCCATTCAAACGCACCCCGAGAATGGAGTACACAAATTGATAAAGATCTGCTCAGGGGAGGGATAAAACTACACACACTCACACACACACACTGCAGTTTTTTTCCCCCCCTTCCTCTTGCCCACTCGCTCTGCTGCCTTTTTTTTCTCTGCTGTCTTTTCCTGCACTGCCTCCTGATTGGCTCAGCTGCTCTTCAATAACATAAGCTCTGTTCTTTAATTGGAAGGGGGCCAGTTATGTGGTGCACCAGAAGCCCTCCCAGCCCAGCTTGTCTCTCTCTCCCTCTCTCTCCCTCTCTCTCTATCCCTCTCTCTCTCTCTCTCTTTTCTCCTCTTTTCCCTAAGTGCCAGTGGAGAAGAATGCTGAGCTCTGCAATTTCATACGCACCGAGCAAAGAAAAAGAGGAATGGAGGACAGAGGAGGAGGAGGAGGATGGGGAGGAGGAGAGATGGGGAAGGGGGAGGAGGGAGGTCTGTGTGGGAGAGAATGGGGATGGGGTAGAGCATCATCGGCGGGGAGAATCAGTGGACCGCAGTGGGACAGGCTGGAGCTGCAGGCGAACAAAGAGACTGGGGGCTGCTCTGAGGGGAGGGGGGAGGAGGAGTGAGGGGGTCTGAGGACAAATTTGGATGCAGCGTCCTGCATGCTGCAGCACGCCGAGGTGTGACAGGTGACAGAGGGAGATTTCCCAGCACTCACTGCAGAGCAGCGAGCTGGCTCTGCTGCAGTGTGCAGTCTAATTGCCAGGCAGGAAGAAGAAGGGGGGGATGGGATGGGCCGGGAGGAGGAGGAGGAGGAGGAGGCAGAGGAGGAGGAGGAGAGTGGGGGTTGGTTGCAGCGATGCTGAAGTACAGTCTTCCAGCCAGCCCAGAATTATATGGGCAGCCGCAGTGTACATACAGGCACTGATGCCTTCTCCTCATGAATTATTGAAGGTGCCCCATAGGAGAGTGTGAGGGTCACAGGCGGCTAACTACAGCCTGCTCAGACGGCCTCGCTGCTGCCAAAAGGTTATTTTAATTACTAACACCTGAAGTGCTTGTCGTCAAATTATTAAAACGAGCCACTTCCAGTTAGAAGTGCTTAATCCGATTGACATGACAGGCAGCTGAGGACGGGGACGGACTAGTACTACACAGCCGTCTGCAAAAGGCTTTCTCCATCCTGGAGAAAATGGACGTGCGGGATTGACTTTGTGGCTTTGTGTCGTCCGGCCAGTGCTTCTGCTACGTCCGACATTAATGAACAAAGCCCGGCCGGATCAATAGTGGATCACACAATGCCTCGGCCATCTGCGGAGGGTACAATGAGTACTCGAAAAGTTATACGACACCCGGAGTGAAATGCAAATACACTGTTTGCTGAATCAACAGCGTGATTGCCTGCTGGATGACTGGGAGGGAGGGGGGGTGAAAGAGTAACCTGATATTTCAGGCTAAGTGTCCCACTGTAAAAATGATGTTAAGCCAGATGGGACAGGTGGACAGGATCACAGTCACATCCAGATTTATGGATCAATCTAGGCTCGGAAGTCTTGGAAGCAAACATCAGAAGAATGACCAGAGATACATATGATAGATTTTATAGATGTGGCATTTAAAAGCATTTATTTAAAATAAAAATCATGTTACATAAAACAGATTAGAATACTTGGCTAAATATCTACAGATAAAAACAGTAAAATTACAGGGAATCAAATCTTTTTCTTCGACCATCTGTGCATGTTTTCCCTCATCACTGTGGTCTCTGTTTTCTCAGGAAGGCTGTAGACCGTGATGGAGATGTTTGTGTGTTCGAACACCTGCTCCAGCAGTGCAGACACTCGGTCCCACTTCAGTCGGTCCAGGCCACAACCAATGCTGTCAGGGAGAGAGAGAGAGAGCGAGAGAGAGAGAGAGAGAGAGAGAGAGAGAGAGAGAGAGAGAGAGAGAGAGAACGAGAGAAAACAGTTAAACCACAGCTGCAACAAACACAAGACAAAATGTACCGTCAGAGACGTTCTATATTTTAGCGACCGAACCGTTATCGGCAAAAGACAGCACATATCCCGAACCCTTTCACAAACTCTTGTGCGTGTGTTTTGTGTGCCAAACTGGGAAACTTATAGCCATTTCCTGTTAATTTGAGTCCAATTTCACTGGTGGTCATGTATATATATCTTTTTATCTCTTCCGTTGTCATGCTCAAGTGTGGGTTTGACTATGTCCTCGTTCATGTAGGTAGAGTCCCCGTCTTGTTGGGCTTTTTCGCATCGATGCAAAGATGGCCGTCGGACTTTGGCACCGCTTTTATGTCACATTTAAACCAAGTTTGACGCGCTGTCACTTCATGACTGGAAATGGTACAAACCGAGGCATTGATATTCTCGTCACTTCGTTCCTTATGCAGTGTGACCTCATGTCCATCAAGCTCCTCCTCAGGCTGTCATAGGTCGGCTTCTGAGTTGCATTTTTCTTTGTGATCTACATATTATCAGCAGCATATGAAAAGACAACAGAAATTATATTAAAAACGATATGGGTCAATATGAGAAAAATAAAGAGTAATGCTTATCGATCGTTTCAATTTTACCAGATAGTAGACGAAACGTCCTTCTCTTCTCAGTACTGCACACTCTCCAGGGCCCTTTTCTGTTTGGAAGACACACACATGAACACAAAAATCATATGCTGGGATTGTGGAGCATATGGTGCACAGTTAGTCAGTGGTTAGTAGTGCTGTTTAACAATCCACATCCCGACACTTCTGTTGTTCTCATACTCTCCATACTTTCCAAAGGTCGAGTGCAGCCTCCAAATTGTGTGACTTGTGTGACTTGTAGATGTCCTTGTAATGGACTGCTGACCTGTCCAGGATGTAATCCCTGCCATTAACCCACATGTACTGGAGATGGGCACCAGCAGCCCCCCCCCCCCCCCCCCCCCCCCCCCCCCCTGTGACATTTTGTACAAACCGAATAAGATAATGAATGGAAGTGGAGCATATGAAACTGAATGGACAAATATGCATTCGGGCAAGACGACTGCACATGTAGAATTTTTAAACGGACTTCTGTTTCTGGGAGTCTGTGCTGCTGGAAATAATTTCCTCCCCATCTTGATTAATAGTTAATGGCAGATGTGACTCACTCTGTGCCTTGAGCTCGTCTACCCCGCTGAACCTCTGCTTGAACCTGACTGCGATGCCTGCCCCCATGCGGCAGTCCTCGCTGATGCAGTGGGCCAGGGCCTGGTCTTCGGGGCAGGAGAACAAGTTCCCAGTGACATAGTTCAGCCGCCAGCTGCACTCTGTAGGCTGGACACCAGGGGGCGCCGTTACACCGTGCCACCACACAGGCGGAGTAAACGACACGTAAACAACGCGGATCACCAGGCACAAACACACATTGTTTTGAAAGGAATACGTGTTTTCCTTTGAATGCAAGTCTCACCTTGATTTGAAGTTTCTCGACTGGATAGTAACGTTTGGTCGACATTGGTGGTAGTGAGTGAGGCAGCTTAGCAGTCGTGCACAGTCTCGCAATACAAAAACGCGGAATTAACAGCATTCAACGTTAACCGGAAAATAACGTTACCGTGTAACTGTACAAGACACGATCCAAAAACTACTCTAACCCTGCCGAGGAAAAGGACTCTGTAGTGAAATACGAAAGTCCCAGCCACCCGGAAGAGTGCAACGATTGTATCAGTCTCTTCGCGAGAACAGACGTGACTTTCCGGTTGACTCTCTTTTAAATCAAAACACCCACTTGGCTTTCGTACAGTTTCGTTGCCATGACCTTGCTGTGTTATATATCAGTCTTTTTTAAATGATTAATAGATAAATGATAAATACATAGACTGTATAGACAGACAGACAAATTGTAATGATCCCTTGGTGAGATTCCCTTAAGGAAATTAAAAGAAAAACAATTCTCCAGTGGAATCCATAATTGGCAGAGACTGAGTAAGGCATAATATGCAAGTGTGACCCAACCTGTACTGCACCCTGGCTTCCAAATAGTTTTCATGTACCTGCCTCCGATACTCAAGCAAATGAAAGTAGATGACTATGAGGTTGTACTCCTGGTTCTTCCACAATATCTGATGTCTCCTCACATTGTCACTCAAACATGCAAAGATGGATTATAGTTACACAAAGTTTCATGACAATTCATGTGAGTGGCAGGGATGACGGCTAATCAGTGTAACGTGTGGTTACCAGATACATTTGAAAAGTTCTCATACCTAAAAATGGGATTGTGAAATAGCATCCAAGGCATAAATAATGAATCCAGAGTTCCATAGGACAAGAAGATATTTAAGAATATTTAACCATTTCCTTTGAATTAAATGTCCAAATTTTTCTTCACTTCACTTCTTCTCTTCACTTTTTCTGATTGTATGAACTACAGATTAGTGTATTATTTATTTCATGCAGTATCTCAAACTTCTTTGAAACAAAACAAGCAATTTCAAAACTATAGACCCAACTATAGACCCCACAGCATCCCAGTAAGACCAGTCATTTTATATAAGTGACACCATTTGTGGACCATCACTTTAAGTATGTTTATTAGATCACTTTTATGCTCATTTTATGTCACAAAACAGCAGTGAAAGTACAGCAAGCAGCAGGTTATATGTGCGGCAGCTACAAGATACAGACTGATCTACATGAGCATTGATTCCTTCAAATAGGAACAAAAATGCTGTTAAAGAGTGTTAATGTCAACCAAGTTGAATAAACAGATATTCCATTTGCAAGCAAAACATAGCACTACAATGCAAGGATGACTGAGATGGGTTAGGGTTATCATGTCATGCAGTAGTAGTAGTATTAGTTGTACAAAATCAAACGTGATTGGTCACACATGTCAGATGTGTGTACAGGACAGCTTGACAATCCATGGTCCAGCCTCAGAAGTCAGCGCTGCGTCTTCGGACGTTCATCCAGTCCCCGGGATTGACATCCATCTGCAGCATCTTCATCACCCACTTGTCCTTCCGTGCTCCATCTATGAACTCATCCAGGGAGAGCTCCCCTATGCGAGAAGAGACAATTATTTTTCTAACTTTTTTCTTCTATCATTATTTTCTATGTGGACTACATGCACATGCAGCAGCAACAATGAACACAATCTCTTATTTTAACACTGAGCAAAGCTATTACACTCACACATTAAATCATTCATGAAGTATTTTAAAGATGGCATGATGCTCACCATCTCCATTTTCATCAACCAGCTCAAATATCCGGTCAACCACTTGGTCTGGGGTCAAAAGATTGCACTCCTCATCCAGCTCTCCATGGCAGGCCTTCTTCAGTCGATAAATGGACTGAAAATGGCAGGCAAACATTTTAGAACACCTCCTACGGTTGCTGCTTTACATACAAACACTATTTTGTAGTAAATATTACCTCCACAATTTCCAGAAGCTCTGTTTTATCGATGCATCCACTGCCGTCTTTGTCATACATTTTGAATGTCCATTTGAGCTTATGCTCCAGTTTACCCCTCAGGACGAGGTTCAAGGCTGCAACATACTCCAGAAAATCAATGGTGTTGTCCTGGTTACACAGAGAAAGAGAGAATAAATTCTTAACTTTGACAGAAGAAACATCAAAACTGAGATTCAACAAAATACAAAAATAAGAACATGAAAGGCTCCAAGTAATGGTTATGTTTTTTTAGATGATAACTTGCATGAAAAGAGTTAAAATATGCACACACTAATGTCCTGGGGTGGTGCCACGGGACACTGATACATTCAAATTGCTTGTTGTGACAGATATCAGACAAGATATTCATTGACTTTTACAGAGGATGAAAAAAAATTGTAATTTCTGCCTGAATTATCTAGTTAATAAACAAACAAATTTGTCACCAGTGAATTAAGTAATTAATTGGTAGACTGTATTTTAGCTTTAAGTGTCAAGTGAAATTGCCACAGATCACTTCACTTTCACCTTGGTGAGTAAAGGGTCACAGCTTTAACAATACCAATGGTGACGTACGCTTCCATACAACAGTTTGTACTTACGCCGTTCTTGTCAAAGGCTCGAAACATGTTTTCAATGTAATCCGCCGCCTCTTTGTTGTCGGCAACGCCAAAGAAGCTCTTGAACTCGTGCATGAACAAAGTCCCACTTGGACACTCCACCACAAACTTTTTGTACCATTCCTGCAGCTCTGCCACATCGATTTCCTTGTCTGGGTCACTCTCCTCACTTAGGCGCTGACCCATTATGGAATTTTCTTCTTCAACTCCTGGAAGGCTGAAATTATTTCTTACATTACACGAAACAGTCTGACCTGGGAAACTCTATCAAAGCCTCCCGCTACATTACAGAACCGACAAATGGTAATCCTGTATCGCTGATATTAAACCTCGTGCAAATCAGCGAAGACCAAAGTGATCAAAATAACATCGAAGTCCATGCAGGTGAATTGTTATTGTGCTCTCTATTCTGGACAAATCCCTATTGAATGTGAGGATGAGACACAGACTGGTGCAAATCACATGACGAGGGATTTGAAATGGACACCTGTCAGAATTAGTCAGCTCACAGGCCGATCATCGGAGGATTAATTACCTGTGCGGTGTAATGGACCTTTTATTAGCAATGTATTTATTATGTTGTATGAACACCTGTTTTCACACCCAGAACGTATGCACAAAAGTAAAACACGCAAAGATTAAGTGGTGAAGAGCGGGCAACATGGTTATGAGTGGTTAGTACTGGGACCTGGGTTTGACATTGATGTTGTGCCCAGGACTTCTCCATGTTGTCTATTTGTCTCTCCCACAGTCCAAAACCATGCGTTAAGTTTGATTGGAGACTATCAAATTGCCTGTAGATGTAAGTTTCAGAGTGAATGGTGTGTGTGTGTGTGTCCTGTGATGAACTGGTGACCTGTCCATGGTGTTTTTCCCTCCTTCACCCTATGTGTGTTGGGATAGACCACAGCAGACCCTCACAACACTGTTAAAGCAGGTAAGATAATGGATAGGTGGTGGAGAGTGGTAGAAATGATATGGATAATATCATGGTTTTAAGAGCAGATTGAGTTTGTTAACTCAGATTAGGATGAATAAATCTTACATCAGAACTAGGATTAGGTTAGGGTTAGGGTTATGTTTACCTGGTCAGGTATTGTATCATAGCAGTATATTTATACTGCTATGATACAATCAGCAGACATGTGACAGGGGGAGCTCAACTGATGTTATACATCATGGTCAGTTTACAGTCAGAGAGGGTGAAAACAAATGAGTCTGTACCATGCATTCAGTTCTTCTGGAAAAGAAACACATTCTAACAAACAAAAATGAAGATATCCCTTGCAGCGGTGTTCAGATTTTGACCCTTCTTTGTTTCTTTGTCTCTTTCTGACTGCATAAACATCCAACCCTGTGTTTTTCTGCTTAAAGCTATCTTGCCCAATGTTCCCAGTTCCTGGCCACTCCGATGATTCACACAGACCAAGTGCTGCGCTATCTTGGAGAGAGCTGACCCTCAGGTTATTTACTCCTACCCTGATTACTGCTTACATGCCTGCTTCAGTCTGCCTGAAGCCTTTAATAGATGTTTGCTGCTAAGAATCCACTAATGACGGATATTACATTTCGATTTACATGCCTGGATGGAAACCTCTCTTTAAGCTTTCGGCCTTGTTAGCGAACCGCCGGGTGGTGTTGTCCATAGTAAATTGGGCGTAACTATATGTTTTCAGTAGCACAGTAGCGTTAGCGAGTTAGCGGTAACCATGGCCATTGTTTACAGGTGAGAGCTTGGCCTGGTCCATGAAATGTGCTGACAGCAGGGATAGTGATAATCTTAGCTTAGAAGTGTCAAGGCCATCAGAGGTGTCACTGGACGTTATCCCTGCATGATTAAGATGATTCATGGCCTCGAGAGCTATTTTATAACTCACCCATATTTTTCCACATCCAATTCCTGTATATTTGTGATTCTTCTATTTGGGGGTGTTTGGTGGAGCTCATATGTTTTCTCAAACGTGTTGATGTGCAGCTGGCATAAAATGTACAATATTCGCCAACCATTTTGGTTCAGCTTGGAAACAGTCATTTGCCCAAATGAGAAGAGGCTTAAGAGGCTGTCACAGAAGTTTGCTGGTTGGCATAGCAAGAAGGACTTGGATTTGACTTCCAGGGCCTGTCTGTAAAGAGTTTGCATATTCTCCCATTGTCTGCATAGGTTTTTCCAGAGTACTCCACTTTTCTCCCACAGTCCAAAAACATGTTTAGAGCAAATTTGAAACTTCAGTTTCTATTAGGACTGAGTGTTAGTGTTTGTGGTGTTTCTGCAATGATCTGGTGACCTGTCCAGGGTGTCCTCACTGCCTTCACCTTAGGTGTGCTGGCATTGGCTGCAGACCCCCATGACGCCAGTTGGATATAAAGCGGGTTAGGATGACGGACGGACGCATGAGATTTTGTAGATTATCACAGTAGGTGGCAAATCAGAGGGTCAAAGTTATTACAGCTGTGAACTAGTCCAGTGTGTCACATTTCAGGGTATGAAATCCAATTGTTCTCATGCTATTTCAACAGCTAACGTGACTCTCAAAGTGCAAGAGAAGAATGTGCGCACCCAATTCAGTGGGAATCTATTTTATAGTTGTTAAGATATTGAACCACAAGTCCTCTTGACAGCGCCAGGTGATACCATGAGTTCACAGATCAGAAGTACGCTTCAACAAGCATGCTAACACTTCAAATGAAGTATAAACCAAACAGTGTAGCTTTACAGAGTGACTACAGCAAGAACCGTAGTCAAACTGGGTGGTACCAATTGGAGGTTATGGTGTAGTTTAATTAGTGTAACTGCAGTAATTTCCTTGCCCATGTTGTTCTGCAAGGAAACAAAGATTACCTGGATCTGCCACATGAAGAGACAAAACACTAACAGCAAGTACTACAATTTAATTTTAACGTTTATTGCTTTCCATGAACACTATGATACAGATTCAAGCATTCAATTTCCAGCAAATATCAGCTCTACATGGCAGTGGGCATTTATTACAAGTCTACCAAAACGTATTTACTGATACATACGGTAAAAATCCAAGCTATAAAAAGGGGACATTTGTACAACTAAACGATGTAGAGAAAATTGAAATTTTATTTGTGTTCTGTTGACAGTTCTACTACTGGCAATGTGTTTAATGGCTTTATATAATGTAAAAGCAAAACAGTGACAATTTTCCACATCCTTCAAGGGGTTAATGCAAACAAATGCAATACAATGTTAATAGGAAATACATTTACATTGTATGTGCTTCATAGGAAAAGAAAGCAGACATCTGTGAGGTGTTACTTCACGTTCCTAATGTTCCATGTGTGAACTGGAGTCAGAACAACTACGCTTACGGCAAAAACACAACTCGAACTCTCAAATGTATATTTTGGAACAACTAACCAAAAGACCACTGAAATGATCAGTTTTCAAGGTTTAATTATGATGCTCAGATACAAAAATTAAAAAGATTAGAAAAACTTTTAGTCAACAGTGAAAAAAAGCAGAGTCTCCGTGACCTTCAAATCATTTCCTTCCAGTTTAAAGACCAGGGGACGTGTGGCCTTGAGTAGTTGAAAGAGGACAAAATGAATCCCTCTGGGAGGAATCCTGAGTCCACATTGAACCTGGTCCTGCAGTCTACAGAGACCAGTGCTACAGGTTTACCCTTTGTGTGGTATCATACAGTGTGAAAAAACAAGTCTGCTGGCAGGCAGGGCTTCAAGTTAGTCGTGTTCCCCGGGCTCCTCTGCAGTCTTTGGGCTGTTTGAGTTATCAGCGCCCTCTGTTGACAAGTCAGACGAATCGCTAGACGAGGAGACCTGCTTGTCGCTGGCCGGGCCGTCTCCGTCGTTGCTGCTGTGCTCTCCATTTTCCTCCGCTGAGCTCGGACTCTTCTCTGACGGAGCGGGCTCCTCGGGCTGATCCGCCGCGCTGTCCTCGTCCAGACTGTCGGCGTTCGCCGTCTCAGACGAGTCCTCTTCCCTCTCGGGAGGCTCCGTCTCCGTGCTGCTGGGCTCTGAGGGACGAAGAGGACAACATCGGGGCTGCAGTGACAAACCGTTCTGCTTCTACATAAATATGACGTGGGCCACACAGAAAGACGGTTCCCTGTTGAAATCCCAGTCAGACTGAAGGGCTTTCCGTGTGGAGTTGGCATGTTTTCTCAATACTCCCATTTTCCCAGACTGACTCTGAACTGGCACCAAGGTGTGAGTGTGAATGGTGTATGTGCGCGTCATCGCCCAATATGGAAAGGCAAGAGCAAAGCTGGTGAGAAAATGGATGTATGTTTAAAAAAAGCCATTCATTTATTAAAAGAAAAAGTATGCAAAGGTGTGAAAAACACCCACAAGTTTCTAAATGCCTAGATGACATTTGGTCCAAAAGCAAATATATACACTAAAATAAAATTTAAGGCAAGAAAACCACAAACTTACAAATCTGAGATGGTGGTTTGATAAAATCTTTACATAATCTTGTGGTCTGCACAAACATCTTCATATACTAATGTAGGGTTGCAGCAAACTATTATTTTTGTCATAGATTAATCTTACCTTCTCAATTAATCTGTTAGTTGTTTGGTCTATAATATGGTGAAAAAACTGAAAATTGTTGGTAATCAAATGGCAAGATAAGGCTTTAAAATCCCCTCACCAATTTTCCAAAGAAAAACCAAAGACTTACCGAAGAAACTAAAAAATATTCATGTGTAAGAAGATGAGATCCGAGTATTTTGACTTCTCAAAAATCATGAAATCCTCTCAAAAATGTTTGAAAGGAAACCAACCAATCAAAATAGCTGATTATTCTATCAGTTGGCTAACAGCCCATTAGTTATTGCAGCTACACACCAACGTGCGTGCAAGTCCTCCCCAGCACAGATGTGCCCACACCTACCATTGTCCTCTGAAGCAGCGGGCGTGTCGCAGGCTCCGCTCGGCTCCGCCTCGGACGAGTCCTCCGAAGACTCCGGAGTCTCCGACATGCTCTCCGGCTCCGAGGACGACGACTCCTTCTCTCCCTTGCTTTCCGTTTCGGCCTCCTCTTTCTCGTCAAATTTGAGCCTCTTGGCCTCGTGTTTGTCAGCATCAGAACCCTCCTCATCCTCCTCCTCTTCTTCCTCCTCTGCGGGGTGTTTGTTCTTCAACCCACTGCTCGGTGAAATTTCACCTTCTGGTGGCGAAGACTCGCTGCAATTACGACACAAACGGGCAATTAACTCATCGATATTGCTCCGATCTCCGGGGCCTCTGCCCGACAATGGACGAAATACTAAAAGCTGCTCATATTCATATTTATCTATAAATGTAGTTTTTCAATTGGGACACCACAACATATATGGGCCGTTCTTAAATCATGCTTCATCTCATTTTTTGTTTAATTTTTTCTGTTCAGTTTGTATGTACATTTCATCTGTGTAAAGACGGTCACTCTTTGATTTTCATTGTACAGCTGCTAAAGTAGTTACTAGTTACTTTCCCCTGTGGCAATCAACAAAATAGGGCTTCCCAGTGGGACAACGTCTAAAGATTTTTTTAAAAACCAAAATTACAGTGGTCTTACCCACATTTTCTTTTTCCTCTATGCCAGTTTGTAAGCTTTAAATCGACCACTCCATTGTCATAGGGACTGCATGGTGTTTTTTTCATGTCCGCACAAGTATGTGGGTCATTATGTTCTTTAGCAACGTGTGCAGTTGCTTCCCTTTCTGCTTCTCACCAGCACCCACAGTCACCTCTAAACTTTTTATTCTCACTCTATAACAGTGGTGAAATGGGTCCTTAAACGCTTTCTCGTTGCCTCATTGTCTGGGCGATTCACCGATATACAAGATGTGAAAATCTAATAACAGCAGAGCAACAGTATGGTAATCGATCCATCTATAATGGAGGGAACTGTCAGAGTTTGAAATCTCTTCTAAGGGTCCTGGACGCACCCGCATCCCGTCTTTCGGTGGGTTACCTGATATTGTGCTCCTCCACCTCCTCTGTGATCGCCTCGGGCTCTTTACTGAGAGGACAGTGAGGGAGCCCATTGGTCGAAAGCAAGTGGCAGCTCGACAGCTTTGGCCTGTTGTACGGTTTTGGAGTTCCTGGTCCGTTAACATTTCTACTGCCATAAAAAAATGAATGAAAAAAAGGAAAATGACGATTTCTTACATGAGTCATGTGATAAATGATGGCTGATCAACAACACTGCTAAGACCCAAACTGACAGATGGACTATAAATGCCCTTAGTACAGCCTTGTTGGTTTTTTTGAATATTTGGCTCTGAATAATTCAACTTTCCACTTGCTGGTGCATGAGGCAGTTTTAGACTCGTGGAAGTCAATCACTGACAAGTATGTGGCTCCCACCTGTCTGAATATAGAGTAGAGTTACCAGGAAACATCACTCCATTCATTCTGTTTACACTGGATGCCCCATTTTTCCTTCGAAAGAAGTAGAAAGGCACAAAAACAACTGGCTGTTAATTGTAACTTTGTAAGTGTGACTGAATGAGAAAAGTCAAGGGAGCTGTCATCTCAACAGAAATACTGCAGCCAGCAGAGCAAAGGGTGCAAACGCTGAACAGCTGATGTACTTACTCTGATGTGGGGTGCACACAGCTGACCACCATTACGTTCTGTAAACCACAGAATACGCACATGGTAAATTTCAATGCAAATCCATTAAGAGTACGTTTGATACACTGCTCATCTATAATACTGGGCGTGGAAGAAAGGATTACAGATTGTGGGCGTCTACAAACAGTGGTGTGATGTGTTCACCTTCTCTAAACCCATGAGAAACTTGTCTGTCCCCGTGTAGTTGCGCTTGGGGTCCATTAGGAGTTCACATAGACGCTGGATGGTGAATGGGATTCTGGAAAAGTTATCAAGAGATATATTTAGATTTGGCCACACACTGACATCTCACAGCAGGCACCTACACTTGCCAAGCCTAGCAGGGCTGAAGATGAATGAGGAAGAGTGTGGATCAGTCCGGACAGACCTGGCCGACCCCAGTCAAAGCTGGTCACTCAAGATTTAAAATGATACAATCTAAGATGATGGACTTGTGGAGAACTAGTCTGCACTGGAAGATCAGCGCAGGATAGAGCACAAGTCTTACAGAAGATGAATGAAGCCGCATACTAGTTCAAAATGAATTTCAGATGATTTGGTTTGGATTTTTTTGCCTCGTGTTATTCTTTTAATGTCTCATGCACACATCAATATCCACTGTGGTGTGCATGTGGCTTTCATTCAATTATCAGGGTTCACACTACCACAGAGTTGTTGTCACACAATGCATCAACATGCCCAGATATGATGTGGAGATGTGATTTGCTGCAGCTGTACCTTGGATATTGAACATTTACCCAGACTGCTTGATTAGACGTGCAGCATATGGCCACAAAATATGAAATAATCCTTTCGAATTAAAGCAAATCTATTACTGTCTGTGCGTGTGCAAACTGAATTTTCCAGGACAATTCACCATTCCTTTCATTTTTTTTGTTTTCCATGACTGACAAAAAAAATCAGCTGCTAATCTTCCAGGTTTTCCAGGATACATGGGAATACTGAGTTCTTTAGATTGAAGAGGGAGATAATCAATGACTACATATACATACATTAGGTTTTATATGTGGTTGTGAGGAGGAAAAGTCATTTACGCTCTGTGAGCTTTACTCACCCATTGTAACCATCCACTATTTTTAAAATCCTCATCTTCATCTCTTCAAAGGGAACATAGTCTACATTGGGGTTGTGTGGTCCTCTCTGTTCTGGTGTAGAAGCGTGGAAATCATCCATGACCTTTTCCAACTTAAACATGAAGTACGTTTTGAATTGTGACCATGGAATCCTGGAAATATAAAGGAGATAAAAGTCTGCATGTATTAAACACAAAAAGATATAACGACTTGGGTATATACAAACTAAATGAATGAAATCAATATCTTGTGTGGAGTTCTGTCAGGACCACTCACATCGGCTGCCCGGTCTTGGCAATGTGACATAGGAATTGCTCCAGGACAGGACAGGTCTCCTTCTTACCTTTCCTCTCGAAATCTACAAGAAAAGCAGGATGAGAGTAAGGTAAATCACTTTAGATAACAGTGATACTCCTGTTTTCCATAAGAATCCGACTCTCATACGATCAGTGTTAAGAAATATCCTTGAAAGCATGGTTCATGCCACTTCTACCAACATTGAATGGACCCTAGCAAAGACAAAATGGTAGCAAAGTGCCCATTATCTGATGACCAACTGAAACTGTGCCGAACAAGGAAGAAATCGGGTTAATTACCACCTTTAAACCGGGCTAGGTTAAGATATGCTAACAGGAAAGTTCATGTAAAAGTTACCAAGTTAGCATGTTAATTGTGACGTTATCCGGCTAGCTGTTTACGTAATATCGATCTAATCGGGAACAAATGAGTCAAAAGTGTACAACGAGATTCAGGTTAAGCTCCTATCCTGTTGACATTAACAGTAAACCAGGTTGTCGAGCCATAAAAAGATCACAATGTCCCTCAGTTCCTCTTCAAATCGGCACCAGGCTAAGTTACGGTGCGCTGCGTAGCGTGGTTAGCAATCATTACAGACGTTTGTACAAGAGGAAACGACAAAATAATCCGCATTAAACACAAACGATGAATTGCCCGTTTAGATGACAGTAAATATTGCCTTGAAACGCTTCCAATAAGGCGTCGATGTCCATTTCTGTGTCCAGTCTCAGGCGGGAGCGACGTGCTAGTTAGCGGTAGCAGGTAGCAACCAACAAAGCTGGTGGCGGCGAGGAGCGCGCATGCGCGGGGTGACGTTTTATCCCACTTGCGGAAACTGCGTCCCAGTCCGAGCTGATATCAACAAGAACAAAGCGTTTTCACTGTCCAGGCAGCGAAAGGGGCGAGAGAGGACGACTTCGAAATAATTTGTCATTTTTTAACTATAGAAAAATATAGAAGCTTAGGTCGAGGCAGGTTCGCAGTGACAGAGAAACTTCTGGATCGCTGTAGGCGTCATCCTCTCTGTGTTGTTGTGACGGCGCAAACCGGGGGAAGCGACCAATGAGTCAGCAGCTGATCCGGGGGTTCATTTCACCCTAACCGAGCTATATAAACGGCGATAACAACTCCAACTCCAACATAGCTGGTCTTGTATTTTTTTGTTTAGTAACGAAGCGATTGATCTCTCAAGAGGCCCCAAACAATGGCAGTTCCTGTAGCTGCTCTCCAGCTGAGCACGTCGAGCAGCCCTGCTGCTCTCCTGGAGCACAACATCCACATCAGCGACAGAGATCTGGGCAGGATCTCCAACAACAACAGCGACAGTGATGTTTTGCCTTTGCACTCTCCCTGGACCTTCTGGCTGGACAGGTGAGACACTCCCGTGGTCTTTATTAGTCATTAATTAGCTCATGTTTAGCTTTTAATGAGAACAAAGAGACGGGGAGTCAACCGGGCCTTCCACGGGCTGGAGGTCAATTTACATGTTTTAGGATATGACAACAACACACACTGATTGTTAATAGTAGGATTAGATTTATTGACAAGTAAGTCTACAACTTAGTTATACAGCCATTCGTTTTTTTTTTGTTAGTAGAAAAAACAGGCGGGAAGGTAACATGTTAGCACAAGACTACAGTGCACACATGGTTGGTACTTAAAATATATTGTGTTCATGTCCAGCCTATAATCTGATATGTTCGTTTTATTAAACGATAACACACTGTCACGTTTGAAGTTGCCAAGTTGTCCTTTCCCTTTCTGTGACCTACATACAAGTTCCCTACATGGAGGAACCTTAAAATAAACAATAAGGGCGCAAATACGAGCAGCCGGGTCCGCAGAGCTCCCTCTGATTTCCTGTAAAGTTTCTTTTTTAATGCTTTAGCTTTTCTCGGGGTAACGTACATACAGGTGCTCTAGTTGGAAACTTGTTGAGTCATTGCTCATGTGGCGGCTGCCATTGTTCAGTGGTGCGCCTTCCTTTCCCCGAGGTGAGACATATTTAGGTCAAAGCTGCCATACATACCTATGAATGTGCGTGGGTTTATATTTATAGGACTCATGTCAAGTGATCAGTCGACCTCAAGTGGCAGTCAGTTACACAAGCCTCATGAACAGTGTGTTCAAATCAGAGGCTGCTGTGTTCAAATGGGGTCAGTGTTGTTTACTGTTTACTGGCTTATTTGTCATCTGACCCCCCCACCACCACCCAACCGCCCATCCAACCCCCTCCAACCTGTCCGCTCAGAGGACAGCTCACTGAAACATGACTGAGTGATGTTTGCGCCGTAAGAAATGTATATAGAACATGTTGCAACAGAAAGACCGGGAATTTACCCAAGCCTCAGATTTTTTTTTTTTTTTGGTTTGTTTTGTTTGTAAACTGATGCATCGAAACGTTTGTGTGGCTTTGTCGTCAGATCTTTGCCCGGAACGACAGCGGCTGAATGTGAGTCCAACCTGAGGAAGATCTACACTGTGGAGACCGTCCAGGTAAAAGGCTCGACAACACTCTTATTACGCTATTCAGTGACTAGTTCTCAGCATCAAAAATGGAAGAAAAAACAAAGATGACAGTTTGCTTGTTTCTACCTTCACAAGTACGCCACTTCCACTGCCCTGATGTCAATTAAAATAGGATGAGTTAAATGCAGGGAAAGAACTTCATAGTACTTTGTGCAAATGACAATAAAGACTAATTCAACTTAACTTGTAATTGAAAGAGCTAAGAAGCAACATTTGCAGCCTCCGGTCTCCTGCCATCCAGGTTCCCACCACATCGTTTGATTAATTCACATTTTCCTGCTGTTATTGGCTGTACATGGGTGCTACTGACTGTTTAGTTTCCAGTCCTCAGGAGGCCGTAGAAAAAAAAACTCTACTGGAATATGTAACACTAAATTGTCATGTTTATGGGCTGTATTTTAACAGTTTAAACGGCCTGTAAAGAGTTCATGAGAACAGCTCAGATTCATGGTTTAGACTTTTATTGTCTGCATGGTTAAGAGCAATGAGGAAAAGACCTTTGACAGTGATTCCTTTTTTTTGTACACAACAACAAACGTGAAGTGTTAACAAGACCAGCTGTCAGCACTGGTAACCTATTTTCTTATTTCCTCTTCTCGTAGAACTTTTGGAGAGTTTACAACAACATCCCCGGCGTCTCCAGCTTACCACTGAGATGCAGCTACCATCTGATGCGAGGAGAGAGGAAGCCCCTGTGGTCAGTTTCGTATTGAGATAGAGACGAGGTTGGCTGTGTTCTAAAGATGTTTTTCTTAACTTGGGTTTCCTGCTGCTTTGCATGCAGGGAAGAAGAAAGCAACGCCAAAGGTGGAGTTTGGAAAATGAAAGTGCCCAAAGAGTGCACTGTGAGTGACGTCAGCGTTGGCATTTATCGTGCGTTATTTCCTTGTTAATTGTTACCGACTCACAAAACTTGTCTTCATTGTCAAAGTCTGTCGTGTGGAAGGAGCTTCTGTTGGCCACCATTGGGGAACAGTTCAGTGATTATTGTGCCTCAGGTAAACATGATGCAGCAACAGAGCGCAGTGGCTTTGCGTACAGGAAATATCTCTCAGGGTGTTCATCTCATTCTCTTTGGTTGTTGTCGCAGATGACGAAGTGGTCGGGGTCAGCGTCAGTGTCAGAGACAGAGAAGACGTCTTCCAGGTCTGGAATGGGAACGCCTCCTGTGCTACTGAGTCCAATATCTTAGGCAGGATCCATGAGCTCCTTCCACAAATACCCTTTAAAGCGGTGTTCTACAAGCGTGAGTTTCATCTCGGATCCTCGACGGCGATATGTTGTGGCCGTTGCCACGGTGACATGACATGACGTTCTTTTCTCTTCTCTTTTGTCTTCAGCGCACGAGGAGCACCATGCTTTCGAAGGTGGCCGATCAAGACATTAGAGCCCTGGAGTGACGTGTCTTTTGTTTGTTTTTTTTTTTAGCCTCTGACTATGTTTTGGAAAATATTTGGGCACATTTTGAAGCAGTTGAGTTCATAGATGGCTAGTGTGAAATCTTAATTACCTCAAAATGTAGCCCACGTGTTATGACTCTCAATTGATGGAATTTCCCCATCTAATGAGCACTGCTGTCACTCATAGCAACACCCTAAATACTTTTATTTCAGTCAGCAACAAAAACGCATTTTTGCTTTCCTTTTATCTTTCGCAGTGTTTGTATGTTTTTATACGGCAGACTTTTGCAAAACCAAAAACAGCAGATGATGTACAGTCAGATTTTTTTAGATGTATTTTAACATATTTTGTGCAGATTCCTGAGCATAGGTTTTTGAATCAAGTCTCATTTTTTTCGGATCGAAGAGGGGGCCTAGTTCCACGAAGCTTGATCTTAGCAGTACATTACAAGGCTTTTCTAGCCTGCTCTTTTCTCTTTTTTGTATGTTCCAGCCAAAATACTGTTGCCTATACTGGAGGACTTAAATGTGTAGTACGCTGTAATGCTAATATGAGCAGAAAAGTTGCACAGTTGTGTTTTTTTTTCTTCTTCTATTCTTCGGGACATGGATAGATCGGGGGGAAAAGGTATAGCTTGTTACACTTAAATGACCTCAGTACACGTAAAATGACGAGTCGACGCTGAGAGACATATGCAATCATTTTTTTATTTGGAGCAAATTTGCAGTGTTGTAGATGTCACTTTGTTTCAACAGCTGTCCTAAATCAAGCACTTTGTTTTTCACTGTGTGTGGCAGACACCAGACAGTCCCTGCAGGATTATGTGGCGCTGTGATAACTGAGACCAAATCCACTTTGGTTTTTGTCTCACCTTTCCTGGTGAAGTGTAAAGCTGTTTTTGCCGAGTATGTTTTGTGCTTCTCTTATCTAGTTTTTAGTTGTGACCGATAGATAAGTGAAGTTAAGTTGACATTGTTTCATTTTATGTATCCGTATAATCTGTGTTTAAATTTGTGAAGCCTGCCCTTTGTACATAATATCGGCCTGAGGAAAAAAATAAAAATAAAACAAAAAGCAGTCAATGCATGACACAGAAATTTAGCACTGGGACAGACACTTAAAAAAAAAGAAATGTTCCGAACCTCACTTCTTCTTAAGGGACTGCTTTGGACCTATTTTGATGTGTTTGTACAAATGGTGCATTTGAAGTGATGCAATCACTGCAGCAGGGTTAAATCAGTATGAACTAGTTCAATCACAGGTGGTTTACTACTGTTGCACCAAAACATTTTCAAGATGTCTAAAATCCATAGCTTTATTGTTTTGTCCCCCCCTGTGGTCTTATGATGTAAAGTTCTGTATTTGTATTACTTATTA
Organism: Karalla daura; assembly: GCA_029224185.1. NCBI lineage: Eukaryota > Metazoa > Chordata > Actinopteri > Chaetodontiformes > Leiognathidae > Karalla > Karalla daura. The sequence goes on along the minus strand of CM055193.1, from coordinate 14,084,211 downwards.
TCATAATCATAGTAGGGAAGTGTTAAAATTTAGCAAGTTAAGCTGTTGAGGCACCTGTCCTGTGCGTTTGTGTGTAACATACCGTGCGAGTGAGAAGTCAGTGACTAATCTAGGCCGCAGAGTGTTTGAGTACTACCATAATAGACATTTGAGGTCATTTCTACGTAACCATGACACACATATATATAGAAACCCACAAAGACTGCTGCTGTTTCCCCAATCAGCTCAAACGTTTAGGCTGAATATTATTCTCGGGCAGAGGTAGTTTTCAGACTACAGCCTTTGCCAAACTCGCTTAATTTTCCCTTTACTCTCCTGTTGTCCATGTGATAATGTTATAAGCACAAACTGTATGATAAGAAAATACCAATACTGTACAATTGCACACACACACACACAACTGACCACTCACTTCAGATCTCAGACCTTGTAAGTGATTGTTGATCTTGGATGGTGCCTTGTGTTTACCAGCAGTTTAGAATGTCATCTGTGTTCAGCATGTTGGACATGTACATAGCCATGTTTGTTTGTTAGTTTTACACGTTTGAGAAATAAAGATGCCCATACTTTCACCTTTTGCTGTTTGTAACATGTATCTTCTGTATTGGGAAGATTTTCATTGACTTTGTAAAATCATAAAAACTCTCCAGAGTCTATTAATATATCCAAAATATGAACTACTTTGGTCACAATTTCCACTACATAATGTCGATTACTCTTAGGTTTATCCATGAATTTGATAAACTATCAAACTATTAAGTTTAATGAAGACGTAGGATACACTTACTGTTTTTGCAGTTGGTATCTTTTTCAACAGTAGAAAAGTTGATACATCATATGTCCTAATAATTATCTAATAATACCAACAATACAAGTTAAATCCATCATGCTATGCTATTCTCTACAAATGAAGATATGCAATTTCATTAATCTAATGAAATGGTCACAACACAGATTTTTCCTTTTTTATTAATGTACAGTGTTTGCACATACTGTAGGAATGCATCTGGAATATAGAAGAAAAATCCAAGTATGCAAGTAGCGTAAGTTTTTCTAACCAAAACAATTGGCATCTTGCATTATATTAACTGCATATGATTTGACTGTAATGGAGACTGTGACTGTGAGTTTAGACTGTGGCACTGTTGTTTTTCTCTCAACAGGCTCAGAGCTCAGTACAGGCAGAGGAGGCCTCCATTTCATGGCGGTGAACGGGAAAATGATTCCCTCTTGTGGCTGCATCAAAGAATAGACATAAAAACAAATTGTGAACAAGACTGAAAAGATATGAATCCAAGGCAGCTGTGTCAAGTGAGGGACTGTGGGGATGCTTCAACATTAAGAGGCATCATTGTATGCAGGGCTGCATTAATGTAGCTCTTGTTAAATTTTCTTCCCTCTGGGCACCGTCTTCACAAAACTGCACACTGCTATTAAATCAGTTTGCTTTTTTTCATAATCTTCTCAAAACTATCAAACATTCAATTATATTCAGGATTTTAACAATCAAAATGACAGTTTAAATGTTTGAAATTATTTCATTATTATCATTATTTTCCATATAATCAATAGTATGGTGGTGAGGTTTTGGTGGTGATTGGAGTCTTGGATATGACTAAGATTAACAACAAAATTGATTTGATTGCAATAGTATTTATTTTGTAGCACTAGAGCTATAGACACCCTCATGGCCAAAAATGCCTATGACTTTTATTAAAACCATTTTTAAAAAAATCTCTAATCCATTCATCCTGTAATGTCAGCATTTCATTTGGAACAAAGTTGTGATACATATTTTTTACTGTATTCCACCAGATTTAGCCATTTTCACATTGTAGCCAGATACATGAAAGTCCTGTATTTTTGGCAGTTTTATTGTGGAGCCATGGGACTGCCAGGTGGTCCCAAGAGTTTGTGTGTGTGTGTGTGTGTGTGTGTGTGTGTGTGTGTGTGTGTGTGTATTGTGTGTGTCATGATAAAAACATCTTTTGAGGGATGCATTTCATGTGTCTTTGAAGAGGTGCTTGAGCAAAAACACGTCCTCCTGCCTTAGCTACACTCAAAAACAAAACAACAAACAAACAACTGTTAGGGTGTTTATGCACCTGGCTTGTTTCACAGCCAAAGATAAACATGCAGCTTGGCTGAGGGATAATTTAATTTGCAAGGAGAGGAGGAGAAAGACCTGGAGCAAAGAGTAAAAATAAAGAGACATTCAAGTGCAGAGAGGGCTTTAGAAATGGTCATGCAGCCCATACCTGCTGGCAGTCCACAGCACTCATCTGAAGAAGAGATGAGCTTTGATGGAGAGTGTGACTCCAGATCTGTGAGTTCTTCTGACCCTTCCTCTGAAAGTGCAGAGGACACTGAGGATTCCACCCAACCTAACAATGAGTGGACAGTGACAAACAAGTCTGGTCTCAAGTCTCATGCCCAGAGGCTGCTCTACGTTCTGGCACCCACGGGCATGATGCCAGGGCCCACGGGATATGCCATATCACTGGACAACTCATCTTTTCTGGGTGCATAAACACACCAACAGTTGTTTTGTTTTACAGTAGAACAGAGGCAGGAGGCCATTTTTTCACTCGAGCACCTCTTCAAAGGCACATGAAACATGTTCTTCAAAAGATGCCCTTTTTTTCACCCTTGAAATAGTCCTTGTGTGCTTACAGATTCTCTCTGTAGAATTATAATGTATTGTAATGTAATGCAGGTCCTGCACTGGAGTCCTCCACTTCTTTACTTCAGACTTGCCCATTCTTTGGCGTACACTTACTGTATGGATCATCAGAATCCTCAGTGTCCTCTCCACTTTCCGAGGGAGGGTCGGAGGCACTCACAAAAGTGGAAGACTTCATATTGGACTCCCTATCGAAGCTTGTGTCATCCTCAGATGAGTCCTGCAGCTCGCTGGCAAATGAAGGCTGCAAAACTATTTCTAAAACCTCTTCTGTGCTGAAATGTCTTTTCGTTTTAGCTCCAGGTCTTTCTCTTTCTCTGTTCACTAATGAAATGACCCCTCAGTCAAGCGGCATGATTATATTTGTCTGTGAAAGCAGCCAGGTGCATAAACACACTAACAGCTGTTTTTGTTTTTCAGTACGGCACAGGGCCTTGTTTTTACTCAAGCATCTCTTTAAAGACACACAAAACACATCCCTCAAAAGACTATCTTTTTTCACCACTGAAATGAGCAGTGTGTGGTCACAAATTCACACGCACTCTTTCTCTCTGATACACACACACACAAATTCTCGGAGCCCCATGGTGGTCACCATACTCCGCCTCTGGTGGGCTCCATAATATAACTGGTGAAAACAAAATAAATATTTCATGCCTCAGGCTACAGTAGGAAACAGGTTGAATTTGGTGTACAAAGTAAAAAGTGAAATATCAGTACTTTTCTTCAAAATGAAATGCTGACATTGGAGAATGTATGGTTACATACTGCAGTGACAGTGAGATTGAAAAATGTGGGTCCAGTCAAAGTCAATGAGCCATTTTTGTCCACAAAGGTTTTCAGAGGGAGTAACTGATACTACATAAAACATTCTTATGCAATCAAATCATTTTTGTTGCTAATCTTTGACACATACAAGACAGTAATCACCAGCAATGCCATAATTGTTGTTAAATGAAATATGAAAAAACATGAATGTACAATTTGTGCAATTGTGCATATGCATTTTAATATTAACTGATATAATTAAACTGACATTTAAATGGTTAAAACTTGAACATTATTTTATGTATGGTAGTTTAGAGCAAGTTCAAAAGTTGCTCAAGTGATTTATGAAAATATAGCAGAAAATCATACAAATTACTATTTAATAGCATTTAATGTGCATTTTTGCCACGAACATATCCAGAGGGTGCAAAAACCACCAAGAGTGTAAAACATATATGAGTTAAAGATATATCTTTTTTAAAAAAAATACTAAAAAACAAAGCTCCTGCAAAAAGTCATGACATCAGCTGTAGCACAGCCAAAAAGATCACCAAAAAAGTACCAAAATTTCCAAATAGTGCATAAGGGATAAAGCAGCAGCACCGGCAGTTACAATGTTTACATGAGCTATTGATGAATAATCGTGCATCGATAATTGAGACAATAATTTATAAAGTAGATAAAATAAAACATATTTTGTCAGTAACTATATAATGGGTAGAGACGAGTAGTGCCGCACACTGGCCGTTTGGGTCATTTCTTTAATCACTTCAAAAAAAGAAGAAAATATCGCCCTTTTTAGGAGCCGTTTCCGTGGCCGTGCATCGAATTTCCAGACGCTCTCAAACAGTCTCGCGTGTGAGCGTGACGTCACCATTGTTTACTTTTTCCTAGGCCACGCCCTCCGTTAGCAACTTGTGGCTAGCTCGCTACCATACTCGCTACCAAGGAAGGCAGAGCCCCGAGGTTCGTTTTCTCAGACACCACCCCGAGCTACAATACTGTCCGCCCGTACTAAAAATCGGTGAGTAAACGCCGCTCCGCTTGCACGCCGGGAACCGCCACCGAGTGTAACGTTAGACGTGGTGTTTTAATATTGTCGGGAAGCCCAAAAACGAAGAGAAGGTAGAAAAGGTTCCTTCCAAGCTAGCGACAGGAGGGCAGCCTGCTAGCTTTTGTCACTGGCATCCGCAACGCTGCTCGAGAACAGTTTCGTAGTCCTGCCAGCATGGGTTAACAAAGACAGCGGATGTTAAACACGGGCTTTGCTTTATAGTGAATTCGCTGACAATAAATCAGGTATTTACCCCCGCATCGACGCCTAGTTATAGGTTCCAGTCTGTATTAAAGACAAACCTCGCACCGCAGTGGTTGTTGCTCAACGGATGGCGATTCCATTCAGACTGCGTTACCAGAGCTGAATGATAAATTACAATGAGATCGCAACGATCGACGATTTAGTACAGCACTATAGATCAGTTTCATTCAGAATTCTAATCATTGCCTTGAAAGTGCTGATTGCTGTTTAGATTGTGTATAGTTGGGTTAACTTCAGACATAATGTTCTCAGATGAATCCACGTTAATGGACAGAGATTGTAACTTAACACAATGTTGACTCTCATTTTTAAGCATATAAGGGCTGAATTGATTCAATATTATAATTGATCGCGTGTAGAATAGTTAATTCTATGCGATACCCTGGGAAATATCGATGAATTGTGTGATCCAATCAAGTTTTTGATTCTATCTAACCTTCCATGGGACGTGACACTTTGATATCACAGTAGAAATCGCACATTTAGCATTATTGGCAAATTTTACATCACAGTTCATTCAGTCCTTTTTTTTCTCATTGTACCATAAAACTCCTGTTTATACACATGGAATTTGCACTAACATGACATAATACCTTATAGCTGTACAACTACCTAGCAATAAATCAGATTCGAAGATAAATATGAAGAAACCCTATTGATCCCTGAGCGAGGTTCACTTGGGGGAAATTAAAGAGAGAGGGGTGGTACAAAACATATGGTAGTGCACAATAACAAAATACATAGGATCTTTGTGTTTTAGGCAGCATACTGTAGCTGTCTGAGTGTCTGTACTGAGTGTCTCCGTTTCTTCCATAGTTGTGTTGACGACAGAACAATTGCTCATTCTAGCTGTCGGAGATAGGCGATAGGGGATATACACCCTGTCCCCTATCTTTGGGGCGAGGGTGTATATTGTTTACTTTTTCTTAAGGAAAGGCCTCTCTGCTGCGCTTCCTTTGCATCCTTTGAAGAGCGGTGGCCCCCACAGCTGGGGAGTCACCCCTGTTGTGAGAGCACTCTAAATGCAGTAAAAAAAAAAAATTAACCGTGGGTGTGTGACAAAGCCCGTGCAGAAGCAGCGTGTTCGTAAATCATAATGCAGCGCTTTTTCCAAACAATGCCTGTTCTGAAATTGTACTTAATGAACTGAACTTGGTTGCTTCTTGGAATTAAAGTCACTCCCGACATCTTAGAAATTTCTACAGGAAACGCTGCCTTTTGTCTTAACGCGCTAATCCTGAAAGCAAAAGTAAACATCGTGGAAAATTCACCAGAAACTTCCTGTTTTGGTTTCTTTGTAGAATTACAGGATTTACAACAGTTTTCAAAAAGGGAGATGAAATGAAAGTGCTTGTATGTGGAAAATAAGTTGTTGCGCTGATTGTTTTTTGGGCCTGAAATGCACACAGTGGACCTGCGGACCTATCATGGCAAACGATCGGGGTGACAGTGATGCCAAATCATTGCTGTTTATCAAGCCGATTGCTTTGTCTGTGCCCGGCAGATAGACAGGCATTCCTGCAGCTACCAGTTTACTCTCCATAACATGGGCCTGTGTTACGCTACCCCAGGCCAAGTCTGTACTGACTGGGCTGCTTTTAAGTCATGACTTGTCTATGAGTGACACACTGCTGCAGCCAGACACAACTCACAACTCAGTCTTACTCATTTTCAAATGTGGGAATCAGCATTTTTTCCCCCTTCTTTTTCTTTATCCCAAAATCGTCCGTATGTACGGCTTTGCTCGAGAGTTTATTTCAGTTTATGTCGTTTAATCAGATCAGATGTTGTCGGGCGCTGGCTGGATGTTGATTTCCAGATCTCCGTGGTGCTGAACAGATAAAGAGATTGATTTCAGTGTGTGAATATGAAAGCGGAGTAACCTTGAATATGATGCCATTATCCTTCGGGCTTCGTGGTCTGTTTCATTTTAGGCTTCCTGTGTAGGTTTCCATCTGCTCACATTATTTGTTTGCCTTCTTTATTTACCTTTGTTTATGCTGCCTAGCATTTGACTCAAACACTCCCAAGCTGTATACATAAAAGCCTACTTGTGCATTGTACTACCTGCCACAGCCGTTTATCGCACCACCTGGTTAATGGTAAATTGTTCCAGAAGGAAGATATGTTTGCACATAAACACGGACCCAGGGCCCCTGTGTTTACAGTAGTCATGGCAGCACTCGGTTATTCAACAAATAGACCTAGCATGTTCCTCTCTCACTTGTAGAGCACAATGTTTGTCTTGGTGGGTAGAGCTTCGACTTTGTAGGTCTTAACTTTTAGTGCTGGCCCTAAACGCAAGTCAGGCTTCTCTGACATGCTGAACGAGTGCCTTATTTGTTCGCTGTGAGTACATCATCCAGTCTATATTGTTAAATCTGTGAATCACAGTGTGAAGTAAAAGCTGTGCCGCATGCAGAAAGTGTTGCCTTTCGTTACGTTGAAACAGTTTGATTCACACATTTTCCCCCCTCTCTCTCAGGTCAGTGAAGTCCAGATGCATGAGTCTGGGTCAGAACCAACAAGCCACACCAGTCCAGCAAATCAGACAGAGAACGGGAACAACACCGAGAATGAGAGTCGACTGAGGAGCGGGCAGACTCCTCCCCCAGAGGCTCCCAGGGTCAGTCAACACATCGGCGTTAGTTTTTAAAAGCATACGTCAGCGTCTGCGCATGTTACGATATGTCCTGTTGAGACTTTGCACGTTCCACCAAAATATATAACGTAAGATTGATGCTGTGCATGTATAAAGATAAAAGGTGTTTGTCCATTGTTTCCCATCAAAAATATCCAGTATTTCAACCTTTCAACTCAAATGTGTTGCTTTTTCAATGCCTTCAGTGCTAATAAATAGATATTGTTTCGTTTTATACCAAGGGTCACCAAGAGCACTGTGGAAAGTGATCATGGACGTTTTCCTATAGCTCTTTTTTACTGAGAGGATGTGTTGTGTGATTATGAGATTAAGAAAATAATCTGCAGACCGTCTATAGAGATTATCATTCATTTAGGTCATAGTCATCCAAAGGGAACGACTGGACTTGTGTGTAGATAATTGATGATGTTTCACCTTCATCAAAAAGGATGAAGAGCAGCTTCGTTTTCTTTTTTTTCCAGGATGGTAGTCTTTAGTTGCCTCCAAATCCAAATTTCTGATGGAAACAACCATCTTCTCAGTTATTTGCTGCTTTTTCTCACCTCACCTTGAGACGCTTTGGTTTGTTTTCCACACCGACGAATGATAAATGACGGCCGTTTTGTAATCCAAGCACTTAAGAGAAATCACAATTGACTGATTCTTAGGGAATGAATCATATCAGCCCCGGAGGCAGTGCTGTGCTCGAAAAAGTTTTCTTTTCTTTTCTTTTTTTTCTCTTTTTTTGTTTTCGAGGTCTCTTGAGTTGTCGCGGCCCATACAGCGGCCGGGCACGGGTAAATATTTGTCCTCGGCCTCTAATGCGCCTTTCAGCTGACGCAGCAGCTTCCACCCCGGCTAAAACTGTGAATCTCAATTACTGGTGAGGTGCATTTTAAGCCGCCGGTCTGTTATCCAAACATCCGCATCTCTTCTCATCTGCTGTCCCGGACACACACACACACACACACACACACACACACACACGCCAGGTAGACGGCCATGCCCCCCCGTGTGAAAATGTGAGATACTCTGCTGTTTATGTTAACGTGTAAATGTATCCGTGAATGTGTGGCTTGTGGGCGAGGTGGGGGGTTGTGTGTGTGTGTGTGTGTGTGTGTGTGTGTGTGTGTGTGTGTGTGTGTGTGGTGGGGGGAGGTCGCACTGAGGTTCAGAGAAGGAGGGAGAGCAGGACTCCTGGTGGGCGGAGGGATCGGCGTGGTATTGTTAGTTTTGTTTATGCGCACATCATTGAGGTGCGTGAGGCTCTGTCAGGCAGAGTGTTGTTGTTGCTGAGCAGCATTTTTTTCCCCCCTCCGCTCAGAGACAGACTTTCTAATGGAGGCGATCAGGTTGGTCTAACTCTATTCTATATTTAGTTTTGTTTCATCTCGGCAGCTTAAATGTCTTGTTAATTAAAGCGAGTCTGCTTCGGCGCAGTTACATTATTGAAGAGTTCTTTCAGACCTAGGTTTTATTTAATCCTCTCGAGTTTATTTATTTGCCGAATGTTTTTCCTTGCGATTGTCATCCTCCCTTTTTTTGGTGCCACACCCTGCCGGGTCATTTTAGGTACATGTTAATTGTCATATGGGTAGGCATGGTGTTTGTTCTGCAGCAAGTTTTTCACTCCTCCTATTTGCTGTCAGTCATCTCACAGTTCACAAGACCAGTCTTGCGGGGGGAGAGAGAGAGAGAGGGAGAGAGAGAGAGAGAGAGAGAGAGAAAAGCAATGTGTGTTTACACTCAGTTGCTCGCTGGTATGACTTTCAACAATAACAACAACAGAAGATGTTTGGACTTGCTGGCTGCCATGGCAACAGGGATTAGTCAAAGGCTGTTGTTGTGTTGATGGTGTCCACAGAAAAATAGAGGGGGGAGAGGGGGGTGGGGGGCAGCTGGCTCTGTTTGCGGGATAGACCTGTTTTCATTGCTTCGGTGGCCACCTCTGCAGCATTGAATTTCATAAGAAAGGACAAACTGGGAGTCAGTCATCTGTTATTGTTAGCCCCAGAGCCTGTGTGAAATTCACTGTCAGTTTGTTTACCCGCTTCAAAACAGACCCTGCCTCGCACAGAGATGTTTGTTTGTGGTTCGGGCCTTAATTAAAATACGAATCTCGAGTTCTGTTTTCATAAACAGGCGCTGTATGCTTTTTTCCCCCCCCGTTTTTTCTCGTATTCATTATTTATATCTCTGCGCAATTTTGATTACTCTGTTTATGTTTACAGTAAACATCCCTTGAGTTATGGGGCCTGACAGTGAGGGGGATGGTGTGGTAATTGCTGCCTGCCTCACAGAGGATGTTGTTGTTGTTTTTGTGGGGTTGGTTGTTGTTGTTTTGATCGAGTTCCCTATTCCCCCCGAGACCGTCCCGTGTTGTTGTTGTTGTTGTTGTTGTTGTTTGGTTCGTTTTTAGCTGAAGCGGCAGAAGTTCAGCCTCACTAAATTGACCAGCGAACTGAATAATAAATAAGCAGTTCTGCCAGTAACTAAATTATTTTTGAATGTGAGACGGAGGCACAGGAAGGAGATCTCTCAACAACGAGTCGACTAATTGGCTGGAAAATTAAGCAGCCGTTGGGTTTTCGCAGTGATCGTCACGTTCTGGGATTCACTTTGTCAGGTGTTTGCTTCTTCCAGCCTCCTCAGTGTGAGCTCTCAGTGTCACACATGACAGTAAGCTCTCAATATTCTGGGTCATGGGTGGTTGTTGTTGTTGTTTTGGTTGTTGTTGTTCTGCCAAAGCGAGACAAGAAAACCACCACAGGCCCCCGACAAGTTGCACTCACTACACATTCACATCGATTGAATTTCAGAGGAGAACACGAAGGAAGACGTTAACCGAATTACCTCCGATCAGTCATGTTGCTGTTCCTATGTACATAAGCGCCTCAAGGCCGCACCATTTCAAGTACACGCTTGGCTGGTATGAGGTGTAAAATATTGAAAGGCTGCATTTGGAAGAACTTCCTAGGTTTTCACATCAGAGGCGGTGGCGGCAGCAGCACACAAGTGTTAAAACAGACTCTGTAGTGAGAGAGCGCACGGTTCCTCCTGAGGATGCGCGCGTGTCTGCGTCAAGTCACACATGGTTCAGCGCTGGGAAGAAAGCCCGTTTAGACCTGTTAAGTCGTGCGGCGCCCGAGCCATGGCCGCGGCGAGCGTCGCGCAGCGCGCCCAGCTCTTTTGTCTTGCAAATGCGCCCCGGTTCAAGATCCACGCCAGGCACTTGGTGGGACGTGCCACTGCGACCGGGAATCGAGTCCTCCGGCCGGGAGTGTCGCTTTGTCACCCCCCCCCCCCCCCCCCCCCCCCCCTTCCCGTTCCAAACCTTTAGCATGACTGAAGAGAGGCGCTCTCTTTGTTGACGTGTAAACACGCCGGCCGTTTGCATAGGAGCGCGGCCCCCGGACCGATCCAGAGGTAGCGGCCGGGCTCAGCCCCCCCCACCCCACCACCCCTCCCACCCCACCACCAGGCCCGTTCTGCTTTTTCTTTTCACGTCACCGGTGCCAGTCTCCTGACGCGTTTCGACCGCCAATAACCTGCCAATAACCTGCACCTCCCTCCCCACCAAACGCAGGTCCCAGTGTCGCTGCCTGTGATGACCCCACCAGCAGAGGCCCCGCAGCAGCAGCAGCAGCAGCAGCAGCAGCAGCAGCAGCAGATCCTCAGTCCCCAGCAGCTCCAGGCGCTGCTCCAGCAGCAGAAAGCGCTCATGTTGCACCAGGTAAGGTGTCCCCCCCCACCCCCGAGCGGCCGGAGACGGGGGTCCGCTAGCCGGCGCCGAGCACGACGCTTATGTCTGAAACCCAGATGTCGTCGAAATGTTTGCAGCAACAGATCCAGGAGGTGTTCAAGAACCAGCAGGAGCAGCTCAACATGCAGCTGCTGCAGCAGAAGAACGCCGGCATCGTCAGTCAAGAGGTAACGCATCGACTCCCAAATATTTCAGTCTTAACAGAATCACGCAAAATAATCATTTCCTGACTGATACTTAATACAGCTTAGTTTGTACCTAATCCCAGAGTTTTAATAATTGTTATTGTAAATTAAGTGTATTAATACAGCCAACATTCAAACATTCACATGCTGATTCATACATTTGTGATGAGCTGCCAATGGCAATTTGAGGCTTAGGACTAGAACTTTCTATCCTTCAGGACCACTCAAAACACAAGTTGCAGTCCTACTATACATCCCTACTCTGGTGGTACAGTCTCCACCTATACCTCAACTAACTTAGCTGAACCAGTAACTTCAACCAGTCACACAGTTGTACAGTGATGACCAAGCATCAGGGGCAGACTGGGTTCAGGATTTAGCCCAAAAGACACAGGGTTCGAACCACAGACCCTCCAATTTGCACCGATGCCACAGCTGCCAAAACCTTCCCAAACCGCGGTAGCCACCGTAACGTTGAACACATTTTCATTATCTAAGAGGGGCGTTTGTAGCTCATTTCCAGAGACTTCCTGTCCAAAGGTTTTGCCCATTTTTAGGCGCAATCACATGTTGTCCACAGTCTCGCGGGCTCCCATGCTCGGTGTGGCGAGAAGCAAATGTGTCACGTTCGCAGAAAGCCGCAGCGCAGCAAACTCAGAGCCCACTCATCGGTCTGTTTGCATGTATGTACGTGAAGCGTGATATCATCAGTCTCGGCTTTCACGGTGCTTTTTTATTTTTTCTTTTCTCCCTCTCTCTCTGAACTCCTCCATCCGCCTGTGGTCTCATTTGAAAGTCCCGATGCAAGTAGGCACTTGTAGCCGCTCCGGTAATTTGATGTGAGAGCTGCGGCGGAGCGGTCCGGGCGGTTTCCATCCAAACCAAAAATGGGCATTTCTGCTCTGTTTACGTCTGCCGAGCAGCAACACCGCCGACACTGTTTGACCAACAGAGAGCATCGAAGCTATTATTACGCAAGAGGCATCCGTCTCGATCAAGCAGGCCCCTTTTCCTAGATCTCGTGGGGATGCTCTGCCGTGCTTAATGCAGCCCTGCCTCCCGGGTCCGACCGGAGAGCGGCCCGGGCGCCTATTGTGAAACGGTGGCGGGGGAGCAAGTGAGGCGCTTCCTGATGTGTTTCCTCTGTGTCCCAGCTGACGGCCCAGCAGATCGCCATCCAGCAGCAGCTGCTCCAGGTGCAGCAGCAGCATCTCCTCACGCTGCAGAGGCAGGGCCTGCTGTCCGTGCTGCCCAGCAACCCCCTCACAGCCCCAGGTACCCGCCACCGCATCGCTCCGCTTGAACGCTCTCGGGAACGGCTGCTGGAACCCGCTCTCTCTCTCTCTCTCTCTCTCTCTCTCTTTATTTCTTAGGCTGGATTTTCACTTCTAAGGGAACTTTAAAGACACTCGAACACTTCAGTGCCTCATGCAGAACAGTCCCGGGACACACGTTGCATTTAGCAAAATGATCATTATGTCATTAAGTAACAGCACGGACCCAAATTGAGCAGCACGCCCTTCCTGAACTGAGCCCTCAGTGCTAGACTCCTGTGTTAGAGTGCGTCAAGGCTTGTTTAAAATCAAAGCTGGACGTCGGCCAAACAGTGACCCACGTCCCTCGTATATTCACGTTTACAGGGTTTGTAGATGGAGGTTCCCTTCAGGAAATTCAGGTTCCACCTCATGCACCACCTTTTTTTTTTTTTACAATGCGGTACGAGAGAATTTCCCTGAGGGCTAGCACTGGAAACGCCTGCACGCAGCATTTGTACCGTGGTGACATTTTAAAGAATGGAAGAAAGAAATGGAGTCATGAAATGCAAACCGCGTCACTCAGCTCTGTTTGCGGGGTCTCTGCAGGTGTGAGCGGAGAGAACGGCAGCATCCTGGAGTCGTCCGCTCAGCCGTCCACCGCCAACGGCCACCACGGCCTCCTGAAGAGGAAAGAGAGGTGAGGCGGGCGCTCGCACCCTGCTGCACGTTGACCCCAGAGAGGTCTCATTCACGTGTCGACCCCGGAGATGTCTCATTCACGTGTCTGCCCCGGGGATGTCTCATTGATGTGTCTGCCCCGGGATGTCTCATTGATGTGTCGGCCCCGGGGATGTCTCTCTAACGACCGTCCCGTCTCCCCCTGGCAGCGGGTCGCTGGACGAGTGCACGCAGAGCAACCACCCGCTGTACGGGAACGGCATGTGCAAATGGCCCGGCTGCGAGACCGTCTTCGGAGACTTCCAGGCCTTCCTCAAGTAAGAGCGGCTCCGTCAGATGTGTCCCGAGTCGTGCCCCCCCGCCACGCTCCCTTCTCCCCACGCAGCCGGCTGCTTCCCTCCACCGTCTGGAGCGGGCGCTCGCTTCGATTTGTTTGTTTGTTTTGTGGCCAAATCGGTGATGAAAAACGAGCGCGGAGAGCGCAATTTATTGTCGAGCAAACAATCGAGCCAAACTTGTTCCCCCTGCTTATCTGTGCGACTGGTGGTTACATCGATCGCTGGACGCCATGGTGAGGTTTTTTTTTTCCTCCCCCCGCCGCTCAAGTGGCGCATCTTTCATTATTCTGTATTTTGGTTGTTCCTTTGTTGTGGTCCTATTACTCTTTTTTCTGTTTATTGTTTCTGTTTAGACGTTTCCAGGCTCGGCAGGGGGGGGGGGGTGGGGGGGGGGGTGTTTGCTGTTACATGCGATTTCCTGTTTTTTTTTTGTGATTTGAAATTGGTTTCTCCAAAAAAAAGGGGTCTCTTGTTTTCCTCAGCACGAACCGAGCAGGTCAGGCGCTAACGTTGTCCTCTGTCTCGCGTGCAGGCACCTGAACAGCGAGCACACGCTGGACGACAAGAGCACGGCGCAGTGTCGGGTCCAGATGCAGGTGGTGCAGCAGCTGGAGCTCCAGGTACGCGCTCCTCTCAGCCGCTCACGGCCCGGCCTCTCCTCCAGACGGACAGGCGGACAGTCGGCACGCGTCCGACGTGTCACCTGGCGTCCTGTAGATGTAGCCGATTGTTGTGGGAGCGAGGAGAACGAGCGGGGAGAACGAGCAGGGAGAACGCGGCGCGTTAGTTAAATGTCAGCCGTTTTCACACCAGCCGCCGCAAAACAGAAGTGATGTCTGCGGATAATTGCACTTAGCGCGGCGCCAGCGAAGAAGCCATTCCCACACCAAATGTCACGCCGCGACTTAACGGCGAGCCGCGAATTCACGAACTCTCGCCTTCTATTTCCGTGCTCTCGTCTCTCTCTCTCGCTCTCTCTCTCTCGCAGCTGAAAAAGGACAAGGAGCGGCTGCAAGCCATGATGGCTCACCTCAAGTCCTCCGAACCCAAAGCCGCGGCGCAGCCCGTAAGTGCCCGCCGCCCGGGCCTCCCCCCGACTCAGATGACTACTGTTTTGCTCGTGCCCGCGCTGACATTTCTCTGACTCGGTGTGTGTTTGTTTCTTCCTTCCTCCGTCTCCTCTCAGGTCAATCTGGTGTCTAACGTGTCCTTCTCCCAGGCAACATTGCCCAAAGGCCCTCCTCCCATGAGCGTGTCCCAGAGCGCCACGGCGCCGTCCACGCCCCTGACGCCGCTCTCCGAATCCCCGTCGGTCCTCACTCCCAACAGCATGTTCACTGGAACCCCGGTGCGGAGGCGATACAGCCGCTCCGTGAGCCAAGGTAGCAGCCGGGGGGCTCCATTGCCCGCCCGTGCCTCCGTGGCGGGGCCCTCATGTGGCTCCTCTTCTGCACAGTCCTGCGTGCGTCTTAACCGTGAACGCTCCTCGTGTGTCTTCACAGACATAGTCGACAACAAGGAGTTCTACCTGAGCACAGAAGTCAGGCCCCCCTTCACGTACGCTTCGCTCATTAGACAGGTGAGGGGCACAGCTGGAGACGTGATGAAACACCGGTGAAAACGCCTCGAGAATGACTGTAGTGAGAGCGGTTACGCAGCCTCCAAACAAGTTTGATTTGCAGCATCTCTCACCTGCTCTTCTCTCTCTCTCTCTCTCCCTCCCCTCTCAGGCTATATTCGAGTCTCCTCGCAATCAGCTCACTCTAAATGAAATCTACAACTGGTTCACGAGAAACTTTGCGTATTTCAGACGCAACGCGGCGACGTGGAAGGTAGGAGGGCCTCCCTCGCCATTTGTCAGGCCAAGTCTGCCGTTCTCGATGTATTAGAACGGGAGGAGTTAAGGGCTGTCCCGTTGTGCTTCCAGAATGCCGTCAGACACAACCTCAGCCTCCACAAATGCTTCGTCCGCTTGGAGAACGTGAAGGGAGCCGTGTGGACGGTGGACGAGATCGAGTTCCACAGGCGGCGGCCCCAGAAGACCTCTGGGAGCGGGTAGGTGAAGCCCGGGGCCGCTCCCGGGTTGTCGGAGGGAACTAGAGGGCAGACATTTTCTTTTCCCTCACCCCCCCCCCCCCCACCCCCCTCCCCCCCCCCACCCCCTGCTAATCGGCACACTCGGTGTTTACTGTAAGCGACTTCTCGGAGGCGTCTCTGCAGCAGAGCGAGCTACAAAGAGCACGGGCTTTGGCAGGTTCACACAGGCAGATGGATGGCTCCGCCAACAAAGGGAAGCGGCGCATCTGCCGCAGGTTTCCAGCCTCGATCCCGGCGAGGCGGCAGGTGGTCAGAGCCGCCGTCTGCGCGCTGTCGCGTCTTGCCACGATGACTCAGGCTCTTAACTCGTGTGTATTTTATTAAAACAAACAGGCCGGGAAGCGCGGTGTTTACGTTGGCAGTCGCTCACAGTATCAGCAGTTTGAGAGCGACTGTTCGTAGAAACCACACCCCCCCCACACACCTCCCCCCTCCCTCCCTCCTCACCTCAGTCACCTCGACCGGGAGGTTAGACTTTAACTGTTCTGGTTGGGTTTCGTAAGATGTCCCACTTTTACACGAGAGACGATGTTTGGCTTAGGTGATTCCACTGGAGGTGTTTGTGTCAGACAGTTTTTACTCTTCTGTCTTCGGAACTAGTTAATACAGAAATCCAAAGACTTGATAGGCCTGCCCTGTGTGTGTGTGTGTGTTTGTTTGTTTGTTTGATAGTTACTATCCAATCTTCCAAGTCACCATAGCCAGAGTAGGGATTTGATGAGTGGTCAATTAGTGAAGCGCAAATATTTTACTTTGTTCGGTGCTAGCCCAGAAGCGTGCCACGCCTCCTGAGCTTCTGTCATAACTTTTAACTTCTTTCTGTCTGTGCAAACAGGTCTCTGCTGAAGGGCCCACAGAACCGCCAGGGCCTAGTCGGCTCGATGCCTCAGGTACGAGACGTGTTTCTCAGCTTCGCACCACGGCATGGATGAGAACGGTGGTTCTCAATGTGGTTAGATCTGTCAGCTCATAGCAAGAAGGTTCCGGTCTGTTTTCCTCCCACAGTCCAAAAACATGCAAGTTCGTCGTCGCGTAATCGTCACTGTATTTACAGTAGAATAAAATTTGGTTTGACTTTCTCTCTTTTGAGGAAAAAACTGTAAAAAATAGGATCAGACGACAGAATGAAAATACCAAATGGTAATGAAAAGAAACGAGTAAATATGACCTGAAATGAGATTCTGATGAATAATATTGCACTTTTTGAGTCGTGACAAGGCAGCAGCATGGCGCTCAGAGTGTCATGAATATCGTATAAAAGCGTCCCGGCATGTGTTGATCCAGTGTTAGAAACGTAACAACTTTGTCTTGTCTCCTCTTCTCTTTTCAGGGCGGCGGACTAGACAGCAGCTCCCTGTGCAACCCGGCCTCCATCGGCAGCATCCCGCTGCACTCCCTGCCCCACATCCTCCAGGAGCAGATGAACGGAGCCCTGGCGAACGGCTCCGGATACCAAAGTGACAGCAGTGCCACGCAGTCCCCCCCGCAGGCTTTGTGAGTGACTCCCCCCGGAGCTCCCCGCCGCGGGGAGCCCGCCCGTCTCCGATCTAGACGCAATTACCCCGATCGCGTGCCCTGATTGACTCTCTCTCTCTCTCTCGTTTTCCCTCCCCTCGTCGAATCAGCATCAAAGAGGAGCAGGAGGACGAAGAGATATGCGAGAACTACCCGTACGAGTCTCCGGAGAGCACGGACGAGCACGGCCACAGCCCGGAGATGCACCAGGACGAGGACCACGGCAGCCCGGAGAGGTCCAGCCTTCACTTGGACCGCGTGCCTTCCCTCTGACCATGAGGCCTCAGCTCTCCTTCGCTGCCAGGCCGCTCCACTCACAGCGCGCGTGACTTTGTATTCCAAATACATCTACGTCGGCGTCGTTCAGCCCTGCTCCTCGGGGAGCTTTTTTTTTTTTAAAGTTTTAGACGTTTCCTGCTCCGACACACCTGACCGAAATGATCAGCCTGGGCCAGGTGTGATGGGGTCAGGAAGCATCTAAAACGTGCATTGTTCCCAGAGGATCAGGGTCGAAGAACACCGATCTACATAACCAAACACTCATTTCTTCTGGGATTGTTTTTATTGTTTTTTTTTCATATTTATCAGCATTTCTTTTTTTTTCATTTTTTTTTTTCATTAATCTAGCTCTCGATTCTTCTTGTTCGGTTAGAGTGAGATCACAGAATTTGTGAAACTGTCCATGATTTTTTTTTCTTATTTTATATATATATAAATATATATATCTGTACACAAAAGGACCATGATGAGCAGAGAAGCCAAAGGAAAGGGAACATCGATAGCTAGCACTTGAGAATGAAAAAGTTCCCCTCCCCCTTCTGTACAGCGACTTTATGCTACACTGGGGCCTCACTAACTGATTTTATTTTAGTAGTCCTGAAATATAAAGATTTGTAGATGAAATGAGAAAAAAAAAAACGTTTTAAAAATGAAAATGTTCACTGTCGACATGATCTGATATATTTGTATTTAAGGTATAATCATTTGATTGGGAAAAAAAAAAGACGGCATACATTTCTTTATACTTGTTTGTCTTTTTCACCCCTTTCACAGACGTTGTTGGATTTGCTCTGACCGAGCGGTGTTAAAAGTAGACGATATAGATTTACCATTATTGTAAACCGACGCATCCCTATGAAAAATAAATTCCTCATGAGAAATGTTGAAACCGACCTCGTCTCTGATTCCAGGATTAATGATCTGCATCACGGCCTGCGGGTTCCCTTCCCTCGCGCCACAGTAATGACTCCTTAATGGACGATGGCACGTTTCCCACTGCAGGTCCATTTTATGGATGTCATTAACTGGGCTGGGAGCAAATGCGGTTTAACAAGTAATCAACAAACCGCTGTGGTTGTGGTGGTGGTGGCTGAGACTAGTCGAGGCAAGCTAATAAATTGTGGTCAGATAATTGTATGCGAGTCCCGTCTGTTATCGCCCTCTACACGCAGGTGTTTGATAAGCGGCCTGGTTTGACTCCGGATCGACGTGCTGGCATAATAGAATGGATCTTGCCATCGCAGATTTGTAGCCGTGTTTCCTGAGTGGCGAGTATTGATCGACGTGGAGTGTGCTTACATTGTGTGGGTGTGTGTGTGTGTGTTTGTGTGTGTGGGGAGATGGGAGGTGCTGGTGCTCACAGGGGTTCACAGTTGCAGATGCTGCGGATCACACTGTTGGATATTTAATCAGCACAGACAGGTAATGTTCCTTTCGTCTTGATGTGTTGTTGCTCGTTTTTCTACCTCACTTCGGGGGAAACTGTCGTCTCAGTTTCTCGTGAAAACAGGATGCCGCCGTTAGGTTTTATCGCTGAAGTCGTCTGTCAAGTTATTCTGGTGTCATCACTCATGCAGTGTCTCACTCTATGTATGTGTGTGTGTGATCTGTACACTTTGCTCTGCACAAGATGACAACTCCCTCAAAGCTTCCTGCGAGCGATGGGGATTGTGCCGAGATTGAGAAAATAGGCGACCGTGTGTCTGATGGTAGGTCGATGTTGTTTGCTTCACGTTTGAATTCTTATTCGTGTGTAAGAGATAGCAATTAGGATGCTCTACCCTCTCTCTATCCCCTGGTTGCAGGATAGAGCAGGGTTTAGTGGTCCAAGCTGCCAAAATAATTGATCCTCCATTAGACCGAGGGTTGCGCGAATTCAAGTCTAATAAGGCTCTGATATTGAGTCAGAAAGATCGCTAGACTAACTACGGAGCATACGGATAAATCTGCAACACTGCTGGTGAGGCTGAAGAAGCAGAAAAACCTTAATTTACACCTTTTTCAGTCTCACCTTTAGGTCAGAGCCTCTAAACTGTATGCTACTTAATAATAATAATAGTATATAATAATAGTACCATACCAATTTTGTGTGTAGATGCGCTAATTAAATGAACATTGTAGCTGATATACTTAAAGTTGTCGTCATGACGACAACTGAAAATTCTAAATATGATCTAATCTATTCAAAATAAACATGCAGTATAAATTCAGTGTTATTTGTATAAATTGTGTATTCCATGTACTGACTTTATACATGCTACTGTCTTTTGCTGCTAACTAACGAAAGCATATTCCAAAGTTGTAAAACTACATGTCAATAAATCTGATTCTGATTCTGAGGATAAGTGACAAGGAGCAATTTGCAGACACAGAGGAAGCAGGGAATCATTGAGACCCTGCTGCCCGTTTTATTCCTGAGGTATTTCTGTGATCGCTCTGTGATTATTTTGTCCTTGTGGCTGAAAATAAAGCCACCGACGTCGAGGGGTAAAAATAAAGCAGTCACCAACAGCCTGCATGGACGTGGACAGAGTTAGTGTCGGTCCCAACAAAGTCATGTGGTTCAGATGGTTGAGAGAGGAGCATGCCAAATGCTATATTTTCACACTGTATTTATTTTCCTCTGGTCCAATTCAATCCAGGAAACTAGATCCAAATAAAAGCCTTCAAATCAATAATCTCTCCTCGCTCAAGATTTATTGAGCAAGCCTCCTCCATTAAACTCTTCGAGTCTCACCTCCCTGACATGCTGCATGTTAATGGCAGCCCTGAATAATTAAAACCTCCTCATGGAGCATCTGAGTTACTTGGACTGGCACACGATTTTCATACATTCACTTATGTATGGAGTAATTCCTCTATTGGTTGTATTTCAAAGACACTATCCCCAAACCTGCCACGGGCAGTCCATCTGGACAGAAGATGGGCAGCACGTCGGCTGGTGGGATGCGCAGGCTCAGCTCCATCACAGAGCAAGCATCAGACAACAGGCCCCTGGACACAGCTCCCAGATCCCACAAAGCCCGTGGAGGCAGCGAGAGGCCAGGATCGAGCCTCTCCACACGTTCTGACAAGCTGAAGAACAGCAGCAGCCATCATTCCTCAGATGATTCATACCTGCCCGACACAGGAGGTACAGTCAGATGTAAAGTCAGGTTAGACGCTCCAGCTGAAACAGCCCTCACTACACTCGCTACTATTACACATTTTACACCCATTATCAAATGGGCTTCATCCACAGTGGTAGCGTCCGCTAGTCTAGTCGAGTTAGAATAATCATCTCACAGTAAGAACATGCATGTTTAAGCTCATCGCCACATCTGTGGATAAAAACAAAACTTTTCTTGTATTTTGACTGCCTTTCTACACAATAATGATGGGAATAGCCTCCACAGTGTAAAATCAACAGCCCAGCCTGAGTCCCCATGGAAAGGTGGTAAAATGTGCATTTGGAGAAGGGGCAGGCCCACTTACTGTGAGTTTGCAAATTGCCATCTACGGTCACTACGCAACACGCATGCGCATTTTCAGTGCGTCACAAAATCCCACCGCCACCTACTGGTATCGCGTGTGTAGTGCCTCGTTTCTTTGTCGCGAGAGCGGCCTTGTTGGTGACGCCTTTCGCGCTCAGTCGCGAGCGCTGTGGGCGGGGCCAAGAGATCAGATTGCATGAATGTTGACATTTTTCCTAAATATTTAGCTGCTCTTGTAAACATTTGACAGTCATGAACATTTTATATATAAATATAAATACTGTATAAATTGACAGTGGGCTAAAATGTGAGAAAAGTGAGCCAAAGCTTTACTGAATGTGAGGAAAATGAGGCACATTCAGCTCTAGTTAGCGTAGTTTCCTGTGGTTTCTTGTGCATGGAGATCTTAATGAAAATTTTACCATCTGCATTTTGAACTATGAAAGTTAATTAAACTAATAAAACTAGTAGAATTTTGACAAAACGCAAAGTTAGGCAAGGTATAAAGTCAGTTACGAAAATGGATGGATGGATGGTTTTTAAAAAAACATCAGAACAATAACACTGAATTTTTTATTTTCACATAAGCATAAATCTGCTCTCCCTGTCTTCTCTGCCTTTTATCCACCAGAGGATTGCGCTGGACTTATTCTGGCTTGTCTCCACTGCCGATTCCACGAGTTAATGGTGCTGCTACCGGATACGTGTGAGAGGGCTGTGATTCGCTGTTTTCCCTCGTATCAGTACATCAAGTGGTCCAGCGAGAGGGACCAGCAGAGAAAGGATCACTACAATTACAGGGCAGAGATGGAGTGTAACTGCTGCGGTGGTTCCTGTCAGGACACAGGAGAACTCCTGGAGCTGGCCATGGAGATATCCGAGGTGTGCTATCGCTGAGGAGCTACACCTTGGCCTTTCCCCGCTGAGCTGCAGATACAAAAAAGTTCTCATGAAAGAAAATGATAAATACTGTGAATGTTGAATGCTCAACAGACAGCATGACTTTCTCCACATATGTCTCATGAACTGTATGCATTACTGAGGGTTTTTATACTGGCCTCACATGGAAACTCATAGGACCTTTGGTTTGCGTGTCATGTTTCCACCTCCTCATTTGGTGTCACAGCCCGTGACCCCGGAGGGGGCAGGATAGGTAAAGTGTTTATGTGGAGCCATGCCTGCCTCCTCTTCACTGCACGTTTACTTCACCCTCCTCTAAGCATGACACTGACTGTGGGAGTGTGCTTTGAAATAACAACTCCAGACACGCACCACAAACTCCAGCTTTTATTGCGTCCAAGTTTAAACAACACAGATATGAAAAACTGAGCGGTTCCAGCTGGCAGAGGGAGAGTTATCAGATGCTACCGTGTAAGTATAGAATAATTTATTCCCCGGCCAGCGCATGTTGACCAACATACCTCTGAATGTGCCTGTGAGTTCCAAAAGGCTAATTTCAACAACTGTTAAATCATTTATTTTGTCCACACATTATATTGTGCATAGTATGTCTTATGAGGGGTTTTGTATGTCCACTGCCATTATGTATGAGACAAATTAAATCATATATCCATCACAATGAATCTGGACATTTTTTTTGGACAGTATTTTTATAGTTCTGATTTGCTGCATGTTTGCTATTAAATGTTATAGCTATTAAAATACAACTACTATGACCATTACTACTATTGCTGCTTGTACACCTACTGCTATTGCTCTACCTCTGCTACAACTACTACTAGTACAAGCTATAGATGTGTGTACTACTCGTACATAATATATTTATTCCTGTATTATATTATTATACGACTCCTTGTACTTCTATTGCTATTCCTGTACTACTTACAGCACTACAACTTGAGATTCTACAACTATTACTTTATACTATGACTAGTACTTGTTATGCAACTTTACACTTCTTCTGCATTGTAGGTGTGACAGCTCAAACTGGTTTGATGCAGAGATTTCTACAAACGGAACAGTAGCTTATAATTGAATCTAGCAAAATTTACAGTACAAAGAATGTCTGTTCTTTCAGATATGTACAACTAGTGCACGCTGTCTTGTGGAGATGCAGTTCAACATGGACATGTTGCTCACGGCGTGTACTGCCCACCAGAGGGGGCTGGAGGAGAAGAAGCACATCGGCCAGTGCATGATGGCCCCGCAGCTGTGTGCGTGTGGAAACAGGATAAATCCCTCGGGAGCATCTGAGGATACTGATAATGGACTATAATATCTGTCTTTTAGAAAACACTCTGACTACAAGAACAGATGCTTCCTTATGAAAACATCCACTGATGTGTGGACATAGAAGGTAAAATAGTTTAACAAGACAGTATGATAGCTTAACTTCACAAAACAGTATAATACATGACAGGTTAATCTGAGTAGATCTGGAACAGAAAATCCTTAAAAAAAACATGATTTTGCATGTGAAGAAAAACACAGAGCCAAGAAACAGTCAAATAAAACTTTTAATATTTCTCACGAGACAGTTTCCACATTGAGTACCGATGAGTTTGAGTTCACTAATCTGAATCCAGTGCGTACAGTAACTACATTGCTACATTCATCTCATATAAACCGTAAGAACCGTAGCAACATCAGCGGAGAGCGTTCTCTGTATGAGCCACAGGAATGGGAAGGAGGAGCAGAAGAGGTGGTTCTCCATTAGTGGTTTACCCATAATGTGCCACAGTCTTTAACAACTGCAAGGATTCGTTAGCGACGGCCATGAGATGGGCCGTCACCGTCACGTGTGTGTGTGTGTGTGTGATACTGATGTTTACTGTAATCAGTCACATTTCAGGGCTTAAATGATTTATCTCCTCCATCAGGTAACCTGGTCTGGGTTTAGTCAAAAGAGGGCGAAGTTACAGGCGTGTGTGAGCGTGTATTGCACTATTAAGGCTCAGTATGTGGGCTTGGTGTTACCAGAGTGGTCCACTGACGTTAAAAGTCACAGAGGACACGATAAAAACACTTGAAGAGTCCGCTTACTGGCTTGTCCCACGCTTTCAACGTCACCTTCACTGTTGTGTGTTGGCAGCGTCTGTTATCGCCACCTGCTGACCGTGAGATGCAATTGAAAGCAACAGGAAAGTTTCATAAGCGGCTCTTTGGTTTTTCAGTCGAGTCAGACTGTTTCCAACCTACACAATTTCCTTCACCCGCTTGGAGATTTCTTAAAGACCTGATTACTGTCATGTTTTACATATTACTCAGTGATGCGAGGAGAAACACCACTACCCGAGGTTCTATTAGCTGTTAAACATTAACATTTAAATATATATATATATATATATTATTATATAAAATGGTTATATATTGAATTTTGGCAACACGTTTTGGCAGTCATCACTTTGTACTACATTCATTCGAGTCTCAGAAGAATCATGAATATTCAGCACAACTTTGGAAACACTGTCCTAAGTGTAGGATTTCAACCCTTAAATATAAAGCAAAGAACGCAGTCGCCCAGAGTGTTCAGGATTAAATAAAAGACAAACGAATGAGATCAATGCATCGAGTAACATCGTTTTAGGAATGGCTTCAGCTCAACTGTGAGTGCTAAAACTTTTGTTTCATCAGTCTTATTCTGGTAGATTTGCACTTTCTGGGATAACACAACAAACATCTGTTACCTAACCCTCTTTGTCCATTAACTACTGCACAACAGACACACACAAACACACCATTCACTCTCAGATTCACAGCTTGGGGCCATTTAGAGTCTCCAAGTCAACATGCGTGCTTTCTGAGAGCTCTCACGCAGACACTAGAGGAACTTGCAAGCCCCAAACTTAAAACGTTACCAATGGCGATTAATAACGAGAAAACACGGCGGCTTCAGGACTGAAAGTGATGAAACAACATCTAACAACAACGATCTGGTTTATGAATTTATCAAATACTCGTTCTTATGCTTTACCCTCTTTGGCGCGACGGTTGCTTCACACTTTATTTGATACTGAACACACTGGGCTTCCTTAAGCTTAACAAACGCCTTCCTCGTGGCTTCCAGAGTTCTCCTTTCCTGCCACCTCCCGATCCGCCTCCGCTCGGTGAAGCACCAAACACCAGCACCGACGCACCACACCACCGCTCCCCTGGCGTCACCGCGGCAACAGAAACCACCGTAAGGCACTTCAAAAATCAACGACAGAGAGGGTTACTTGCGACACCGTTTCAGGCTAAGTCGCGGAGAGATCACATTATCGACGCTGCTCGGGCGGGCGCGGCCCCGACCATTGCATAGTTGGACAAAACGGAGGCTGCGCCGCGACAGGGCTCGTCCGCACGGCAGGTGGTTATCAAAACACAGACAGTCCCGACGCTACGGCTGTCGGGAAGGGAAAGAAAACGAAACAAAAGACAAACTGCTGAGCTACGCCGGACGCCGTCTACCATCTCGTACAATATCCTCTACGCATTTGGAAAAAAAAAAAAGCCAAATACAATAGTTAGTTTATGCTTAGATAAAAAAAAAAAAAAGGCAAACAAACCACGTTTCAATGTACAGAGGTCATTCCAGTGTTTTGACAATGTCATGCATTTCGTACAAAATCCCAAAGCGGTCTCCTTATACTCCTTGGCAACATAGATGTTTTCATAAAGTGAAAAAAAAAAAAAAAGAACAGTGAATCTGAAATGTCACCACAGAGGCATAAAAAAAAACCTCGGTAATTTGGCAAATGGATGGACATTCATATAAAAACAGAGCATGTGTGTGAAGTGTGTGTGTGTGTGTGCCTGCAGAAACAGTAACAGGTGAGTCAGTCTGATCACTGCAGCTGAGAAAACACGAAAAAAACAACTCGACCGGTTCACTTTCCACACGCGTCACTGATCGGAGATTCTGATTCTCGCGTAAAAGTCTCATCCACGGAGCGGAGTCAAGTTCTCGCTCGTCAGGCTCCAGTTCCTGAATTTAGCTCATGTTCCAGTCGTTCTGATTCTTCATTGTTACGGAAAACACGTTTGAGCGGATGCGTCATGAAATGTCAGTACTTCAGTGGTTGTGGCGGAGAGGAATGTTTATGGTATGGCGTGCAGTGTGACGTGACCTTCCTGTCTTGTTTCTGCTCGGTTGGCTCGTTCTCGTGAGGGCTTGAAGTAGCCGCGATCGACGTTTTTTTTTTTTTGTCCTTTTTGGTAAATTTTTAATCATTCGAAGGAGGCGATTTTAGCTTTTAATGTGCTTTCATTCGTTGTTATTTCAGTTACGTCAAAAAAAAGGGCTCATTTAAATACCTTGTTATAAATTAGTTTTTTTTTTTTTTCCAGGGGAATGTGTACACAAAGTCCTGTTTACATAGATACATAAATAAGATCAAATCTACAAAATGATTAATATTTGTCAAGGAAGAAATTTCAACTGGAAAACTGACGAGGACTCAGCTAACAGCCAAAAACATGTGCATAGCAATACGACATCGATGTGTACACATCTTAATAAGGCATCAACACATTCAAGTTCAATCTAAGACACAAGGAGTGTAAAGCACTATAGTAATAAATAGATATAATATGAATAGATTTTCTTCTTTCTATTATTGCTAGTGATTTAAAAAGCAGTGTTCATCTCACCACAAAATATCTACATTTCTGACCGTGATTTATAACTTCCCTAGATTCTTTGGAATCAATAGAAATAAACATGATCTAGCCTCTATCCAAAGATAAATGCGTCGTTTTAAATATAAAAAACTTCTATCTTTGTAACTCATTGTCATCAAAGTATTGATTAAAGCGAACATACTTTCAGAATCAGTCCTTGAAATCAAGGTCGAGGGCTTGAAAAGGACAGTAAGATATCACAAAAAAAACCTAACAAAAAAACAAACAAATGGAAAAGATTCAACGCGTGTAAACAACACGGACGGGGAGGGAAACAAACAAACAAACAAAAAAACAAAAAAGTAAGGTTGGAAAACAGAGGGAACAGACGGGTTGAAGCCTCTGGGGCAGCCTGGAGTGTGTCGAGGAGGTGGGGGGGAGGGGGGAGGGGCTGAAGAAGCAGGCGTGACGAGGAGGGGGAGGCTGAGCGGGCGGGTGGGTGCTAACAGCCCTGCTCGTTCTCATCCATGCTCACGCTGCTCTTGCGGCTGCTGTCCTTGGAGGCGTCCGGGGACACGGACGAGAGCAGGGGGTCGCCCCCCCGCACCGGCGATAAGGTGTCTTCCATGAGGATGTCGTTGAGCTTGGAGCCCGGCTTGCCGTGGACGGCGTAGTGGCCCTCGGCGTAGTTGGCGTGGCCCTCGGCGAGCTCCAGGGCCCCGGGCTGCTCCGGGGTGCAGGCGGGGTGGTGCTGGTGGTGCGGGTGCAGCGCGTACAGGTCCTGGTGACAGTCCTCCAGAGCCGCCTCCTGCTTGATGGTGCGGGCGCCCAGCTCGGCCGAGCAGACCGCCGACGAGGCGATGGCCAGGCCGTGAGCGCGCGCCTGCATCTCCAGCTCCTGCACGGGACACACGCGGACGTCAGAGACGTATTCCACTACAGGGATTAGAGGCCTGTGTGTGTGTGTGTGTGTGTAGGGGGGGTGAATGAAGTGACCACCCATGGTCTCTAGTGTTGACGTGGAAGCTACAGAACATTGGCCTCAGATGTTATTTTTGCAATCAGGGAACAGTTAAGTCTCCCTCTCATGCTTATCTGTAGAGATTGAGTTGTTTGGTTTGAAATATAAAATGACTTGTGTCTAAAATGTGTGTCCCACACGGGCCTGGATGAAGTCTTCAAATGACTTTTTTGTGTCCTCACAAGAATTTTCTGAGACACAAAACTTTTTGTTGTAGGGGACAGAATAATCCAGAAAATACATAAATAAACAAAGTCAGGCGTCTGACATAATTTCTTGAAATTTCTTGAAAAAGCCATTATTTGTTTAGCAGCTCTAAGCTGATTAATTGTATAGACTTTGGTGCCTGAGATTCTTAATATACTGTGGTGTGCCGTACTGTTGGCATGAGGATTGATGTCTACAGATCATCATTTATGTCTTCTGATTAACAAAACATTCAAACATATGACATATATCTGTCAGATATTGAGTGTTTTATTCATTGGGTCATAAATACCTCACACTCAGTTCAATCAATCACGCAATTGATTATTTTCGAGCACATTCTTGATCGATCGCGCGACTTCGCATTTTTCATCAAACAACGGATCTCAGCAACTTTTCTATCCTGGATAAAAAAAATCGGCCAACCTTGCTATTTTTAAGCGTCGCAAGCAGGATTCGCCATTCTCTGTTTGCTTACCCGGTTCAGTGAGCAACAGCTGAATCCCTTCCTTGTAATCCTTTAATTTCAACACTGCTGTGATGACCTGTCTACCCGCACTGTCACTGACTGGACGACAGTCACTGATAGCTTGTCCGCTAACTCACACACAGTTTCCCTCTCTCCGCGTGTGGTCAGAGATAACGGCGCAGCCTCTCCCAGCGACGCTCATTAACATGAGCCACTTTCCTGTATTCAGATCCCCACCTGACTGCGCCTGAATGAGGCGTGTGTGTCTTGAGGCACCCGGCTCGCCGGGACTGCAAGTAATCGCCGTAGAGGGAGCGCACAATGTGATCAATCAATCAAAGTCAGCTGAGCCGCGTCACGCAGGGCCCTGACGTCTCTTGTCTTGTGATCGACCGGCTACAGGACAATGGTCTCCACGGCCTCTTTCTCCCTGACAGGCCTGCGTGCACTACACGTGGACGCCGCGGACGGAGGAAAACGTGGAGGAAAACTCCGTTCATCTCTATCTTTCTGTGATTTATTGAGTGGCGGAGAAGAGCGTTCACATGGGTCGGCCTGGTCACAGCAGCAGCCTCTGCCCTAGAAAAACTATCCAACCTTTAATGACCATCCAAATAAGCAGCGTTTCAAGAAAACCTCAAATGTCCCCAAACTCTGTTACGCTCTTACAGTCAAATGGCCATGAAAATGGAATTAGGGGAATTTTTGCTTTTTGTTGTTAACTTGAGCTCAGGAATTTGGAAAGTTTTTGTTTTTATTGTTGTTAACTAAAATGTAAGTAAGAAAAAAGTAAGTAGCCTTGACAATCAATGGTCCCAGCAGCCATTAAAAAGACCTGTGGGGACCAGGAGCTTCTAAATCCAGCATGATGCCACTCTGAATGAATGAACATATCGTGAATTGGTATTTAAGTTGAACTTTAAGCTATGGACACATTTGCATTTAAATGCCACTACGTGTGGACCGAGGCGAGACTTAACTTTTTCCAAAAATCGAATAAAGCCACGGAAACGCAAAATGTATTGCACATCCATCTTTCGAAGCATTGCTTCTGTCCTGCGAAACTGACAGACCGGTCACACAGTCTTTAAAATGAGGCGTTTTTCCTAAATCCTACCATTGTACCGTGATGGCCCGGCAGTCAGCACTCTGCATTGTGGCTGCGGCAGCGGCCTGCGTCTCCCCTGAAGGAAAACTCCCTAAGGTAGCAATAAAGTCTCTATCTCTCCATCCATCTCTCCAGACTTGAGGAATCCTAATAAAAGTATAATAAATTCTTCTCACATCAATGGAGGCATTAAATAACACCGCCTCAGGCCGTGCTTTTCACTGCGCTTGTTTTATTATTATTCTTGTCTATTGCGAGGTGCGTGGATTCCTGTGCACGTGCCCCGGTCACTTCCGAGTGCTTCGTTCTGAGGCGGCGTGTGACGGCGCTGCCGCCGGGACGCGGTCCGGGCTTTACCTGTATCCTCAGCATCAGGTGTCGATTGGCGTGCTCCAGCTTCTTCTGCCGGTTCTCCAGCTCCTTGGCCCTCTGCTGCTCCCGCTGCAGCTTGCGGATGTAGTCCACCGATGCCTTCAGGATGGTGCCTTTGTTCCAGCGCATGTCTCTGGAAAAGCCACAGAGGAGCCATTATTTCGCCACAGTTTGGACGTCAGACAGCCCGGAGACGATGAGGAGTCATGAGGTCGCGGGGGTCAGCGCAGGCATCATAAGTTTGACCCTGGGTGCGGGCGTCGTCTGCCGGACGAAATGCCAAAAAAGTCCCCGATCGTTTGTGGAGTATTTTGAAAGCTTTAAAAAAGAAGGAAAAAAGCACACGTGATTCTCTCATTCACTGTGTGTTAATGAGCCTGGTGGTTCTCTGCTAGCGTCTCTGGAGTGGAGGGGGGTGGGGGGGGTGTGCTTGGGTGGAGCACCCAGCTGGGTTTAAGCAAAACAACCACGGGTGGTTAAACAAAACAAAAGGGGGCTGCTGGGATGAGGTCAAAGGCCGGGGAGGGAAGAAGGAGCGTCGAAGTCTCAAAGTGTGAGTGCAGGCAGGAAACGTATATCTGACCATCCAATGATCATTTGGAGTCATCTCTTTTACACGTATCACTTTATCGCGTTACGCACTTTGTGACTAATCCCCCCTAAAATCTGTGTCACTCGACGGGATGACGGATTACACGACACACACACACACACATGCACACACGCACACACATATTTACTAGGTCTAAGTCATAACTCGCATTCCGTCTCCACGAAAGAGACGTGGGGATGAAATCAAAAAGCGCTTTTTGAAAGTTTCGCTGGAGCTAATGCGAGGACTGTGAGGGCCGAGAGTTACACAAATCAAGTGGGTAACTTCAGATGTTACAGTCTTTTTGGCGAAAAAAAAGTCCCTCTGTGTTCCGCCTCGGACAGTGTCTACTTGATTAGACGCAGTGGAGGACTCGCAGCACAAAGAGGGGATTCTGTGCTAAAAGGACGGCAACTTTGGAGGATGTTTACTTGATTTGTCTAACTCAGACTGCTGAAGCCTCGTATTAGCTTCAGCTGAACTTTAAAATGTATTTTTGTACTTAACTGGGTCAGCGTATTACATTAAAATCCCATCAGGCGGATATGTCGGCGCGCTCTCACACACACAGCGCACACGGTATGGGAATGTGTGCGAGCTTTAAGTCCGACTTAAAGGCGAAAAAAAACGTTTGTTGTTTCAAAACAAAAAAGAGAAAATGGCAGACTAATCCCTCCCACGGCAGCCGGGAGGTGAATTATCCATCTGTATTTATGAATTTGTCCTTTTTGCAAGTAAGGGAGACGTAAAGGAGAGGTAGTGCAACAAATGAAGCAACTCACGGGTCGTTGGATTTCGGGATTAGAGTTCCCAACTCTTTGATTCGATCGTTGATGTTAAATCGACGTCTTCTCTCAACTGTGGAGAAGCAGACAGGCAAAACTACCATTATCACTCAAAACATGAACTGATTGTTTCATGTGAGATGCCGGACACACATTCAAACACACGCGCGCACACCTACTGATACACGTGTGACTGAGAGGGTGAAAACTCACTCAGGTTGTGGTTGTCTTTCTTCTGCCTCTCTTTTGCCATCGCCCTGACCTCAGCTTCTGGAGGAAACACAGGTTGGTCGATCAAATAAAATGCAGTACGTCACGCCAGCCTGTGGCCGGCATCGACAGCCAAGTGTGCAGCGGCAAACGTCGTCTACGCTGCGTCTCATCCACCACACGTACCCACAGGGAACCCTTCAGGCCTTTGGTAGTTGTCGAATTTGCCGCAGGATCCAGACTTATCCAGCATATGCATGATGGCCGGGGATTGTGAAACTACGGGACAGAAGATTGTTTTTTTTTTTAACGTCACATGAACGTGCAACACGGCTCTTCAAGTACATTTGAAATTCAAGAGAAACAAAAAAAAAGAAAAGAAAAGAAAAAAAAGAACAAAACACGTCAGTCATGTACAGTCAGCGGCCAGAACCGCACAGAGGAGGATTACAGGAACTGGGCTATTAATAAAACGCTCCGTTACGGGGCTGCACAAAGGCCTGGAGAGTAGAGCTTCATACGCATTGTTAGGGCTCTGCTGTTCTCCATGTGATGGAGAAGCTGAATCTACAAACGCCCATACTGGTACAGAGACACAGTAACCACAGGCAGCAGACGTCTGCCATTCTCTGGCATGTTTTAGGGAAATACTATGATATGAGTTTCCCAAATTTGTATATTTTCTGGTCTCTTTAGTCTTCTAGCAAAGCAAAGCAAACTGCATTTCATCGAGGGTCAGCCAGTCTGACACACAGATCAATATTCTCCCCACTTTTGCGTCATTTACCGACGAAACAGCTGATAAAACAGTCGTCAGATTAATGAAGGGCTAATAAGACGCCTCGCTCTAAGCTGTGCTGCTCACCGGAGTATTCCCTTTTGATGTTGGGCAGGTTGGCAGGGCAGGAGTTGCTGATGGGCAGACCTTGCTGGGACATACCCTGATTACCATACATGTCCATGATGTTTCCAGGCACCGGGATCTGAGGACCACACAACAGAGTTGAGAGAGAGGTCCACCCCCTGACACCCACATCCCAACCCCCAAACACAAAGCCCCCCCAAACCAAACTAATCAGCGTCACAGGACAAGCATGATGTGCGTGGTGATGACATTAAGTAAACCCATTAACTGCTGCTGTAAAATGCAAATGAGCATGAGGGTCGCTGGTTAAGGACTCGGTCTGACACAGTCTGGGGAAGTGAGGCTCTGCGGCCAGCAGCCGCTTAGCTTGTCTTAGCTTAGCATAGCATAGAAACTGCTAACAAAACAAGGGGGAAACATCTAGCTCAGCTCGGTCCAAAGGTTAAAAAAAAATCCGCCTACCAGCACCTCTAAAGCTCACTAATTAACACGCTGTGTCTCGTTTGTTCAATCTGCACACACACACACACACACACACACACACACACACTAAGAACTATAAAAAAAGGAAAAATTTGTGCTGCGAGGGCAGGTTATGTGAGGGACAAATTCTTGGTGGTTTCTATTTAGTTTTCCCCCGAACCCTGCAGGTGGTAGTCCCCAAAACTATGAATGAATGAATGGAAATGTTAAAGTCTTGTTTCCAGGGACGTTTCACGTGTTAGGCCAACAGAAACCACATGAAGTATTATGATTTAGTATCCTAGTAACTCAGACAGTTAGATAACAGATAGATATATGCAGTATAGATAGATAGATAGATAGATAGATAGATAGATAGATAGATAGATAGATAGATAGATAGATAGATAGATAGATAGATAGATCAAAAACTTCTAAAGAGACAAAAGCTTAATTTAGAATTCGAATAAATAGATTCATTTTTAAACTATATTGACTATATATATTAACTATATATATATGACAGGAGAAATATAGATGACAGGAGAAATACTTATGATTTTCCCACATAAAATGCAAATGATTGATGATTTACTTTAGAGTAGAGAGGACTAGACCTCAGCATAGGCTCACACACACACACACACACACGCACACATGCATTGACCCACGTACCGTGCTGGCCATCTGCAGTCCTGGGTCCATGAGGCCGAGGATGTCATCACTGTAACTGGACTCCAGACTAATAATGTCGTCAATGACATCATCCATCTACACGATCAGACATTGCATAGCGTCATGAAATACGGCCGAATAGATAACTGAGTAGACAGTGTTTGCAGCAGCGATGGCTGAGACTCACCTCTTTCTCGCAGTTAGCGTTCAGGGTCAGTAAGGCCATAGGGCTGTTGGGGGCGCTGTTGCCCGGCCCTGGCGGCATGCCCCCGTGGTCAGAGGACTGGTTGGGGCAGGGCAAGCTCAACACCTGGGAGCCCAGCTTCCCCAGGTAGCGCTTCACCTGCTGCTGCTGCGAGCGCTGGATGTGGTACTTGGTGGGGTTCTCCAGGTGGGTCTGGACCTGGCGGCGGAGGCAGAGGAGGCTCGTTGAGAGGAAGCACGGCCCCGGCGAGAGCGCCGCTGCGACGCGGCCGGGCTCCGCTCGAACAGTCCCGCTCCCCAGCGCGACAGAGTCGTTCTCACAGCCATCTTTCCAGCCCCGCGCCTCTTTTAATAGATCAAAAAGACTCTAAATATACCTCAAGGTCTCGTCCATCCTTTTGTGCTGGATATGAAAACCAAAATAAACTTGGCACCGGTTTCAAAGTACTTCCCTCGCATCGAGCACTTCACTTTTCAGACTGTCAAAAGTGTTGTTGCCTCAGCGGGTCTCGGCGGAATAAACAATTTCTATGTATTTCTCTTTCAACTAACTACCAGTCCTGGCTCCCTCTGAATTACATATGTTAAGCATTTCTGCGGTCCCCGGTTATGGACCAGTTTGATTGCCGTGGATCATTAAACCCCGCGCAGCCCCTAATGATCCAGAGGAGCAGGCGGATAAAAAAAAAAAACTTCAGAGATGTCGTTTATCAAGGCTGTAACACATTTTAAATTGCCGCATTCCTGCTCACATTCGGGAGTCTATATTTACCCCGGCCGTCCACAAGTTTCGTTTTTTGCTTCCCTCTAATGAAATGACCGAGAGATTCTGCGCAACAGCACCAAAGTCTGTGGTCAATGACGGCGCCGAGGCGGCGAATTCACCCAAAAACGTGTCGTATTTTCCACGTAGTAGTAATAATAAAAAAAAAAAAACATTGAAACTAAAATAAATGCAACTCTGGTTTTAAAACATACCTCATAGGGATGGTATCCGAGCATCTCGAGCATCATTAACCTGTTTAGTGATCCGCCAAAATGAGAACTAAAAACCAGGAGAACTGTGACCGAGTGCTGAGGCTGCTCCTCTCCTGGGCTGCACTAGGAGGCTAAGCCGGCCGAGAATGAGGAGAGACACATCCAGCTCATCTTTTTAAAAGGCAAGAAAAGTAATTAGTTATGCATGTCAGGGCATCTCGGCCCAGCACAATGAGCTTTTTCAAATTTGTGTTGTTTTATGTAAAATCTGAATTTATTCCTTTATGGTGTATCACTTGATGTCAGGATGTGGCGCTAACAGTTAGTGCCTTTGTCTTTTAAGGCCACCCCTCTAACTGAAGCTCGCCCTGGGGCCATCACTTTGCCACATCCACTTTTTTCAACCCCCCCCCCCCCCCCCCCCCCCCCCCCCCTTTCTTTTAACCCTGTGCTCGCTAGTCGTGCTTTTCCAATGCAACAAAGAGCTAAGTCACTCGTGTCCTGGTTTTGTCTGCAGCTCGCGTCGCTGAATTATGCTTTTAATTGGCGACAACAGCCGTCTCAAAACGGGTGAATTACAGTCTCAGCGACTTCATCTTTGCAGACGGCCGTATTTGTTCTGCCCGGGCTCAGGGAGAGGATTTGAGTTCATTAACGGAGCTGAGGAGGTCAGAGGCTCCAGACGAACTCTAAGCTACCCCTGACATTTCTGCGCAAACCCCTCAAGGCTGCACGCTGCACCCTACACTTAAAATGATATTGTTACCGGCGCAACGCGCAGAGATAAGGCAGGAGGAAATTCATCCGCAAAACATAAAGGGCGAGGAGAACAGTGCGTGGATTTGTGCTGCTGAGCATGGATGCTGCGCAACAGCAGAAAACAGCCAGACATAACGTGACTGGACGGGCACATGTGCACGCTTGCTATCAGACAACTCGATATGTTGTTAGGCACCTTAGGGGCTTACTTAACAGATAAAGCCATCGAGACATGATTTATATTTGAGGACAGCAATGTCTTTTTCCACATAAAACAAAACAAAAAGTGCGGTTAAAATGGTTTCTGCCTGAGCAAATGAGCACCATCCTTACATTTCGCAAATACGAATAATAACCTGTGTCTGTGCACTGCATGTAATTTTGCATGAATACAAATGCTTGAATTCTTGCACTGAATTCTTGCACTGATCTATCTATCTATCTATCTATCTATCTATCTATCTATCTATCTATCTATCTATCTATCTATCTATCTATCTATCTATCTATCTATCTAATCCAGCCCATAATTCATGATGTAAGTATCATCTGTGTACACGTTTAGAGCAGGGGTGTTAAAAGTGTGGCCCGGGGGCCAAACATTGCCCTCAGTCAATCTGTTTATGGTCCGTAACTTATTCTACAAACGTGTACTATTTATGGCCCTCCAGCACCATCAGTAATATATTATTATCATTATATGGGCTTGAAAGGGAATCTGTTTGGACACTGGAGGCGGGCCGGGGTTTCACCCTGGATAGGTTTGCATAGACAGTCACTTTGTTTTGGTCTGTCCTTCATGCTTTTGCGGCCTAGAAAAAAAATACATTTATTGTGATATTATTAATCCATTTGCCAAGGGAGAGCGCATTTTTATCAAACATTTATGGTCAGAAAATGTACAGAGGCATAGTTTATCACAAGCCTCTGGCTTGTCACACCTGGTATCCCCTTCACTTTGTTGTTTTTTAATAATAATTAAAACCAATCCGTTCAGATAACGTTATTATTACACTGTCTCTCTGTGACAGTCAATTCTCTCTGCCTCTGGGCGGAGAACACACAACTCTTCTTCTTTTTTTCTTTCTACACAGCATCTTTGTCCGAGCGGGGATACAGCATCATTGTTCTGCCAGGGACGCTCATGTGAGAGGTGCCTTAATGTTAAGTGTATCCCGCAGGTATGACTGAGATCACCTTGGGCTGTAAATCGTCAGCGCGGGGGTCGTAAAGCTGACGTCACTGAGGGGAGGGAGGGAGGGGGGGCGTATTCACAGCACGTGAATGACTCATTAGGGAGGACTATAGCACGTTTCGGGCCAAAGAGCAAGAGAGCGACGGCCATTAGTGGCTGTCGCTAATAAAAACCTGCCGCTCCGTGCTTCGGTGTGATTTGATGAATGAGAGCCAGATTAGACGGAGTGAGGAGAGAGACTTCTGAGAAGTTTTCTGTTTCATGACACCATCACCTGTCTGCTAGGTTCCCGTTTGCCCGCAAGGCCACACTAACAGGTGTCTTGAGAGCCCCTTTTATAGAGTTATGGAGTGGAGTCAATGTTAACATTCAGATTCAGAGAGCTTTATTTATCCCTGTGGGGAAGTTATGGGAGAGACGAGAGAAGAGAAGATATCCTGTTCTTCAGGCAGCGACCGCATTATGCATTATGATATACAAGTGGTCAACTGGTCCTCGAGGGTCCAGCAGAGTATTCAGGGAGCTAATCCAGACGGATGTACTCTGGCCATAAATGGTCAGTCCAGTTATTTGCACCCGTGTGGTTAAATCTCAGTGATGGCAAATCGAGTATTAACCGTATTTACCCGTGTTTATCTACTAGACTGAGACAGAATCCGGACGGGGTTTATTCAACATTCAGCGTAATAAATCGGAATGGGTCTAGTGTGATGTTTCACAATTTCACCTCTCTTTTCTTATACCACCTGTTTTATCGACTCACTATTCACGATTCACTGCATGGGTTGATATCAGACAACAAAAAAAGATGCAAGCATCCATCATGAAGTCACTGAATGATTATGAAAAACTATTAGTCAGATTGACTATATAGCAATAGCTATATATAGAAAATGTGGCTATAGCTAAATCCCTTGATAGAAGATAATACATCTGTTTATGTGTCTCAATCCTCTGTCTTTCTCATCATGTTTTTCGCCACTGTTTGAAGACTTCAAACTGATTCCTGAGCGTGCTGCCGTCCTCTGTGTGTGGGAACAATCATCAGCTCAGAGCAAAAAGAGAGTGAGCGCAACTGAATAAAAACTGCAACTTCATTCAGCCTCTTCTGACTCTCAGAGCCAGGTTTGGAAAGCATGCAGACGTGTACAATTTAGCAATGGTGTCCGAAGGACACAAACAGCCCATTATACTGTCTTATTGACTATATATTGACATTTCACACAGCGTTTCTCGTCGTTAACACTTCAGACCGATTTATACTTGCTTGCTTACTCCCCATCCTCACAGAAAGCGTGTTGCCCTTTTAGTGTGAAGATGAACTTGATTATAAACTATTTCTTCTCCTAATTCTGCACCCGATGACGCAGGTCTTCTTGAAAGGTTATGCGTCAATGGCTCTGTTGCTTTATTACTCAAACTCCGCTCCATTCGGTGGCTTGAAAAACAACGCAGCTGCACACTGAACTTTTGACACTGGGCCACGAACGTATTAAGCTTAATGTACATCAAAATTGTGGGTGTACGCACATTTCATCATATCATACAGTGCATTCATCAATATGCCTTCGGGGCGACCACAGCTCCTGGTCAAACCCCATCAGTCATTTTCAAAATCAGATCTCCACTGCAGGGCCCATTCTGCAGGGCCCATTCATGTGCCTTCTATCTATTCCTTTGCCCAGTTCTCTATTGGTTCCTAATGTTTTTGCGTGTTTCTTATCAAAGCTTGCCTGTGCTTTACGGGTTGCGTCCAGCATTTCGGCTCAACTCAAGGAATACTTATTTGATCATTTGTCCCTGGGGGATGATTGGACATTTATTTTTCTGAGAAATTTGATCACTGGAGATAATTTACTACCTATCTTTCTCTCACAATCCCTCAGCTTCATCCTGAGTGACCCCATGTAATTCCACAGGCGTGCAGCGACACTTTCATTTACGTACAGATGTGCTGAGCCGCCGACCCAGGCTTCGCGCGCACGCGTGCCCTTGTCTCCCTCAAATTCACACATCCACTGAACTGATAGCTGTCACGTCTATAAATAGAGACAGACAGCGTACAAAGGATTACTGTAGGAGCCCCGTATGACCGTCTCCCTCTCCCTCTCTTAGAGGCACACACACACACACACACACACACACACACACACACACAGTAGGAACAGAAACAAAGAGGTCATTAAGGACATCATGTGCATGACATATAGTAAAAGGTATCCCTACAAAAAGCACCCCTGTCTGACAGACTAAAGCAATTGTGTTGATGAGGATCAATGCAAACCCCTATTGGCAGAGAGTGTAGTCACACGAGTGAGTCTTCCAGCAAAAATACGAGACAACTCCGTGGCACTGGCGAGAATTTGTTTGCCTCATGTGACGGGCAACCGATTCTCCTTGGGTTTTGTTTTACAGATGGAGCGCTTAATCAATGAACCGAGGGCACAAAGAGCCAATTACTTGACAATGAAAGCTGCAGGCTGCACAGCCAATTGATTACCAGTTCCCGTTTCATTGTTCAGTCTGACATTTGCAATGTTCAGCTGCTAGATATCGAAGCGTTTTGGATTCTGTGTCTGTCCAAACAAGCGGCCTCATTACATCACTTCTTCCTCATCCCCTAATCGCCTGGCATTCAACAGTGAATTAATTACTTGTCTTTGAGCTAACAGGCAGATCAATCAATTATGAGAATATGGATAACTATTAGTCACGGCCCTACCATCGGAGTCAATGATACAGTAAATATCACATTCACTTTGACTGACTGGAATCAGGGAGGTTTGTCGTCAATATATATATATTTTTTTTTATCTTGTTTTTTTGTCTTCAGGGACTTCCTAAATAATGGCACATAATTAGATGATCTCACTGGTCTGGGTTCACTGGAGCCCCCTGGGGGCCACAAACCTGGGGCGTCCAGGCTTTGGTCGACACATACTGAAGCTTTTGTTACAATGAACTGGGCTGAGGGTGGAAAGCTGTTTTTAAAGACGCGGGGCAGCGAAAATGGATCCTTTTCACGGTTTGAACTGCACAGATTGGACATCT
Organism: Karalla daura; assembly: GCA_029224185.1. Taxonomy (NCBI): domain Eukaryota; kingdom Metazoa; phylum Chordata; class Actinopteri; order Chaetodontiformes; family Leiognathidae; genus Karalla; species Karalla daura. The sequence continues at coordinate 14,044,702 of CM055193.1, read as the reverse complement.
GTAGGGTCTTTGTCTCTGCAGAGTATGTGCAAGGAGCCTAAACATGCTGGCGTGCATGTATACGCGCGGCTCAGACCCATAGGAGCCCAAGACAAACATCTCCAACACTCCTATCATTCAGCTCCGGCTTGTAAAAAAGCCAAAGGACAGAAGGGCGAGATGCGGGCCCCGGCAGGACTTGAACTTTGCTTTACCCAGCTTTTCTCTTCACAAAATACACTGTTTGGAAATGTGACATCAACTGGCAGCTCACAGCATCTGTGGCCATGGCAAACAAGACGCCCTGTTGTTTATCAGCTCGTTTTTAGCCATCGACAGCCCGCAGGCCATCAGCAACATAACCCCCAAAGAGCCGGAGACACTCAAAGCACAAAGCGTCCCGCTGTACTGGCAAAAGGAACTCTTGATTTGTGCTTTTTTGACTTGCGTGCTTTGGGCATTCCACGATGCTCCGACCAGGATAACATTAACAAGAATGCCTGCATTTGCTATGCCGAGGGAGAAGAATAGGCCACTTTGTCTCACTGTGAGGCTGCCAACGTGCTCTGTGGAGCGGGCGGACGACAACTGTGATGCTAATGCGCGCAGGCTACATCAAGAGGAACCTGTGGGCTCCTTCTCCGCCCCTGACGCATTGTCATGCCGTTACGCAAAGCGCCGGCAAATTGCCAGCGTGAGACCAACCATGTGGCCTCAAATGATAAATGTTGTGTTACAATTACCATAACGGCTCTGGGATTAACTCTGACAGGGTGATTTGCTGTTTCACGCACTTCCCCAACGCGCGGGCCGCAATAATCAGATAATTAGGTGAGAAGAAATGATTTTGGCCCTGCGTTTGTTTGCTCGCCGCTTCCTCAACCTGCCACGCTAGACGCGCGTAACTCAGGAGCGCATCGCGGGCGCTTCAGATCCTAAAGGTTGCGCTGCATTAATTCACGATCCGGCCCGTACCAGATATCTGTGTGGCATCTTTGTGTGCTCCGTGATGAGCTCCTGGTCACGAGCTACAGGGACTCCATAATCCAAAAGAAACGTACATTTGTGCGGGGTTGAAGACTACTTTGTTCTTTTCATGGCATAATAAATCCTTTGATTTTTTTTTTTCTCCTCCTAGAAATCATTTTTTAACCCTTTTAGGAAGTTATCCTACATAAATTTCAAAGCAGTGTTTTTTTTTTCCTCCTCTTAAATATGCCGTGGAATGAAAGCAGTGGGGGCTAATTACGGGCATTCTTCACTGAATTAGCGTTCGGTGTGTGGTAAGGCTGTGCTCGCCTTTGTCTTGATCCCTAAACTGATCCCTTACTTATTCCCCACAAGGTCAGAGGTCACTTGGTTAATTAAGGGTCCAATCAGTCTTTAGATAAACTCATCTGAGCTTAATGTTTGCACTTTTTGAGGTCCAGCAGCTCTGCCTGGTACCCCTGAGCTTTGTGTGGACTCTGCTAATCTACCCACAGACAGGGGAGCAGGTTAACCCAGCTCAACAGCGCCAAGCTGGAACGGGCTTTTCATTTGAGGACTTCAGTCAATGAAGAATGTCTGTAAGCTCTCGCCAGAGCGGAGAAATTACTCTAACTTGATGTATTGTACACAGGCCGAGGGTTCGGGGTGGGGGCGTCCTAAACCTCTCAAAGAGCAGCAGATTATGGGGAGTAAGCGATGTTTACGCTGCAGGAGGAGGACGGGGTTTTCAATGGATATACTGTATTTGTTCTTCTCTGCTGGTCCATGCCACACACACACACACACACACACACACACACACACACACACACACACACACACACACACACACACACACACACATCCAGGGTGATGAAAGTGTGGCTGAGCAAGTAACCATGAAATCTCTGAATGTGTTGTGGATGGATTTAGTTAAACAAAGATTACTCAATAGCTCCCAGTCAGTGCGGCACAATATACCTAATGTGAGGTTATGCAGTGAAAACCCCAAAGTGCAGACTCATTAGAGCTTCTCTTTCGCACCCACAGCTGTATCCTCCAGCTGACATAAATAGTACCTAAGTTAGCACCATGTGTTATGTATAATCACTCCTCATGGGAGCCACTATTAGTTGTCTACAGCTGCTTTAACCTCACATGGTGATGCCAGAAAGTCACATTTTCAGTATTTCTAGGTATTATGAACTTTGAACATGTTTAAATGTACAAACACAACTTATCCTTTCAAAGGACTGCGTCAAGTGTCGCAGACTCTTTCTGGGAAAATAAGAGCCTAAAGCTCAACATATATATTGAAATAAAAGCATGCACACACAGGCACGTGTCCTTACAACCAACGACACAAACATCATCTTCGCATATAATGTACAAAAAAACCCCACAACCTCCAAAAAGTTACAACACAAAACTCTTTTTGTAGCAGCTCACCGTCAGAGAAGTCCAAATCAAACCTCGCACATTGTTCAAAATCAACCGTTTTTACAAGCTTAAAAGCTGATATAAAAGCTAGTGTCCAGATATGAGGAATAAACTCGACAGCAACAGCTTAGAAACTCTGAATAGCAGACAGAAATGCTGACCGCCGCACGGCAGAGCTCGACTCATTTCTGCCAGTCCACACTCGATAAACATTCGTTAACCTCTCACCAAAACAGACGCAGAAAACAAAGAGAGGGTGAAACTTACCAGAGCGCCTTGTTGAAATGCACCATCGAGCACGACGCTCTCTACTCGTACAGAAAATCTTAACAGTCTCCTGTCCCTCGGACTGCCAGGGAATCAAAGCTATGAAAAGATGTGAATCTAGCTGAGCAAATAGGATTAAAGATGGCTAAATCCAAATGGCTGGAAGCACAGCATGCATTAAAGAGGAATTCTCTCAGGAAAGATAATCCCCATATACGCATTTTAGCACACTTCACTCACTCCCGTGCTTTTTTACACACAGTCATAGTAAAACCACGATTTGTCTGACTGTCCACACACACGCACGCACGCACACACACTCACCCATCACACACACACACACACACACACACACACACAGTCAATAAACTATAAATACTTAGCCGGCTGGCCTGGTTCAGTCGTTCAGACTGCAGCAGTGACACATCTTCTAACTTCTAATTCCAGAGGTGGAAACTTTAATCACACACTGTGAGAACCATTTCCACGCGCTTGAAAAAAAAAAAGAAAAGAAAAGAAGAAAACAATGAAGCGCGACGACCTACCTTGAGCACCTCCATGGGCACCTGGGCGGCGGGCGGCAGGCTGGCCGGCGCGCTGACATTGATGGCCGGGGTCTGGGCTGCGGTGCTTTGCGGGTACTGGGAGGCCTGCTGCCTCTGCTGCTCCCGCCGCTCCTGCTCCTGGAGCTGCTCCCGCATCAGCTGCTGCCGCAGCAGGATGCGTGATGTCATGGCCGAGGAGCTCAGTGGGGGCTTGGAGGAGCCGTGCTGCTCCGACGGGCTGCTGCACGGGCCCGGGGAAGACGGAGGGCGAGGAGGACGAGGGGGAGAGAGAGAGAGAGGGGAGAGTGATATCAGAGAGAGGGTAGACAGGGGTCAGACGAGCAGGGAGAGGTCGAGCAGAAGAGACGGGCCAAGGAGGAAGATTAGGTAGAAGGAGATGAAGGGGAGAGAGAGAGAGAGATGGAAGAGAAAAGGTTAAGATCAAAAAGCACAACTGCCAGCTCCTCTGCACTTCCGATTGATTAACAGACAAAGAACGGAAATTCATTGAGAACTATTTGGATCATATTTCCAGTCTTTCTTTTAATTTCCAAGCAGGCCGTTTGCAGTTTCAAGATCAAGAACTACTGAACTGGTCTTTGTTATTTATGACTGAAAGTCTGTCAATCAGGCAAAACACATCCAAGTAGATAAACAGACAAACTTTATTGATCCAAGTAAGACAATCACATACAGAGGGGGCGCATAAAGACAAACATGATTATTCGTCACATGATTATATATATAGGATCTAAATCTATAGGATCTATCTATGTATCAGTGCAACTGCAGACGACCGATGTAGAATAGGTAGCAGCATAAGATGAACTGTTCAGTTGTGATGAGGGTATAGAACTGAAACCTACAAAATCCATAATCCAAAATCCAAACGTAGCAGCAGCAGCTGAGGTGCTGAAGTCTGTGTTATTGAATACTGCATAATGAGCCTTGTTTGTTATGCACAAGTAAATGGGAGAAATAAGTATGGAAGTCTCTGGAGACCCATCAGTTGTTGTTTTTAATATTGTGCACACAAGATAATAACTTGTTCGCACACAATAATAACTTGTTCACACATGTAATAACTTAATAGCTTCAATTACTAAGCTGTGATACACGCAACGATACGTAATAATAACAACAAAACAAGAAGAGTGCACAAGATAATTGTTCACATGCCATGAAAAACTTGTTCACACAGATAATAACTTCGAAACACAATAACTTGTGTGGACAAGATGATAATTTTGGAGCGCAACTCATTTTGTGCTTAAAATGGGAAACTTGTTTGTACCTGTTAATGTTAACTTGTGCACACAAGACTTGTTCTCACAGATAAATTGTGCATCCAAGCACAGCATAGCAGCTCTCCTGTGCAAGAACATGTGCAAGAACAAGATAATTATCATATCAAAAAAACATCATAATAAGTGTTCAAGGTACCTTTCTACCCTTCAGTTACTTTTTGCATTCCTCAAAAAGGTAGATAATACGAGTTAAACTCCTCCAGTCTGGTCCAAAGGAGCTGAAGTATCAGATTGGGACTTCAACGCGGCATAAAAGAGGAACCAGTTCTCAACATAAAGACGGCTGCCTCAGTTTTCCCACTCTCTTAAATTTAGACGTCTGCTCCCCAGACGGAGCCCTGCGCTCCTAAAATAGAGAGACTCTGCTCAAGCAGAAGTCGCCGCCGGTATGAGGCCTTCATCGAGTGAGTGATCCCTCTGACAAAACGCAGTAAAACGTCTGGCCAATCCAGCTGTGCAGTAATCGCACTAATTAGCCGGCCCAGTCGAACACGGCTCCGGTCTGCAGCGCGTCCAGTGGGTGTCCAGCCCCAACATACCATAACACTACCACACCAGAGCAGACAGTCAACCACGGTGCCACATTATGTGATTTTTTCCCCCCGATCGTTATCAACACTTGTATACATGCATGTAAAAAAAAAGAGAAATGAAATAAACCCAGGGCTTTTAATTCACGATTGGGATTAACATAAACTTGTCTTGTTCCCCGCAGAGGACTAAGTTGATGCGGTTAAACTGATTATTGATCCCGGATAAATCAATTAACAAGCGGATTTGATGACTGGATCGCAGCGGAACAAAGGCCGTGGCTTGTTCTCGGAGAGGAGCGCGGCGGTGTGGGTCGCTCAATCCGACAGCTCCTTCTTTTTTCCCCTCGACTCTTTTTGGTGACTTTCCTTTGTACTTCACCCAATACATAGAATCAGGTTTAGTGTTCATATGCATAATTCCTTTGTCTGAGTGACTTGGGGCGATTGTGTTTCCTTTCAAGTTTCAAACAAAAGTCACTGGATCTAATGTTTTAACAGCTTTTTTTTTCCTCATTTCCACTGCCAGGACTGAATCCTTTGATTTTTTTTCCCCACTCATTCTTTAATCTGCTTCACTCTTTGGATCTTTTAATTTCTAGACAACAGAAATTTGATTCCATTTCCTACTTGTTTCATAAATCTAAAAAAAATATATAAAAACGTTTAACTTCAACAGAAACGTTGCATTGTACTTTCATAGAGAATAAAGTTGAAATGTTTCTCATATACTGATAAAATGTACTTGCACAGATACACCCTGAAAGTAACTTTATACTATACTAATAACTATACTATAACTATACTATACTCAACTTAATACTAGCAATTATACAGTTCACATTAATTATTACATTTCCGTATATTATCAATCTGTCATTTATGGACAAACACACTTTTGAATCAACTTTGGTTAAATTACGTAAATTGTGCATTTCATTCCCTTCATATATTTTACATACAATTGTATCTTTGCCTGATTTGAAGTGCACAGAGGTATCCAGTGACTTGAATCTTCCTCCAACACATGCATCTGACATCTCATTCACATTTATCCTGAGAAAAATATATAATCAATGAAGAAATTAGGATATATGACTCTGAACATAAGGACGCTTCCTGAGGCGAAATCTGTTTAGCAACATTAACATGATGTTCCATGAACATTCCAAATGGTTTAGGTACTTATGGTGTGTTGTCGATTCTGTCTTAATATTAATACCGCAGTTATGTAATTCTATAACGTGGACGGTTCCCAGGATAAATACTACAGCTTGTCATGAATTGCGACAACATGGTGGTTAGGTGGACAGTGCTGTTGCCTCACAGCAGGAGGGTCCCAGCTTCCTCCTACAGGCCAAAAACATGCATGTTTCTGTAAATTTAGGAAAATCGCTGTGATGGGGATCATACCTGTCCAGGTTGTGTCGACTGTTTTCACCTTATATGAGCTGGAAACAAGCACCTTGACAGCTGGACCTGAAGCTGTCCCTTTGTCCTCGATCTGAGCTTCAGGATGAATGATTTCATTTTGATGGATACAGATGTAGCAAAAACCTAAAACTGCCTCTTCCAGACAGACACAAACTCATAGCTCACCCATGTATCATTGATTTACAAATGGAAAATGGTGATGGATTGCAAATACACTGTGATCTGCACGCATGAATATGCAAGCATCCAATCCCATAAGGGATCACCAAGGAACTGTCATTCCTTTACTGTGTTTAAGTGACTATAACCAAGCATGCTCTCCCTAACAGATCAATAGAGTTTCTTTCATCTCGTCAGTCTGCTGGGTGTGGTTCCTCCCATATTCGACTTGGTAAAAGTGGCTCTTCTGATGAAAACTTCTTCACACTTTGTCAGGTGGGAGAGAAAACACACCTCTCTCTCACAAACACAACAACCACAACAACAACAACACAAAGGTGCAGAAGCACCTGAGGGCACCAGAGAGGAATTGAACAGAGACCCAAACGTGCATCTTCTGACTCACATACCAGATTCTGTTATTTACCAAGTCACGTTGAAATGAAGAAATAGCGACAGGTGCATCATTCCAAATGGGGCAGATGACACTTTTGTGACACTTTTCTACTGATATAAGATTTACATCATTTCATTTCATAATTTACGACGGAGAAAAGCATCCCAACAAACTCTTTAGAGCCAGTTTAGCTTTATTACTGTAACATCTAGGTAAAACTCTGAAGTGTTCATGCTCGGGGTGTGTAGATATTGACCATGTTTTTCTCTGCTTTTTTTTAATATTCATACGGCATATATTATATACATTAAATCTATATACTGCATGGCTCTATTATTATTCTTGTTACTGTTATTGTTGTTATTGTCATATTTTGCTGAATTGACTCATTTTATTTCCTGATGGAGAGACGTGAATAAAGTCGATTCATCCAAAATCCAATGTGACAGTAAAAATGTCTGAGGCTTCACATTTGATTTGACGCACCCGATTAAGCGTTATTACAAACACAAAACAAAAGTGAGACGCCCAGACAGGCTGTGCCGATCCGGTGCCGCACACAGTCTTTTAGTCTGTGGTGTAGCTTTAGGGGTAATTGGCATAATGACCAAAACACTGACAGATAAATTCTTTGACCTGCTGGTGGTGCTAGAGGAAAACTTAGAGCATCGTTGAAGATATTAGGACTCATTTTGAGGCCAACATGGACGTCTGCACTGGATTTCATGGTAATCCGTCCAATCATTTTCAGGTGCGTCCACTAAAGTTTGTGATAAAAAAGTCAGAGATAGGGCATTGAGACCAGAGACAGTGATGCACATGTAAAGCTCCACTTGGCTTTAAATCATTTTCCAAGGTTATTCCAAGATGTTTTCAGCTGCTGCAGTATAACAGACAAGTTGTCACTAATAGACACATAAATACACCCACTCAACCGCTCTATGCTTTAAACTTACATTTTCTACAGTTGTACATTTACCCAGATTGCTTTCATAATCACTCCCTCTCCAGAAGTCCAGTTTAAAGGATGTGTCAACTATGTCTGTAACTTGTCAATGGAAAAATCTCTTAATCATGACACATTATATGCATGAGCAAGTCCTTTCCAAGGTAAGTCAGGTTTTTCATGGACATTTTGATTTTTCTCAAATTTTTCATGTCTGGAATACCGATCTCTAATTGTCCAGGTTTTCAAGGACATATGGACTCCTGGGTTTACAGGGTTTACTTTAATCCTGTCAAAGGACTTGCATGTGCGTGTTGTCTCTTTTTGCGATTTTACTCAATAAAATCCTGGTAATATAATTGATGCGTCTGTGCTTGCGTGTTATGTGTGTGCAAGCAGCAATGACCAGAGGCCTCTGCAAGGCAAAGCTTCTCTCCACATCTCTCTCTGCTTCTTCCTTTCCACTGCTTGGTGGCGCGTTGCCAGACAGTCCAGTGAAACACATAAAAAGCTCTTTTGTCCTTTATAACTTTTTCACTCTTGTCTGTGTGTGTGTCTGTGTGTGTGTCTCCTCTAATGTTTGTGTGTATCTCAAAGAGAGAAAAAAAAAAAACAATGGCTGCACAGTGCTGAGGAGCCCCACCCACCCAACTCATGATTCCTGCGATTCTGCTCACTACACTACTCCATCATTATTAGTCCAAGAGCTGGAGCCGAGGCTTTGATGCAAGTTTTAATGACTGACACACGCACACACACACACACACACACACACACACACACAGAAAAGAAGGCAGACAGACAGACAAGGAGGCAGACAAGCAGACACACTGTGATCAAAGAGGTAAATGAAGCAGCGTTGCATCCAGACAGAGGTGCACAGCTGTGATCACACAGGGGTGTGTTTCCAAGCACTGAGTGGCAGACTACACCCCCCCCCACCCACCCACCCACCCCAGACACACACACACACACCCACACACACAGCGCCTACCAACACTGCTGCTGACAATGGCCAGGAGATAATAGCTCGGCCTAATGGACAGTAATAGTATAACAACGACCTCCTCTGAAGTCTGAAGTTATAACACTGATGATTTATTTTGCTCTTCAAACTCACTCACTCCTCAAACAGGTGAATTGCATTAGTTAGGGAGACTTAGGGAAACCAAATCTTTCAGTATCATAAATCAACCACTGTCTACAGCATTTCAACAGAACCTTTATGATTTGCATTATTACGCCGCAGAACCCAAAACTGTTTAACATGACACACACCCACAGCATGAGGAGATATCTGGTAAGGCTGTAACCGTGTGTCTAATTCTCACATGCAGCTGTGCATGCTGTCCTTCATGTGGACACACAGATTTCGCCCAATCTGTGTTTTTTCCCCGAACACGTGCCGACACTACCGCAGATGCTGAGGCGCCATACTCACAGACGGTCAAATGAGCAGGGTCTGTACACTTGCACTCCGACGGCCTCCATGTTTGTTTGTTTTTTCCTGAAGGTGCACCACCCGCCCTTGGAGAGCAATGAAAGTCATGCTGCTGGTGCAGCGCTGAAAGTGTGTCAGAGGGGGGAGGCTCCAGGGCCCGGCCAGGAATCTCCAATCGCCACGCAGAGTCCCGGGCAGGGACCAGCCCCGTTGAGCAGGCAGGCACTGGAAACACACTGTCCATCAACACGCTGCTGCTTTAAAGCCCACACAGATACGGTTTCACTTGTAGACATGTGTCTCCCCGGTTCAATGGGGAGCCTGCACCCGGTGTTCAGCTCAGAGGGGTGTTTTGATTTTTTTCGGTCTCCAGTACACAGCCCTGTTGTTATCTTTGAGACTTCAGATCATGCACTTGACTTTGAAATTGTTGATTTAGCCAAAACTCCAGCTGTACCAGGTTGAACACCTGTGAATAGGCTTTACTTTTTTAATCTCATCTGTGGCATTGCTCTGCTTTCATCTTAAATCTCCAATTCAGGAGTTTTCACACCTCTCATTTTAGGGTTTCCCACATCCATATGGGAGCTGGTGAGGCAAGATGACTGTTAATATTTTCTTGCTTTCTTTTCTTTCCTCCCTTCTCTCTTATGTCCTTATGTACTTCATGCAAACTTTTACATGGAAACGGTTGGTTTGCCGCAGTGAAAACTTGTTTGCAAAAAATATTATGCCTCACCTTCAGTGTGAAATTATGTGACATCGATCATGGGTTAGCAAATTACAATTTTCTGTGTCAGATGAACAGGTGTGATGTGGAAACTGGAAACTGATGAACTTGAAAGTAAACTGAGAGACTCCTTGTGTCTTGATAGTTGAGCAAGAGGAATTCTTTCAGTGGTTAATATTTGCAGGTGTGCTTGTAAAATGTGAATTTTTCATTTGTTTTTTTATTGTAAACTGGATATATTTTGGACTGCAGACCTTCTGATCTATGACCTTGGACTCAAAACAAAATGTCTAGCTCTTCAACTTGACTGAAGTATTTGCAGACTAATTCCAACCCATTTGTCTCCCTTAATACAGAACCTTGGGGGTCTGTTGCTGTCAAATTAGAGTCTATAATCAGCCTCAAACATGCATGGACCTTTCAGAGGAAGCCCAAACAGAGAGGGGGAGGAACAAGCAGATTTGACACAGAGATGCCCTCAGTCCAAGCAGCACCGTACCTAGGACCCTCTTGCTGTGGGGCAGCAGTACCAAGCATATCAACATATAGCTCTACTTCTTCAACCTTACGAAAGAATTTGCAAACAAGCAGATCTTGTTTCCCAATCCATTTGCTCCCATGAAAAAAAATGTGCGGCATCCTCACTCTGTATGTTTAATATTAAACATGATAAAAACGTCAAAATTAAATGGGGCCTGAGAAACAACCACTCATATTCACACATAAATCATCTCTAAAGTCAGTAACTGCTTTAAATAGGAATACTAAACAATAGATGAATAACTCAGGATCGGGAGCACAGCTGCGCCCTGCAACCAGCTGCGTGCAATGTTACCATCTGCAGGTGCCCAACAGCACAGATAGGGCCTCTTCATCGAGTGTGAAATGACCCTACATGACAGGACATTGATCCACTCCTGCTGATCACAACACTCTGGAGTGCTGCAGCCAGCCTCATCCCTGGGAGACAGTTACCGGCAAACAAATCACTGGAAATTAGAAGCATCTGCATGTTAAATCAAGGCCATCAATTATGCATGCGTTTCACACAGGGTAAGGGCTTGAGCGTGGTTGAGTAAAGGGAAAAAAGAGGAAAGAAAGAGAAGAGGGAGAGGAAAATAACAGTGCAAATAGACATCACTAGGAACTTCTTGGAGCAGAAGCTCTAATGCTGACGGTGGAGCTAGTTAAATAGCCTTTTTACCACCGCGGACTGGTCAACGCTTGGAAGGCTCAATGAGGCCCGGGGTTTTGGGGGTTAGGTTTCACAGCGCTCTGACTAGGGACTGGTTGTTGTCGTAACATTCAAATATCACATCAAAATAACATTCTGAAATGCCACAAATAGATTTCTGAAGATATTTCTATTTTCATGTACGTTTCAAACATTTCAGAATATGGAGTCAATGTCTTCTGCATGTTTCTGCATGTTTGTGTGACCGCGAAGCAGGTTCGTTGCTGCCGATACACAGGACATGTGAAATGCGTAGGGCCCCGCGACCCAATAGGGTTTTGCACAAAATGTGCACATATGTGAAGCCTCAGACAGTATATGAAACGGAAATAATTAATTATTTCTTATGCGGCGCGGTACCAATTGTTCCCAGGTTTGAGTGGCTAGCGACACTGGAACTGTGTAGTAGTAAAAGAGCATCATGCTAACCGATAGTGTCTTTGAGCATCGTGTTTACTTGTAACAGAGAATGATGACTTCATCGACCGGTTTGGGATGTTCCTTTCAAGAAATCTCGGCTGCCTGGAAATACCTGGATTGAGAAGCTAGCCTGGTACGCATTGCAAAGGAGGCACTTCAGCAATGGAGTGATTCAGACCAAAGACCTTGGGTGACAAGAAGAGCCCTTAAACCATGAATCACGGCTGATCCGTTGGCCCCTAAAACCACATCTGTCAGAAGTGGGATTCGAACCCACGCCTCCATGGGAGACTACGACCTGAACGTAGCGCCTTAGACCGCTCGGCCATCCTGACGTCCTACAGGAAAAAAGGTCTTGTCTGGCCATACGTTTCCTTACTAGCGTTGTCTTGTATCATGCGTTTGTATCATTTCTCATGCACCAACCGCTCCGAAACCCTCTGCTCCAACCCCTCAAACAACACTGTGCTAGCCACGCTGGAACTGTGTTGTAGTAAAAGAGCATCATGCTAACCTATAGTGTCTTTGAGCGTCGTGTTTACTTGTAACAGAGAATGATGACTTCATCGATCGGTTTGGGATATTCCTTTCAAGAAATCTCGGCTGCCTGGAAATACCTGGATTTAGAAGCTAGCCTGTTACGCATTGCTAGGGAGGCACTTCAGCAATGGAGTGATTCAGACCAAAGACCTTGGGTTACAAGTAGAGCCCTTAGACCATGAATCACGGCTGATCCGTTGGCCCCTAAAACCACATCTGTGGTGTAGGGGTAGGTTCGTGGGATTTGAATCCACGCCTCCATGGGAGACTACTACCTAAACGTAGCGCCTTAGACTTAGACTTCTCATCCACCAACTGCCCCGAAACCCTCTGCTCCACCCCCCAAACAACACTGTGCTAGCCACGCTGGAACTGTCTTGTAGTAAAAGAGCATCATGCTAACCTATAGTGTCTTTGAGCTTCTTGTTTACTTGTAACAGAGAATGATGACTTCATCGATCGGTTTGGGATATTCCGTTCAAGAAATCTCGGCTGCCTGGAAATACCTGGATTGAGAAGCTAGCCTGTTACGCATTGCAAAGGAGGCACTTCAGCAACTGACAAGTGACTCAGACCAAAGACCTTGGGTTACAAGTAGAGCCCTTAAACCGTGAATCACGGCTGATCCGTTGGCCCCTAAAACCACATCTGTCAGAAGTGGGATTCAAACCCACGCCTCCATGGGAGACTACGACCTGAACGTAGCGCCTTAGACCGCTCGGCCATCCTGACGTCCTACAGCAAAAACAGTCTTGTCTGGCCATACGCTTCCTTACTAGCGTTGTCTTGTATCATGACTTTGTATCATTTCTCATGCACCAACCGCTCCGAAACCCTCTGCTCCACCCCCCAAACAACACTGTGCTAGCCACGCTGGAACTGTGTTGTAGTAAAAGAGCATCATGCTAACCTACAGGGTCTTTGAGCGTCTTGTTTACTTGTAAGGGAGAATGAAGACTTATTTGATCGATTTTCACGAAATCTCGGCAGCCTGGAAAGACCTGGATTGAGAAGCTAGCCTGTTACGCATTGCTAAGGAGGCACTTCAGCAATGGAGTGATTCAGACCAAAGACCTTGGGTTACAAGTAGAGCCCTTAAACCATGAATCACGGCTGATCCGTTGGCCCCTAAAACCACATCTGTCAGAAGTGGGATTCGAACCCACGCCTCCATGGGAGACTACGACCTGAACTTAGACCGCTCGGCCATCCTGACGTCCTACAGCAAAAACGGTCTAGTCTGGCCATACGTTTCCTTACTAGCGTTGTCTTGTATCATGCGTTTGTATCATTTCTCATGCACCAACCGCTCCGAAACCCTCTGCTCCAACCCCTCAAACAACACTGTGCTAGCCACGCTGGAACTGTGTTGTAGTAAAAGAGCATCATGCTAACCTATAGTGTCTTTGAGCGTCGTGTTTACTTGTAACAGAGAATGATGACTTCATCGATCGGTTTGGGATATTCCTTTCAAGAAATCTCGGCTGCCTGGAAATACCTGGATTGAGAAGCTAGCCTGTTACGCATTGCAAAGGAGGCACTTCAGCAATGGAGTGACTCAGACCAAAGACCTTGGGTTACAAGTAGAGCCCTTAAACCGTGAATCACGGCTGATCCGTTGGCCCCTAAAACCACATCTGTCAGACGTGGGATTCGAACCCACGCCTCCATGGGAGACTACGACCTGAACGTAGCGCCTTAGACCGCTCGGCCATCCTGACGTCCTACAGCAAAAACGGTCTTGTCTGGCCATACGTTTCCTTACTAGCGTTGTCTTGTATCATGCGTTTGTATCATTTCTCATGCACCAACCGCTCCGAAACCCTCTGCTCCAACCCCTCAAACAACACTGTGCTAGCCACGCTGGAACTGTGTTGTAGTAAAAGAGCATCATGCTAACCTACAGTGTCTTTGAGCGTCGTGTTTACTTGTAACAGAGAATGATGACTTCATCGATCGGTTTGGGATATTCCTTTCAAGAAATCTCGGCTGCCTGGAAATACCTGGATTGAGAAGCTGGCCTGTTACGCATTGCTAGGGAGGCACTTCAGCAATGGAGTGATTCAGACCAAAGACCTTGGGTTACAAGTAGAGCCCTTAAACCATGAATCACGGCTGATCCGTTGGCCCCTAAAACCACATCTGTCAGAAGTGGGATTCGAACCCACGCCTCCATGGGAGACTACGACCTGAACGTAGCGCCTTAGACTGCTCGGCCATCCTGACGTCCGACAGCAAAAACGGTCTTGTCTGGCCATACGTTTCCTTACTAGCATTGTCTTGTCTCATGCGTTTGTATCATTTCTCATGCACCAACCGCTCCGAAACCCTCTGCTCCAACCCCTCAAACAACACTGTGCTAGCCACGCTGGAACTGTGTTGTAGTAAAAGAGCATCATGCTAACCTATAGTGTCTTTGAGCGTCGTGTTTACTTGTAACAGAGAATGATGACTTCATCGATCGGTTTGGGATATTCCTTTCAAGAAATCTCGGCTGCCTGGAAATACCTGGATTTAGAAGCTAGCCTGTTACGCATTGCTAGGGAGGCACTTCAGCAATGGAGTGATTCAGACCAAAGACCTTGGGTTACAAGTAGAGCCCTTAAACCATTAATCACGGCTGATCCGTTGGCCCCTAAAACCACATCTATGGTGTAGGGGTAGGTTCGTGGGATTTGAATCCACGCCTCCATGGGAGACTACGACCTAAACGTAGCGCCTTAGACTTAGACTTCTCATCCACCAACTGCCCCGAAACCCTCTGCTCCACCCCCCAAACAACACTGTGCTAGCCACGCTGGAACTGTGTTGTAGTAAAAGAGCATCATGCTAACCTATAGTGTCTTTGAGCTTCTTGTTTACTTGTAACAGAGAATGATGACTTCATCGATCGGTTTGGGATATTCCTTTCAAGAAATCTCGGCTGCCTGGAAATACCTGGATTGAGAAGCGAGCCTGTTACGCATTGCAAAGGAGGCACTTCAGCAACTGACAAGTGACTCAGACCAAAGACCTTGGGTTACAAGTAGAGCCCTTAAACCATGAATCACGGCTGATCCGTTGGCCCCTAAAACCACATCTGTCAGAAGTGGGATTCGAACCCACGCCTCCATGGGAGACTACGACCTGAACGTAGCGCCTTAGACCGCTCGGCCATCCTGACATCCTACAGCAAAAACGGTCTTGTCTGGCCATACGTTTCCTTACTAGCGTTGTCTTGTATCATGCGTTTGTATCATTTCTCATGCACCAACCGCTCCGAAACCCTCTGCTCCAACCCCTCAAACAACACTGTGCTAGCCACGCTGGAACTGTGTTGTAGTAAAAGAGCATCATGCTAACCTATAGTGTCTTTGAGCGTCGTGTTTACTTGTAACAGAGAATGATGACTTCATCGATCGGTTTGGGATATTCCTTTCAAGAAATCTCGGCTGCCTGGAAATACCTGGATTTAGAAGCTAGCCTGTTACGCATTGCTAGGGAGGCACTTCAGCAATGGAGTGATTCAGACCAAAGACCTTGGGTTACAAGTAGAGCCCTTAAACCATGAATCACGGCTGATCCGTTGGCCCCTAAAACCACATCTGTGGTGTAGGGGTAGGTTCGTGGGATTTGAATCCACGCCTCCATGGGAGACTACTACCTAAACGTAGCGCCTTAGACTTAGACTTCTCATCCACCAACTGCCCCGAAACCCTCTGCTCCACCCCCCAAACAACACTGTGCTAGCCACGCTGGAACTGTCTTGTAGTAAAAGAGCATCATGCTAACCTATAGTGTCTTTGAGCTTCTTGTTTACTTGTAACAGAGAATGATGACTTCATCGATCGGTTTGGGATATTCCTTTCAAGAAATCTCGGCTGCCTGGAAATACCTGGATTTAGAAGCTAGCCTGTTACGCATTGCTAGGGAGGCACTTCAGCAATGGAGTGATTCAGACCAAAGACCTTGGGTTACAAGTAGAGCCCTTAAACCATTAATCACGGCTGATCCGTTGGCCCCTAAAACCACATCTGTGGTGTAGGGGTAGGTTCGTGGGATTTGAATCCACGCCTCCATGGGAGACTACGACCTAAACGTAGCGCCTTAGACTTAGACTTCTCATCCACCAACTGCCCCGAAACCCTCTGCTCCACCCCCCAAACAACACTGTGCTAGCCACGCTGGAACTGTCTTGTAGTAAAAGAGCATCATGCTAACCTATAGTGTCTTTGAGCTTCTTGTTTACTTGTAACAGAGAATGATGACTTCATCGATCGGTTTGGGATATTCCTTTCAAGAAATCTCGGCTGCCTGGAAATACCTGGATTGAGAAGCGAGCCTGTTACGCATTGCAAAGGAGGCACTTCAGCAACTGACAAGTGACTCAGACCAAAGACCTTGGGTTACAAGTAGAGCCCTTAAACCATGAATCACGGCTGATCCGTTGGCCCCTAAAACCACATCTGTCAGAAGTGGGATTCGAACCCACGCCTCCATGGGAGACTACGACCTGAACGTAGCGCCTTAGACCGCTCGGCCATCCTGACGTCCTACAGCAAAAACGGTCTTGTCTGGCCATACGTTTCCTTACTAGCGTTGTCTTGTATCATGCGTTTGTATCATTTCTCATGCACCAACCGCTCCGAAACCCTCTGCTCCAACCCCTCAAACAACACTGTGCTAGCCACGCTGGAACTGTGTTGTAGTAAAAGAGCATCATGCTAACCTATAGTGTCTTTGAGCGTCGTGTTTACTTGTAACAGAGAATGATGACTTCATCGATCGGTTTGGGATATTCCTTTCAAGAAATCTCGGCTGCCTGGAAATACCTGGATTTAGAAGCTAGCCTGTTACGCATTGCTAGGGAGGCACTTCAGCAATGGAGTGATTCAGACCAAAGACCTTGGGTTACAAGTAGAGCCCTTAAACCATGAATCACGGCTGATCCGTTGGCCCCTAAAACCACATCTGTGGTGTAGGGGTAGGTTCGTGGGATTTGAATCCACGCCTCCATGGGAGACTACTACCTAAACGTAGCGCCTTAGACTTAGACTTCTCATCCACCAACTGCCCCGAAACCCTCTGCTCCACCCCCCAAACAACACTGTGCTAGCCACGCTGGAACTGTCTTGTAGTAAAAGAGCATCATGCTAACCTATAGTGTCTTTGAGCTTCTTGTTTACTTGTAACAGAGAATGATGACTTCATCGATCGGTTTGGGATATTCCTTTCAAGAAATCTCGGCTGCCTGGAAATACCTGGATTTAGAAGCTAGCCTGTTACGCATTGCTAGGGAGGCACTTCAGCAATGGAGTGATTCAGACCAAAGACCTTGGGTTACAAGTAGAGCCCTTAAACCATTAATCACGGCTGATCCGTTGGCCCCTAAAACCACATCTGTGGTGTAGGGGTAGGTTCGTGGGATTTGAATCCACGCCTCCATGGGAGACTACGACCTAAACGTAGCGCCTTAGACTTAGACTTCTCATCCACCAACTGCCCCGAAACCCTCTGCTCCACCCCCCAAACAACACTGTGCTAGCCACGCTGGAACTGTCTTGTAGTAAAAGAGCATCATGCTAACCTATAGTGTCTTTGAGCTTCTTGTTTACTTGTAACAGAGAATGATGACTTCATCGATCGGTTTGGGATATTCCTTTCAAGAAATCTCGGCTGCCTGGAAATACCTGGATTGAGAAGCGAGCCTGTTACGCATTGCAAAGGAGGCACTTCAGCAACTGACAAGTGACTCAGACCAAAGACCTTGGGTTACAAGTAGAGCCCTTAAACCATGAATCACGGCTGATCCGTTGGCCCCTAAAACCACATCTGTCAGAAGTGGGATTCGAACCCACGCCTCCATGGGAGACTACGACCTGAACGTAGCGCCTTAGACCGCTCGGCCATCCTGACGTCCTACAGCAAAAACGGTCTTGTCTGGCCATACGTTTCCTTACTAGCGTTGTCTTGTATCATGCGTTTGTATCATTTCTCATGCACCAACCGCTCCGAAACCCTCTGCTCCAACCCCTCAAACAACACTGTGCTAGCCACGCTGGAACTGTGTTGTAGTAAAAGAGCATCATGCTAACCTATAGTGTCTTTGAGCGTCGTGTTTACTTGTAACAGAGAATGATGACTTCATCGATCGGTTTGGGATATTCCTTTCAAGAAATCTCGGCTGCCTGGAAATACCTGGATTTAGAAGCTAGCCTGTTACGCATTGCTAGGGAGGCACTTCAGCAATGGAGTGATTCAGACCAAAGACCTTGGGTTACAAGTAGAGCCCTTAAACCATGAATCACGGCTGATCCGTTGGCCCCTAAAACCACATCTGTGGTGTAGGGGTAGGTTCGTGGGATTTGAATCCACGCCTCCATGGGAGACTACTACCTAAACGTAGCGCCTTAGACTTAGACTTCCCATCCACCAACTGCCCCGAAACCCTCTGCTCCACCCCCCAAACAACACTGTGCTAGCCACGCTGGAACTGTCTTGTAGTAAAAGAGCATCATGCTAACCTATAGTGTCTTTGAGCTTCTTGTTTACTTGTAACAGAGAATGATGACTTCATCGATCGGTTTGGGATATTCCTTTCAAGAAATCTCGGCTGCCTGGAAATACCTGGATTGAGAAGCGAGCCTGTTACGCATTGCAAAGGAGGCACTTCAGCAACTGACAAGTGACTCAGACCAAAGACCTTGGGTTACAAGTAGAGCCCTTAAACCATGAATCACGGCTGATCCGTTGGCCCCTAAAACCACATCTGTCAGAAGTGGGATTCAAACCCACACCTCCATGGGAGACTACGACCTGAACGTAGCGCCTTAGACCGCTCGGCCATCCTGACGTCCTACAGCAAAAACGGTCTTGTCTGGCCATACGTTTCCTTACTAGCGTTGTCTTGTATCATGCGTTTGTATCATTTCTCATGCAGCAACCGCTCCGAAACCCTCTGCTCCAACCCCTCAAACAACACTGTGCTAGCCACGCTGGAACTGTGTTGTAGTAAAAGAGCATCATGCTAACCTATAGTGTCTTTGAGCGTCGTGTTTACTTGTAACAGAGAATGATGACTTCATCGATCGGTTTGGGATATTCCTTTCAAGAAATCTCGGCTGCCTGGAAATACCTGGATTTAGAAGCTAGCCTGTTACGCATTGCTAGGGAGGCACTTCAGCAATGGAGTGATTCAGACCAAAGAACTTGGGTTACAAGTAGAGCCCTTAAACCATGAATCACGGCTGATCCGTTGGCCCCTAAAACCACATCTGTGGTGTAGGGGTAGGTTCGTGGGATTTGAATCCACGCCTCCATGGGAGACTACTACCTAAACGTAGCGCCTTAGACTTAGACTTCTCATCCACCAACTGCCCCGAAACCCTCTGCTCCACCCCCCAAACAACACTGTGCTAGCCACGCTGGAACTGTGTTGTAGTAAAAGAGCATCATGCTAACCTATAGTGTCTTTGAGCTTCTTGTTTACTTGTAACAGAGAATGATGACTTCATCGATCGGTTTGGGATATTCCTTTCAAGAAATCTCGGCTGCCTGGAAATACCTGGATTGAGAAGCGAGCCTGTTACGCATTGCAAAGGAGGCACTTCAGCAACTGACAAGTGACTCAGCCCAAAGACCTTGGGTTACAAGTAGAGCCCTTAAACCATGAATCACGGCTGATCCGTTGGCCCCTAAAACCACATCTGTCAGAAGTGGGATTCGAACCCACGCCTCCATGGGAGACTACGACCTGAACGTAGCGCCTTAGACCGCTCGGCCATCCTGACGTCCTACAGCAAAAACGGTCTTGTCTGGCCATACGTTTCCATACTAGCGTTGTCTTGTATCATGCGTTTGTATCATTTCTCATGCACCAACCGCTCCGAAACCCTCTGCTCCAACCCCTCAAACAACACTGTGCTAGCCACGCTGGAACTGTGTTGTAGTAAAAGAGCATCATGCTAACCTATAGTGTCTTTGAGCGTCGTGTTTACTTGTAACAGAGAATGATGACTTCATCGATCGGTTTGGGATATTCCTTTCAAGAAATCTCGGCTGCCTGGAAATACCTGGATTGAGAAGCGAGCCTGTTACGCATTGCAAAGGAGGCACTTCAGCAACTGACAAGTGACTCAGACCAAAGACCTTGGGTTACAAGTAGAGCCCTTAAACCGTGAATCACGGCTGATCCGTTGGCCCCTAAAACCACATCTGTCAGAAGTGGGATTCGAACCCACGCCTCCATGGGAGACTACAACCTGAACGTAGCGCCTTAGACCGCTCGGCCATCCTGACGTCCTACAGCAAAAACGGTCTTGTCTGGCCATACGCTTCCTTACTAGCGTTGTCTTGTATCATGACTTTGTATCATTTCTCATGCACCAACCGCTCCGAAACCCTCTGCTCCACCCCCCAAACAACACTGTGCTAGCCACGCTGGAACTGTGTTGTCGTAAAAGAGCATCATGCTAACCTACAGTGTCTTTGAGCGTCGTGTTTACTTGTAACAGAGAATGAAGACTTATTTGATCGATTTTCACGAAATCTCGGCTGCCTGGAAAGACCTGGATTGAGAAGCTAGCCTGTTACGCATTGCAAAGGAGGCACTTCAGCAATGGAGTGACTCAGACCAAAGACCTTGGGTTACAAGTAGAGCCCTTAAACCATGAATCACGGCTGATCCGTTGGCCCCTAAAACCACATCTGTCAGAAGTGGGATTCGAACCCACGCCTCTATGGGAGACTACGACCTGAACGTAGCGCCTTAGACCGCTCGGCCATCCTGACGTCCTACAGGAAAAAAGGTCATGTCTGGCCATACGCTTCCTTACTAGCGTTGTCTTGTATCATGACTTTGTATCATTTCTCATGCACCAACCGCTCCGAAACCCTCTGCTCCAACCCCTCAAACAACACTGTGCTAGCCACGCTGGAACTGTGTTGTAGTAAAAGAGCATCATGCTAACCTATAGTGACTTTGAGCGTCGTGTTTACTTGTAACAGAGAATGATGACTTCATCGATCGGTTTGGGATATTCCTTTCAAGAAATCTCGGCTGCCTGGAAATACCTGGATTGAGAAGCGAGCCTGTTACGCATTGCTAGGGAGGCACTTCAGCAACTGACAAGTGACTCAGACCAAAGACCTTGGGTTACAAGTAGAGCCCTTAAACCAAGAATCACGGCTGATCCGTTGGCCCCTAAAACCACATCTGTCAGAAGTGGGATTCGAACCCACGCCTCCATGGGAGACTACGACCTGAACGCAGCGCCTTAGACCGCTCGGCCATCCTGACGTCCTACAGCAAAAACGGTCTTGTCTGCCCATACGTTTCCTTACTAGCGTTGTCTTGTATCATGCGTTTGTATCATTTCTCATGCACCAACCGCTCCGAAACCCTCTGCTCCAACCCCTCAAACAACACTGTGCTAGCCACGCTGGAACTGTGTTGTAGTAAAAGAGCATCATGCTAACCTATAGTGTCTTTGAGCGTCGTGTTTACTTGTAACAGAGAATGATGACTTCATCGATCGGTTTGGGATATTCCGTTCAAGAAATCTCGGCTGCCTGGAAATACCTGGATTGAGAAGCTAGCCTGTTACGCATTGCAAAGGAGGCACTTCAGCAATGGAGTGACTCAGACCAAAGACCTTGGGTTTCAAGTAGAGCCCTTAAACCATGAATCACGGCTGATCCGTTGGCCCCTAAAACCACATCTGTCAGAAGTGGGATTCAAACCCACGCCTCCATGGGAGACTACGACCTGAACGTAGCGCCTTAGACCGCTCGGCCATCCTGACGTCCTACAGCAAAAACGGTCTTGTCTGGCCATACGTTTCCTTACTAGCGTTGTCTTGTATCATGCGTTTGTATCATTTCTCATGCAGCAACCGCTCCGAAACCCTCTGCTCCAACCCCTCAAACAACACTGTGCTAGCCACGCTGGAACTGTGTTGTAGTAAAAGAGCATCATGCTAACCTATAGTGTCTTTGAGCGTCGTGTTTACTTGTAACAGAGAATGATGACTTCATCGATCGGTTTGGGATATTCCTTTCAAGAAATCTCGGCTGCCTGGAAATACCTGGATTTAGAAGCTAGCCTGTTACGCATTGCTAGGGAGGCACTTCAGCAATGGAGTGATTCAGACCAAAGAACTTGGGTTACAAGTAGAGCCCTTAAACCATGAATCACGGCTGATCCGTTGGCCCCTAAAACCACATCTGTGGTGTAGGGGTAGGTTCGTGGGATTTGAATCCACGCCTCCATGGGAGACTACTACCTAAACGTAGCGCCTTAGACTTAGACTTCTCATCCACCAACTGCCCCGAAACCCTCTGCTCCACCCCCCAAACAACACTGTGCTAGCCACGCTGGAACTGTGTTGTAGTAAAAGAGCATCATGCTAACCTATAGTGTCTTTGAGCTTCTTGTTTACTTGTAACAGAGAATGATGACTTCATCGATCGGTTTGGGATATTCCTTTCAAGAAATCTCGGCTGCCTGGAAATACCTGGATTGAGAAGCGAGCCTGTTACGCATTGCAAAGGAGGCACTTCAGCAACTGACAAGTGACTCAGCCCAAAGACCTTGGGTTACAAGTAGAGCCCTTAAACCATGAATCACGGCTGATCTGTTGGCCCCTAAAACCACATCTGTCAGAAGTGGGATTCGAACCCACGCCTCCATGGGAGACTACGACCTGAACGTAGCGCCTTAGACCGCTCGGCCATCCTGACGTCCTACAGCAAAAACGGTCTTGTCTGGCCATACGTTTCCATACTAGCGTTGTCTTGTATCATGCGTTTGTATCATTTCTCATGCACCAACCGCTCCGAAACCCTCTGCTCCAACCCCTCAAACAACACTGTGCTAGCCACGCTGGAACTGTGTTGTAGTAAAAGAGCATCATGCTAACCTATAGTGTCTTTGAGCGTCGTGTTTACTTGTAACAGAGAATGATGACTTCATCGATCGGTTTGGGATATTCCTTTCAAGAAATCTCGGCTGCCTGGAAATACCTGGATTGAGAAGCGAGCCTGTTACGCATTGCAAAGGAGGCACTTCAGCAACTGACAAGTGACTCAGACCAAAGACCTTGGGTTACAAGTAGAGCCCTTAAACCGTGAATCACGGCTGATCCGTTGGCCCCTAAAACCACATCTGTCAGAAGTGGGATTCGAACCCACGCCTCCATGGGAGACTACAACCTGAACGTAGCGCCTTAGACCGCTCGGCCATCCTGACGTCCTACAGCAAAAACGGTCTTGTCTGGCCATACGCTTCCTTACTAGCGTTGTCTTGTATCATGACTTTGTATCATTTCTCATGCACCAACCGCTCCGAAACCCTCTGCTCCACCCCCCAAACAACACTGTGCTAGCCACGCTGGAACTGTGTTGTCGTAAAAGAGCATCATGCTAACCTACAGTGTCTTTGAGCGTCGTGTTTACTTGTAACAGAGAATGAAGACTTATTTGATCGATTTTCACGAAATCTCGGCTGCCTGGAAAGACCTGGATTGAGAAGCTAGCCTGTTACGCATTGCAAAGGAGGCACTTCAGCAATGGAGTGACTCAGACCAAAGACCTTGGGTTACAAGTAGAGCCCTTAAACCATGAATCACGGCTGATCCGTTGGCCCCTAAAACCACATCTGTCAGAAGTGGGATTCGAACCCACGCCTCTATGGGAGACTACGACCTGAACGTAGCGCCTTAGACCGCTCGGCCATCCTGACGTCCTACAGGAAAAAAGGTCATGTCTGGCCATACGCTTCCTTACTAGCGTTGTCTTGTATCATGACTTTGTATCATTTCTCATGCACCAACCGCTCCGAAACCCTCTGCTCCAACCCCTCAAACAACACTGTGCTAGCCACGCTGGAACTGTGTTGTAGTAAAAGAGCATCATGCTAACCTATAGTGACTTTGAGCGTCGTGTTTACTTGTAACAGAGAATGATGACTTCATCGATCGGTTTGGGATATTCCTTTCAAGAAATCTCGGCTGCCTGGAAATACCTGGATTGAGAAGCGAGCCTGTTACGCATTGCTAGGGAGGCACTTCAGCAACTGACAAGTGACTCAGACCAAAGACCTTGGGTTACAAGTAGAGCCCTTAAACCAAGAATCACGGCTGATCCGTTGGCCCCTAAAACCACATCTGTCAGAAGTGGGATTCGAACCCACGCCTCCATGGGAGACTACGACCTGAACGTAGCGCCTTAGACCGCTCGGCCATCCTGACGTCCTACAGCAAAAACGGTCTTGTCTGCCCATACGTTTCCTTACTAGCGTTGTCTTGTATCATGCGTTTGTATCATTTCTCATGCACCAACCGCTCCGAAACCCTCTGCTCCAACCCCTCAAACAACACTGTGCTAGCCACGCTGGAACTGTGTTGTAGTAAAAGAGCATCATGCTAACCTATAGTGTCTTTGAGCGTCGTGTTTACTTGTAACAGAGAATGATGACTTCATCGATCGGTTTGGGATATTCCGTTCAAGAAATCTCGGCTGCCTGGAAATACCTGGATTGAGAAGCTAGCCTGTTACGCATTGCAAAGGAGGCACTTCAGCAATGGAGTGACTCAGACCAAAGACCTTGGGTTTCAAGTAGAGCCCTTAAACCATGAATCACGGCTGATCCGTTGGCCCCTAAAACCACATCTGTCAGAAGTGGGATTCAAACCCACGCCTCCATGGGAGACTACGACCTGAACGTAGCGCCTTAGACCGCTCGGCCATCCTGACGTCCTACAGCAAAAACGGTCTTGTCTGGCCATACGTTTCCTTACTAGCGTTGTCTTGTATCATGCGTTTGTATCATTTCTCATGCACCAACCGCTCCGAAACCCTCTGCTCCAACCCCTCAAACAACACTGTGCTAGCCACGCTGGAACTGTGTTGTAGTAAAAGAGCATCATGCTAACCTATAGTGTCTTTGAGCGTCGTGTTTACTTGTAATAGAGAATGATGACTTCATCGATCGGTTTGGGATATTCCTTTCAAGAAATCTCGGCTGCCTGGAAATACCTGGATTGAGAAGCGAGCCTGTTACGCATTGCAAAGGAGGCACTTCAGCAATGGAGTGATTCAGACCAAAGACCTTGGGTTACAAGTAGAGCCCTTAAACCATGAATCACGGCTGATCCGTTGGCCCCTAAAACCACATCTGTCAGAAGTGGGATTCGAACCCACGCCTCCATGGGAGACTACGACCTGAACGTAGCGCCTTAGACTGCTCGGCCATCCTGACTTCCTACAGCAAAAACGGTCTTGTCTGGCCATACGTTTCCTTACTAGCGTTGTCTTGTCTCATGCGTTTGTATCATTTCTCATGCACCAACCGCTCCGAAACCCTCTGCTCCAACCCCTCAAACAACACTGTGCTAGCCACGCTGGAACTGTGTTGTAGTAAAAGAGCATCATGCTAACCTATAGTGTCTTTGAGCGTCGTGTTTACTTGTAACAGAGAATGATGACTTCATCGATCGGTTTGGGATATTCCTTTCAAGAAATCTCGGCTGCCTGGAAATACCTGGATTTAGAAGCTAGCCTGTTACGCATTGCTAGGGAGGCACTTCAGCAATGGAGTGATTCAGACCAAAGACCTTGGGTTACAAGTAGAGCCCTTAAACCATTAATCACGGCTGATCCGTTGGCCCCTAAAACCACATCTGTGGTGTAGGGGTAGGTTCGTGGGATTTGAATCCACGCCTCCATGGGAGACTACGACCTAAACGTAGCGCCTTAGACTTCGACTTCTCATCCACCAACTGCCCCGAAACCCTCTGCTCCACCCCCCAAACAACACTGTGCTAGCCACGCTGGAACTGTGTTGTAGTAAAAGAGCATCATGCTAACCTATAGTGTCTTTGAGCTTCTTGTTTACTTGTAACAGAGAATGATGACTTCATCGATCGGTTTGGGATATTCCTTTCAAGAAATCTCGGCTGCCTGGAAATACCTGGATTGAGAAGCGAGCCTGTTACGCATTGCAAAGGAGGCACTTCAGCAACTGACAAGTGACTCAGACCAAAGACCTTGGGTTACAAGTAGAGCCCTTAAACCATGAATCACGGCTGATCCGTTGGCCCCTAAAACCACATCTGTCAGAAGTGGGATTCGAACCCACGCCTCCATGGGAGACTACGACCTGAACGTAGCGCCTTAGACCGCTCGGCCATCCTGACGTCCTACAGCAAAAACGGTCTTGTCTGGCCATACGTTTCCTTACTAGTGTTGTCTTGTATCATGCGTTTGTATCATTTCTCATGCACCAACCGCTCCGAAACCCTCTGCTCCAACCCCTCAAACAACACTGTGCTAGCCACGCTGGAACTGTGTTGTAGTAAAAGAGCATCATGCTAACCTATAGTGTCTTTGAGCGTCGTGTTTACTTGTAATAGAGAATGATGACTTCATCGATCGGTTTGGGATATTCCTTTCAAGAAATCTCGGCTGCCTGGAAATACCTGGATTGAGAAGCGAGCCTGTTACGCATTGCAAAGGAGGCACTTCAGCAATGGAGTGATTCAGACCAAAGACCTTGGGTTACAAGTAGAGCCCTTAAACCATGAATCACGGCTGATCCGTTGGCCCCTAAAACCACATCTGTCAGAAGTGGGATTCGAACCCACGCCTCCATGGGAGACTACGACCTGAACGTAGCGCCTTAGACTGCTCGGCCATCCTGACTTCCTACAGCAAAAACGGTCTTGTCTGGCCATACGTTTCCTTACTAGCGTTGTCTTGTCTCATGCGTTTGTATCATTTCTCATGCACCAACCGCTCCGAAACCCTCTGCTCCAACCCCTCAAACAACACTGTGCTAGCCACGCTGGAACTGTCTTGTAGTAAAAGAGCATCATGCTAACCTATAGTGTCTTTGAGCGTCGTGTTTACTTGTAACAGAGAATGATGACTTCATCGATCGGTTTGGGATATTCCTTTCAAGAAATCTCGGCTGCCTGGAAATACCTGGATTTAGAAGCTAGCCTGTTACGCATTGCTAGGGAGGCACTTCAGCAATGGAGTGATTCAGACCAAAGACCTTGGGTTACAAGTAGAGCCCTTAAACCATTAATCACGGCTGATCCGTTGGCCCCTAAAACCACATCTGTGGTGTAGGGGTAGGTTCGTGGGATTTGAATCCACGCCTCCATGGGAGACTACGACCTAAACGTAGCGCCTTAGACTTCGACTTCTCATCCACCAACTGCCCCGAAACCCTCTGCTCCACCCCCCAAACAACACTGTGCTAGCCACGCTGGAACTGTGTTGTAGTAAAAGAGCATCATGCAAACCTATAGTGTCTTTGAGCTTCTTGTTTACTTGTAACAGAGAATGATGACTTCATCGATCGGTTTGGGATATTCCTTTCAAGAAATCTCGGCTGCCTGGAAATACCTGGATTGAGAAGCGAGCCTGTTACGCATTGCAAAGGAGGCACTTCAGCAACTGACAAGTGACTCAGACCAAAGACCTTGGGTTACAAGTAGAGCCCTTAAACCATGAATCACGGCTGATCCGTTGGCCCCTAAAACCACATCTGTCAGAAGTGGGATTCGAACCCACGCCTCCATGGGAGACTACGACCTGAACGTAGCGCCTTAGACCGCTCGGCCATCCTGACGTCCTACAGCAAAAACGGTCTTGTCTGGCCATACGTTTCCTTACTAGTGTTGTCTTGTATCATGCGTTTGTATCATTTCTCATGCACCAACCGCTCCGAAACCCTCTGCTCCAACCCCTCAAACAACACTGTGCTAGCCACGCTGGAACTGTGTTGTAGTAAAAGAGCATCATGCTAACCTATAGTGTCTTTGAGCGTCGTGTTTACTTGTAACAGAGAATGATGACTTCATCGATCGGTTTGGGATATTCCTTTCAAGAAATCTCGGCTGCCTGGAAATACCTGGATTGAGAAGCGAGCCTGTTACGCATTGCAAAGGAGGCACTTCAGCAACTGACAAGTGACTCAGACCAAAGACCTTGGGTTACAAGTAGAGCCCTTAAACCATGAATCACGGCTGATCCGTTGGCCCCTAAAACCACATCTGTCAGAAGTGGGATTCGAACACACGCCTCCATGGGAGACTACGACCTGAACGTAGCGCCTTAGACCGCTCGGCCATCCTGACGTCCTACAGCAAAAACGGTCTTGTCTGGCCATACGCTTCCTTACTAGCGTTGTCTTGTATCATGACTTTGTATCATTTCTCATGCACCAACCGCTCCGAAACCCTCTGCTCCACCCCCCAAACAACACTGTGCTAGCCACGCTGGAACTGTGTTGTAGTAAAAGAGCATCATGCTAACCTACAGTGTCTTTGAGCGTCGTGTTTACTTGTAACAGAGAATGAAGACTTATTTGATCGATTTTCACGAAATCTCGGCTGCCTGGAAATACCTGGATTGAGAAGCTAGCCTGTTACGCATTGCTAGGGAGGCACTTCAGCAATGGAGTGATTCAGACCAAAGACCTTGGGTTACAAGCAGAGCCCTGAAACCATGAATCACGGCTGATCTGTTGGCCCCTAAAACCACATCTGTCAGAAGTGGGATTCGAACCCACGCCTCCATGGGAGACTACGACCTGAACGTAGCGCCTTAGACTGCTCGGCCATCCTGACGTCCTACAGCAAAAACGGTCTTGTCTGGCCATACGTTTCCTTACTAGCGTTGTCTTGTCTCATGCATTTGTATCATTTCTCATGCACCAACCGCTCCGAAACCCTCTGCTCCAACCCCTCAAACAACACTGTGCTAGCCACGCTTGAACTGTGTTGTAGTAAAAGAGCATCATGCTAACCTATAGTGTCTTTGAGCGTCGTGTTTACTTGTAACAGAGAATGATGACTTCATTGATCGGTTTGGGATATTCCTTTCAAGAAATCTCGGCTGCCTGGAAATACCTGGATTGAGAAGCTAGCCTGTTACGCATTGCTAGGGAGGCACTTCAGCAATGGAGTGATTCAGACCAAAGACCTTGGGTTACAAGCAGAGCCCTGAAACCATGAATCACGGCTGATCTGTTGGCCCCTAAAACCACATCTGTCAGAAGTGGGATTCGAACCCACGCCTCCATGGGAGACTACGACCTGAACGTAGCGCCTTAGACCGCTCGGCCATCCTGACGTCCTACAGCAAAAAGGGTCTTGTCTGGCCATATGTTTCCTTACTAGCGTTGTCTTGTCTCATGCGTTTGTATCATTTCTCATGCACCAACCGCTCCGAAACCCTCTGCTCCAACCCCTCAAACAACACTGTGCTAGCCACGCTTGAACTGTGTTGTAGTAAAAGAGCATCATGCTAACCTATAGTGTCTTTGAGCGTCGTGTTTACTTGTAACAGAGAATGATGACTTCATCGATCGGTTTGGGATATTCCTTTCAAGAAATATCAGCTGCCTGGAAATACCTGGATTGAGCATCTAGCCTGTTACGCATTGCAAAGGAGGCACTTCAGCAATGGAGTGACTCAGACCAAAGACCTTGGGTTACAAGTAGAGCCCTTAAACCATGAATCACGGCTGATCCGTTGGCCCCTAAAACCACATCTGTGGTGTAGGGGTAGGTTCGTGGGATTTGAATCCACGCCTCCATGGGAGACTACTACCTAAACGTAGCGCCTTAGACTTAGACTTCTCATCCACCAACTGCCCCGAAACCCTCTGCTCCACCCCCCAAACAACACTGTGCTAGCCACGCTGGAACTGTCTTGTAGTAAAAGAACATCATGCTAACCTATAGTGTCTTTGAGCTTCTTGTTTACTTGTAACAGAGAATGATGACTTCATCGATCGGTTTGGGATATTCCTTTCAAGAAATCTCGGCTGCCTGGAAATACCTGGATTGAGAAGCGAGCCTGTTACGCATTGCAAAGGAGGCACCCCAAACAACACTGTGCTAGCCACGCTGGAACTGTGTTGTAGTAAAAGAGCATCATGCTAACCTATAGTGTCTTTGAGCGTCGTGTTTACTTGTAACAGAGAATGATGACTTCATCGATCGGTTTGGGATATTCCTTTCAAGAAATCTCGGCTGCCTGGAAATACCTGGATTGAGAAGCTAGCCTGTTACGCATTGCTAGGGAGGCACTTCAGCAATGGAGTGATTCAGACCAAAGACCTTGGGTTACAAGTAGAGCCCTTAAACCATGAATCACGGCTGATCCGTTGGCCCCTAAAACCACATCTGTCAGAAGTGGGATTCGAACCCACGCCTCCATGGGAGACTACGACCTGAACGTAGCGCCTTAGACCGCTCGGCCATCCTGATGTCCTACAGCAAAAACGGTCTTATCTGGCCAAACGCTTCCTTACAAACGTTGTCTTGGATCATGACTTTGTATCATTTCTCATGCACCAACCGCTCCGAAACCCTCTGCTCCACCCCCCAAACAACACTGTGCTAGCCACGCTGGAACTGTGTTGTAGCAAAAGAGCATCATGCTAACCTATAGGGTCGTTGAGCTTCTTGTTTACTTGTTCCAGAGAATGATGACTTCATCGATCGGTTTGGGATATTCCTTTCAAGAAATCTCGGCTGCCTGGAAATACCTGGATTGAGAAGCGAGCCTGTTACGCATTGCTAGGGAGGCACTTCAGCAATGGAGGGATTCAGACCAAAGACCTTGGGTTACAAGTAGAGCCCTTAAACCATGAATCACGGCTGATCCGTTGGCCCCTAAAACCACATCTGTCAGAAGTGGGATTCGAACCCACGCCTCCATGGGAGACTACGACCTGAACGTAGCGCCTTAGACCGCTCGGCCATCCTGACGTCCTACAGCAAAAACGGTCTTGTCTGGCCATACGCTTCCTTACTAGCGTTGTCTTGTATCATGACTTTGTATCATTTCTCATGCACCAACCGCTCCGAAACCCTCTGCTCCACCCCCCAAACAACACTGTGCTAGCCACGCTGGAACTGTGTTGTAGTAAAAGAGCATCATGCTAACCTACAGTGTCTTTGAGCGTCGTGTTTACTTGTAACAGAGAATGAAGACTTATTTGATCGATTTTCACGAAATCTCGGCTGCCTGGAAAGACCTGGATTGAGAAGCTAGCCTGTTACGCATTGTTAAGGAGGCACTTCAGCAATGGAGTGATTCAGACCAAAG
This sequence comes from Karalla daura, assembly GCA_029224185.1. NCBI lineage: Eukaryota > Metazoa > Chordata > Actinopteri > Chaetodontiformes > Leiognathidae > Karalla > Karalla daura. The sequence goes on along the minus strand of CM055193.1, from coordinate 14,013,257 downwards.
ACCTTGGGTTACAAGTAGAGCCCTTAAACCATGAATCACGGCTGATCCGTTGGCCCCTAAAACCACATCTGTCAGAAGTGGGATTCGAACCCACGCCTCCATGGGAGACTACGACCTGAACGTAGCGCCTTAGACCGCTCGGCCATCCTGACGTCCCACAGCAAAAACGGTCTTGTCTGGCCATACGTTTCCTTACTAGCGTTGTCTTGTATCATGCGTTTGTATCATTTCTCATGCACCAACCGCTCCGAAACCCTCTGCTCCAACCCCTCAAACAACACTGTGCTAGCCACGCTGGAACTGTGTTGTAGTAAAAGAGCATCATGCTAACCTATAGTGTCTTTGAGCGTCGTGTTTACTTGTAACAGAGAATGATGACTTCATCGATCGGTTTGGGATATTCCTTTCAAGAAATCTCGGCTGCCTGGAAATACCTGGATTTAGAAGCTAGCCTGTTACGCATTGCTAGGGAGGCACTTCAGCAATGGAGTGATTCAGACCAAAGACCTTGGGTTACAAGTAGAGCCCTTAAACCATGAATCACGGCTGATCCGTTGGCCCCTAAAACCACATCTGTGGTGTAGGGGTAGGTTCGTGGGATTTGAATCCACGCCTCCATGGGAGACTACTACCTAAACGTAGCGCCTTAGACTTAGACTTCTCATCCACCAACTGCCCCGAAACCCTCTGCTCCACCCCCCAAACAACACTGTGCTAGCCACGCTGGAACTGTCTTGTAGTAAAAGAACATCATGCTAACCTATAGTGTCTTTGAGCTTCTTGTTTACTTGTAACAGAGAATGATGACTTCATCGATCGGTTTGGGATATTCCTTTCAAGAAATCTCGGCTGCCTGGAAATACCTGGATTGAGAAGCGAGCCTGTTACGCATTGCAAAGGAGGCACCCCAAACAACACTGTGCTAGCCACGCTGGAACTGTGTTGTAGTAAAAGAGCATCATGCTAACCTATAGTGTCTTTGAGCGTCGTGTTTACTTGTAACAGAGAATGATGACTTCATCGATCGGTTTGGGATATTCCTTTCAAGAAATCTCGGCTGCCTGGAAATACCTGGATTGAGAAGCTAGCCTGTTACGCATTGCTAGGGAGGCACTTCAGCAATGGAGTGATTCAGACCAAAGACCTTGGGTTACAAGTAGAGCCCTTAAACCATGAATCACGGCTGATCCGTTGGCCCCTAAAACCACATCTGTGGTGTAGGGGTAGGTTCGTGGGATTTGAATCCACGCCTCCATGAGAGACTACGACCTAAACGTAGCGCCTTAGACTTAGACTTCTCATCCACCAACCGCCCCGAAACCCTCTGCTCCAACCCCTCAAACAACACTGTGCTAGCCACGCTGGAACTGTGTTGTAGTAAAAGAGCATCATGCTAACCTATAGTGTCTTTGAGCTTCTTGTTTACTTGTAACGGAGAATGATGACTTCATCGATCGGTTTGGGATATTCCTGTCAAGAAATCTCGGCTGCCTGGAAATACCTGGATTGAGAAGCTAACCTGTTACGCATTGCAAAGGAGGCACTTCAGCAATGGAGTGACTCAGACCAAAGACCTTGGGTTACAAGTAGAGCCCTTAAACCATGAATCACGGCTGATCCGTTGGCCCCTAAAACTCATCTGTCAGAAGTGGGATTCGAACCCACGCCTCCATGGGAGACTACGACCTGAACGTAGCGCCTTAGACCGCTCGGCCATCCTGACGTCCTACAGCAAAAACGGTCTTATCTGGCCAAACGCTTCCTTACAAACGTTGTCTTGGATCATGATTTTGTATCATTTCTCATGCACCAACCGCTCCGAAACCCTCTGCTCCACCCCCCAAACAACACTGTGCTAGCCACGCTGGAACTGTGTTGTAGCAAAAGAGCATCATGCTAACCTATAGGGTCGTTGAGCTTCTTGTTTACTTGTTCCAGAGAATGATGACTTCATCGATCGGTTTGGGATATTCCTGTCAAGAAATCTCGGCTGCCTGGAAATACCTGGATTGAGAAGCTAACCTGTTACGCATTGCAAAGGAGGCACTTCAGCAATGGAGTGACTCAGACCAAAGACCTTGGGTTACAAGTAGAGCCCTTAAACCATGAATCACGGCTGATCCGTTGGCCCCTAAAACCACATCTGTCAGAAGTGGGATTCGAACCCACGCCTCCATGGGAGACTACGACCTGAACGTAGCGCCTTAGACCGCTCGGCCATCCTGACGTCCTACAGCAAAAACGGTCTTGTCTGGCCATACGTTTCCTTACTAGCGTTGTCTTGTATCATGCGTTTGTATCATTTCTCATGCACCAACCGCTCCGAAACCCTCTGCTCCAACCCCTCAAACAACACTGTGCTAGCCACGCTGGAACTGTGTTGTAGTAAAAGAGCATCATGCTAACCTATAGTGTCTTTGAGCGTCGTGTTTACTTGTAACAGAGAATGATGACTTCATCGATCGGTTTGGGATATTCCTTTCAAGAAATCTCGGCTGCCTGGAAATACCTGGATTGAGAAGCTAGCCTGTTACGCATTGCTAGGGAGGCACTTCAGCAATGGAGTGATTCAGACCAAAGACCTTGGGTTACAAGTAGAGCCCTTAAACCATGAATCACGGCTGATCCGTTGGCCCCTAAAACCACATCTGTGGTGTAGGGGTAGGTTCGTGGGATTTGAATCCACGCCTCCATGAGAGACTACGACCTAAACGTAGCGCCTTAGACTTAGACTTCTCATCCACCAACCGCCCCGAAACCCTCTGCTCCAACCCCTCAAACAACACTGTGCTAGCCACGCTGGAACTGTGTTGTAGTAAAAGAGCATCATGCTAACCTATAGTGTCTTTGAGCTTCTTGTTCACTTGTAACGGAGAATGATGACTTCATCGATCGGTTTGGGATATTCCTTTCAAGAAATCTCGGCTGCCTGGAAATACCTGGATTGAGAAGCTAACCTGTTACGCATTGCAAAGGAGGCACTTCAGCAATGGAGTGACTCAGACCAAAGACCTTGGGTTACAAGTAGAGCCCTTAAACCATGAATCACGGCTGATCCGTTGGCCCCTAAAACTCATCTGTCAGAAGTGGGATTCGAACCCACGCCTCCATGGGAGACTACGACCTGAACGTAGCGCCTTAGACCGCTCGGCCATCCTGACGTCCTACAGCAAAAACGGTCTTATCTGGCCAAACGCTTCCTTACAAACGTTGTCTTGGATCATGACTTTGTATCATTTCTCATGCACCAACCGCTCCGAAACCCTCTGCTCCACCCCCCAAACAACACTGTGCTAGCCACGCTGGAACTGTGTTGTAGCAAAAGAGCATCATGCTAACCTACAGTGTCTTTGAGCGTCGTGTTTACTTGTAACAGAGAATGAAGACTTATTTGATCGATTTTCACGAAATCTCGGCTGCCTGGAAAGACCTGGATTGAGAAGCTAGCCTGTTACGCATTGTTAAGGAGGCACTTCAGCAATGGAGTGATTCAGACCAAAGACCTTGGGTTACAAGTAGAGCCCTTAAACCATGAATCACGGCTGATCCGTTGGCCCCTAAAACCACATCTGTCAGAAGTGGGATTCGAACCCACGCCTCCATGGGAGACTACGACCTGAACGTAGCGCCTTAGACCGCTCGGCCATCCTGACGTCCTACAGCAAAAACGGTCTTGTCTGGCCATACGTTTCCTTACTAGCGTTGTCTTGTATCATGCGTTTGTATCATTTCTCATGCACCAACCGCTCCGAAACCCTCTGCTCCAACCCCTCAAACAACACTGTGCTAGCCACGCTGGAACTGTGTTGTAGTAAAAGAGCATCATGCTAACCTATAGTGTCTTTGAGCGTCGTGTTTACTTGTAACAGAGAATGATGACTTCATCGATCGGTTTGGGATATTCCTTTCAAGAAATCTCGGCTGCCTGGAAATACCTGGATTTAGAAGCTAGCCTGTTACGCATTGCTAGGGAGGCACTTCAGCAATGGAGTGATTCAGACCAAAGACCTTGGGTTACAAGTAGAGCCCTTAAACCATGAATCACGGCTGATCCGTTGGCCCCTAAAACCACATCTGTGGTGTAGGGGTAGGTTCGTGGGATTTGAATCCACGCCTCCATGGGAGACTACTACCTAAACGTAGCGCCTTAGACTTAGACTTCTCATCCACCAACTGCCCCGAAACCCTCTGCTCCACCCCCCAAACAACACTGTGCTAGCCACGCTGGAACTGTCTTGTAGTAAAAGAACATCATGCTAACCTATAGTGTCTTTGAGCTTCTTGTTTACTTGTAACAGAGAATGATGACTTCATCGATCGGTTTGGGATATTCCTTTCAAGAAATCTCGGCTGCCTGGAAATACCTGGATTGAGAAGCGAGCCTGTTACGCATTGCAAAGGAGGCACCCCAAACAACACTGTGCTAGCCACGCTGGAACTGTGTTGTAGTAAAAGAGCATCATGCTAACCTATAGTGTCTTTGAGCGTCGTGTTTACTTGTAACAGAGAATGATGACTTCATCGATCGGTTTGGGATATTCCTTTCAAGAAATCTCGGCTGCCTGGAAATACCTGGATTGAGAAGCTAGCCTGTTACGCATTGCTAGGGAGGCACTTCAGCAATGGAGTGATTCAGACCAAAGACCTTGGGTTACAAGTAGAGCCCTTAAACCATGAATCACGGCTGATCCGTTGGCCCCTAAAACCACATCTGTGGTGTAGGGGTAGGTTCGTGGGATTTGAATCCACGCCTCCATGAGAGACTACGACCTAAACGTAGCGCCTTAGACTTAGACTTCTCATCCACCAACCGCCCCGAAACCCTCTGCTCCAACCCCTCAAACAACACTGTGCTAGCCACGCTGGAACTGTGTTGTAGTAAAAGAGCATCATGCTAACCTATAGTGTCTTTGAGCTTCTTGTTTACTTGTAACGGAGAATGATGACTTCATCGATCGGTTTGGGATATTCCTTTCAAGAAATCTCCGCTGCCTGGAAATACCTGGATTGAGAAGCTAGCCTGTTACGCATTGCAAAGGAGGCACTTCAGCAATGGAGTGACTCAGACCAAAGACCTTGGGTTACAAGTAGAGCCCTTAAACCATGAATCACGGCTGATCCGTTGGCCCCTAAAACTCATCTGTCAGAAGTGGGATTCGAACCCACGCCTCCATGGGAGACTACGACCTGAACGTAGCGCCTTAGACCGCTCGGCCATCCTGACGTCCTACAGCAAAAACGGTCTTATCTGGCCAAACGCTTCCTTACAAACGTTGTCTTGGATCATGACTTTGTATCATTTCTCATGCACCAACCGCTCCGAAACCCCCTGCTCCACCCCCCAAACAACACTGTGCTAGCCACGCTGGAACTGTGTTGTAGCAAAAGAGCATCATGCTAACCTATAGGGTCGTTGAGCTTCTTGTTTACTTGTTCCAGAGAATGATGACTTCATCGATCGGTTTGGGATATTCCTTTCAAGAAATCTCGGCTGCCTGGAAATACCTGGATTGAGAAGCGAGCCTGTTACGCATTGCTAGGGAGGCACTTCAGCAATGGAGGGATTCAGACCAAAGACCTTGGGTTACAAGTAGAGCCCTTAAACCATGAATCACGGCTGATCCGTTGGCCCCTAAAACCACATCTGTCAGAAGTGGGATTCGAACCCACGCCTCCATGGGAGACTACGACCTGAACGTAGCGCCTTAGACCGCTCGGCCATCCTGACGTCCTACAGCAAAAACGGTCTTGTCTGGCCATACGCTTCCTTACTAGCGTTGTCTTGTATCATGCGTTTGTATCATTTCTCATGCACCAACCGCTCCGAAACCCTCTGCTCCAACCCCTCAAACAACACTGTGCTAGCCACGCTGGAACTGTGTTGTAGTAAAAGAGCATCATGCTAACCTATAGTGTCTTTGAGCGTCGTGTTTACTTGTAACAGAGAATGATGACTTCATCGATCGGTTTGGGATATTCCTTTCAAGAAATCTCGGCTGCCTGGAAATACCTGGATTTAGAAGCTAGCCTGTTACGCATTGCTAGGGAGGCACTTCAGCAATGGAGTGATTCAGACCAAAGACCTTGGGTTACAAGCAGAGCCCTTAAACCATGAATCACGGCTGATCTGTTGGCCCCTAAAACCACATCTGTCAGAAGTGGGATTCGAACCCACGCCTCCATGGGAGACTACGACCTGAACGTAGCGCCTTAGACCGCTCGGCCATCCTGACGTCCTACAGCAAAAACGGTCTTGTCTGGCCATACGTTTCCTTACTAGCGTTGTCTTGTCTCATGCATTTGTATCATTTCTCATGCACCAACCGCTCCGAAACCCTCTGCTCCAACCCCTCAAACAACACTGTGCTAGCCACGCTTGAACTGTGTTGTAGTAAAAGAGCATCATGCTAACCTATAGTGTCTTTGAGCGTCGTGTTTACTTGTAACAGAGAATGATGACTTCATCGATCGGTTTGGGATATTCCTTTCAAGAAATCTCGGCTGCCTGGAAATACCTGGATTGAGAAGCTAGCCTGTTACGCATTGCAAAGGAGGCACTTCAGCAATGGAGTGACTCAGACCAAAGACCTTGGGTTACAAGTAGAGCCCTTAAACCATGAATCACGGCTGATCCGTTGGCCCCTAAAACCACATCTGTGGTGTAGGGGTAGGTTCGTGGGATTTGAATCCACGCCTCCATGGGAGACTACTACCTAAACGTAGCGCCTTAGACGTAGACTTCTCATCCACCAACTGCCCCGAAACCCTCTGCTCCACCCCCCAAACAACACTGTGCTAGCCACGCTGGAACTGTCTTGTAGTAAAAGAGCATCATGCTAACCTATAGTGTCTTTGAGCTTCTTGTTTACTTGTAACAGAGAATGATGACTTCATCGATCGGTTTGGGATATTCCTTTCAAGAAATCTCGGCTGCCTGGAAATACCTGGATTGAGAAGCGAGCCTGTTACGCATTGCAAAGGAGGCACCCCAAACAACACTGTGCTAGCCACGCTGGAACTGTGTTGTAGTAAAAGAGCATCATGCTAACCTATAGTGTCTTTGAGCGTCGTGTTTACTTGTAACAGAGAATGATGACTTCATCGATCGGTTTGGGATATTCCTTTCAAGAAATCTCGGCTGCCTGGAAATACCTGGATTGAGAAGCTAGCCTGTTACGCATTGCTAGGGAGGCACTTCAGCAATGGAGTGATTCAGACCAAAGACCTTGGGTTACAAGTAGAGCCCTTAAACCATGAATCACGGCTGATCCGTTGGCCCCTAAAACCACATCTGTGGTGTAGGGGTAGGTTCGTGGGATTTGAATCCACGCCTCCATGGGAGACTACGACCTAAACGTAGCGCCTTAGACTTAGACTTCTCATCCACCAACCGCCCCGAAACCCTCTGCTCCACCCCCCAAACAACACTGTGCTAGCCACGCTTGAACTGTGTTGTAGTAAAAGAGCATCATGCTAACCTACAGGGTCTTTGAGCGTCTTGTTTATTTGTAACGGAGAATGATGACTTCATCGATCGGTTTGGGATATTCCTTTCAAGAAATCTCGGCTGCCTGGAAAGACCTGGATTGAGAAGCGAGCCTGTTACGCATTGCTAAGGAGGCACTTCAGCAATGGAGTGATTCAGACCAAAGACCTTGGGTTACAAGTAGAGCCCTTAAACCATGAATCACGGCTGATCCGTTGGCCCCTAAAACCACATCTGTCAGAAGTGGGATTCGAACCCACGCCTCCATGGGAGACTACGACCTGAACGTAGCGCCTTAGACCGCTCGGCCATCCTGACGTCCTACAGCAAAAACGGTCTTGTCTGGCCATACGCTTCCTTACTAACGCTGTCTTGGATCATGACTTTGTATCATTTCTCATCCACCAACCGCAAAAATGGTCTTGTCTTGTCATACGTTTCCTTACTAGCGTTGTCTTCGATCGTGTTTTTGTTTCATTTCTCATGAGGAGAAGGTGTCAGCGCATGAGCTGCTTGAGTGAGTTTCTCAAGGTCATGTAAACTGGGACGTTAAAAAATACCGTAAACACTCTTAATAAGGGGTGTTTGTTCTCAATTTCTCCCTTAAGGTAACAAGACCAGTCGTATTCACACTGCAAAGACAAACATTGTTATGATTCATAGCTGTAAAATAACACTCCGTCCTCATTTGACCGTGACAAAAGTTCTCAATGCATTTCATCACAACATGTTAAAGCTGAGACAATCGGCCATTTCATCATTTGACTCAAGTTTCAGAGAAAAACATAGCATAGGGACTGTTTTCACCTCCTCAAATCAAAGACTTTTGTATCTTGTTTTGCGTCACATGAAGGCAAACTGCACGCTTTTGCTCTTTTCCGACCTTTCATAAACCAAACAATCTGCAGACTAACCTTCATTGAAAACAATGGCTATTGACAGTCTTCAGGACGGGAAGACTTGAGGGTAGGTGCAGTTCATATCGGTCACCAACAGGCGTCGACAAAGATCATAAAACACTATATTAATATTAATGTACTGCAACAAGAAAATCCAAAGTTTTTTTGGATATTGGTGTGTAGGGTAATGAACTACACATGTGCTTTAAGAGTCGCTGAGGAGGGGGACAAGATGCGGTGAAAGTGATCGTCATCGGGAGCAAGTTGTCCTAACCGTCTTTTACTCCAGCCAGCACACCTGTTGGTGTCACTCAGCTCTTCAGGCCGTCTAGGAACGTGGACCACAGTCTTCGGCCTCTCTGGCATCTCTGTCTGTGATTCCCCGTAGGGACAAGCTGTTCCCAGAACTGACTGTCACAACCCTCCAACTCTGACTCAGCTTTCTAATGCGCCTAGATTACGCTGTCCTTCCTTTGACATATCAAACACTCACAGTTCAATCCTGAAAATGCAGAATCTTTTGTAATTCCATCAACACAATTCTTAACATAGCCAATAAATCACACACACAGAGCTGCAAGAATCAAATAAAATGTCTAAATTGATTTGATAAATGAGTTGCTAACCTGACAAATATCCAGATATTGAAGTTTATCATTGATTGATCATATTCTTCAGTTTCACCTGCTGCTCGGTCAAATATTTAATTCAGGGTTAGGGTTATTGTGTTTTTTCAAAGTGACTATTTGAAATGAAACTGAAACAACAGTATTTGGCTCAAAGTCGGTAAAAAAAGTCAGTATCTAATACGCACAAAATAATTTATCTCATCTTGACATAGCAAATAGACTAAGTAGACCCAAAATTAAAATGGATTGAAATGTCTGGATTGAAATCAAAAAAAGTTGAGGACCATGCAAGTCTACATTGGAAAAATAGCCTGAGATGAGGTATTATTGTTGTTGTTATTATAATCATTACCATTAGCACTTATTACTTATCATTTTGCTTATTATATCGTACACTACTTGACTGATTGCTTGCTGTAAGAGTTGCGACTACTTTTTACTTTTTTATTAATTATTTATTTTTTACTATAAAAATGTGTGGATTACTGTGTATTGAAGGGTATTGTGATTTTTTAGTGACTTATCTTATTGCTTGTCTTCTTCAGAAAAATCAAGTACTTATCTTGCTTACCTTATATTACTACTTAATTCATAACTTAATTGATTTCAAAGTGACTATTTCAAGTCAAGCGCTGGCATAGATCTTAAATAAATAGGGTAGTTTTGTTGTAAACAGGGTTGCCTCACAAGACGGTCTCTGGACCAAAGCTATTTCTGAGTGGGGTTCTCCTGGTACCCTGTTACAAAGACATTCATGATTAGGTAAAATGAAAATCAAAAATTGCCAATAGGTGTGAGAGTGAATTGTGTGTATATGTGTCTGTGTGCCCTGTAATGGACTGGCGACATGTCCAGGGTGTCTCCCCTGCCTTTGCTTTAGGTATGTTCGAGTCCCCTGAAGCACCATAAAGTAAGTTCAGATAACAGATGGAGGGAAGTTTAGCTTGAACAAAAGAGCAGTTTCTAGCCAGAATAAAAGTGTCATTATAAGGCTGCTAAATAAGTCTACCCATTAAATGCCTGCGATAAGACACAGACTTGTATGACAGCGCTGTGAAAATGTTCCCCGGCTCTTAGAAAGCATAACTCAGATGCTCGGGCTCGGTTTCATTGTTATATGAATATTCACAGGAGATTTGCATGCCAAGTATGTCTGCAAAAGAAAAAAAAAGAAATAACTGCCCCCCCTCCTCCTCCTATCCCTCCCCCAACTCTCTCTCAGTTTCAGATACAACACATCCACTGCTAAATTTATACAACTTATTTACACTGCATAGAAGACTAGTTCCACCGCCTGTCTCACATCTATATTCGGCACAAAAAGTCTGGCACGTCGTCTGCAGCCGTCACTGTGCTCTGTCAAGCTGCTGCAGCAGGAAGCAAATATCATCTGAGAGAGAAAAAGAGAGCGAAAATGAATAATTTTTTGTCACACTTTTCCAACACAGAAACAGCTGGATGGGAACGGGTTCACCTCACATCACATCAGCCAATAACCAATCACTACTAATTTTACCCATTTTTTGCGCAACAATTCGCAGCCAGCGTGACTGTTGTCATGCTGGGTCACCCTCATGTGATGGTAAGAGGAAGTGGGATACCTTCAATCGAAAACAACTGTTCAGACAACTTCGCATATTCCTCACAGAGAAATGAAATAATCTGTGATTTGTGCACGACTTCTTCTCCTCCTCCTCCTCCTCCTCCTCCTCTTCCTTCTTCTTCTTCTCTTTCAGAGCCCAGCACAACACAGCTCGGATTCAGCCCCCGCGGATGTGTAACAGTGTAATGACATTTCACTAATGAAGAAATTGAAGAAATTAGTTTAAAAAATGCAGAAGTGGGTCAAAGGTTGGGGCCGTGTAACACGGCGGTTGATTTTTTTTCTCTTTTTTCCCCCCTGAAATGGTGTTTTGGTTGAATTTCGAGAAAAGCAGATGAATTACAAATGTGAAACTAACAGAGAGCCGAGATGTGGGGAGAGAAAAAATAAATAAGAGGCATCGGGCAATGTCTGCAACAAGAGGTCTGTCTGAGGACAGTGGCGTACTGTCCTCTCTATGTCTCGCAGCCCCCTCCCTTCCCATCCGACAATGAAGCCATGTCTTCACAAAATACGGATAATTAGACACCAGCATTGTCATCTTCGTCACCGTTCCCTCGGAGGGCAAAGTGAAGATTTCGCAACTTTCCAGATGTATCACTGCTGAGAAGTGTTTCCTGATGCGTTTAAAAGCCACCTAAACAGGGAGTTGTGCCATGTCGTCACAACTAAAAATAAAACTGCTCACATTTTGAAAACTGCGGTGTTCCTTATCTGTGTTTAGTCAGATAACGAGTCAAAAAGCACGCATTGAGTTTTTAGGATGATTCAGTGGGGGACAACCGCTGATTTCTTTCTGGGAAACATACCTTCAATACCTTTGTTTTGAAGGAAAGGAAATTGATACCATTCACGACTGTTAAACATGAAACTACAGGCAGTAATTACAGCTTCTGGTCATCTCTGGAGGAAGAAAAATCATCCTGACGCCTCCTGAAACTCACTAATTAATCCACTTTAACATGTTTGTTTAGTTCATACAAAGTCTTAAGTGTTATATACTGAAAACTAGTGGTTTTCATGGGAGTGTTGTAATCAGACGAAACAGCTGGAGGGCAGAAAACGTAATGTGCGAGACTCCACGTTCCCTCTCTTTATGATAAATATGCACATCATCATCTCCCAATTTTCTACTCAACAAACAAACGTACGGCTGCTGAGATCACCATGAAAAGCGCCCGAGCATATTTACCAAAGTGTCATGTCATCCGTGCGATGGATTCCTGAGCTCCTTGGACAAATAATAATTCATTTTACCACACGAAGAGCATCTGAACGTCATGGCAGTGAACACGACTCATCACACCCACTCATGCAGTATTTCCAGAAATCGGGGTGAAATGTCAGATCAGACCACACAGACCTGACTCAACTCGGAGCTGCATTGTTTTGGAAAGGCCTCAACCTGCCGAAGCTGGAAATAACTCTGTGATGGAGTTACAACTTGTGTGTGTGTGTGTATGTGTGTGTGTGTGTGTGCATGTGTTGCTATTAAGTCTCTGAATAGGGTTAGCCTAGATCGACTACTAGGTATGCAAGTAAGCAGGTAGGTAGGTAAATAGATAGATAGATAGATGGATGGATGGATGGATGGATGGATGGATGGATGGATGGATGGATGGATGGATGGATGGATGGATGGATGGATGGATGGATGGATGGATGGATGGATGGATGGATGGATGGATGGATGGATGGATGGATGGATGGATGGATGGATCGATCGATCGATCGATAGATAGATAGATTAATCATGGTAGGAGTACAAAATAGGGATCTGAAGATCTAGGATCTTTGTATTGTGGCAAAAACTACATTTTACAGACACTTTGTCAGGATTTGAAGCGCTTTGTCCACATGTTACGTGTAGCATCTCTTAATAAAACACTCACAGAAAATGTCATTCAAACACTTGAAACCTAAAGCGATCGTACCTAGTTTATATTACTTCTTAAGCTTTTGCAGTGCATCTTTGAATGCGTAAAACATCTTGTTTACAACTTGTGCCCAAACTTTTCCTGATACAATTGGACACTTACTCATACAAAATTTCCAGCATTTTTAAATCCAATCTAATTGAACATTAATTACCCTTCATAGTAGCTGTATGCCAAATATATATATATGCAGATACTGTATAATAAAGCTTATTCTTATTTTCGATTGAATATGATCCCAACTTTAAACGGTATTGTCAGCATTCCTGCACAACTTCTCCCACAAATATCATATTGATGACATCTTAAACCAGTGCTATCCTGCAAACTGAGCCATGCACAGCAGCATTTAGTAGATCTGCCTATACAAGACAACAGTAGCAGCCACCGGCTCTGGCAGCATCTCGTCACGCTGACCTGTCTGCTCCTCTGAGAGCTAATATTTGAGGCTGATGTTGACAAGACAACACCCAAGTGTTGCATAACTTCATGCCGGCAGGATAAACATAAGGACCGGGAGAATAAGTTGAATCCCACTGCGGGGCTCGGCTCCGGAGCCAGGCATTGACACACGACCCCAGGGGGAGGGAGTCCAGCCTGCAGCCCAATTATCACCCCAACACCAAAACCTCTGCAGCAGCGTGGGAAATAACTGTCCTCAGCTGGAGCACTGACCTGTTTTTCAGCGGCTGACTCTTCAACTCGTAATACGTTTTCGGCTCCTCTTGGAACTCCTCTCCAACCTCGAAGTCGGGAACTATTCCCGATTCGGACTGCATACTCGCAGATGTCAACTTTGGGAAAAGAGCCGTAGGGGTGGGAAAAAAAAGAAAAACAGACTTGACGATATTCGTGCTGCCGTTCACTTCACTCCGCCGCCAACCGCCGCCTCTGCCCTGGACCAGGAGCTGAGTGTAGTCCGCCCGCGGCGGAGAGCACGGCTCCGCAGAGGGACTGTGAACGCGACGGAGACTACATCTCCCAGAATGCAACACGGCTGTCAGTGTCAGCGCGGCTCTAATTGGCTGCAGCCTCCCGAAGGGGATTTTACACGCCTCCTCGTTGGCTGGCACGGTGAATCCATGAGCCATAAAGTTTCACTTCCTATGACAATAATACTAATAATAATGATAGACCGCTGTTTGCCGACACGATTAATTCCACGGATTAAATTTATTAGATAATGGCACCTAGGTTATTTAAACTGATGTTTTATAATCTTATTCGCTGGTTGATGTGCTGATGGATAGATAGATAGATAGATAGATAGATAGATAGATAGATAGATAGATAGATAGATAGATAGATAGATAGATAGATAGATAGATAGATAGATAGATAGATAGATAGATAGATAGATAGATAGATAGATAGATAGATAGATAGATAGATAGATAGATAGATAGATAGATAGGTAGATAGATAGATAGATAGATAGATAGATAGATAGATAGATAGATAGGTAAGTAAGTTCCAGGTTACGTCACATGTTCAAACATGAACAGAACAAAAAATCTGAGGGATAACAAGTAGTCACTGCAGGAATGCAAATATAAAATACATAGGCTATAAGTTCCAGGTTATGTCACATATTCACACAGCAGTAGAACAAAATATGTATAAGGGATCACAAGTAGTCATTGAAGGAATGCAAATATAAAATACATAGGATCTAAGTTCCAGGTTAAGTCAAATATTCACACAGTGATAGACAGAAAATATCTATGGGGGATGACATGGAGGAATACAAATACAAAATATGTAGGATCTATATGTCTTGGTGCTTTCAGGCACAGTTGTAAGAGTAGAGTGCAATAATTACTGTGTGCAAAACTACAGAGGGCATATGCATAAATATAGCAGTAGCTGAATCAGTAATTTAATATTAATAGTCCTGTTGAAGTCGTTGGGTTATTATCGAGTGGGTTATTAAATATCTATACTGTATTTGGATGTTTCGCTGGGATTTGTGGATTGCCGTCAAGCGTGAGTCCTCTAAAATGTAAATTTCCCTGAAATTTGAAGTCTGATATCTGAAGTCTAAATGTAAAACTATTCAAACTCTGTCCCAAGAGCCATGACCGCACTGAACACCATTGGACTCCATTCTGTACCTATCAGAGCAAACTCCTTGTTTCTGTACAGCTAAACTGCATAACCTGGAGGTAAATCTGATTCTTATTCTTCTCTGTAGTCATAACAATTTGATGTGTCATAACAGTGCAGTATGGTCATAACAGCCATAACAACTCAGGAACAGGGGATTTAGGAATTAGTGAAGTCTGGAATTGTATTTGAGGCCGGTTAGGCTATGCAAAAGTCAATGACATGTACAAACAAATCCAAGATATTTACCAACACAACTCCATCTTTTAATCAAGGTGTAATTAAATATATGCTGCTAAATGCATCTGAAACCACTTTCTACGGTCTTTTTTAGAATGGAAAATTGATAAAGGTCTAGACCTCCATTACCTCAGTGTAACTATGGGACATTATGTGCAAGCTGCTGCTGTCCAACTGCTTTTAGTATCTTTTTTTTCTCCAAACTGCTAATAGCTTTTTTAATCTATAGTTACTGTTATTTATTGTGCCTTGAACCCTCCTCATAGAATACAAGCATGCCTGTGTTTGTGCATGCATTTATGAACGTGCTGTGCTTATTATAGCTGTTAGACAGCAAATCTCAATGTATGGTTCATACGATAACTATACAACTCTGATTCTGAGTCTGATGCACAGAGGCTATGGACCTGAAGCATAATAATCACCCTTAGAGACCAATCTGTGCCATTATAAATGATAGCGTGTTACCCATATATTTAGAATATTCCCACCACTATAGAGTGGGAATACAGCTGTGCAACTTCACATAAGTGCAAGTATACATGTAGCTACATGAGTGATCTAGTTAGGGATGCATTGTAGCTACAGCATGAGAGGGCAAAGATCAATGAATGACCAATAATACTCATGGGGATCAAGCTGTATGGAGTGACCTTGAAAGGCTGCCACATGCTGACGTACCAACCAGCCACTAATGCAGATAGGCTCCATAATGAATGACATTTAAGGGTTTTTATGTCTTCTTCTGATATCCGCCATCCAGCAGATATGTCCTGTTATGCGCATAGAATAAACCACATAAATACACATGAACTGCACCCTGTACATGGACATTAGCAATTCTCCTGTTGTCTAAGCAGTTCACATTGGAATCTGTGAGATCATGCAAGTCTTCACACTCAAACTGTGACAAACCTGGAGACTCTGTCCGCCCTCATGACTCTGTTTCTGTCCGATTCCTGCGCATGCAGCTGTCTCTGCTGCTCTGCTCTGCTCCAGCCCAGCCACACTGCCTAGTGCTCACCAAGTTTGGAGAGTCAGGCAGACTCCCATTCACCACTTGGGGGCAGTGTGAAGCTAGGAAAGCCAGGGGCTGAGTGCCCCATGGGGGGTTCTTTCTATTACAAAATGGAAATTCAAGTTCAATATTTGCATGCGCCTCATCTTGCTGAACTGGTTTAAGTCTGCATTTTACCAATGCAAACATCATGCAAATTAGACTCTGCTGGAAAGCACCGACTTAAAAATCCTAAAAATAAAACTTCAAATGACAGCAGAATAATTGCGGACAGACACAAGGGGTGTAGGAAACTTAGGCAGAATTTTCTGGTATTTGGACAAGACAGTTTCATAGTTGCAAGAGCTCAAAGATCTATGAAAAGCAAAACCTGTTACTGTCAGAACAGGAGTGTGAATTTGGGACCTGCGGGGTTTCACGTTCAGTCAAACAGGACAGAGGCAGACACACAAAAGACCAGACAACACACATTATTCTGGGTGTTGTTGTTGGGTGAATAGCGGCACTGATTACTCAGGGCCTCCAGCTGAGTGAGGCCCCCCCACCATAGTTTGTAGATTTCAATGCCCTTTCTAATTCCTCAAGTGGGTATAGTACATAAATATTTCAAAACTCAGTTCAAATTGTTATTTCAAGCCTCATTTGGCTCCAATCAAAGAGTGTAGAACTGAACATTATACATTCATGCTGCATTTTTGTCCTGGGAAGCAAAGCAGAGTTGGGGGACATAGAGTCGGACAGCCACATAAATCAGTGACTTTACAGATGACTGACAATGTCCTGAGTTCATTTTACCCAATATCAGTTCTTCTTTATGCCTAAGACTGTGTTTGTTTTTACTCTGCCTTATTTCTAATTGTAATTAGACTCAGATATCCATCCATGTTCTTAACTCGCTCTATACCCATGTTTGTGAATGGAGGCCTGCTTGAGCCTTTCCCAGCTCACATCAAGCAAAAGGGCCTTAGAGTTGAAACAAATATCTTCCTTTCTTAAAACAGTATTCTCGAACTTCACCTAAATATGGTATGGTTGAAACCAAAGATGCCACTACTTTTCCGATTGTTCATATTAGCTGCATCCTTTATGGTTTAGAATATCACATGTTCATTGTTTGACTCTAGCTTCGATTGAATAATGACGCAACAGAAAACTCATATGTACGCAGATAAAAATGACCTCTGTGACCTCCTTTTGTGAGTCAAAGATGACAGCATGAAAAAAAGCCCCTGCCCTTTGTGCCCTGCAGACATCATTCTGAACACAGGGCTGCTGATTTAAACATGCTCCTGTGACAGCCCAAACCCACATCCAGGGCAATGTCAAAGCTGATCAATCCCCTCGTGTGCAGGGAGCCAATAGTTGTGCCAGTGTCTGCAACACAAAGTTAGCTGCAGAGACTGACAGCCAGTGTCCAGCAACACACTGGCCATGTGCCATGAGATAACCCGTGGATGTAATTACAAAGGCTAATACATCACTGCTTACACAGTGTCATGCAAATTTAATAAGCAGCCGTGGTCGGTGCAAAAGTTACTGTCTAATGTGAACTGAAACTAGGGCCAACAGAAGCAACAACAACAACAAAAAAGGACCTCTGCTCTGGTTTGAGCAGACAGTCCTCAGTCCTCCTTCTTGTTTTCCACTCTCGACTCGTTGACATCCAGTCATAAGTGACTCTGACTTATGTTTGCGAGAGTCAAAACAAGATCCTGAAATATGAGCCAAAGGCATCCGGGTGTGCCAATACATTAGAAACTTGGGGAGGACAGGACCAGACTAAAAGCTGGAGGAAAAAAAAAATTACCATAAAAAGGAGAACTAATTTTCCTGGTTCAGCGTCTTCATTGTTTGGGAACAGTGAGATATCATGTGATCTGTGACTTTTTCTTCCCAATTAGATGGGACAATGGTGCTTTTGTGTGTGTTGTCACAGTGATATTAAATCTGAAATTAATCTGTACTTTTTATAAATCTCATTTATGATATGAAAAGTTTCCAAAATCAGCCACATTCATACCATTTAGGTGGGTGTTTCTTTTCATGTAAATCCTGTTCATGACATGGTGTCATGGAAGGAAATTTACATAAGTCCAAAAAACTTTTTGATCACATATATAGGAGTATTTCTAAAGGTCTTTTGATAATCAATACACAGAATATTCGCAACGGTGTATTGAAAATCTGGGGTTTCATAGAGAAACCCCAGATTAATTTATGTCAAGCTCGGTTGTTCATGTCAGTCAGTGTCTGTTGTTGATGTGGGTTGTGTGGGTGAATTTGCATAAAGCATCTGCCAAGTGACATTTGACTATGCTTAAACAGAGATGGGAAAGTAATTGCATGCGCTCGATTATGCATAAAATAATACTTAAATGCATTTTGAATGCAGCAGTTATGAAACAGATATTGAATTTTTGATCATGTGACACAACTGTTGATGAGATGGAGAGTATTTTGTGTGTATCCACTTTCTTCTAA
Source organism: Karalla daura (assembly GCA_029224185.1). Classification (NCBI taxonomy): domain Eukaryota; kingdom Metazoa; phylum Chordata; class Actinopteri; order Chaetodontiformes; family Leiognathidae; genus Karalla; species Karalla daura. The sequence continues at coordinate 13,994,858 of CM055193.1, read as the reverse complement.
AATAGTGGATCTATTAGTTATGTGCAAGCTTCCACAATATTATGAGGGCATATGAACTGTAGCTCGAAAATAAAATGACTTTAAAGTTTTACAATATAAAACTACTGTAAAATGCACAACAAAACTACAATAAACTGAAGCTATTGTAAGTCACTGTTGGATGTAGTGCAGACCTACAATAAAAAAAAACAGCCACTGACAAAGATGTATCCCAGTTTTCTGTATAAATTAAAAATACAGTTTGCCATTGATGCTAGAATTTAATTCCTAATGAGGGTAACGGGGGTAATGAGGGATCTACTCTCTTTTGTTTCTGGGCGCATCTTCGAGTGAGGAGGAGACTCATTGGACAGATGGTTTTGGGGGATCTTAATGAGATACTTATTCATGTCTGATGACAGAAATCCAAGAGCAAAGGGGGTGGGGGAGCCCTGCTCCTCTGACAGGCAGCAGAATTTACTGTAGACTGAGGACATGCAGTCGTGCTAATACACTTCCCTAATTTATCAGCAGGGCTAATTGCAAAATGCAATTTGTCAGTGTTGCCGTACAGCCTTTGGCAGAAGTTACTGTTGCTACTGGCACTTTTAACAAGGCCGCTCTGCTTGTCAGAGTAAAAGTGAAAGCAGTGCTGAAATTTTCAGTAGCACTATTCTTTCCCAAATGAACATGAAACACAAACAGAAGTAGTGCCTTTCAAAAGCACATGTCAAAAGGTTGCAAATGGCGTGTAACGCGACATGATTTTAATAGTTTGCTTAGAAGCATAATAATTCCTACCAAACTGGTATCTGAATTTGCACAGAATCTAATGTGCATGCAATGGCAATGGAGGCATTACACACAGTGAATTCCTTCAGTCTTCAGAACTTTCTCCTGTGGATTGAGCTGAATTTTGGACTTTGACCCATATTTCACAGTAATATAGGTCAACTGTGGGTTTAAAGTTTAGGCCGTAACGTCCTTTAAACGCAGCTCCGTCAAGGAGGACCCTGAAAGCAAACCTCAAAGTTCAGAACATTTACGTTTGCTGCTGAGTGTCAATATTTATTTGTCAGCGCTCACTGTTCGGTATCATTGCTATTGTGAACTGCCGATGGTTATCTTTTGTTTTGTCTCTTGTCTCACGTGACGGATACATCCTTCTCAGCAGCTCACGTTTTTTTATCACTCAGATCCTGTTTACACCTACAGGTCAGTCGAGCCGAGGAGAAAAAAAATCCTTTGTGTAAACAGAGCTCAACCAAGCAAGTTAAAACACACATAAAACGTGTTAACTCCCTTGTTGAGACTTCTTTAAACAACAGTAATGTCACCATTGTTGTAGGTATATAAAAGGCTTAAAGATAAAGTGGTTTAGATGCACGATATACAGTGTATGTGTACTGAGGAGGCGAAAAGGGTCCTTCATTGGAAGCACTCAAGGCTGCTGAACAAGAAGGACAATATGCTCCTTGAACCAAGGACAAGTGAAAAAAACATGGCAAAAAACAGTCACATCTTCTATTTCAAAAATATGATAAAACTCATAAGAACAGCTAAAATAGTTAATGTTGAGGGCAGTTTTCTATCAAAATCTGAATGCAAATAATGCAAAGGGAAAACATTACTAAATGCTATTCAATAAAATGACTGTGTAGATCTTTTCTGTACAAGGTACCATAGCAACACTCACAGGCTATCTATTGGTACAGGTTAAGAAGTAAATAAAGCAAGATCACACAATTTGGGATGGCCTCGAACTAGGCTAAACAATCGTAACTTTGTCAGTAAGAACAATTTTCAAGTCATTATTCAAACACATAATTTCACCCATGTGAAAACTCATATGTGCTTAAATTCAATTTATTTATGTGCTTAAATATATTGTTTCTTCACCCCATGTTCACTAGCCTTTTGTCCTCTGTTCCTGCACGGACAGGTTAAAGCATTACATTCTGTTTTATTGCTTTTTAATTTATTTTGCTGTCAAAATTACTTTGATATGACATGCTTTCTTTATTAGTCTTGACCTGTTTGTATTGTGCAATGTTTAATAACATCATAAATGCATTATTGCCTTGTATAGGTGTAGCATTTGGTCATACAGCCCTCGCACATTTCCAAAATGGACCCCAGTGTCTGCTGTCATGGCAACAGCTAATGGACGTCCAAACAGGCATTAAACTGATGGTATATGACATTATAAGGCCATGAATTAAATTTACAAGTGTAACAGACACAGCGTGGTCCCAAAATGAATCTCAGATACACAGATAGATAGATAGATAGATAGACAGACATATAGATAGATAGATAGATAGATAGATAGATAGATAGATAGATAGATAGATAGATAGATAGATAGATAGATAGATAGATAGATAGATAGATAGATAGATAGATAGATAGATAGATATTCCTCAGACTATATCAGGGGTGTATAGTAAGTGCACAAGTCAGGCCGGTGCAAATTAAATTAGGAAGTAAATGGATATGTGACATAATATATCGGCACACCCAAACTAAAAAAACTGTTTTTAAGGGGCACACACTTGCAGGTAAGTAGGTAGGAGTAAAAGTACTTAAATTAAATAAAAAAATACATCATGAAACAATTCCTTATGATATGTAATTACATGTATAATACACCTATAGGATCATGGCAATTATGTAATGAAATAATTACTTTAATTTTAATAAAATCAATTAAGAAAAAATAAATACATTAATTTGTTATTAATTTATTTAATTTATCCATGCGTAGGTAGGTAGACAGACCTACAGATAGCTAGATAGATTGCTAGATAGATACAGTAGATGCATACATAGACAGACAGACAAACAACAGACAGACAGACAAGCACAGTGACAGACAGATAATTGATAGTGAAATGAACGTGTGAATGTAATATTTTGTCATGCAGTATAGCAATTGAGGGTTTTAAAGGGACACACACACACAAACACAGCCTTGGGGCTACACCACACTTCATTATTACCGGGGTTCAGCAGGAACCAGGCCGGCCGGCAGCTGCTGGATGAGAGGAGGGGGGAAGGAGGAGGGAGGAAGAGGAGGGAGTGGAGAGAGGGAGAGAGAGAGAGGAGGAGGAGGGGGGTGTTCACATAATAGCCGGCGGGTGAAGGCGTGGTGAGTGTGGCTCAGTCAGTATACGAGGCGAGTGAATGTGTGTGTATGTGTGTGAGCTCCTGTAGAGCCGGAGGATGAGCAGGGACAGCGGCTGCACGGCGGCTCCCCTCCCCGGCCTGGGAGACAGCTGAGACCCGGGGAGGATCCAGAGGCAGGAGCCGCTATTCCTCATCCACAGCTGAGCAGGACACAGGCAGCGCAAAGGTACGGCTCTCTCTCTCTCTCTCTCTCTCTGTGTGTGTGTGTGATGGAGCAAAAAAAAAAACCCAGCTTGCCTCGGAGACAAAAGTGCATGTGAGAGGAGACAGAATCATCAATGGAAAACGCACAATTCCCCCCACAGTAGCAGCAGCTCCGTTAGAAAACCCATTTGACACATGTCTGTGTATGTGTGGAGTGGCTCAGGTGCAGACCACCACCCATGCTCTGTATAGTACTGTAAAGCCCACTCATTCATTGTTCTCCCCATGCACTGGGAGAACTGGCCCTGAGATGCATGGGCTGGTCCCCTCCTCACAGCACACTGCGTGGGGACAATACAGCTGACTGTAACAGGGTGTGAGATGCTGTGATCAAGTTAAATAAAGTAGTTGTTAAGCTTTATGAGCGCTCTGATTGAATCTAATGTGAAGAGGCGGGGTGTGTAATGTATCCATTTAGGCGGTGTGACTGGCTGAATATTTAAAATGCTGGATGAATCATCATTTTATCCTTTTGCAGCACTGTGAATCATGCCTGCCTATAGCATCACCTCATTATTATCTATACACATGGTGTTTGTGCTCTTTGTGTGCATATTTACCTTTTTCTATTTTCAAATGTATGTAATTTGAGATAATGGGCACAACTGTGACCCAGGCCAAGCATTTGTAGTCATCATTTGCAAGGACATCAGCTGTATTAATGCAGGTAGGCCAAGGCAACATCCTCTCTACATTTCTTTATATTCTTCTCTTTTTGTTCCTCTTAGATTTATTGTTCTGGCAGATCTCTATTTTTACTCCCCTTGTAAATATAAAGAATGCGTTCCGCAAACGCTGTCGGTGACCTGCTGATTTTATCTCCCAGATGAGGGAAGACATGCACGTCTGAGCATATTTCAAGTGTGTAAACAGGAATTGTTGTTGTGATGGTCGTGTCCGTGTGACACGTGTGTCCAGTGCGAAACTGCTGCTGTTCCCTTTTTGTCGGAGAGGATGTCCTGTGTCATCCATCAGACCAGTCAACTTCTGAAGACTTCTCTGTCTGTTTTAAAGGGGCAATGCTCCCTAAAGTCTCTTAACTTCTTAGACACGTCAGACAGGAAACAAACAGCTCGGCCCGTTTGTCAGCTTGAGATGCTCCTGTCAATGTTTGATACTGCTGAGAAACATATCAGCTCTCCTTTGGCAACTTCCATTTAGGAATCCAAGCCTCCTGAGACTTTCTGAGAAACGTGCTAAAGATGGAGAGAGGGAGTGATCTATTTTCGGACAGACAAGTAATCTTGTATTCATGCACTTAACACAGAGGGAATAAATCTGATACATGTAATAAGGTGAAAGCCAAGCAGCATCTTTGAAGAGAAGCGGGTTGAGGATTTCAGGGTAAGAACTCTGCTTCAGAAATGGGTCCAATTTCAACACATCACCGTGTTTTCAGGTGAGATAAAGTCGATGATGCTCACCAGGCTCCAGATGTTTGGGACTTTGGTCACACATCACGCAGTTTGGTCATGTCCCATTTTATCCACCCATTCACATTCCTGTCAGTCTGTGCCCCTTCCCTGAGCCCTGCAAAAAGTCACTGCAGTTTTCTGTAATGAAACTCTGCGGCTTGCGATATCAGGGATGCCAGTGGGGACAGCTGTGAGACCCGGAGAATTAGGGCAACTGGTGGCAAAGCTCTCAATAATTGCAAAAGCTCACTGCTGGCAGATGAGACTGTGTGTTTTGAGCCAGCCTTACGTCCTTTCCTGTGCTTTTAAGGAATCTCAGTTATCAGCATTTAGACAGGTCGAGGCTTTTAAAGCATCTGTAACCTGAGTGGTTTCATCTGAGTTAAAAAGTCAAATGCAGCTCTGGAGCCGAGTCCAGAATACCAACACCTGTGGAAATAAATATTGACATCCGCTATGATAGATCAAAGTATCAACAAATGTCATCTAGAATACCAAGTAGAGAGTGAATATTGAATCCCGATTCACAGAAATTTCAATGACTCTGCTGTGTTCTGTTGAACCGCAACGAGGCCATCCATCCATCAATCCATCCATCCATTATCTTACCCACTTTGTATCTAATAGTGCCACAGGGTCTGCTGGTGGCTATATCCAGCACACACAGTGCAAAGGCAGGGAATGAACCCTGGACAGATCACCAGTCCACCACTGGACACACGCACTATTAACTCTCACGCTCAAACCTAAGGGCAGTTTAGAGTCTCCAGTCAACCTGATGTTTTTGGACTGTGGGAGGAAACTGGAGCATCCACAGACTACATGCTAATTCCACACAGAGAAGCTCTTGGTCCAACTGGGAGCAGAACCTGGGACCTTCTTGCTGTGAAGTGAAAGAGCAGTCCACCAATGCACTGTATTAGGATACCATTCTAGATCTCATCTAGATCATTTTGAATCCTCATTCACAGTTATTTCACCTGTTTATACGCTTCGCTGTTCTGTTGTACCACAACAAAGTCAATGTTTAAGGTTATTTACTTTACTCATTTCTGTCGTAGGGGCGTTGGTAAGGAATTAACCAAATTAGCTCATTTATATTCTATCAAGGAGAAATTCATTGATCTAATTTGGGAAATTTCATGAGCTTTTTCTGCACCACCCCAAGACCAAAGTGTAAGCCTTGCTCATGAATAATAGATGTATAAGAACCCCTTTGCTTCTAATTACTGTCCTGGCTTCCTTTGATGGCATCTCGCTGTCAGACCTGCAGAGTTTGAACGTTCTTGTGTAAATCACAACCAGCAAAATGTAATGACATGGAAAGGTTCCCCTTGTGAGCCAATGTGGGAGCACGCCATTGTATTGAACGCTCAAGCTCAAGCAATTGCAAAAACACTTCAGTGCTTTTACATTGTTGGGTGGATTTTTTAAGGTTTAATGGATTATCTTACCCACCCAGTACCTCAACTGGGGTCTACTAGTGTCTATCTCCAAGACACAAAGGGAAAAGGCAGGAAATACACCACGAACAGGTCACCACTCCATCACATGACACACACACACATCATTAACGCTCACATTCACACCTGAGGGCAATTTAGAGTCTCCAGTGAACCTAAATATGCATTTCTTTGGAGTGTGGGAGGAAATCGGGAGTATCTAGGGAAAACCCACGCAGGCACTGTGGGTTTTCATTCAAGAGAACATGCAAACAGAACATGCAAACTCCTCCCAGGAAGGTGTTCGGTCTGACCAGAAAACAAACTGTGAAGCGACAATGCTAACCACAAAGCCAGTGTTGCCCTTCAAAGGTTTAACTGGAGCTTTAATATTTAGCCTCCTTCAAGACAACAAAAGAAGTACAAAATAAGTATCAAACCCAACCAAAAGCACTTTGTGGTTTTAGCCTCTTTCACTCTATTAAACTGTAAAACTTCTCCTTCCCAATAAATCTTTGGTGGCATTAGCCAAACACTTTGTTCCAGAGAATCTTAATTCCTCCTGGATGAGGAGCCTCAGCTGTGTGTCTGGTCCCACCGCTAACTGCAGTTGTGGCACAGCCACGAGTAGGGAATATATCACAACGTCCTGCAGCCTCTGTAGACGTCCTTTTCGTGGTGGGAATAAGAACTTGCACTGCATGATGACATCACTCACATGAATCACTCCTCTGTGATGCAGCCTGCCCTTGGTGGATCACAGAGGGGACGTGCTATAAAAACAAAATTAATATTCCTCCAGGTTCTAATTTTACCGTAATATCCTCAGCCCCATTGTGTGGATGAATTTCAACCGGATATCACAGACAATCGCACGGCTCCTCTTTGGGAGATGATGGTAGACAGATGCCTCTGACCGCTGACAACATGAGTCATGATGAGATTTCAGATACGCGCTGAGATAATCCCGTGTTTTATCTTTGGGCCCAGAGCCTCTGCAGCCAGGGCCTCAGAGTAGGTTTACGTTTGCTGTTTTATTCATGGTTTTCGCGTTCGTCTAGGATGGCGAACTGTACAGTTAGCCTGGGTCAGGTGTCGGGGAACAGTCACATCAGCTGCAGCTTAAAAAAAAAAAAAAAAAAAAAGAAGCTTCACTCATTGTACACTGTCATAACACGACAGAGGAACTGTGAGTTCTCATGTTCTCAAAACACAGAACTTCGTGTGTTTCCGTTTACCAGAAGTCGATTGGAAGTTACATCCTGCTGGGGAGTCTATTTGTAGCCACTAATTTTGATCATCTCCAGACTCTTTGTCTCCTAATCCAGAGGTTTATCCACTTATCATGCAAATGTGCAAAGTTTCTCTCACACGCAGAAAGCTAGCCTACTGTGGGATTATACCAGTGTATGGTCAGTTCTAGCTCTGTCCAGATGCAGCGGGCGTCTTCAAAGGAACATGTAAGCACAGGGAGCAGACACTGTCTTGTGTGTGTGTGTGTGTGTGTGTGTGTGTGATAGCATCCTCCATCAATAATGCATGAAAACGGGAAACTGAGATAAGACGAGCTGCAGTCTGGACATGACATTTAACCAGTGTGACGTATTAGACACTGATGACTACTTGACCCATGAGACGGAGACATTCTCCTGTTACGGCATCTTGCTATACAACTTTGAAGCCTGTCGTTTCTTATGTCTTGTTTTTGTTTGTTTTACAATGTTCGTCCAGGCAACACTCCATATGAGTGTGTGTTTTCACACATATCAAGGTCAGCAAGGCTTGACACCTTGTTGGGCTGAGGGCCTCGCATGCATTTGGTTGATTGTGAACCTCTAAATTGCCCTTAGGTGTGAATGTGAGAGCGAATGCTTTGCATGTGTGTCCTGTGATGGACTGGCAGACTGTCCATGGTGTATTCCCTGGAAAGGACTTTGCCCTACAGTGTGTGTGTGCTGGGATGCGCTCCAGAGGCCCACCACTGTTGAGACACAAAGCGGGAAACACAATGGATTGATGTTACACTTGCTCATAGCGAGAAAAGCTTATATGCTTACATCTATTGTTCGTATTGCAATCAACACGGTTCGTCTTTGTTTCTCCGTGAGAGAGGCCACATCTGCAGCAGCCTCCACTGGGATATTTCACTGTAGCACACTATAACAAGCTGTCTATATGCCAACCTCAGGCCCCAGACGAGAGCCAAACCTGCACCCTGCGGCGGGATACTCAACCAGCGCCTGTCCAGTCTCTGGAGAGACGAACACAAAGACTGACAGTTCTTTCATCTCCTCCCTCTCTGTCTACGTTTTTCTTCTTTTGGGGATGGAGGTTCAATGCTTGCCGTAGCTCCACAGGATCCAAGGGGCCGACCTTTTATTATTTGATTGACGAAGTGGCGCAGAGGAATAAAAGTGCATCATGAGATGACAAACACTCACATCAGTTTTCATCGCAGCTGCAATGATTAGCTGTCTGCTTTGAGATATATTTGGGCTTTGGTCTGTCGATGTTGGGTTTTTGGGCTATATTTTTACACTAAATGGTTGTTACAATTTGTCAATGTGCAGTAGTAGATATTTTCCGTCCACCAGTTTTGTGAAATGTACCCGGTTAGTTGCATTTGACAACGATTCGCTCCTGTGTTGTGACAGACCAAGTGCTGGGGTTAGTCAGGCTCTCAGGGCTGCTCTCTCAGTTATAAATAGCAGATCTTGTAGTGATTATAGCTCTCAGATACATAATGGTGTGCAGTAGATTCCTAAAAGTCGTGACTCCTCCTCGCCCCACTCGCTTCATCTATATTGCATACATGCAAGTAATCATGTCTGCTGAGCTAATAACTGCTTAGGAAAATCCCTTTAGTGCTGGATGTTTGCTGAAGAAGCCATTTTCTTCATGTGAACTTCTTCTCAACGTAGAAAACCAACAATCCCTGCACCATCTAGTGGCCACTTTACTCACTGCACCTGTATTAATGTCACTCATATCAGAAATGAATTTGGTGACCCCACAGCGATGAAGTCATAACTAAATCAAGCTCAAATCAATGTAATCATACTCCTGGTGATTGTCACAAGAAAGCACACTCCAGATTAATTAGATTTATTGAATGTGCACGTTTAATTTAGATTACAAAGGGGGAATTTATGACTGTGGTGATTGGGGGGGGGACACATTATTCAGTGGTTTTAATTGACAAAGTGCCCGTTAAAATAGTACAGATGGTGTAATTTAAAGGAGTGACCGGGTGTCCTAAGTTCACTGGCTGCTTTTTGCATTTATTGGCTCAATGTGAGAAAGGGGTGAAAGAGGAGAAGTGGGTGACGTAAAGCTCATCTAAGTTGTTTCAGTTACCTCAGTGAGAGTGTCTCCATCCCTGACTATCATTACTGTGCTAAAATATACAGAAAAAGGAAGGTAGGGACACTTTACATGCACTGATCTGTATGCAAACAGTACATCTTCATGTTTTATATACGCATATTCAACAAAAAATTCCAATCTTGGACCATAACACTTAACACTCATTCACTTGATGTCTCTTTTATGGCTAAAACTCATAGCCGTATAACTGAGTCGTAAAACTACTTGGCAATAAAGCATGATTCATGACCATTCAAACCTACTCATGGCACATGAGTGTCTCAGCCAACATTTATTTATTTCTACGTGTGTTTTCTCACCTGACCCCAAATGTCCCACTGAAAGGCTGTAGTGTTAGAAGTTTGGCCCAGACCGCCCTCATTCGATCAGATGCAGATTTCTCCTGTGTAAGCCCTCACACGCTGCCAAGGCCTGGCCGCTCAGTCCTGTATGGAACAAGCTGCCGGGTTAATCCAAACCTCCCGGCGCTGCTCAATCAGAGCTGGCAATTTCATGGTCTGGATCCAAAGAGGAGACTCATTTTGAAGGATGAGGTCTGGTCAGGGATGCATCAGCACCTGCACTCTGCCCGGAGAGGTGTACCAGGTACAGCAGCCGCTCAGCTCCCTCCAAGTGTTAGAAGTCGTGAGCAGCCTCATTCTGTCAGATGAGGAGGCAGCTGAATCTATCTGAAGTGTATTGTTTTTCAGCTGGTGAGCAGGTTTTTGTTGTGAAACTGGTCAACCTCAATCTGTCACTTTTACCAGCTATTTGATTTATCGTGCGTGCAGAGCTTTAGTAGGTCAGCAGCGGTTCTGTGATGTGCAGCGTTGCTCGGAGGGCACCGCGGTCAAAATGATCTTGCACATGCAAACATGACTTCCTTCTTATCGTGAGAGTCCCGGAGCGGCAGAGAGTTGGGCTTGCAGTTGTGTGCAGTTTGGAATCTGAGTCTGTGTGAATGTTTGACTGAACTATGTGAAAAGTTTGTAATAAATGACTTCATTAGCAGTATTGGAAGAAGTATTGGAAAGTGTAAATGCACGCTGAAGTCCAGTCATTACAGTATATATTGCTATAGTGGCAGGATATTATTATTATTATTATTGCTGTAATTGGTGATCCATGTGATTGGTGTTCATTGTTCAGTCTGTAGCTCATCTTTCATATACTGATCATGTATGTGTCACAATCTGCATAGAAACCAACTAAAAATGCTGTTGAGCAAATAGTTCAGTATTTCCCTCTGAAAGAGAAAGAAAAAGGGTCTTGAGTTTAAGAGATACAAACAAGAGATACAAACAAAGTTCTTCGAAATTGAAAGTGAATAGTAATAGAGTAGAAGTATGAAGTATTATTAAATGAGTAAAAAGGAGGTATAATTACTTCAAAATCATGCCCAAGTGCAGTCCTAGACCAAATGTACTTGGATTTTTCTATTAAGATTCTTGAACAGCAGAGAGATTGAACTAATGAAGGTTAAATGTGAAAGGTTCAAAAATGAGCTGTAAAGCCTTCCTTTGGCTGCTATGGCAACAAATCCTGGAGACAATGGATTTATTGTCATTAACAACGTCAGAGTTCTCCGTCTGTATTTACCTCCAAGGCCTTTGCTCAGCTCGGCTTGTTGTAGTAAAAACGTCCAAACCAGGCTCCTCTTTCATTTGCATACCCCAGTTCAGGCCTCGTGTGCTGACAGAGCGGTGAAAGCGCTACCAGCACACAAACACCTCACTGGTGTCACTGTGGCGTGTGATGATGAATAAGCCTTCAATGTGTGTCAAAAGCCATGAACTTCCTCTCTTTTCCTTTCCCTCCCCCAGATGACGGAGGGCAGACTGTGCCAAGTGCAGCTGCTGGATGACAGGAAGCTCGAGCTGCTGGTTCAGGTACAAACGCTCCAGACTTTAGTTGTCGTGTCTGTAAAAACAGTAGGTCGGATGTGTTGAAAGGGGCGAAAAATTATCAACTGCCTCTGCTGCCTGCAGGCTTAATTAACCAACCATCTTTCTCAGCTCTTTGATTTAGTTTCCCGACTATAACTTTTGACTGTTTTGGTACTCATGTCACCCTGTTCAGCCAAAAAAAGGTCTAACAATTAATTTCCCAACACCTGTTCAGGACTAAAAGTCAGACAGACACAGTTGGCAAACATCTGATGAAAACAGTCAGGTTTTTGGCAGCTAAAGAGCCTGATAGTCCCACTAGTGAGAGAGAGGGGGGGGGGGGGGGGGGGGGGGAGCACTGAATTTTATTCATCAAGAACTGCAGGATATCTTATACCCACCAAAACCATAGCAGGGTATCTACAGTAATCCTTAAGTTTATTTCAGTACCTTTATTTAAGGTGCTTCTTAAAGACCTAAAGACCTAAAAATCGTTGTAGTTTGCTGATAAATCTATAGAGTACAACCAAGCAACAGACCTTGGATCATCTGAGATGGGTCAAAGCTGAAAAGATTAAATTAAACCGAAGGTAATGTTAAGAAAATATACCTTTAGTCACAACAGGTGAAACTTCAGTTTACTCTCAGTTATTCACCATAAATACACCATACCATATACTTTTTGCAGTCATACTATTTGGAAAGATAAAACTTTTAAGACTTTTGAAACTTTTTTAAGACCCCATGGTCACCCTGGGTACCAGTGCCGGTTCTGGGCAGTGAATCATGAAGTGTCTCTGAGCATAACACTAAAATAAAAAATAAAAAATCAGCGCAGTGCCTCCAAACTTTGAGATCTCAGTCCTGTCTACTGAGGAAGGGAAGCAACAGAAACAAGTAATTTCCTCATTCGCCAAGGCAGCTGAGTGAATTATTCCCCCTAGAGATTTTTATCTAGAATGTAGATTTACAGTACATTCACAATTGAATTACGAAATTAACTTTCTTCCGCAGCCAAAACTGCTGTCGTACGAGCTCCTCGACTTGGTTTCTTCCCACTTCAACCTCAAAGAGAAGGAGTTCTTTGGACTCGCATTTTATGATGACAAGTACGTAAAATATCAAGCCAATTTCAGATGAGCACAGATGTCCGTGTTTGTGAGTGCGAGCACAACGTACCGTGTCCTGACCCTGAGCCTTTCCTTTTGCAGTGGTCAACGTAAGTGGTTGCAGATGGATCGCAGGGTTCTCGATCATGACTTTTCAAAGAAGTCCGGGCCCATTGCCCTCAACTTCTTGGTCAGGTAATAACTCTTCTTCTTCTTCTTTTTTTTTTTTTTTCCACGCAACTCACAAGCTCTCCAGCAGGGAGCACTAGATTGTGAGCGCAGCTGTCAGCTGTCAACAAAATGTCCTGTGACAACCCTGATTGTCATTCTAGTGTCATTTCTAGTTTTTGCACCTCCCTATGAACTTGCACCTGCGATTCACATTGTCAACAAACACATTACACAGACAGCAACGACAAAAAAGGCAATTTACCTCAAGTTAACCCTTGATTTATTGTGTGTGCGTTTGCTCTTATCCTCCATAGGTTTTACGTAGAGAACATAACGCAGCTTAAGGACATCATAACGGTGGAGCTATTCTTCCTGAATGCCAAATCTGCCGTCTACAATGTGAGTCTAAGTCCCTTGTTTTTCTGAGGTTTGAAGGAATGAAAAATGATTCTGCTGGTTGTTTTCTCTCCGGCAGCTCCCCGGTGATTCACTGTCTCTAGACCCTGCGAGCACCTCAGCTCAGCAGACAGTGGCTGCGGGGCACAGTTTTCTCACTCTGCTGGCTGGAATGCAAAGTAGACAGTCTGAGAAAGCGGAGGAGAAAAAAAAACACAAGGGTTCATTTTGAGAATAAGTAGAGGTTATTGTGGGGCAGCACAGAGGAGATTCTATGTTTGGATCTGGAGATCTGTCCCCACATGGACCACATTTTCTCCATCTTTGTGTTTATTTAACTATTTAGTCTCCTGTTTATCTCTTTTGTCTCATAGGGGTTCATAGAGGTGGAGAGCGAGAACGTCTTCAAATTGGCTGCAAACGCCTTGCAGGTCCGATGCTCTCGATATTCTCATAAACAAACATTTAGAGCAACATAACAACATAGAGCCCTCCTAATGCGTGCAACGTTAATGATCAGATGTATTCTCTCTCACCAGGAGGCGAAGGGCGACTACACAAGGTAAGTGCATGTTATCAGCAGAGTAAGAAGTGTTTAACAGCAGTAGGACAAGTTAATAGCGAGCTTTTAGCGAAGACACTCAATAGGTCACTTGTTTCTCCTGAGTGCAGACAACAAAAATCAATAGCAGTGTTATGTGAGGCTCACCACAGGCTGCTGAGGAGCTAGCACCGGGCAGCTAATGAATCTCAGAGTGCTGAGAGAAGCCAAAAACATCAGAGCAGAGACACCTTTGCATTGCAGAGAGAAGCCATTATATGTGTTAAACAGGACTGCTCTTTGATATTGTACACAGAGCGTTCAGAGGAAACACTGGAGCTAGGCCTGCAGGTGGTCACCTGGTTGTGGCCAGCTAATGAAGAACAGTGGTTACGAATAAAGACATCTTGAACAAATTCTTGATCACTGAGGCTGAAAACCTGCACTTTTATAAACATATAGTCAGTTTTTTTGAGGCTTGAATTTGATTACATGCAGACCAAGAAAATGAAAGGATTTTGGTTTTGTTGCCCATAGCAGTTGGAGCCCTAAAGCTCTCTAAAGCTCTCAGCAAATAGTTACAAACTATGAAGAACAAATAGTAACAAACAGTAACAAATAGTTACAATTACTCTCCCAACAGAATTGGACTTTCAATGCCTTTACTTTGTTTTAGGATTAACATTATTTCATGTTCAAGTTAGGGCTGATGTAAACAATAACAATATCATCATATTTTATTAATTGATTATCTGCTTGTGTTGAAGAACTTTCAGTCCCAGCTGTCAGACAAATATGCATGGGTCAAACATCCATCCATGCATTATGTATTATTATTACCCATCCGGGACCTTAGGTCAAAAAAGTTGCCTCTGAAATATGTGGCGAGAAAGTGCCAACTTCACTAAGTACATAGAGGCTACTAGGCAACATTCCACCACTGATAGCACTAAAGCAACAACAGGTCTGAAACCTCTGAGATAACATTTTAATTTCATTTTATTTTGCGGTGTCTCTGCGGTGGGTGGAGACATTGGAGGAACCTCAGTGTTTCTAAACTCCTGACTCTGGACCAACTGTGACTGTTTTCATGCTTCACCTTCCTGCCAAACTCACAATGTGATGATCTAGACTTAGCGGCTGCTTCCAACACTTGCAGAGCCCACGAACACAAAAATGATATCCAGATTGCTGAATCTCAATTTTTGTTTACGCTCCCTGTTTTAGTGATGAAAACACCAGAGCTGACTTGAAGAAACTACCAACTCTTCCCACCAAAGTGCTTAAGGAACACCCATCACTTGCATACTGGTAAGTTGGCAGGAACTCCTGCCCACACTAGTGTCGAGTCAATAATGCTGGCCTCTGGCCGTGCCCTTATAAAACTACTGATTTTGTTGGAAGTTGCATGCAGGCATAATCCATAAACACAGCGCTTTAAAAACTGACAAAATGTGGTAAAATATCATGGCACAAGTAACTAATTGACTGAATAAAGTCTGTGGTTAGGCATTTTCTTCACTTGGCAGAACAAATTAAAATTTTACTTGTTCAACCCATTTTTATTTCCCAACTTTTACCCGTGGCAGCATTGCTCATATTCTTTGTTTCCATGTGAAATGGGTGTGTCCATCCACGCACCATTTGCAACCCAAGCATGTGTGTGTCATCTTGTCTGGTCTGTTGTTTATTTTACAGGCCAAAAAAAAAGGAAAATTAATTCACACACCTTTGCCAAACCTCAAGGATGACACTATCTGCCTTAACTGCATTTTGTCAGTAATAGACTGCGCACGCTCAGTATCATATGATGGTTAGTGTTTGGCCTGTGTTCCAAGAGCTGTTTTCTGTCTTTGGCATTGCAGTGAAGATCGAGTAATTGAATATTACAAACAGCTGAAAGGCGTCTCCCGGGGTCAGGCCATTGTGCAGTGAGTATTGAAAGACCGAGTGTGTTTGCTTCCACTGGTTCCCAGTAATTAGACGACGAATGTTATATAGCTTTCAGTTCATTAATCTTCCTCTCACCTCTATTAGCCCTCCCTTTTATCTGCCTTTTTCTGGCACTCCTTTTCTCATCATCTGATAGAAATCAATAGCTCATCTCGCAAGCCAGTGAATCACGCTGATTCACTGGACGGGGATCACATTCCCTGTCCTGCCGTTTCACATCTCCCCGGAAAACCACGTGCACACGTTACAAAGCCAGCTGATGGTTTTAATAAAGACTGTTTTTCTCTCTCTCTCTTTCTCTCTCTCTCTCTCTCTCTAGGTACTTGACGTTAGTGGAGTCTTTGCCCACGTATGGCGTTCATTACTACGAAGTTAAGGTGGGTCCCTGTGCGGTGATTAACGGGAAACCTGAGGTTGAACCTGACACTGAGTCAACCATCGCTCTGTGCTCTCACCTCACAGGACAAACAAGGGATCCCGTGGTGGCTTGGACTCAGCTATAAGGGAATCGGCCAGTACGACCTCCAGGATAAATTAAAACCTCGCAAGGTAAACGTTTCCCCGTTGCTCTGTCTGCTCTAAGATGGCTCCCGCTGTTTCTCTCGCCTCACCGTTCTGCCTGTGGACGTGAAAAGCACGGTCCATGTGCAAAGCATTGCTGCTCCTCCTGCAGCACACAGCGTGGTGATTCACCCGCCATACATGCATCATCTATTCCGCTCCAACAAAGGCCGGAGCGTCAGCTAGAGCAACAGACGAGGCCAGACTTGAGAAAACGGGAGTCTTAATGAGGCGTGTATTAAAAAAAAAAAAAAAAGTCCTTGAGAACCGCTGTGGAGCTGTATGAACCTGCTCTTCCTGTTCTAGAGATGTTCAAGCTTGTGAGCTGCTGGCAGCAACACCCCTATGAGCGATCTGTCAGTTATGTGGTCTACATGCACATGAAACTGGGCGCAGTGCAGAACTCTGGTACAACAGGTGGAAAGGTCCACAACAATTCATGTAAGAATTTCCCCGGCCCGGTAATGGCCCAACGTGGCGCAATCCATCCTGGAGTGCTGTGTGCTTTCAGAGTTGTGCAAGCAGCGGCAATAGCAACAAGCAGGATATCTGTGTGTGAGGAGCCGGGTGTCTCGGAGAGGAGGGGAGTGGCGTGACCCCATGATGTAAGAAGCAAAAAGGGGCCGGATCTGGGCATCGTCATGCGTGTTCTGAGAATACCTGAGGGGGCAAGTCCAGAGCTGACAGGAGAGGGAACAAAGTATGTGTTTGTGTTGACAGCAAGGCCAGGGAAGGATTTAATAACGCAGAGGATGAACTAGTGTACATCTTTCATGCCGAAGAGACTGGATACCACGCTCCTTTGTCCTCACCTGTGGAAGTAAGACGCTGAGCTTTTCACCTTTTGATGATGTTTGCTGATGCGTGATGTCAATCTCTGAAGCGCGATTTTGTAAACTTGGTGTCTGCCACTCTTAATAACAGAGCTCAACCGTGTCTGTTTTCGACGGCTTCTCATGCAGATCTTGTTCAGACACAGCGTGAGTCACTGACCCAAACAGACTGTTGTCAGTGAGCACCTGGCTGACGCAGGGACAGACACGATGAGCCATGGAAAGTGTTATATGCCGCGATGACTCTTCTTGTAATGTGCTTTCTGCGGCGTTCTTATCTCCCCAACACCTGCATTATTGCAGACTTGGCACGTCGGGTTACGCAGACTGTAATGACAGTCTGTGTTCCATGTCTGGCTTTTTTTTTTTTCTCAGAAAACTAGGCCAGGCTAATTTCTTTTTATAGTTTACGTGAGGTCGTTGTTGTACCGTAGATGAAGACATGAATATTCAGCAGCACTGACGGTAGGAAATGATGCCATTTTCTTCTGCACACTGTGAACGAGCGGTTATCCTGATAGATGCTGCCTTTGTGGACGCGTTGCTATGGAGTGTTAGTTCGGGCAGAACTACATACACAGACTCATGTCATACATTCAGTATCTGCCTTGTGTGGAAATTAAAAGATATGCCCGCCCTTCTACCTGCTTTCAGGAGTTTTTCAACCGTATTTTTCCACCTGTATCATGCCGAAAGCTTTTCTGTCCTCTCCCTGTCTGCATGGATGTCCTCCCACAGTCCAAAAACAAGCATGTTTAGGTTGATTAGAGACTCCTTATTGCCTCTTAGTTTCTGTGAGAGTGCGTGATGTGTGTGTGTGTGTGCCTTGTGATGTTGGACGGAGTCTAGTAAAATCCATTTCCCAAAAATGTCATTTGCCATTTTGACCCACAGTTGTACCAGTGGAAGCAGCTAGAAAACCTGTACTTTCGGGAGAAGAAATTTGCTGTTGAAGTCAACGATCCACACAGGTGAGTCGCAGGAGAGATTTCTACTTTTTAATCCTTAACTACTGTAGGCCTTTAGGACGGGTTCAGATGCTTGATGCTATCATTCGTGCTTGACCCTTTACTTCCCAAAATGTCCATCTCTGCCTCTGATCTCTTGTGCTTTACCTTCGTCAGGCGAACAGTAACCAAGCGCACCTTTGGGCAGACGGGCCTTCTCATCCACACTTGGTATGCCAGCCACTCTCTGATCAAAACCATTTGGGTGATGGCCATCAGCCAGCACCAGTTCTACTTGGACAGAAAGCAAAGCAAAGTAAGTGTGTGCTGGTGGTCACTGCCGTGTTGCGTTTGATACTGAGCAACCCGCCCTCTGATCTTCTCTTCTGTTTTTTTTTTGTTTTTATTTGTCTTTTATTTTGTTGTTCTTCTTGACTCTTTCAGGCTAAATTAGGAACAGCAAGAAGCTTGGAGGAAATTGCCATGGATCTCACTGAGCACGGAGGAGCGAAAATAAACAGACTGGGAGACGCCGGGCTGAAGAATAACTTAATAACAGCCAGCAATGGCAGCCTGGTGTCTACAGGTAATTATTTCATTTCCTTATTATGTCCATGTTTTTATAAGAAAGAATATCACTTCAGATCCTATTTGAGAGCTGAATGATAAACACCGGGCTGTTTTTCAAGTGAAAAAGCGGCACATTCAAGCGTCGATGCAGTATCAAGACCCGAAGGCACAGTAATCGTGAGATAACAGTAACATATTGTTGGTAAAATGAATATCGCTATCACAGGTTCTGCAGACTCTGAAATGAGTGAGGAACAGAAGAAGGAGAAACTGGCAGAGCTGAGAAAAAAGGAGCAGGAGATCCAGGATATTTTGGCCAAGAAAACAAAAGAGCTGAAGAAGATTTGCCTGAGAGAGGCGGTGAGAAATCATTTCATGCGACTCCAGCAGAATCATTTCTCCGGTCTCCTCCTCCGTGTGTTGCACTGAGACTCTCTGAACAGCAACGTGCGGTCAGCTGCATTATTAAACCGCGTTGCTGTGCTGCGGCGAGATTGATGGCCCCTGCCAGTCGTCTGAGTGTTGAGCCGCCTCTCTGTTTGGTGCTTTCAGGAGCTCACTGGCAAGCTGCCAAAGGAGTATCCCCTCTCCTCGGGGGAGAGACCACCTCAGGTCAGACGGCGAGTTGGCACCGCTTTCAAGTTAGACGACCTTTTCCCCTACAATGAGGTCCGTATTCACCTGCTGCACATTAATTAAACTGAGCCTTGATTTATCTCTTGGTCTAACAATATCTGCCTCTATCTATATAGGAGTTAATATTGTTTTTTTAACATTTTAAGGACACTTTAATGTTGTTTTATTTTTGTTTTGCTGTGACAAAATCTCTCCAGCTGCACTGCTGCAGTCGGTGACATGGTCCCTCTCTGCAACGAACATGGGCGTTGTAATTTTATTTTAGGTCCAGCCCGCATACACTGTTCTAGAGTCACAAATACTTGCTGGTGCGCCAAACCCACAGCTGTAACTAGACCTGACAAATACACTAATGACTCATGTTGGTTACAGCTTGCTCTCAGGTGATGATTTGCAGAACACGCTTGTGCCAAATTTGAGAGGAAAGGCGGAAAAACAAGTGACAAAAACTGTTATCTGATCAAAATCTTGATGTCACCTGCGGGGATCGATGTGCTTGCTTTGTCTTGTACTGTAGGATCCCTTCCTGAGAAACCTGGAGAGCAGATTTGCCCTGCAGCAAAAGATTGTGGAGGCGGCTAAAAAGCTTGCCAATGAGGCAGAGCTGTGCAAAACTGTCAAGAAGAAGAGGAGGAGAAACTGTCTGGACGCCATGCACAAATTGCAGCAGATCGAGGACGAGATGAACCAGTACAGAATCAAGAAGGGGAAGAAGCCCACGCAGCGGGCCTCAGTCATCATCGCAGGTACGAAACAGGTCAATGTGAATTTATGTGACGGTGACACGGATGAACAAACAATAAACACGGCGTTACTTCCTGTTTCTCCAGATGAACTCGTCCGATCAGACTGTAGCTCTCTGTCCAGTCTCCCACTGGATGACGGTGAGTCAGACAATGCAATAAGCCTCACTGCATTATGGGTATTAAAGGCGAAAGTGTAAGTGTTGCTCCTGTGGTGTATCCTGGTGATCAGATGACTCAGACGGCGTCAGTCAGAGGCCGCGGTCCCGGTCGGTGCAGGGTTCCCCTCAGCTCAGCCCGATGCGTGCGCTGGGGGCGGACTACGAGGTGGAGCGACAGGGATCTCCACGGGAGAACCACCACGCCAACAATCACAGCAGGTGAGGAATGCAATGAGCTTCCTGCCCATCAGGTCCGGTGCCGTGTCGAAGCTTGTGATTTCGTTGAACAGGATTGTTCCTCCTGGTGAGGCAATGTTCCTGGCAGAGTCTGTGATATTTGTTGTGTCATGTTTGCAGCCTCATTCCTATCCTCACATCTCACCCCCCCCCCCCTTTTTTTGTTCCTCTTCCTTTTTTTCTGTTTTGATCCTCTCCTAATACCATAGATTAGCTTTTGACGGTCAGGAGGCTTCCCACTTCTACCAGAACCCAAGAGAGATCTCCTCCACTCACAGTAGTCCCTATAAAACCCTTCCCAGACCTCCCAGAGATCCACGCAGCATGCCTCCCACCCCGGTTATGACCCGCAATGCCTACAGCAGCAGCCAGCTAAGGTGTGATCTCCACTTCCCCCCACTCCCCTCACAACCCAATATATTTTCCTCCCCACAACAATAACTAAACCCCTGTTTCTCTCCCACACCCTAACCTCTCATATAAGTCCTCCTAAACTTTTATTTTGACCAATAAATCCAGAAATATTACCCCGGCGATAAATGTTTTAGGAGCTTAAATCTCGCCTGTCCTTCCTGCCAGGTCTGAGGGGTCTCCTCACTGCTTCAGGCATCGCAGCGGAAGTCTGGAGTCGCAGCCTCGGCTGAGGAAGGACACGGACTCGGAGAAACCCGTCTTCATCCTGTCACCAGCGCACCGCAGCAACAGCACCGAGGTGCTGGAGGATTGCTCGTCCTACACCAGCCAGTCCAGTCTGGACTACTGCGGGGCGGCCAACTCCCACTACAGCACGCTGGACTCCCGTACCTCAACCATGCAGCGTCTCCACCGGAAGGTCGAAGTGTATGGAAACACCGGGAGTATGCCCAACCTGGTCCAACACCACTCTGGGTGTAGTTACTCATGCGAGACCCCAGCACACTATGCACCCAGTGCCTACTACGTCGGCGGCTACCCCTGCCCGGACATAGAGCCTTACGCTAACGGTGCCTACGTGTATGAGAATGATGTCGAGGGCCACTACAACGTCAACCCCTCCTACCAAATAAACGGCTACCACGGACATGACAGATTCAGGCATTACAGCAGCGATCGGGCAGACAGTATTTCCCAGAACCCCTACGCGACTGTGAGGCCCCCGCGGACCAGGGAGGGACCCAGGAATGAGCTGATCGCCAAGAACATACAGAAGGCGCTGGTGGCGGAGCACCTGAAGGGCTGGTACAACCGCAGCAGGGTGCACAGCAGGGACGTAGGGAGGGGCATGTTTGACTTTGACAGCGGCTCCCAGCTGAGCCTGGGCTACCAGACCATGCCAGCGGCCTTCAGCCACTCCAGCAGAACCACCTCCTTCTCGTCAGGTGAGACGACATAACGTGACGTGTGGATCGAGAGATGTCGCTGTCCGGTGTCGTTTTGTTTAATAGCTGATACATATGAATCATTGAGATCCTCCTAGATTCCTCCATCATGCCTTAAAAATGCTCTGGAACCTCCCAAGACTGTTTCATGCGTGTCGGTTTCGACAGAGTTTTTTCTTTTGTTGTGTTCAAACCTTTCCCCAGCCTGCCAAGAGAAAATTAGCCCCGGACTTTGATGCTAATGCATTAGTATTACGCTCCCATAGTCAGTCATTAACGTCACACGGGAGAGCATCTTTGTTTTCTGAAAGATAAATGATCAGTGGTTTTTAACAACACTGTGCTTACGGTATTTTTAGAGTCTCTCAGACTTTCAAACTCTGTTTACCGCCTGAGCCTGGTTTCCTACTATACCACACTACTTAAACCACATGTAGCATAAATACACTATTCTGCTTCAGCATAACATTAATACAGATAAAAGTAAATGATAATTGTCTCTATTTTCTGGATGACATCCTCTGAAATTGTAATTTGTAGAGAGAGCTGTAAATTCTTTTTTTTCTCAAATTAACTATGATGCAAGAGACATCCAAATTGACGCTTGAAACGTGTTAAACGAGGCTGAAAAGGTTTAATCGGGTCTGAAGATAACTCAACACAAACGTGTGACGTTTCGCATGTGAAGTGGCGGTAAACAGCACTGTAATAACACACTGCTGCAGAACGTGAAGAGTGTTTGTTTTGCAGCAGTGACGCTAATACGAGCCTGTTACATTGCCCAACACCGGCTGACTCTTTTCTTTTTCTCTTTTTTCTTCTTTCTTTCTTTTTCCTCATCTTGATTGTAGTGTCCTCGGCGGAAAGCACAGGAAACTGGCGTAACCAGCTGGCAGTGGGCCTGGCAGAGTACGACTCACTCGACACACCTCAGTACCCACACCCCGGAGCGCCTGCCTCTCCGTACAACCGCAGTCCCACACACAACAGGTGAGGGCCGCGAGCTTACAAAATCAGCATTACTAATCTCAGCATTCTTGAGTTTAATAATAAAACTGATCATTTTGTGCTACATTAGAATAAAACGTTAAAGCTTGAGTAATTTCTTTCGAAGCATGCTTATTGCCTCTTACTTTCTGTTTCTCTGGATTCTCTGCATCCAAAACATAATATAGATATGTGACTGTGAAGGTTGGCTCTTTGTGTCCCTGTCTCTGCTACTCCCTGTGCTGATGATTCATGCTCGTGTGTGCAGATCTCCTCCAGAAAGCAAAGTGTCCTCTGACACGATGCCTAAAAAATCTGAGTCAGTTGAGGTGGTTGGCTCTGAGGCCACTAGTACAGATGAACCATCTGACAACCAGTCTAGCACTTAAGGGTGAGGACCAAGCGCAAGTGGGCGTGTTTGTGTCGTGTTGGTGGTCATTTCCATCGTTTCACATCCTGCATTCACCACCTGTCAGTCCCGTATTGTTAAGTATTTGATGAAGTCGTTGTTATCATTATTTTGTCACTTTGTTTTTTCTTTGCAGATATATTTCAGTCATTGGAGAAATGCTCGTAGACATCAGCATTTAATAGTGACATGCTGAAGAATGTACACTTCTACCTTTTACTTGTTGCTCCAAATATTAAAGCAACTTTGCCCATATTTGACTTAAAAGAGATTATTATGGTTACTGGAAA
This sequence comes from Karalla daura, assembly GCA_029224185.1. Lineage (NCBI taxonomy): Eukaryota > Metazoa > Chordata > Actinopteri > Chaetodontiformes > Leiognathidae > Karalla > Karalla daura. The sequence continues at coordinate 13,971,475 of CM055193.1, read as the reverse complement.
TAAACCTAAATAACCCTATGACAGGTACTTTATTCATCCCTGTAGGGAAATTACTCAAATTTATTATTAAATTGTAGTGATTTGACCCAATTTAGCTGAATATTAATCAAATCCTGAATTGCCATTATTCGACATATTTCAGTCTGGATCAAAGTGATAGACAGATCGTCATAGTAAAAGAATAAAGTTTCCATCTCCTCCTTGAATTCCACTGAATGCCTTCACAAAGTGTTGTCGACTTTTTCTTTTTGTCCGTGTGCCGTGTTTCCATTTCCCATCCCTCCTTCTTTTCCTTTACAAGGTCCAGTCGTGTGTTCCTCGTTCTCGTACAGTCTGACCCGCCTTTGTCTGAAATGCTCTCGTGTCGCTGTCTGCGCAGATTTCGCCTGGATGGGAGCTACATGAGCATCCGCTGAAGAGGACCAAACCAAACTTTGGCACAATTAAAGCCATGGCCAGCAGCACATGGAGGGGATGAAGTGGAAACACGGGCTGTACAAACCATCCCCGGCTACCGCAACCGAGTCTTGGGAGATCTTCGTCATCCGTTGGGGTTTGTTTTGGCAGAGCCTCTGTGTACGCCGTATTCCTGTTAAAGTAACCTCTTGGACACAGTGATGACACTCTTGAATGACTTTCCCATGTGCCTTGGATTGGATGAATTGTACAGGCAGATGAGAATGTGGCGAGACACTTTAAGATGTTGCACAACCACACTGGATCCAAACCCTATTGTGTTTTAAAAGAGTAAAAGAGGCAACGTGTGTGTTTTTACCGCACTCTGTGTATTTTAACAGGAACTAGCTACTGCCTTATACAGAACAGTAGGTTATAGACTAAAATCGCTTTCATCTCCACTTTCATCTCAGTAAGAACGACGGAAATAGTTCAAAATGTGACATCCAAATTGAAGATAAAGCTTCACAACATAACATGACGAAACTTCATTGATTGGTCATTAGAGCAGAGTGTGTCTTCAATGAATTTCCATTTTTTTCCCCTTCTTTTAACTTTGAATCAGAATGTATCATGTCAATATTGTTTATAGAGCCATTTGTCTTTGTTGGTGCTGTAATGTGTTTTAAAATGCATGGTAAGGATTTTTTTGATAAGAACTTCTTTTTATATAACAAGACAACACCACTGCCGTAAAAGAAAAAAAAAATACACCTTCATGTCTCGTTTCATTTGTACAGTCAGTGTGTAGTTACTGTACATGTTGTTAGATGTTGTCATAAAATATTTTCCACTGGGAACACGGATGTGAATAAATACATGTGTGACACAGAAATAGTCTCGGACGCTTTTTTTAAGATGCTTGTGGGGCTGTTTGACGTCTGATGTGGGTTTTGTTATTGAATAATTCATAAGGAAAGAAAGTTCAACATATGGGGTTTGATTGACAAATCAGGTTGAGAGCACAGCAGCAGCTGCTTAACTTAGCAGCTTAGCACCAAGTTTGGGAGACAACATCCAGACAGGCTGTGTCTCATTAAAGGTGAGCCGATGAGCATGTTTTCCTAAATGTCAAAGTTTTTGATTTCCGACATGAATAAATATGAATTTCCAGGGTCTGGTATCAAACTGTGCTGAGTAATGATCTAAAAAAAAAGTCAGACAGAAGGAATGGATTCAATTCAACCACCAGGATCCATTACCCCAAAGGCGAATTTCATCTCCTGTGTCTTTCTCATGTTTTTGTTGTGCAGCACTTTTTTTTTAGAGGCTATCTCTATCTTCCATAAAGCTCTGTGTGTGTGGGGGAGACTTCGCCCTCCCTCCGCCCCAACACCAGCCCTGTGAAAATGGTCCACCTGCTGCTGTCAATCAACACTTTCCTTTGCCTCAAGCAACTGTCATCCCAGCAGACCCTGATGGTGGGGCCAGCTGGGAGCCGGTGTTGAACGAAGAATGTTAGCGTGTCTTTCCCCCGCTTGTACCTTAAATATCTTCCATGCAGTTCGCAGGGTTTAATTTTAGACTCCACATGAGGCAGGAGCAAACAGTTCGCGGCCGCAGTCGAAGTCAGAGGCAGTTGTGCTCTGTCTGCTCGGTCACAGATTAGACAGAAGTTACATTTCCTTTTTGATCAGAACTTCACCAAACAAACATGTCGAGCGGTAGAGACCTCGACGACCTCAACGAGGAGGACATCGATGAGGATGAGATCCTCGCTATGCTTTCACCCGAGGAGCTCAAGGAGCTCCAGAGTGAGATGGACGTTATTATCGCCCCAGATGAGAACGTACCGGTTGGACAGAGACAGAAAGACCAGACGGAGAAGCCTCCGACCGGGGCCTTCGACCACAGGTCACTGGTTGACTACCTGTACTGGGAGAAGGAGTCTAAACGTATGCTTGAGGAGGAGAGAGTGCCGGCCACTCTACTGCCCAGTGAGGTAAGAAGGTCATCTCTCAGATGATCATATAAAGGAATATGACCATTTCAATAAAAGACATACGTGGGTTATATACAAGTCAAATGTTCCAGGCAGGATAAAATCTAAAAGTTTACCAGTGTTTGAAATTGCACAGCCTGAACACCTCTGTCTGTTGTGTTTTTATCAGAAAACTTTGAGGGAAGAGGCTGAAAAGAAAGAAGAAGAAAACGCAGAGAATGGCGAATATGAAGTGATTGAGGAAATTATTGAGGAAGAGGTTGTAGATGGGACAGACGGAGGAGAAATTATAGAGGAAATCATTGAAGAAATCATTGAAGTCATTGACGAGGGTGAAGAAAAGGAAAAAGAGGTGGAGTCGAAAGATGAAAAAGAGGTGGAGGTGAAAGATGAAAAAGAAATGAAGTCACCTGAGTACACAGACAAACATGGAAACAGAGACAAAGAAAATGCAGAGCCTCCAGACACGAATGAAGAACAAGTGCCTGAAAAGAATACAGATGACAATCAGCCTCTTTCGGATACAAAGGAGAGCTGTGAGGAACAGGCTGCATCACAAATTGAAGAGAAAGAAGAAATTAAAACTCCAGACTCTTTGAACCCCAGAGAGGCTCCCGAGGACACGGGAGTAACCGAAGCCAGTGATAAGCTCCCGCAGAAAGAAGAGAGAAAAATTAACAAACTGAAAATTCCAAAGCTGGCGCTGAACAATGTGAAGATGACATCGAGGCCCTCGGGAAACGAGACGAACTTGGACTCCACGCTGGACAAAATCCGCAAGAACAACCCGTCCGTCAGCGAGGTGAACCTCAACAACATAGAGAACATTCCCAAAGAGATGCTGCTGGACTACGTCAACGCCCTGAAGAAGAACAAGCACGTGAAGACCTTCAGCATCGCCAACACCGGCGTGGACGAGAACATCGCCTTCAACCTGGCCAACATGCTGCGGGAGAACCGCAGCATCACCACCCTGAACATCGAGTCCAACTTTGTGACGGGCAAGGGCATCGTCGCCATCATCCGCTGCCTGCAGTTCAACGAGACGCTCACAGAGCTGCGCTTCCACAACCAGAGGCACATGCTGGGCCACCACGCCGAGATGGAGATCTCGCGCCTGCTGAAGGCCAACAACACGCTGCTGAAGATGGGCTACCACTTTGAGCTGCCGGGGCCCAGGATGGTGGTGACCAACATCCTGACCAGGAACCTGGACCGGCAGAGGCAGCTGAGGAAGGAGGAGCAGAAGCAGCAGCAGATGAAGGAGCAGAGGGAGCAGCTGCAGATGTACGAGAACAGTTTGAGCCTGCCTCCCGGATTCCTGCAGATGTTGGGCTACATCCCTCCGCTGGAGCTGCTGCAGGAGCACGGGCTCATCCCACCCACGGTCGACCTCAGTCAATTCGGGCCTCCGGCGCAGCAACAGGCGGAGGCGCCTCAGAAGCAGCTCAAACACAACGCCGCTCCGAAGGAAGAGTCCGTCGCCGAACACGCAAACCCGCTGAGGGACGTCCAGCTGAAGAGGACTCCCAAGAAGAGAGACCCCTTTCTGGAGCTGGACGCCAGAGACGAGAGGAGAGCAGAGAGGGCGAGCGTGCAGCTCAGGAAGACGCCCAGAGCGAGGAACGGCGGCGCAGAAGGCGAGGCGGAGGAGAAAGCGAACCTGGCAGACGTGATTAAGACTTTGAAGCCGGTGCCGCGCAGACGGCAGCCGCCCAAGGTTGATCTCACGCCCCGAGATAAACTCCTGAGCGAGATCAAACAGAGCAACGTGGCCTATCTCAAAGCGGTGAGTGTGCAAGAACTACTACTGCGAGAAGTATGAAATATTACTGCCGAAAGCACTTACACCTCTCAAAACACTGAAGCATTTGCAAATGTGAACTACTAGATCTTAAGCTATTGTGTCAAATAATTTCACATTGTGTGCAGTATGGAAACATATAAGCTCTAAATGGTACTTTTATTTCTTTGTGACTTCTTGCAGGTGCCGCTCCCAAAAGTCCTGGAATCAAGTGAAACAAGTCTGTTCTGAGGCTGCAGCTCCAGTCCCATTACCACAGAGGCTGTTAATTTTAATGTACCGGGTCGTCATCATTTTAGATGCACTCAAACGAACTGTGCAAAATGTGAGAAAACTGCACCGTCATTGCACATAAATACTGGCTTGTTGTTTTTCCACTCCTGTGTTATCTCGCTGATGTGTTGCTTCTCTTTGTTTTTAAGAAATCACTGCAATAAAGTGAAAAGTTGAAAGATCACTCATTGCCAAAATACTAAAAAGTCTTTCCATATGTATACATGTATGTATGAATTTTGCATGAATATAAATGAATGTCAATGACTCAGAAACACACTGCAACATAAATCAGATTATCTTTATTATAGAGGACAGCCATGATTTCCTTCAAGTTCTGTGATTCAGTCATTTTTCCAAAAGAAAAATCTAATCTCACTTAAATATGTCATATAGCTTCAATGAAACATACAGACTCTCTCTGAGCTGCTGGCTGTGGAGCATGCACAAACCGCAGTCAGTGTGAAAAACAATCGGTGACAACAGGACAAATCAAATACTTTATCTGACCAATTTTACAGATTTCCTTTGGATGGTTTCAACAATGAGAACAAACGGTGGGAAAAGTAACACAGGTGGCCTCTGTGCATCTCGTCCAGTATTAACCACAGAACAAATTAAAGTCTGTTCATCTAATCGATTGTTTGGCCCCGCCGCCACGAGAAGGCCCCATTGCATGTCTGCAGCCGTGTCGGTCATTTCCACATGCTATATCATAACAGTAAAAACACAAGATGAGAAATAACGACGGACAGGTAGGTACACACAATAACGTGATGTTGAAAAAAAATAATAATGCTGCACTTGCCATTCATTTTTCAAAGTTGCATAGCTGCGATCAAGTGGGGAACACTGTGTGTGCGCGAAGCTTTGGAGAACAGGAACAGTTTAACTCAAGTATCGTTAGTCAGGCAATAAAAGTAAACTGGTCTCACACCTCTTTTTTTTTTTCTTCCCCTCTCTCTCTCTCTCTCCTGAAGTGACAAGCTGAGAGTTATTGCTGTTTAATAAGCAGTTTAAAGTTCAGTGGGAGCATCTTGGTGCCGTGAGAGACCCGGCTGGGGGGAAATTAAACGCGTTTGTTTTGAGGTAGCAAACCGAGAGGATGTTGATGTTTCTGAAGAGCAAATACAAGTGCTGTGTCTAATAAATGCGATACACGTCGTGTTCGGACATTCCGCTTTAGTCTGCTGATAAATCATCAGTCGCTGTGTGGCACAAAGTGCATCGTTGACGAGCAAAGTGAATTGATTTAGGGAAAGCTCAAACCTTTGGCAACCTGTGGTGCTGACCGCCTTTCGGGACCCAATACCCCCGCCGTGAATGTGCAAAGTCTTTTCTTCCAGCCCAACAAGACTAATAACAGGGAAGAAAATGTGATTAAAGCCAACCAAAAGAGAGGAGAAAATGATAGGAATGCAAACATCGGTAACTTTTACATATATAGAGGGGATAAAAACATGTAACCGGGAGGGATGTTATGGACATTTGAATCCATATTGTAGGCGCACGTCCAGTGGTAGACTTCCACTGGACCTTAATCCTTACTCATAACAGAGAACCTTATTCCTTCAGCTTGCTTTCGATGAAATCCTGAATCTTATTCATTTTCTCTTCCTGCTGATCCAACAGGTCCATGATGATGCCCATGGGGGTCTTTTTCAGGCCGACGCCCTCGATCTTGTTCTCCAGTCTGTTCTTCATGTTACGCATTCTCAGAGAGGCATGGATCAGCATCACTGCAGAGACAAGGAGAAAAAAGCGAAAAAAAAAAAATTCAATTTCAGTCAAGTTTCTCTGTAATACATGTCGGGAAATAAAGCAAACCGGGACACCGCTGCAACTCCTGAAAGCAGGTGGGAGGATCGGCATATCTCTTATTCCCATGTCGGGCAGATGCTGACTGTATGACATCAGCCCTTAAATGTGGTTGTGCCCGGACCAACACCCCATAGCAACCCGTCAACACAGGCAGCCCTGGGCAGACCTCCTGGGAAGCGATCGAACGGCCCCGTCTCTCAGCCGTGATGTTGGAGACAGTCCTGCTGATCCACGTCAACAATTACCCAAACCACTAGCAGAGACCCATTAGCGGAGCCGGGACGGTTCCTAACCTAGTGTTTTCCTGGCCAGGCGATGCTGACTGTATTTTCCAATTCGTGCAATCAGTAAACCCGTGACAGCAACACTGCACAAGCTGTTCAATCCGCACTGTGACTCAGGATGACAGAGAGTTTGGAAAAACTTGATCACCCACAGAGAAACCTCAGTTATGCACCCCTGTGTGACTCACCGGCCCCCTGAAACAGTTTACGTGGAGTTACGTTGGCAGAGAAATGTTTGCAGTACACGGTGGGGAACATGTATTCATTTCAAAATCAGAGCAGAGCCAGCAACAAACCTACAAAGATATTTCAAAGACCAGCCTGTACAGATTAAGGGCAATCTATTTACAGATATGGAGCGATATAAAACATGGAATATAATACTCATGCGTGTGTTTTAATTAGGGCATAATGACTTCATATATGAGTTGTTAGCTTAGAAAGGGCTCTTTATATCTAGAGGATGGGGGCCGCCATGATATATGTACAAGAAAAAATAAAAAATAATAAACCAGACTTTTAATGTGGAACCAATGTAAGACCTGAAGGAGATTCTTGAGGGCATTTCATCTCTCATCCCGGGGAAGCCCAGGATTCAACCTCTGAGGGGTTGTTACATAGCTGTAGGGAGTACTGCGCTGTTGTTAAGAGCCATTAGGGTCACCTGAGGTTTCGTGAAGGACCGCTCAAGAGGCCTCTTGGAAAAGAGGTGATGTGTCTTCAGAAATCTACAAGACCCGTTGTTACGAATCTACAACTCCTCGGTTAATGGACCAAGATGGATCAACGAGTTATTAGAGAATGTGTCTATTTATCAAATCCGTTACACATAAGGACTGTGAAGAAACAGAGAAGTGAAATAATCAAATGTCTCAGAGTGAGCATCTACGTATCAAAGCAAAGAACTCATCATTACTAAATGTAATTAAGGGTCAAGCCCTTACATTACAAGTGAGGGTGTGACTGGTCGGAACTATCAAAAATGACTCAATAACCGTATTTTTCCACGCTCTGTTATATAATGTACATGCCGTGCCTTTCATTTACCCTGAGAGGTATCAACGGGCGAGGCTATAACTGAGCCTGGAAACCAAAGACAAAACAAACAGAAATGCAAACACAATGTCATCACATAGTCTAAGGCGAGAGATTAGGAGGGAAAGCGCTCCATGGTGCGAATTCACAAAATCATGGACAAATTACTAGTTAAGGAAGTAAGCGAGGCTCTTGTTTTTAGTTCTCAACGATTAAAATGAGTTTCAGCCTGACTCAAAGGTAAATTAAACCAAATGGGTGTAATCATTGTCAGTGGTGGACTCAATAGTTTATTCAAGCAGTAAATTAGGGCTTTGGGCCTTCAGTGACTCATCACCATCTTGCATTGTACTGCGGGGGTTAAGTTGCATGGCTGCTAATTTTCACACAAAGGCTGTGTATATAGTGGTATAAGGTATATTTTGTAATGTTGTTCAAATGTATAGTAAGAATTGTTATACTGTTAATAGTCATCTGCATATGCATTGTGTAAAGTAGAGCACAACTCATTGATTTGGCATGCTTTATTCATGTTCACTTATGTTATTAATGGTACATTAATGGTAGTGTCTGAAAGGGTTTTTTTTCATTTTCCCAATGAGCTCACTAAATAGTGTTCGATATAGAATTCCTTGGATAGTGAACAGGGAATAATACGTGAGTGCCTGCAGCCTTGGACAATCCGGCAAACTCTGCCATAGAGAACCAAATTTTTTTGCACACAAAATGTTCACAAGTGTGCCAGGTCCACACCTGGTTTTTTTTAACTAAACCAGATTTCGGCGCATAACACGTCATGTGTCCGTGTAATGCGATTGTATAATCGAATCAGCAGAAACTCCTGTGGAGTTCACTCGGACTTACACAGCAGCGGGAAGGTGATCCCGAAGATGAAGACCAGGACTCCTCCGAACAGAGAGAGCACGAAGTAACTGGTGACCATGACTCCCACCACGAACAGCGTGGGGTTCTTCCTCTTGAAGTTCTTCACCATGGCCTTGTTTTCGCCTGCCCACACCGAGCCCATGAAAACCAGAGCCACCACGGTTCCTCCCAGAAACATGCCCAACGGGTTCAGGAACCTGGAGAAGACGACAACACAAAGCACTCATTTATTCAGTAGTTCATTTTTCTTGAATAGCACAACCTGCTGGTGGGAACAACAATAGCTCACATCCTGACCAGCTGGTGTGAACCATTAGAGGGCAGATGGCTGCAGGAAAAGGCCCGTACTCATTAATTCCACTACATCATTTCCTCGTCTTAAAAATAAATCTATTCCAACAACTCCCTGAATGTTAACTCATCACCTGATAGGGAGGATCTGGGCTCATATGACATATGTGATTCTCATGAACCCTTTCCATCCTGAAAGTTACTGGTATATTTCATCGGAATTAAGATAGAGAAGGTGATTGACAGAAGCAGTTGCACACATTTCCGACGAGCTGCAGCTTTATTTCTTTTTGGATCACTAAAAAGTTGTTTCCAAAGAAAACACAGATACTGAACTACGACACAATATCCCAAACGTGACCAAACGACAGGATAGATCCGATTGAAACAAGTTAGTTTGATCAGAGGTTGGCACGGAAATGGCAAACGTATACCAAAAGAGTCTGCGTAGTCATGATGGGTGTGGGTTAAATGGGTGTACACTGATTACACATAAAGAAGAGCTCAGAGATGCTAGTAGCACAACTTACCCTACGATGAGGAAGACCAGCAGAGCCGCGGCGAAGTAATTCGTCTGGTAGTACATCAAATTGCTGATCACTCGGTTGTTCCATTTTGCCAAATCGTTGAACTCAGGTTTAGCGAAACGGTCCGTTCCGGGGAAGAAATCATCCCAGGGTCTGAGAGGAGCCAGCTCCATTTTGGTGGCTGCCATGGCTTCAGCGTGCCGTCACACACACAAACAAACACAGCTGACCGCAGTGAGCGCTGGGAGGAGGAGGAGGAGGAAGAGGCCGCGATCTCGTTCTCGCGAGGTTTCGAGAGAACGTTCTAGAGAGGTTTAAAACTGCGTTCTGGAATGCGCAGGAACATTTTATAGGAGAATTATGAATGGAATTCTGCAAACATAAGTGTGTTTAAAGCATTGGAAGCAAATGAAATAAATAAAAGGATGGGTGTTGGAGACAAGTGGATATTTTTATGTGTTAAAATATGTTTAAAAATTAAATGAGATGATTATCCATAAAATGCTTGCCATGAATAAAAAAAAATGTCTATTTTCATTGTCATTAAGAAAGACAGTAAATTTTCAATACTCTGTCATCAAAAACATTTATTTTATTGACTGGAATGGAAATCACAGGAAGACAAAAGAGTTAGTGATTGATTTCAGCAGGAGTGCACCAATACACACTACACCAGGAAAATCAATAATTTGGACATTGACATCAGAGTTTAAATACAATGGTGTTCATCTGAACAATAAACACGCCACTGACACTCATGTTCTCTATGAAAAGGACTAGAGCTTCCTCCACCTGCTGAGGAGAGTGAGGTCACAGGGAGTGTGCAGGGCATTACTAAAAATCTGTTTATGACCCTGTGATAGTATCTGCTGTCTTCTTGGCTGCGGTTTAGTGGGGCTGTGGCAACTGTGAGAGGGACAGGAACTGCATGAACAATCTGATAAGGAAGACTGGCTCTGTCCTGGACAGTCTTTTGACATCAATAAGATGATGGGTGAGAGGAGGATGTTAGTTAAACTAATGTTCATCATGATCAACACCTCTTATCCCTGACTCAAGACTGGCTGAACTGAATAGATCATTCAGCAGCAGACTGCTAAAACATGGTGCAAGAAGGAACAGCTGCCAACAAGCCAACAGCTGTCAGTCTGTTCAATGCCAGCCTGGTATCATATGCTATTCCACAGTAATCTCCACTGTTGTTGACATGCATTTTATCTGGTGGGGTTAATAAATGCTGATTGATTGACTGAATGATAGCAAAAACTTCTTCAAATGTTTATCCTCACACATTTAACATTCCTATTTCCTGTTAAATGATCCTTTAATCATTTATTACTAGTTGTTTCTAATAAATGTTTCCATCTTATTTATTGTTTTACATTTTGCTGTTGATATGCTGCTAAATCAAATAAAATCAAATCAACCTTTATTTATATGGTGCTTTTCAAACAACGTGTACAGTAAAGTGCCTTAGAGAGGCTAAAAATTACAAAGTCAAAGTCAGTTAAAAGCTTGATTACAAAGGTGAGTCTTGAGCCTCTTTCTACAACTAAAGTGTTTTAAAAATGAATAAAGGAAGGATTGTGCTTGTGTAAATTGTGCTTCTGAATAAAGGAATCCAGAAGCACAATACAACAATTTTAAAAGCAAAGTACCTTCTGGAATTGCATTAAAACATTAAATAAAACTCATAAGAAAACAATACAATATATTTAATATACATTATTCATAAGAATTCACATTCATAAATTATAGCACAATTTCAAAAATGTGATATTTTTAAGGATAATGTAGAATATGATATAAATGCTTGTTGCGTTAAATTGTCTTTTAATTTAATTTGATAGTCTTTTCTTTCTTTTTACTTGTATATTGATATTTTTTATATCAGCTGTTTACTGTTATAATGGTTCATTGCTAATGCTAACGCCAGTGCTAATGTGCTGCTAGCAGGCGAGCCGGTGAAACCACGTACTTCCTGTTAGCAGTGAAGCTAATCCGAGGGCAGCTTTGACTCTCGGAAACACCGTAGTCACAATCGAGGACATGGGACCGTGAAAGTATGGCGCATGCCGAGGAGCCGTAAGTCTGAATGGATCAAAAATGACATTTTTCAGTAGCTACACACCTTCCTATTGCCTCCGACAGGGCGTGCTTTAATGTCGCTTTGCTCTGTTGTTGCAGGGAGAAGAAAATAAGGCGAATAGAGGACCACACTGAGAAGTTAGTGCCGAATGCTAAATAAAGGTCTCTGACCGGCAGCAGCAGCAGCAGCGGAGACTGCTGGGCCAGGAGACACGAAAACAAAGCTTACAGTGCACATAGCTCACGTTATTGCTCATCCATTGACACATTAGATCCTCAGATAGTCCTGCCGGCTCCCAGCAGCTGCAGCAGCCCCTCTCTAATCCCGATCAGCCATTGTAAACACGTCACTGATGCATCGCTCCAAACACTTGACTCATATCAATGCTGTAACGTTACACCAGTGATCCACAGTGCAACACATCAGACACAAATGGACGGGTGCATACAGTACTGGAGCCAAGGCACATACATGGTGTAACTTCCTGGTAGTGGTCGGACTGTTGTTTATGCTTTGTCTTATACACCATGCTATAGATGTGATCTTGAGTGAGAATCCACATGTGTCAAAGAAGCTGTCTTTGCTACAAAGCTGTTTTCTGGTCATTTAAGTATTGTTTCATCAGTACAAAGAGGTTTCTATTGTGTCCATTCTGTAAGAGTTTTTAAAGAATTGCAGTCCACAGCTTTGTTTTGAAAATGTTGCTGAAGTATTGAGAGAGAAAAAGAAGTGAATATATACAGTGATGTTTGTGCCTCACAATCAATACAAACAGTCTCGATGTTTGTCCATACCCTGTGAGCATAATCCCAACCTATATTGTTATGAATACGTTTCAAAGAGAAAGAAAGAAGTGTGGAGATAGAAAGAAAAGTCTATAGACACAATGCCGTATTTGTGCTCCAAAGTGAAACACTGTGTATAAGAAGCTCTCTTTGTTCTCTGATGACTTATAATTATTGACCCATCAGTACAAACAAGATTTCTACTGTATCACTGTATCAGTGTTTGTGAGGACAGACAAGTAACCAACACAAATATGTATTTATGATGCTAACAAATATCTTAATTCCAGGTCTATCCATCTCCCAGCCTTGCTTCCTGGCTTTGAATGTGTTTAGGAATAAGATAAAGTATAACTTTATTTGTCCCACAGTGGGAAAATTAGCATGTTTAAACAATCATCTGTTTTCTGTCCCTGCCTTCCTCTTCAGGACAATTCAAATGTAGGTCTCGGAGGGAACATGGCGCGTTTATTATTATCATTACACAGGGAGGAGTGTGCTTCTGAAGGTTGTAGTGCAGGCTCAGTGTGTGCTGTGTGTCCCGTGTCCAGAATGGCTGTCGACGGCGGACACACAGGCGGTGGCTGTGACTGGGATGGTCGGTGGAATCATGTGAAGAAGTTCCTGGAGAGACCCGGCCCCTTCACACATCCCGACTTCGAGCCCAGCACAGAGGTGATGCAGCCTGCTGCGATTATGCCGTAGCCTTGCACGTTGTAAGCGATATCAGAGCCATGTCTTAAGACTTTCATTCTCCACCACCTCAGACTCTGCAGTTCTTGCTGGACACGTGTAAGATTCTGGTCATCGGCGCAGGGGGACTCGGATGTGAGCTCCTGAAAAATCTGGTAAGAAACCTCTCGACTGCCTCTGAAGAGAAATGTGGTGTTTCCTTCTGGTAAATTCTTCTCAAAGAATCTCGTTTCGCTTCAGGGAATGTCCGGCTTTCGTCTCATCCATGTGGTCGACATGGACACAATAGACGTGTCCAACCTCAACAGGCAGTTTCTTTTCAGGTCAGTCTCAGCTCGTATTCTAATTTGAGTTGTAGTTTCATATTTGACAGATTTTATTAGGTGTCTCATAAGTAAAAGCACAAATATATTACTTCCAATGACATTACAGGAATAAATATGCAATATAAACCAATCTTGGTTTCTAAAAAGGCTTACCAAACTGATAATCAATTGATAATCTTCACTGTTATTTGTTCAACAGACCCAAAGATGTTGGACGACCAAAGGCTGAGGTTGCTGCCGACTTCATCAACAACCGTATCCCCGGTTGTAAAGTCGTCCCGTATCCTTTTCAAAAACGATTTTTAAGCCCGGCTCCTGTGCTGGCTGTATCATGTCAAATACGCTAATAAGCACATTTATTTCTCCTTATCAACAACCTGCAGTCACTATAAAAAGATCCAGGACTTTGATGAGTCTTTCTACAGGCGTAAGTGTTTTTGACAGATGATCTGTGTGTAAATTAATTAAACTACGAGACGCAGCAAAGGTTTAATCAGCTTCTCTCCACGCAGAGTTCCACATCATCGTCTGTGGACTCGACTCCATCATTGCCAGGCGCTGGATGAACGGGATGCTGGTAGGAAAAGATGCATTGGATTTGCGCGTTGTATTTCCATATTGTCTTGTGCATTTGCATGTCAATGGAGAGCACGTCTGTGATCTGCGGGGAGCCGTGACTGTCGTTGCCTTCCTCTAGATTTCCCTCCTGAGCTACGAGGATGGAGTCTTGGATCCCAGCTCCATCATCCCGCTCATTGACGGAGGAACGGAGGGGTTCAAAGGGAACGCTCGCGTCATCCTGCCCGGCATGACTGCGTGCATCGACTGCACTCTGGAGCTCTACCCGCCACAGGTGACTTCTCCACCAACTGTTTGGATTCTGGTTTCGCTTCAAAGATGCAAAGAAATCCGCCGTTTGGACGACTGATACGGGAGAGCAGTTAATCATCCTATTAGCTTTTCTCCAGCAGTTCTCACAGCTGCTGTGTAGCTCGTCGTCTGGGCGGGTGAAGGCAACTGGGGTGCACGGGATGGGGCCGCCTCGCATTTCCATCTGTGGCAGCGCCAGCAGCAGCTGTTTGTTTTGGGAGGGAAAAGACATAAGCGGCGATAACAGCCAGGCAGAAAACGTACAGAGGTGCGAACCTGGGGAGAGAATAAGGTGTCTCAGAAAAGAGCAATGCCACGGTGTTGCCAAAAACACACGGAAGATAAAGCTTACAAATTATATTTTGGGATTTAATGATCACTGCTCTTTCTTGTTTTACTGTGCGGAACAGAAAAACGGCTTCCAATTATTCTTTTTATGTATCTTTTTATGTGCCTTTTTATGCTTCTTTTAATGTGTGTGTGTATATATATACATGTATATATATATGACACATATCTTTTGTCCACAGATAAATTTCCCCATGTGCACCATTGCATCAATGCCTCGGCTGCCAGAACATTGCATCGAGTACGCCAGAATTTTACAGTGGCCAAAGGAAAAGCCATTCGGAGGTAAGATCAGATATCTTGTTGTTTAGCTCTACTTTGTATTTATGACCACGATAAAACAACTGGAGACTTGTTCCTGACAGAAACCAGCCTGGATGGAGACAACCCAGAGCACATCCAGTGGGTGTTTGACCGGGCCCAAGAACGAGCGGCAGAGTTCAACATCACAGGAGTGACCTACAGGCTCACTCAAGGTGAACACACCCATTTGGAAAAGACTACATATTAGTTTACGTGTTTACGTGTTCTGATTCGGGAACATGGAACTGAAACATGTTCGTCTCGACAGGTGTTGTGAAGAGGATCATCCCGGCTGTGGCATCAACCAACGCTGTAATTGCAGGTATGAAAATCATCTCTGAGGCTGTGACTGTTGGTTTTAGGACAGCTTTGGAAACGCTTTAGTTGTGGCATGACTGGAGTGTTTTGGTGAGCCGTCTGGTAGTGATTGCCAGCACTTCTGGCAAACTCACCATATCTGGTTAATCCAGTTCACGTGCAGCCAAATGGATGTGAACCTCCTTACACACTCACAATATAACTGTACTCAGGCATTCAGTCATTCGAACAGACATTCGATCATATCAGACAACACATCCCAAAACCAGACTCGCTTTTGAGAACTTTCATTTGCTGCATGAACTGACTTTGTTACAAAAAAGACTAATGCTCTTATCCCCATCTTTGCTTATAAAGGCCGTCTGAAGGCATTTAATTCCATGTTTTTCATGATTTCAAGCTGTTTTTTTTTTTTGGAAGACCTAATTTACATGCTCATTACTGAATTTGTCACCCCTTCAAGTGTTTTCTGGCACATGCCAAGGTTAAATCTAAAAATCTGAATCTAGCTTACAACGAAAAACTGAGGTGAATGCATTCGGTGAACTGGCTCTCTGATTATCTTGACTGACTGTTGTCTTGGTTTCCCACAGCTGCCTGCGCCACAGAGGTTTTCAAAATTGCCACAAGGTAAAGAGTTGAAAAGAAAAACATCTACTCTCATTTGCTGAATGAACGTCTTTGATCGCCCCCTTTTACTTTGCAGTGCGTACATCCCTTTGAATAATTACATGGTCTTTAATGACGTGGACGGACTGTACACCTACACATTTGAGGCTGAACGAAAGGTATGTTTTGCTTTAATTGTCAGCGACCGGCTTATTTCTAATTGGCACGTAGAGATTTATCTCTTGAGTCTTTGGTTGGCAGGAAAATTGTTCAGCCTGCAGCCAGGTGCCTCAAGATCTCCAGTTCCCTCCATCTGCCAAATTACAGGAGGTATTAGAGTACCTGACAGAAAACGCCTCCCTGTGAGTATCTTTAAAAAAAAACAACCTAATAATTATTATGCATTGAGAAAAAACAATGATGATGATGATGAGGAGGTTCAAATTGTGTACAAATGTGTTCCCAGACAAATGAAATCCCCGGCCATCACAACAACCCTGGAGGGGAAGAATAAGACGCTGTATTTGCAGGTAATGAGCAGTAATTATTCTCAGAGAGTGCAGCCCGCTGTTTGATCGTCCGCATTTCATTACGAGCCGAAATTAAACTATAATCACAAATTTATTCCAGTCCATCAAGTCCATCGAGGAGCGAACGAGGCCGAACCTCTGCAAGACTCTGAAAGGTAATGAGAAGCGTTGCTGCGATTGTTCCCCTGTCGCTCCGAAGCAACCTGCCTCTGCTGACGTTCACACACACACACACACACACACACACACACACACACACACACACGTCTCTCATCTTCTTTTCTCGCCCTGCAGAGCTGGGCCTGTCAGACGGGCAGGAGCTGGCCGTGGCTGACGTCACCACACCCCAGACCGTTCTCTTCAAGCTCAATTTCACCACCTGAGCGCGTGATCGAGACGCTCCGCACTGGTTCAGAAAGCGTCCGACGCACCCTGGGCACGCTGCACCACTGGCTGCCTGTGATGCCGCAGTAGCACATTGTTGTGATGGTGTAAATAAGTTGAACAAGGTCTCACGTGTGGGTGTGGATCGGCTATCATATCAATATGGAGTCAGTTTATCAACGTTGCTTTTTCTGGTAGTGATGTTTACTTCTTTGTGTTTGTCCCGTGCTGACTCTCTATTGTAGCTATTCCCCTGTCAGTGAAATGAGAAAAATGATATGCACTGTGCTCCAATTATGTTTTGTTATCAATTTTTTGCTATGTTTGAACATGTAAAAATACCATATTAAAAACGTGATGTAGGATAAAGTCTGAAAAGGAAATTATTGGGTCCTTTCTGTGTGGAGTGTTGCATGTCTCTTAACCCCTTTACAGTAGCTGAGAACCAGTTGCTTTTCCACCCCTCGACAGTTTTACCACTTATCTTATTGTCAGTTTGTCCCTGGTGACTGTTGTTTCTTTTTTCTTATTTATTATCAACTGCAGTCTTTTCTTGGTCCTTGTCTTTCTTTAGTTTCTTCAGCTAAAGCCATCCCTGGCTTCCCCTGAACATTCATGTCGCTAGGATGAAATGGGCAGCCTTTTCCATCTGTCTCAATAACCCCACCCCCTGCCCCTCATGATACAGCTGGTTCTTATTCCAAACCTAGTAAAGAAGTGGCCTTATTCTGGAACCACTTTTCTGGGGCCAGAGCCAGTTCTTGTGTGGTGGAAAAGAAATGGTTTCAAAGTAAGCATGATCTCAGAACCAGCAATGGAGCCATGCTGGTGCACAAAGAGCCCATCAGATTTTCTCTGTCCACAGTCCGACAGCATACGTGTATTCCCTGCCTTTGCTGTGTGTGTGTGTGTGAGATGGGCACTATTGGGTCCAAAGTGAGTGTGACTGCTTAAAATGAGTAGTCCCAACTATGGGAATATTCATGCCTATTCACTTTGCCTGTGATAGTTTGATAAGAGGATCAGTGTAAGAAGTCGTGCTTGTAAAACTGGGGCGGCTCTGGCTTAGGGGTGGTACTGTCGTCCATGGATCTGAAGGTTGGTGGTTCAATTGCAGCCTGGTGCAGCCCCCATGATGAAGTGTCTCTGGGCAAGAAACTGAACCCTAACCTGCCCTGGAAGCTGAGTCATGCTATGTGGGAGTATGGTTAAAACTGCTGGTTACGCAGGTGGATCATGTAGTGAAGCCTCTGCTGTGAGTGTATGAATGGAAATGACTGTGATTTGTGCCTGTGAAAGCACTTTGAGTGGTCATGAAGATTAGAAAAGAGCTGTCAAAGAACCAGTCTATTTGCTGTTCACCATGAAATTACAGGTGCGAGGCAGCATTTGGTCCAGATTAGCCTGATTATTCAAAAAATGAATTATGATGGAGATGTATGAGTTCCCTTTTTAAATCAAGTTTCCAGTCGCCTGAGAAACTTTGCAGATTTCATTCAAGACTGCACTGAATGGCTTTGCTAGATGCTCACTGAGCCTTATGAAAAGATTTGCAGAGATCTGCGAATTACACCCTGCAGTGATTTGCTTTCAGCTTGCTCTCAGATTTGTATCGGAAACAAAACACAGGCAAAGCAAGACCGCAGCTTCACCTACAGGAAAAATAGTCACAATATACTGTAGAGAAAATCCTATACACAGCTAGAGCTAAAATTAAGGTACCTCTGCAAAAATTTGCTACAATTGTTTAAAGAAACAGATGAGCAGGTTCTTCAAGACTGGACTTTGCAATTGAGTAAAAGAAGTTGGTACATAAAAAGAAAAAGAAAAAGCGAAAAGAAAAAGGAAATGACATTTGAGAGTCAACCTGTATCTGTTAGTTTGAGATGAAGCTGCAGCCTCACAGCCTCTATTTGGAGTGTATCGAACATAAATCATGTGCAATTAAAAGAGCTTTTCCACTACAGTGGTTTTACTAACTGGTGAGACATAACTGAATATTCATACCCCTTCCTGACATTCGCCCTGGTGTGTGCCCCCCAAACCTGGTGAATTGGGGATCTTAATTTTATGAAGCAAATTTCACAGGCGTGGGATCCTACCTCTCCTGCAAGCTAGGCAGAGACAGAGTAAACAAATGGCTTTCATCTATTGTATTCAGCTTAAAGGGAAACTAGAATAAAAACAAACAAACAAAAACACTTTTATCTTGGCTTTGTTGATTAATCATTGTCCACTCCTGGCCAAAGATGCACTGCAGTTCCATAAACATCATTATCTCCTCTTTCATATTTATATTTCAGATATTGAAATGCTTAAAAAAAGAAAAGGCAAAGCTGAACAGAGGCAGAATGTGTTGTAGCCTGCAGCCCACGCCTCCAAAAAGACCTGCGTATGTTCGGCTCCAACTGTGTTGAGGCAGTTTGGTGAAACTTAGTATTTATTAGCAAGGAATGCAAAATCACTCGATCATTCATGTGAGCATGTAAAGCTTACTTGCGGTTGCCAGGTAAACATGAAAGGCCACCAGAATGCAGCAGAAACAGACAGTAATGGCAATCAGTATTAAAAGACGAGTTACAGCAAAATCCCCTCTGCCCCCACCCCACACAGACACACATGTACGCGCTGTCTCTCAGTCACAACATGCATACACACTTGGAGAGCTTAAAGGCTTAAAAGAAGGCCACTGAAAACTGAGAAAGCGCCGTCTCACTCTCACCAATTTGTATCATGGCTTTGTCTCTCAATTTGTGCTCTCAATAATATTCCCACATCTAAACATAGAATTGTAAAGGGGCTTAAAATCTGCATTCATCTGACGAAACCACAGTCCAATAGCTGCCATGTTCACAACCGTTCAGCCATCCCAGCGCCCCTCTAAAGACAGTGGCCTTGGGGGAGCGGGGCGCAGCCATCGGCCTCAGACACAGTTTCTGTGCTTCTGTCCTGGGCGCTCAGCACGACAGGATGTCAATACTTCCTTTAAGCTTCTTAGGAGTCTAATGAAAGTGGTCGCGCATTGTCCGCAGGACAGATGGTTTCTGTCTTGATTAAGTTTTAATTTTCCCAACGGGAAAAGCTGCCGGGCTTTGGCGGCCGTGGTGATCCCAGTGTGCTCACAGAGCAGCACATCCCTCCCGCAGAGTCCTGGGAGAGGAGCTGAGGTGTGAAACCTGCAGGTTTCTCATCGAGCTCCTGCTTCTTATCTGCCTGTGCAGCGGCACGCCAGCTCCCGCCATCCTTCTCCCCTGAATTGATGCAGAAAAAGAAAAAGAGAAGAAGAGAAGAACTCAGGGGAAAGAAAAAAACCAAAACTGGAGGATTACATCTGCTGCTGCAAGCTTGTGCATCTGTGCTGAGAGGAGGATGTGTGAGGAACAATGCTGAGGAAGATGCTGGTGGAGCCGTCAGCAGCAGTTTGTCAAGTCAATCAATAACCTGAGCACAAGTAAGTTGAATGCTGTCCTCTGATTGAATATCAAACTAAAGTTACATATTTTGTGTAAGAAGTGACAATAAAATGTCTCTTTACCATATTTTCTGCCACATTTTTTCAGTGTTTACATACTATTTGCTGTTTCTTCACTGATGCCCTTCATCTACTGCAGATGTGAGATAAAAATTTATCTTTGTATATGACTAGTTTTTGTCAATGAAAATGTGCAATAGCTATGGCACAGAATTCTGAGAAAAGCTAATTCAGTAGCTGATTTTCAAAGGCAAAATTGACTTATTATACCTCTTAAATCTTCACTCAGGCATCTTTGTCACTGTGACTTTAATTCCTGCTTTTTACGCTCTAAAACAAAACAATTCAAAGCTTTAAACGTCGAAAAAATGATGGAGAAAAGATTCATCTGAAAATAACAGCTGCAGGCCTCAACCTAACATATTTAAGGGGGTTCAGAGGTGAACCAACACAGCCCCGAGCAAACTGGTGATGTTTTCAGCTGCTTCATGTCATCTTTGCCCCACGTTAGCTCCTGCTGTAGCCTGACAAGTGCACGTCCCAGTTTTCCCGTGACTCACGTGGAATAGGCCTACAACTTGTTTTGGGGGGAGAGTTTAGCTCCGACTGTGGAGATGTTTACAGCTGAGAGGGTAACGTGAGTCAGGAGTGAGTGTAAGAACACACTCTCATCTGCCTCCCAAAGATGCCCCCTGATTGGACTTATTGACATTTCTGTGATTTGTCCTGGCTTAACTCTGCCGCGTGATGTCATAATTGAGAAAATAGACGCTTTGATCTTACGAAACGAAATGAGCCAAGAGAAGTCAGCAGCATTTAGTAGCGCTCGTGATTTGACTCTGAGGTCATGCGCTTCATGGAAAAAAACGGTTGTTGTTTTGCTGTGCAGGGAAGATGAAGATGAAGATGAACGCCCCTGCTCGACCATTACACTGGGGCCCCTTGCTTCTCTGTGCCGTATGTCTCTGCAGCCAACTAGTGTCCACTGGCAACCAAAGCTCCCGAGGGCTGACAGGTAGGTGTCAGACATAACCAGACCAGCCCTCCGGGACTCATTATGGATCCTGGCCAGATTAGTTTAAGCAACGAGAACCTGAAACTGTGCTTGACATGTAGAGCCGGCTGTAAGCCTGACACCTTAGTAGTGGTGATGCAACAATGTAAATGCAATACATCAAAAGTTGAAGTCAGCTAGTGTCGGATCAGCAAAACTGATTTACTGACACTGCCACTAGGGGTCCATCCAAACTATAATATAAAATAAATAAATAATATAAGGATTAATGACCTTGCAATGTAGGGTTTCAGTTGGGGTCATTGATCAGGGTTCTACACCCCCTTAGCTATTACTGATGAAACAGAACCTTTCTTTAGGTTTTCACCATCTGATATAACAAATGTGCATGAATGTATACGGATTGTAGACATTTTGGTGGACGGATTTTAATTAGAAAACAACCATTCTAACTCGACAGAAAAAGGTCCCTTGTGAATGATGTATCATTTCATTTTAGAGTTTTAGATGGTTTGATGTGCTGGCTCACGACTCGCAGAGAGTTCGTGAGATGTTTGAATTCGGTGAAAAAGAGATGAGAAAACAAACTCTGATTCTGAAATTTAATGTCAATATTTTTCTTTTCAGCATGCTGGTTTAGCCAGTCACACTGCAAGTTTTTTGTAATACTGAAATACTGTGGTTTTATTGGAGTAAAAGGATGGTACAAGCTTAAAGGTTGGAGAATAGAGAGTGTTGAACCTCTATGCTATGTCGAGTAGATCACTTACCTAAATGTACAGTTTAGTTTCCACCGCGCCTTTGTTCATCAGAAATAACACAAGAATAACAATTGTCTGCATCTTAGATACCTACATGTCTAATTTCTAGCTCTGCCTATCTCCTGGGTGAGACTGATGATCATATCAATTATAGCTGTGAAGGTGTTGGTCACGCATCCAGACGTGCATGCATGCATAGGGTTTCCTCTTCAGCTTTTACTTCAGCTTTGTTGCACCTCCTCAGTTGGAGCCCCGGTTCAAGAAGAAGAGCATGAGTATGTGTCACCACACTTATTTCCTTTCATTTATTATTTTTTTTGTAATGTCTTGTGAAATGATGCAGAAGCAGATGTGTCACAGTCGTGTCTCACTCCGTGTTCGCTGCCAGTTATACATCCATCCACTTGGGGGCGCTGCAGCACCAGAAACACTCAGGCTGGGGGCGATTGTATTGCATGTTTGGTCATGTATATGTGCCCCCACCCCAAAAAAACACACAATGTTATGCAGTTAAATCAAACCTGTATTAAAACCGAGGAATCATTGCTTTTTAACTGTAATGTTGCCATCTGGACAGGCTGCGGTCACTCCAGCTGGATCTGCTTAAAAACTGTGGTCATTTTCCTGCAAATTGTTGTTCTTCCTCAGGGTCAAAGCAGGAGAGGACAGGGACTTGTGAAGTGGTTGCTGCTCATCGTTGCTGCAATAAGAACAAGATTGAAGAACGCTCTCAAACAGTAAAGTGCTCCTGCTTCCCAGGACAGGTGGCGGGGACAACAAGGGCTCTGCCCTCCTGTGTCGAAGGTACCGACAAACCTCTTGTGCCTCTCTTAACTGGGAGCATCTGACATGATATGAATATATTTGTCAGAGTGTGGCCAGTTTTACTCCCTTTTCCTACTGTCTGCCGCTGCAGAGACTTTCAAGGACCAGGGAGTGTGGCATCTGATTCAGACGTGGTTGCTTTTTTATCTTGTTTTTTTCCTCCAAACAAGTGGCCCCGTCTGAAAGTGACCTTCTTCTGTGGTGTGTTTCTCCTCAGCCTCGATTGTGCGTCAGAAGTGGTGGTGTAAAATGGAGCCGTGTCTTGAGGGGGAGGAGTGCCGAGTTCTCCCCGACCTCACCGGCTGGTCATGCATCTCTGGGAACAAAGTAAAGACCACGAAGGTGAGGAGACGGCCTGAGTCACAGCAACCTACACGGTACACGGGGGACAACACAAAACGCCTTTAAGCATCCGGTATTATTTATATTTATAGATGCTTAAATGCAGTCAAATGGTAAATCTGCTGCTATTTTCTTATTGCATTAGTCTTATGCAAAACAGGGGCCAGCAGACTTGTGAATGCTCATCAGAAAGCATTATTTTTGTAAGCTCTCCTTTGATGCTGAAGGATTCCACAATCAAGCATAATCACTGCTCCCAGTGGCCATATCAACCCTCTTGCTCTCTCCACCAGGCACAGTGGGCTCAGAAAACCTAATTCTATAATCTGGTGAATGATGGGGCCAAGAGGACGAACATGAAATAAGCTGTAAACTAATACTGAATGCTAAAACCCATGTAATTAAATCTGACGGCCAAAGGAAACCCCGCCACATTTAGAAATGCACTTTTTTTTTTTTTTTTTACGCGTTGCCTTTTTGTTGAACTATTTTACATATAGAAGAAAGCGATTTACAGTGACTCTGGGGCAAGTTAGCGCTGCCAGTGATCAAAAGATACTCAGTCTGCCAGCGGTCGATTATACTGTTGAAAAATCAAGTCGATCAAAGAAAAGCGCTGGTAAAGCATTCAGATGTTTCACTGATTTTTTAACGAAAATAGAAATGCAGCCGCATAGAAAAAGAGTGAAAGAGTGAAAGTCCCTCATTCATGAAACTATAGAGATGATGCAGAAAGGCTGCCACCGGAATGATAAAATATTATTAGATTAAAGTTATTGGCACATTAATTTGTGTGTCACTTTGAAGGAGGGGCCGATTTTAATTGCTTTACATGCTGCTGGATTTCTCCCGAACGTCCCCCAGAGGATCGATAGTCTTATAAAGTGTAATGAGTCATCACAATTTTATATTTTGGTTTACGGCCAAAATAACTGAGTAGGCACAATCAATCTGGGTCAAGCGGGGTCGGCCCTGGTTAGCGCCCCGAGACCACCGGGGAACACCAGGGGTTGTTTGCTCTGGGGCGGTTGTTGGCTCGGGGGGACAGCCTGGGTCATCCGCTAATCAGAAGGTCAGCGGTTCGATGGCCGGCCTTTGACCCCTGCAGGCTTCACGTCCAAGCATCCCAGGCAAGAAAACTGAACCCCCCTGGCCCTGAGAGCTGTGGCATCGGGGTGTGAGAGTGTGACACGCTGGATGAGTGGTTAGGACTGTCGACTCATCACAAGAAGCTCCTCAGATCGGGATGTGAATTTTGTATGTTCCTTCCAATGTCTGCGTTGGATTTGTACAGATATACTGGCTTCCTCCCACACTCCAAAAACATGCATGTTTAGGTCGATCGGAGACTCTAAACTGCCCCTAGGTGTGAATGTGAGTATGAATGAATGTGTGCAAGATCTCTTTCCTCTGCCTCTGCCCTATATGCGCTGTGCTAACTCCAGCTGACCCCATTTAGGTAGAGAGCATGTAAGATAATGGATGGATGAACTGAATGCTTTTGTAACGCTAACAAATCCTCATTTAAATGCTACCCATTTATTTTACATTATTAATTTGAAATGTAACTGGTAACTAATGGTCCTATCAAATCGGGCCAATTCAGCGGACTGAAAAAGCACCTTGTACGCCTCTGAACTGAAGTAGAGTAGATGTGTAATGAAGCAGAAAATGGATACAGTCAGGCAAAGTACAAGTACAAAGTTCAAAGTTGTGCTGAAGCACAATACTAATTGACCTTTTCACTATGCCTGTCAAGCTGTCACAGGTCTCAGAAGATGTGAGTAGAGTTAACAGTGATGACACAGTTTAACCCCTGGAAACGTTGATTAATTGAAGATGATGTTTTTTGAGCAAAATTCCCTGAAAGAGCTACACAGACTTAATACTAACACAAAAGGCTGCAGCTAGGTTTCAGAAACAAGAAGTCTAAGCGAAGAGGTACAGACTGAAAATAAAAACGTAAGATAAAAGGCTTTTCCTTAATAAACAACATTTCTTTTTCTTTGTAAAACTTCTTTGTAAAACTTGCAACAGTGCTGAGATTTGACTTCAATGGTCAGACATAGTTTGGCTGGAACCGATGGGCTGCAAACTACACAGAAACACATTTTTTTAAGTTTGGTTATGGTTCATAACCCTACATTTGCACTTTCTACAAACAATAAATGTTTGTCATATTCCTCGGTTTTATCTTGGTCTGAGCATTAGTGAATTCATTTTCACAAAAACAAGGAAAGTTGTGAAATTTTGTGACTTCAGATGTTTTGTTTTGTTTGTTTTCTAGGTGGCGCGGTAGCATCTAATCACCAAGAGACCATCGCGGACCCGCCGCAGTCACCTCCACTAACACCGGATTCGGAGGGCATTGAACGCCTCGTCAGATAGAGCTCAGAACAATATAGATTTAATTAGATAGCTTCTGGCCGGGCTTTAAACTGCCGCAACTCATTATTTATATTTCTTTTGGCTCGGGCGTCACGTTGGTTCGGATTAATCCCATGGAGTGCACAATCACTGAGCAATTGACTCAAGATAAAATGACGCAGTACCTTTTTCCCAAGCCAAACGGGCAGCTACTTCAAAAGTCTCTAACATTGTTTTAAATGCTTGATATGCGGAGCACACTGTGATGCACTCAATCAAAGTTTGGATAGGCCTGCTGGCAGACACTTTAAAAGAGATTTTGTGGATTTTCAGGAGGCAGAATGTGAACCACCAGTCGTTGGCTTGTGACTCTGATCAAAGCAAAGGACTACAAATACTGAGAAATTTATGATTATATACCATTTGTAAACAGCGCTGTCCTGTAGGCTTACCCTGAGCCTTGTAAGGAGGTCAGATCCCTTTGGACTACTCTGTACCACAAACAGTCACTCTCGCACGCTCACACACACACACACACGCACACACACACACTCACACAGACACAAATAGAAGCTGCTGTGCGACTGGTTGGACAGGCCACCACCTGCAAGGCTGTGATGGCATGCACACAAGCATGGCGCTCTGATGCAAAACAAGAGCTGTTTGAAATGCTAATCATGGGGAGAAAGGGGAGAGCGAGAGGAGAAGAGGAGCTTCTTCACCGTGGAGAGTATTTACATCATGCTTTTGTTTGCCTCTGTAAACTGAGTGCTCCTGTGGAGGGAACTCTGCTTATAGTAATGATGGGAAACATTGGGAGTCTCTCTGCCTGGAAGCGCGCGGGTACGGAAGCCACGAACGGCGCACACAGTGTTTACCATCGCTGCCACTTCATCAGCTGTCCCCTTCACATGAATAATATTCCATCTGGACCGGCCCTGATTGCCTCTCTTTTATCTCCGGACTTCAGTCGCAACACTTTGCATTTTACCTCCGCAAATGACAAGACATTTTATAATAATACGAACGCGGTCGCCGCAAATCACCCCTTCGGAGGCACAACACTTGTATGAATGCCACATGCTGCGCCCGTCGAAAAGCGGGAAGAATTATAAAGCAGTTTGCTCAACATTTGCGCGCTGCAATTACGCGCCGTGATTGTCTTGGTAGCGACTGGATTCTACGTGGAGCTGTTTCGTCGTCCGTCTTTAAGCACGGCCTGGCAAACCGCTCTCATTATCAATTCAGATCGAACGCCTTTGATGGTGAAATCAGGTGGCCAGGATTCATCCGACGCTCACAGATCGGTGGGTAGTGCTGTAACATCGCGGCAAGAAGCTCTGGGGTTCGTTGCCTGGTTTCTGTGTCGAGTTCCCATGTTTTTTCCACCTCACCCTCCAAAGTGTTGTTGTCAATGGAAGATTTTAAGATACTCTCTCTCACGCTCAGGTGTGAGTGAGAGAGTGGGAGACCTGTCCAGGGTGTTTTCCCTGCCTTTTCCCTGTAGGAATTTCCCCTTGGTGAAAACATGAACCCACAAAAAGCGGGTAAGATGATGGATGAATGAATGATAAATGTGATGGCGCAGTCTTCCGTTATCTTACCCGCTATGCACGGCCTCTTGGTGTGAGACAACAGCACTAAACACTGCGCTACCGTGTCAGATGTTTAATTCAGATGTATGTTCGGATCAGTCAGTGACGTGGTCCACTCATGGAGGACAGAAACAGCCCTTCCTGGCGAGCAGAAGAACTTCCTCCCGAAGCCGTCTCTGTCTGTAGCCGTGTTGCAGTATTATAAATAGGTGGGATTGGAAGATGATGTTCTGTCTGGCTTATTCTTTTCAACAATGACCTGTACCTCAGTCACAGTTTTTCAGTGTTATGTAAGAGCATTTGGGTCGGTGTAATTGCATAAGAGTCCACGTTTTAATGGCTTTAAAACGTCTGGGTCCATCATCTCAAGTGTGATTGTGTGGCATTTCTTTGTGTAATATGGTCTTTTTTATGATTGTGTAACTCCCTATTTTAAGATCTTTGTGCGTTAAAAAAAAAAACACAGTTGGACTTTTTCTCATCAAGAATACACAGAGGGGTTACATTAAACATTTTACTTCAAGTTAAACTCGGGAAGTCCGACATTATTCTCATCCCCTACAGTTTAGTGCACTGATCCGTTTCCCCATCTCATATTAATGCATTCACATTATACAGAAATGCTATGCGTGCTGAAGTTAAAGGTCCCAAGACTCCCCAGCTGTTCTCGAAATCTGAGCAGACCTGGACAAGAAAGCTTTGGAAAAATCAGGAAACCATGGAGCTGCTTTTTTTTTTCTCCTCTCTGACTCTACAGAAGCTGTGAAAATCCACTTGAGACTTGAGCTGAATAAGTTTGTGTGCGACTCCCATATTCTTTATATCCTCTCCACTCTCATCTCTGTTAAAATATTTTGGAAAAAATATTGAGATTTTATTACACGCACTATATTGTTCTGCGCTTCTTCTGTTCTCTTAAAGCATAACAAGCCTGACTCCAGAGAAGCCGGGACACTGCGTGAAACTAACTGTTTGACAGAGTTTTGACAGTATTTCCACGATGCTGTTTTCACATTATGATCCTGTGACCTTTTAGCAGCGAACATTTTTACCTGTGGAAACAGAAAACAGGTGCTCATTACACAACGTTAGCATTTCCTTGCCTCTGTCCCAACCTGTTTGATACACACGCTGTTGGCGTCACATTCTGATAAGAGTTTGTTTTCTCATTGTCAAAATTTTCACAGGAAACTAACTTTGGAATGAAAGTTCCTACGGTAAAAGGTAAAATCTTTTACGGCCTTGCAGGTTTGTGACAGCACCTGACAACGCGCATCCTCAATTTTGTGCCTCTATTTCTTAAAATACCAGCTTGCACTCACAACTTTATTTTTCTGATTCGTTTTCAAAGGAGCTGGTGTGACACTCATTAGACGACTCTCAGATGTGCGAGATTCACACGCGTGCAAGCACACACGCGGCTCCTTACAAAAGTTTAAGAAATCTGTGGAGTGCTACCATCTTAATATGAGCTTAAAGCTAGGCAAAAGAGCTTTATCTCTGCTCCTCAGTGCGAATCGAGTGGAAACCCCCTGAGCACCTGTCATAATGCGTGACTTCAAAAAATAAAAGTCGCATCCTAAATTCAAAATGAAAGCAGCCAAAATAAACTAATGAAGGTTGGAGTCGCAGAGTCCCCTCTGGAGCACGCAGACAGGGAAAATAGTAAAAAACCACGACTGAGAGATGTTGTCGAAAAAGGCTCCAAACAATGCTATAAACCTAATTCTCGTAATTCAAACCAGAGTCTCAAACAACAGATTTCTGACATCTCATTTGATATCAGTTTGCAGGTGATTCGTAGCAGGAAATCTCGCCTCTGTTGCAGCCGTCTGTGGGGAACAGTAGTTCATGTTCACTAATAGAACATAAACTGTCCTGGGGCACATGAAAACCATAATGGAAACGCTACTCTATTCCCCCCTTTAACAACTTTTTTTCTCATCTGGAGTTGACGCTTGTAATAAAAAATGTAAACACAATTCTGCCTCGACAAGTATGTGTGTGTGTGCATGTGTGTGTGTGTGTGTGTGTGTTTGTGTCTGAACTAAATTAGTCTTCTTTCACTGCAGGCAACCGCATAGGCGACTCAGAGCAATAGACTGAAAGTAGTTTGGTTATGGATGAGAGGTTTCATCTATTTGTTGTGTCATTATAAATACATACTATCCTGAACGGAGAAAGCTTTTTTTCTTAATTAAAACAGAGCGCTCAACAATTACACTTTAATGAACAAACATTAATTGCACTATATTAATGTCATTGTCTGTGTGCGATGCATTCCTGTGCCTACATGCCTCGTATTTGCAATATTTTGCAAAAGTGAACGCACGTTGTCACGCACTCATACAGGGAGAGGAGGTTGCTAACCCTGCACTGAGACCCTGCACAATCATCCAGTATTTTGAAAAAAAAAAAGAAAGAAAAGAAACAGAATACATTATATTTATTTTGCATTTATTTAAACTATGGCAGCTACGTCTCATGGATCCCATGGTGCCATTATTTTCCTCACCCAAATGACAGTACGGCGTCATTTCACTGCTGTCTGCATACCTAATTGAAACATTTTGTGGTTTTATGGGGATTGTTGTCCAGACCATTTCCATTTCCTCCTGGAAAGTCACAGCACTGAGCCAAGAAACAGCCTCACACAACACTCTACTGAGTACAAATTGCTGTTTTTACACTCACGATGCTGCAGGGATTATACAAACCATAATATAATATATTAATAAGTGAGCTTTAAAGATGCTGGTAGGCAGGTTATGCTGTGTTTGGCCAGCCTGGGCTCATTTTCAGGTTGTCAAACACAGATGCATTGTGTCTCATTCAGACACACAAGGGGCGCTTTGTCTGCATGAGCGGGACCAGGCTTTCAAGTCTAATGTTAACAGAATCGATGTCATTATTAAACAAATAAGAGTAATATTTGAGGAAGTGAGCCTGCAAATGGAGGAAAGAGGGCTGCATGGATAGTCATATAAATAACCCACACAGGCACAATGACAATATGCAAAGTCCACACAGAAAAAGCATTCAGGGGTCTGACTGAGATTTGAACCTCGTTGCTCTGAGGTGACAGCCACTGAGCTACCGTCTCACCCCAGCCAAGTCATTGTGCTGTCTAAACTGACACTGTCTCACAATGTTAGCTGCGAGTTAGACAGAAATCTCTGGCAGGAAGGCCATGTATATCGCCGGGCCAATAATATGGGATGAGATGAGTTCATGTTTTCCAGGTCCATTTCATTCAGATGCTGAAGGTTAACCTCTGTGTCCCTGTGAGGCGCTGGCGTGCGTGACAAAGTGTCAGTGTTTCATAACCTTGGCATGAGAGTGTATTTGGAAGTCAGAGCCATGCTCATGGGTTCCTTGTTTCTAGTCTCTATACCAAGCCGAACCATAGACGGTGTATAAAAGATCTTCAACTTCTCCAATACACACCCAGTCAAAAAACGTAATGTTCAATCATGAAATACTCATTCAATACGTTTTTATTGATTATTATGCATCTGTGTGTTTGCCAGGTGAGTGTGCGAGCTACATTCCTCAGATGCATAGACCTCGTTCGTGTTTACCTCATTCATATGGTTGGAGCCAGTATGGCACGTATGGATCAGTGGATGCATTGAGGATGGCAGAGGGGAAAAACTTAGATCCATCCCTCATTCCTCTCCACCTGCGCCCTCTCATCCAAATATTGTTTCTGCTGGCTCCAAAGATTCAAGATGGCAGCACCGAGTGAGTGATGATGGGAGACGAGATGGAGGGTTGGGCTTGATCTTAACACTACGCTAAGATAAGGTATGACAGGGTAAATAAGGTAAGGTAAGTGAAACTATGCTCAGCAGAAATGAGCTAAGAGATGAGAAAACCTTAACTATGCAAGATGTTAAGAAACAAGAAGCTATACCATACTAGGCTAAATTAGGACAATCAAACTATGCTAAAACAAATTAACCTTAGAAAATCGAAAGCTGAAATACAGTATATGGGCTACGTTAAAAGTTAAAGTATGCTATGCTAAATTAAGTTGAGGTTAGTATAACTCTACTAAGATAAGTTAAGATAAGAGAAGCTGAACAAGAAAAGATGCCAGACTAACCTAAGATAAGAAAAAATAAGACATGTTAGGCTAAGGGATGATAAACTGATAAATCTGAGATAAATTATGATTCAAAGTCAAAGTGGTATTTCATCTTCTCAACTAACTCCCTGTCACAGAAGTTAAGTGATTTTGTCAAAATGGCCAATTTTAAGATTATGACTAAATCATGCCAAGAATGCTTCAGCAAGGTTATTATTTCTATCAGTGAATTTTTCCAGACAGACTAGTCCCTCTTTGTTCAAGACATCGGCCTTGCAGAGATTTAACAAAACGACATCTTTTTTTTTCGTTTTTCTTTTTCTTTTTTTACCCAACCTAAAATACCTTCAAACCTCATTCATCTCTTGATAAATTGTTCTTATATTTTAAGGTCAAAGGTGTAACTGCATGGCTGGAACCCAATCCTCGCTTCAACTTTGATATGATGTGCGCTCACTAAAACGCTGCTCGGCACGGACCATGTGTTCAACCTTCAGATTAGGGCAGCCTAATTTCCTAACTATTTTTAAAGTGTCTTGTATGGGTAATTGTGATTTACTGTCAGGCCCCATTAAAGTCAAGCGTAAGGGGTGAGGCAACAGTGGTGAGGAAGAAAATAACCTACAGCAAGACGCCAGAGTGAGGGAGAAGGATTGGACACGAGCCGCTCGCTGCTCATTCCACGTCCTTCGCCTCGGCAGATGACGCTCACATTATGTCATTGTCTGCCGCGAAACAAACAAATAAAAAATCTCAGACCGACACTTTCTCGCTGATAAACAGGGCCGTTTCCCCCCCCCCCCGTCTGAAAAACCTATTTCTTCCGTTCAAGTTTTTAGTATTCATTAGCAGCACAGCTCCGACTCATTTTCAGGTTTTTCAGGAGATGACATTTTCTGCTCGCATTTCCAATATTTCAATAATAAGAGTGCACCAGCCCTCTAACTCAGCCTGGAGGTGCCTCCGTGTCATAGTAAGTCTGTTCGGCTTGAGCGCAAAGCTGATCTATTATACCAGCCCTATTTTTGCATACCTGTCGTTATTGTGCGCTATATGCCGTGTTGTTCACAATAGCTTGACAAAAGGCAGGAGGAGCTCATCTTTAATTCAAGGCTGGCTTTCTTGCACAGAGATAAATCCTCTTCCCACTTATAAGAAGAGAGAGAAAAAGGACGCCCCAAGTATTCATCTCTCTGTTTGGCAATTATCAGCCTACCTGTATCGTCTGCGGTTTGGGAGGCGCTTTTGTGTTTCCGCATCTTACACCGAGCAACCAGAACCGATCCTCCTCCATGCCGCCAGCGGTCCAGCCGGCAACATATGGCTGACGCTCAGTTGTCACGATCGTTTCCAAACAATCGTGTCACGTTCGCAGCAGGTCGCAGCCTATTCAAATTACCACACCTGGAAATGTAGCATTTTGGTTGTATTTCGTCCCGGTGATGCGGTGTGATCCCATTAGAAAACCATTTTTAGCCCTCTGATTTAATTTACTCTCTCACGTTTGTCAGCAGGAATATCTGCGAGGAGGCTCGCGCAAGAACGCAAACTGTCAGCCGAGCGCCTCGGCATCGGCCTGACATAACTTGATATAAGTCGGTGCAACAGACACTGTGCCAGTGTCATTGTAAATCTGTCTGTGTTTGCTTTGTGTGATCAAGTTGTTATTCCTTTGTGAGGACCTAGCGGCATGAAAGGCCTGGTG
The DNA here is from genome assembly GCA_029224185.1 of Karalla daura. Classification (NCBI taxonomy): domain Eukaryota; kingdom Metazoa; phylum Chordata; class Actinopteri; order Chaetodontiformes; family Leiognathidae; genus Karalla; species Karalla daura. The sequence goes on along the minus strand of CM055193.1, from coordinate 13,938,730 downwards.
TTCTCTGCATGAATCATTTAGATGAAAGCCCGAGGAGGAGGGGGAGAGGAGCATGAGGCACCTGATGTCAACTTTAATTAGAATCCAGTTTAGTCCGCGTTACCTTGACTTTGAAATCCCAGAATCCTGCAGGGCCAGCGGAGACAGTTCTTGGTTTCAGGATGTGATTAGACTGGGTAATCTTGTCGATTGCTTGATGCCACAGGAAAGCAACTGCAAAAAAGGGGTTAATGTTTTTTATTTTTTTTTGTTTTCCCCGTTAAATACCGCCTGCACCACATGTGTGCACAACTGGCTGTTTCCTGTACGTGTATCCAGTGCAAATTTGCAACAGCCATGCAGTTAATTTTACACACTGTCAACAAAATAGTATCTCAAGCATTGATCTTCTCTCAAGCAGATAATTATCAGTGCATGGGGATTTCGTCTTGATAGGAGTCATTTCACACTTAACTCCACATCATCGTATCCTGTTGCTTTGAGTTGCACCTTGATATTCATGGAAACAGAGCAGTGTCTTCCAAGTGGAGAGAATGGGGCATGACTAGACTGTCTGAGTGCTTTGAATGAAATGTGTCTCAGGAACAAACCCATGGGAGCCGCGATTCCCAGGACGTCCCCAGTGCATCATAAAAAGAAGTCAGGGCGCATCATCATCACTTGTGTCTTATTTCTCACTGTTCTGCAGCTTGATGTGAGACATCAGAGCCTCCAGCAGCAGCCCAGAGAGCCACTCTGAAGACCGACAGAAAATGGGATGCTGCTTGCTTCCATCTTGCACATATTATGCCCATTTAGCAATCCCGCATTGGACAGGAAACACTGCCTCGAATGCTGGTTCAAATTGTGCCTTTCTAAAGGGAACAAACCAAGACCCAAACAACATTTCCATCTATTCATACAGGCGCGTGTAACAGTCGCTGTTGCTCCAACAAATGGTGTAATTTCAGTACAATGGATGATGGACAGTGTGCCGTAATTCGGCATCTGTGTTTATGCAGCACCATCGACGGCACAGATGGAGCCAAGAGGCAGCATGTGCAAAGGCAGACACCCAGCAGGGGAACACGCAGAGCATGCCAGTTACATGTCCATTAATTCAGTGTAGACTGGTGCTAATACAAGCCTACAACCACACATGGATTTACAGGACAGTGTCCTTCTCATTGTTACTAAACATCCATCCATTCATTATCCTATGCTTTGTGCCATCACAGTTTTGTGGGGGAGGTGGAGGGTCTGCTGGTGTCTATCTCCTGGTATAGGGCAAAGACAGAGAATACACCCTGGACAGGTCACTAGTCTGTGACAGAGCACACAGACACGCCATTCATGCAATTTAGCCTGACACACACCGCAGACCTGCACACACACACACACACACACCTAGGGGCATTTTAGAGTCTCCAGTCAACCTTAACATGTTTTTAGACCGGGTGAGGAAACTGCAGTGTCTGGAGAAAACCCACTCAGACATGGAGAGAACATGTAAATTCCACACAAAAAGACCCTCAATTGATCAGGAAGTCAAACTGGAGACCACGTTACTATGAGGCGACAGTGCTAACCACCAAATCCACAGAGTTGCCACAGAACTAGGTATTATAATCCAGAAATCTTTAGCAGCCCCAATCAAAGTGGATTTTGTGCCTAAACTCTGTCTGTTTCTCAGTCCCACCATGATTTCCAACAGGGTTTCCACATTAAAACTAAAAAGGCAAATTTGGGCAATGCATCTAATAGGATGAAGGTTGATAACAATAGATACACTGCTTCGACTATAGTTGCTGTTTAATGAAGCTGAACATGGGTTTTATTGTGCTGTTGGTCCTCCTGTCTTTGCATTGTGTTTTTGTGGATAAATTGATGGATTCATTTCTCAGGTCTGCCTTAAAAGCTGAACATCATACTGTGATTCAGTCACATATAAGAAAATCTGAGAGAACTGCAGTTCCTTAATTTGCCATCTGTCTAAAAGCGGATCAATACTGAGATGCATAACTTATCACCAGAAATAAACATGTCTAGCCTGATACGAGGAAAGGTTTTGTATATCTATTTATTTCACTTCTCAGCACTGAGCTCTTTTTATTAACCGTGTGGAGCGAGGCACAGCCAAGACGCCAACATCTGGAGCATCTGTAATAGCGCATCACAAAAGAAACCTATAGAGTTCACACTTATGCAGCGGGATGTTGTGCCCGCAGATTTTGCAACGCTGTTCAAGAAGATGAAACGTTTGGTCTGTGTTGTAGACTTTATGCATGCTCCGGCGGATAAAAAAACAGTGGTGTGGAGTGACACAGTTTGCGCCGATATTTGCATTTAAACATTAGCTTCACCACAGGCGGCAGATTCCTCGGGACACAAAGCAGATGTCTGTGAGATCGCCAAAATGCATTTGAAGGTGCAGGCTGCCTCTGCGGAAAGTGGCTGAGAGAAATAATGCTTTCCCACTATGGTTTGCATACGGAGCGCTACGTGACAGAATCCCGGGGTGACGTTTGGAGAGAGCTGAAGTAAAAACTGGGAAAAATGGGACAAGGGTTTAAAGAGAGTCGTGGGAGCTGTCACTGTTGAATTCAGCCAAAAATAATCTTTTTTTTTTTTGTTGTTAAAATGACAAGGTGCTCAGATTTCACCAGCAGGTAGACAGGCAGGTATCCAATATCACACCATATCAGAGAAACCAATAAAAGAAATCTCTTCAATGCATGAATAATCCAAGGGGTTAGCGATACACGAGCTCTCTATTCGTTTTCCAAACGTTATTGAGGTTGGCAGCTTGTACTGCAAATTGGTCAGATGCTCCAGACAAAATTCTTTTTAGCTTTAAAAGCAAAGAACATAGAAGGGAAGAAAAGAAAAGAAAAAATATATACACTTTTTTATTTATTTAATGAATGGATGAACTGGTTCATCTGAAACAGATAAGCCGTTCTTTAAAAGAGAGCTTAATAATAGGGCAGAGGGAAATGATGAAACAAGAGTAAGGTCCAGGAAAAACATGTATTTTTCTCGAAGATTGATGACACCCTGCAAAGCAGCAGCAGTCACCCAGAGAAGCAGAGGCTGTGAAGCCAGTGGCCAGTATCCCACTGTGATACTGCATCAAAGTGTTCTAAATACAGGAGCGAGCGCCGTTACCCATTCATCTACTCGATGTGTGTACGGGTTCTTAGGTGTGTGTACCTGTGCGCTCAGAGACAGAATAACTCCACTTTATAACCTGGATGTCAAGCTTAAAGGTTCAGGTCCAAGGGGAGTGATGGAATCGTTTTCAGCTCCAGATATTTCAGATCTAAGGAGTTAAATGACATACACATGCATTGTTCCATTCAACATCAAGCTCTAGTGTGTTAACTTAGCATAAGAGCATATTTTCTTGCACTAAATCACTCATCCATTCTATCCATCCATCTTTTCAGCTTTGTATCTTACAGTGTTCTCACAACAACACGGACCACATGCAAAATGCTCCACACATGAAGTCCATCGAAATATCTTATCTTATCTGTATTTAATATCAAAAGAAAGAAAGTTAGCCTAGCTTTGTTTAGCATTACTTTGCATCGATCATTTTGATTGAGGTTGTCTTACTTCTGGAAAAGTTGAAATGTTACTTCAGTATTCTACTCTCTTTATAAGCCGTAGCTTGTTATTCTTCAGTTCTAGTCAGATTGATTCATAAAAAGGTATAACAGGTCAGTAACTGTAAGCTTTACACACATTGGTTTGTTCATTTTGTTACTTTTAGCAATACCCAGATTAGCATTCTTCCACTGTTTCCAGTTTTAGTTAAAACCAGAAACAGTGGGATCGTTGTGGAACAGATGGCCAGAAAACAAAGAAGCATATTTCTATGATTATCTCCAAATTTATCTTTTAAGGCTTCTGTTTGGCTGCTGATGTATGAAACTCGGATTGGAGTTGTGACTAAGCGTGCGGCTAAATGACAGCTGTGGGGCTGCAGGGGGCAAGGATGCACTCACATCCGTAACAGGAACAATGACTTTAATGAAATTTCAGCACATATCAATTCGATGGCTCCATATGTACATTATCATCGTCTGAATGATTTGACACAAATAAGGCATTTCAAGTATCGAAAACAACCTACTGGCATCACATTTTTGGTGAATCGATCAGTTTCAGGATAGCTGACGGGTTACCAAGTTCAACTGGTAAAGCCATTTAAGAGGTGATCAAAGGCAAACAAGTACCATACATACAAATGTTTAAAATGTACAGTATCAAGACACAAGCTGTATTTCGCAAAACATCTTCCTCGCAAGGCATGTTTTATCCTAACACCATGTCCTTGAACTTTGGCTGTGCCGGGCTTTGTGGGTAACATGAGGGAGGATCAAGACGGCATTCAGGGACTCGGATCATCTTTTTTTTTTCTTTTAGAACCACCATAGATACAGTTCATGTACACAAGAAAGGACAAACAGTCTATGTACAGTATTTTTCCTCTCACAATATTAAAAAAAGAAAAAAGAAAAAAACCTGAGGGGCTGTCAACTACTGTACTTGCGTATCCCATGTGCTTTGATGTATTCCTTTCCTGTTTGGAGCTCCATAGTGAACATCTGTCTGTCATCTGGTGTTTGAGGAGGAACTTCAGGGGCTCTCCGGATATTAATCCAAACGTGCAGACCAGTCACCATTAGATGTTCCATCTCAACGTCGGAAAGAAATGATGAAAATATATTCATGACAAGGTGATGATGAAGTTCCCCCGCCGGCAGCTTTGAGCGTCAGTGTTTGTCAGTAGCCTTGACCAGGATGTGTTCTATGTATTTTACATCTTTTTACACGGTAATGTGAGAATTGTCCACATCTCTTAAAGCAACAATGGGCTCATTGTCTTTGTGATAATTGGTCCTGTAACAGTGCTGAGGAGAGAAGTAAAACACATATTTAAGTTGACGTTAATATCACAGAAATGAATGGAAAATTGCTTGTTTTGCCCCTCACTGAGCATAGCAATTAAACCAGTTGAGAGGGAATAATTAACGCTCAGTTCGTCAGAATAAATAAAGAAGCTGACCTGCAGATTAACCTTTGCCCCAGGCCTGTTCCCTTGCATCTTTTTTCTGCAAAGTGTTAATATGTTGACGTCGTGTATGGCTGAGTGTTCTGACAAGAAAAAAAAGAAAGGCGGAAATAGAGGGGTTAGACAGCGTTGTTAACAAGTCAATTTGCAGCGAAATGCAATCCCACTATCTGTGCTGTTCTGTTGATGACACAGGACGTGTCGCAGCACTCGCCCACTGTTCTGCCATAACATCTTGTTCTCCCACGGTCAAGAGAGGTTATCTTACCCTTGTGGTTTTGATCTTGTTGCCGGCATAGCACATCCAGCCCGAGTTGTCAGGGAGCGTCTTACATTCCTCCCCCTCCAGGCAAGGCTCCATCTCACACCACCACTTCCCAATTACTATGGATGCTAAAGGCGACAAAGACAAGAGAGGTGCTGATGCAGGTGACGCTCGCCCCAACAGAGCGCAGGCGGAAAAGCACGGCTCACAATATACTGATAGACGGCCATTAGGTGGGCTAATTATCGTGTGTCAGAGGTAAGTAACTCGGCCTTATGTGCCACATGTACGTGCGTCAGACTACTCGAGTAGCGCAGAAAAACTCTTGCTTATCACAATGCGGGTGCTTTATTAGACGCTGTTATGCAGAGGGGTGAGCTGAGGCTTTTCATAGAGTGAGTGGATTGGTAGGTTTGACTGTGGCTTGACTTAAATGCACAGCATTTCTGCCGTCAGGGGAGAAAATTGCCTTAAATAGAGGGTAAGTAGACAGTAAATGGTTTGTAATGTCTGACAGAGGAAAAGAATCTGTCAGAGCTGACGTCGAAAGACCTCTAATTCCCCCCAGTCCGTGCAGACATTGCAGTAATATTTACAAAAAGGATTTAAGAGAAAAGCTGCAGGTGAAAGGTTTTTCCTAAAGCCAATGTGTGTTTTACTTGTGTCAGACCCCAGCACCAAATCCATTCCTTACAATGCTCTGAGCCTGTGGAGCAGCCATTTGTCAAAGCATGTACGTATAAAAACCATCAAGGTGCATGTGTAATCAGCATCCATTTTCCTCTGCAGCTATATGCTTTATATTAGCCTTTTCTTTTTTTTTTACTCCGCTCTTTCCCTGAAGGTACATCATATTCACTGTTTGCGTTTGACTTTCTGCTGTTGGAGCAAAGTTTAGCCCTACACATGCCTGCTGCTGCCTGTCAGCAGCTGAATGTGGATCTGGCATTATCCCAGGTAATGTTAATCTTATCTGGGACAAGGCATTGCATGGGTGACTTAGTCTTCTCTCCCAACTAATCTCAGTATCTTCGCGAAACATAGCACTTTTTGTCTGGCAGGGTTTCTCTTTCGGTGTAATACGACATGTTTAGTTGAATTGAATGGAAAAGATGGAAATGGTTTCTGTCTCTGATTCTTTCTTTTCATTCTTTTCACAACAAATACGTTTGCCTCAGGCAATCCTGCGCTCCATTGTAACAAAACTGGATGTTTTATTGTCGCGTTACCTGCTGAAATACCCACCATCAACACACGAAGGTCTGTTCCTGGTGGTTCCAGCCACCTTCCCTGGCAGACAGGAGCACTTGACCGTCTGTGACCGCTCCTCAATGCGATTCTTATTACAGCATCTGTGAGCCGCGATTACTTCACATGTGCCCCCCTCTGATAAGGAAAAAGGAGAAAAAAAAAAGAAAAAGAAAAAAGACAGACAAACCACATTAAGTCGGCATCTCTGGGCCGATCAAACAGAGACACATTCTGCTCCCCAAGAACTTCTGAACATTTCACAGTTGCGGACGTTCACAGCTAAACATAGACTGTGATCAGTGGTAGAAAGTGACTGTGCATTCATGCGAGATCTTAGCCAGTCCTTTGAAAACTGTTGTTATTATTACTGAGCTACTGTTTATGTTAATTTTATGCCAAACATTCTGTCCTCGTCTCTATGATGCAAAGGACTGTTTTTCCTCTGTCTCTTATCTTACTGTGTTTTGGACACTTATTTTAACAAAACAAGACACAAATCCATCCATTTTATAAATCTGCTTCCTACCCAATCTGTCACAATGGTTTGCTAGAGCCTATTCAAATGCATACAGGGCAAAGACAGAGAATACACTCTAGGCAGGTGAGACACACACACACTGTTCACTATCACACCCACATCTGTGGAGAGTCTCTGCTTGACCTACACGTGCATGCTTTCGGACTGCTTGAGGAAGCCATGGTGCCCAGAGGAAACCCATGGAGACACAAAGGCGGACATGCAAAGACAGAAAGGCCTTTGATCAAAGACAAAGACAGCAGTCAAGCCCAGCTCCATCTTGCTGTGAGGCGACAGTGCTGTCCACCAAGTCGTCAAGCTTCCTTTGAAAGTGGATCAATATGAAATCACACATCGGAACATCAGAAATAAGCACGTTTTCAGTCTGATGCAAAACACAGTCTTTTGGTCCAGTGTCATATGTCAAGAGAGTGAAATCCTGTCCCACTTTTTAGCATACAGCTTGCTTCAGCTCAGCTCCAACCGCACGCTCCACCTTTTACAGTGGGGGCTGGGCAGAGTCAGACGCAGACAAGATGGCGACCAGGGATGCACTATAATAATCAGCACCAAACAGTATTGATAAATATTTGATGCTGATATTTGACAAAATCATGTCACACTAATCTGTGCTATTTTTTTTGCAGATAACTACTGTAAAACGCTGAAATGATGCTGCTCTGTTTTGTCTGTGCTGTCGCTGTCACATCATCTCAAAAATAAACACAGAGCTGCTATAACCAGTACTGTTTCTGAGAAGAAATTACAACTGTATTGTGTTTCAGATGTTCAGCCCAAGTTCTGAGAACTGGACTTCAATACATCTAAACTCTGGAGGTTTCAAAGAATGTGAGGATGCTAATGTTAAACCTAATGCTAAAGTCAAAGAAAGCGGTGGACTGAAGCGTCTTCCGTCTATCAATGCGGCTTTCGAAACACCGAGTTTTCATTCAGAAAATCTTTTTCTTGACTGGTGCAGCTGAGTGGAACAATAATAAATGCTCGTTCTGAGTCCCAACGTTCTAGTGTCTGTTGTGATTACAGTACTGGCAATATTACATTGTGATCAGTCAGAGGCGGAGCATGTTATGTTAAATTCATCTTTATTCGCTACATCTTTTTTTGAGTGTATATAGACGAATAAAAGATGTCCAGGCATCAGTTCTAAGAAATAGGAAGTTATCCGTTGCCTTTATCGATGGAAAAAAAACAGTTAGCAAGCATCCCTAACGGTGATTGGTCACTGAGCTTCTGAACAACCTGTGAGTGTCGAGCCCAGGTGCTTCTGGCCGTGAGCCGACACTGTTAACCACTCCATAGGAACTACGAACAGACGCTTCAATGGACTCAAATGGAGCTGGTAGCACGCAACAAGATAGCAACATAATGTTCCTTTTTAAAACCAAACCTCAGCTCGGCTCTTTGACAACTATTTTTAGAGCTCCTTTTCTGCTTTTTTATCTTTGCCATTCGCCTGTGTTACAATGCGTCTGCTCTAATGCAACCACTGAGTGCAGGGGCAGAACATGTGTGGAGCACTTCCAGTGTAGAAGTCGAGTTTCAAGCTGCCTGGAAGAATAACAAGCTCAACCTGCCTTCCGATAGGGGCAAGATGATGATGATGATGATCCTCCCCAGCTGCATTCCCAGACAATATCTGGACACACCTTTCCGTATCGAAATACAGCAAAACGTTCTCACTGTGCTACAACAAGATCTCCGTTTGTCCTCTTTTTACCTGCACAAGCATGCATTCTTTGTCCATGTTGCACACAATGTAGGTGAAAATGTGCTAAGTTAAGCCGCATTAATTTTTCATGCACAACATGAATCTTTGATGTCGGGATAATGACATTAACTCCTCATGTAGCTGGCGGTGTGTGTTGGGCTTTTACATTAACATGCTTTAGAAAGTTACGCTGACATAGTACTTCAAAGTACAGTACATTAAATTTATGTTTCATCCATGTGTGCTGCTTTTTGATTATACTGCAATTTATGATCTACTTAAGTCTCTAAATGGTATTTTTGTTAATACGCACTTAATTCATTTTTTAAGGCAATAACTGGGACTCTGGATTAATTGGGGTAATTGGGGGGGGTATTGGAATACTTCTACTTTAAACCCTGTTGTTTGCATAAGCTTTTTACTATATCAAAGCCTTGTTTCATGTCTTGCAGCAAAACCAAATGCCCAGAGGTGACAAACGAATCTAAAGTAAGCTACAAATCTAACACAGTGCCTATGCGATGACAGATTAGCCCAGTCTAATATTTGATTTAAATGATGATAACCATAACAGTGGTTACTCTTCAGTTCACGCAGTATTTTTAGTCCAGTACTTACTCTAAATTACCTTTCGTTGAGTCCCCCAAAGACTTGGGGGCTTTTACTTAAGTAGGGTCTTGAGTCACATCCATGTTTCTTCTTATACCAATTAATTTTAAATACTTGAAAGTGGACCTGAACATGTGTGTTTAATATCCGGCGTCCATATTCATAAACTCTTCATATTCACAGGTTTATTTCACAGAGCAAAATAACAGTAAAACACAACACAAGCTGGCTGTAAACAAGAATAATTGTGCTTTACACGCTTTGAGCGAGCCAGGCCCCCGAAGCTTGCTGAATGTAAAATGATGATGAAGAGATGTGTGAGAGCGGGCATAAAAAAAGACATCTATTCGCAGGAGGACAGGCCTGCTTCAGGGTTATCATGAATATGAACACTGGCTCCACCATGCAATTATCACCAAACTACTGACTGTGCCCTGAAGGATGAGAGGACTGGGCCGAGCAGACTCGACCCACCTCAACCACTGGCCTCCCCCTCCCACTGCGCTCAGGCTCTCCACATATGAGAGCTGCGCAGCAAAGGACCATCTGACAATTACACCCGTCAGCATGACACAAGATCAAGGAGGTTGTAGAGAGAGAGAGAGAGAGAGAGAGAGAGAGAGAGAGAGAGAGAGAGAAGCAGACAAGGAGGAGAGGGTGCAGTATTTTGTGGCGAAGTGATTTGAAGTAATGTTTGACAATGAGCCGAGGGTTTGTGAAACGTGTCGCGGCTTCATTTGCATATTTTTGCTTAACCGCATTTGAATGTTTCGTCGCTTTTTTTTGCGACGCCCTCCCGGACACCACGTCCGGCCAGCTTATATGGCAAAAATTCCCCAATTAGCCTCCAGAGGGGGTATAGAACAATAACCCAGGCTGACGTTGCTGTAAGCAGATATAACACAGTGAGTCAGCCTCTTCTATAAGTCGCGCCGTGATTCATTCTCGGTGGCAGCAAATACACACAGTGCTTAATTACATGTTGTGATACATACGAAAAACTTAAGCGCAGAGTTTGGTAATCAGCGAATTACTTCTATTGTTCACAAAACCAGCAGGCGCAAGTAGAAAAAAGAAAAAAACAATCCAGCTTTTCACAGCTTCTTAAACGCGAGGGGTTGTGACTCATCTGTGTTTTACATGGAGGTGATTAAAAATGAAATATTTCTGACACTTTGCTTTAACAACACCCACCACCGTTCCTCAATATTTTGTGTTTCTGAGTATTAAGTAAATAAGTACCCTCTAACAAATTATTCCGCTGTTTCTTGACACGATTGTCACAACCTGTAACACTCCACAGAATTGTTAAGAAATGCTATAAACCAATCAACGAGTGGCAATTATACCAGGGTATGATGGCAGGGACAGTGTGTTATTGTGTGTTATTTAGGGTTTTTGAGGGGTTGAGAAGTGCTAAATGATAACCAGCCCATTTATCATTTATCATATTATTGGGTTACCAATCAATTATTGTTCACTGTGGTAGAATAATATGCTCTTGCCCTTGGAGTACTAGGCTATGCTCCAACAGATCCCTGCCACAATGCCAGTAAAATAATTTGTCTTTGCAAGATCAGAAATTGAAACTGAGCAGTGTTCACATTATGTGTCTCATCGCTTAACAACAGGGTAAAACTGAGGGATATTCAGGTCGCTGTACTGCTAACAAGACGGGGTCTTTTCACAGCTTCAGCCACTTACTTCACATATTAAGTGAAGTTTTGTCGTTCAGCCTTGCTTGAAGACCAAGTCTCAGACAGTCATTTGGCATCTCTGACGGCAGCCTTCACGAGCTTGTCATTGTGGTTATCGATGTGTATTTTTGTGCAGTCGACTCTTTCAAACAAGCCAGACAAAGCCATGAAGTAGTCTGAACTCAGGGAGGACAGGGAGAGCGAGTTGTGTGTCAATGGCTGGAAATAATTGAGCCATCAAGTGAGCTCCTGAGGGGATTAACCAACACAGTCCCACTTGACCCGAATGGAAAGAAGTAAATCAGGGGCCTCGTCTCATACTCTTTCAATTTCTACCCATGTTGCTTTTAGGAAAAAAAGAAAAAGTCATCATCATTTTCTCTTACGTGTGTAAAACCTCAAGCAAGGTTAGAATTACATTTTGATGAAGCTTGTTGCTCTTGGTTCAGGATTCAGAGTGGATATAAAACATATGCGCTGCACCCACTTGTGAATCTGTTCGCGTTTGGGTAAACGACTAATCTTAGCGAAACAGAGCAAATGTCAACTGTAGTTTGGGCTTGTGAGTTTTAAAACAACAATACCAAAAGCCAAATTTCAACACAGAGGGAAGAAATAATTGAGAGAGCTTGTCCTCTTCCTGCTTCTTGCCAACTGCGTTGAGCTTCTCGGGGTTATCATGACTCCTGGCTGTGCATTTCAGAGAACATCAACAGCTTTTGGTTTTAACTGAAAAATATCCAGATCTTGTAGCTGGTCTGGGCGAACGCTGCCTGCTGTCTGATGCACTCAACAAAAGGGCATGTCTGCACAACGCTAATCGTGATGTACCAGTGGAAGCAGTGGGGCATCATTTGAAAACAACAGCCCACAGGGGTTTGTTCTTCTTAATGCATCTCCTTAATTGCATAAGACAGCCCCAGATTTCCTCTTTGATCTATTAAAAACACACTACTCAACAGAATTAACTTGCATTGCTCGTTGCTAGCAAAGAGAGCAAAGAATCGGGATACTCTATATTTGGAAATCATCACCTCAGAAGAATACATTAAAATCAAATAAAAATGCAAATTAGTGTGGTATTTCCAGCTGGCAGGTGTACTTGGTACCTTTAAACAAAAGCTATGCAACACTGATGAGCGCTCCTCAAGATCACCCATGGTTTTCAGCCTGCGAGTATAACACGCTGCATGCTCTGAAACCCCATCTTTGCATTATAAATATTTCAGAGGGAGACGGAGAACAACATGGCTGGAGATGAACGCTCTCATCAGGTGAAGGCTGGAACCATGCAAGGGTATAATTGTTTTCTGTATTTCCATTTCCCCCCATTATCACTGACAATGAACAAAGTCAGTCTCCAAGACGGCTCCTATGTGTGTGTGTGTGTAGGTGTGTGTGTGTGTGTGTGTATCTGTGAGTATGTGAGTGTGTGTGCGTGTGTAGTGTTGCATAGCGGAAACATAAATCTGTAAACATAAATCACTGACATTGCAACGACTTGTTTTCCTTATGGTGACAAAATGCAAAACCCCATAATGTCAGTCATAGTGAAGCTTCAACATTTTTATTTATACATTTATCTTGTTCAGCCAACTTTCCAGTTTAAAGCGTCTGAGTTTGACTGCTCCTTCCTATCACACATCCACAGTCCAAAAACATTCATGTTTTGGTCAATTACTGACTTAAAATTCCCCTTTGGCGTGAGAGTGAGAGTGCATAATGTGTGCCCTGTGATGAACTGGTGATTTGTCCAGGGTGTATTTCCTGCCTTCACCCTGCAGTATGTGTTCCAGAGACAGACTCTAGCAGACCTCTGGGACACTGTTAGGGTACAAAGCGGGTTAAGAAAACGGATGGATGGATGGGTTACAGGCTGAAAGTTACGTCATTGAGAGTCCTCGCAAGTACAAAATACAATCTCCTGTCTGTGTGTGTGTGTGTGTGTGTGTGTGTGTGTGTGTGTGTGTGTGTGTGTGTGTGTGTGTGTTGTCTCTCTGCCAACAGATTGATTGACAGGGAACAAGGGTCATAGTGAAATTGTCATTGGTGGGATCAGAGGTCACACAGAAGCAGAGGGTCTCAGCCGGAACTGCCCTGTTTTGCTGCTCTGCTCTGGGCTCCTGCCTGTTCATTACTCTGCAGCACAGGCTGACAGGAAATGAGGTGACCACCTCCACCCTGCACCCAACAGGGCACAGCTCATTTTCAGGTCTGAAAAGAGCTGAGAAAGTCATAACTTTGTGCTGCATGAGGGTAGGGGTATTGTTGATGTTTCCTAGGATGATTTCTGTCTGGCACTGATTCATTTCCCGTGTTTCTTCGGTTCAAAAATCCTTCTTTCACATGTCCAAATGGCCTTTACATGTACATTTATTTGTATTCTATGATAGGAATTGCATGACTCTTTCCTTATCTTGGCCATCTTGACAGCACACACACCATTCACTCTCACACTGATAGACAGTGTAGTCACCAATCGACCTGAACATGCATGTTTTTGGACTGTGGGAGGAAACCAAAGCCCTCAGAGACACGGCTAGAACATGCAAACTCCACACGGAGAGGTAATGAGGACAACAAGGGAGTCGAACCCGGGCCTTTCTTGTTTCGAGATGACACCCACCAATCAACCGGGCCATCTTGAACTCAAAAGCGAAGCATTTAATTGCGCAGCGCCTTTCTCCAACTGCATAATTACACAGCTGCTTTGTTCGCTCCGTCTTTTATTTGCACCTCTTAAAAGCTTGAGAACTGACAAGAGATATTTTTTCCTCACCAAAAAAAGGGGCCAACGTCAATATCACAAGGTCGACATGTGAAGCTGAGGCGACAATGTGAATGCGAATTTCAGTCGTGGCTCAAGCTGTTGAAACACTGAATCGCACATTTTTCTTTCTTTGAAAGCTTCACCGGCTGTCACGGGCTTCGTGTTCAGAAAAATCTGATTATTTGAAGCGAGGTTGTGCGAGGTGGTATCGGCAACAAAAGACGCCAACAGTTGGAAGAAGCAACAGGAGCTTGGGTGTAGAAAGCTGAGTGATGTGATGCTGTGCCGTGCAAAAAAGACCCACCTCACATAATCAATATCTTCGTAAGTACAAGCTGCATTTAGAATATTTTCACCACTTAATCAGACAAGGATTCTGACAGGAACCAGGGCTGTTATTTTTGCTCTCTCCACGCCAGCCTTCTCTCGACATAAACAGTAATTTTGCCTCACTGAAGGTGGGAGCTGATGGACCACCAGTGCCTCGGTCGCTGAGTTTGTTTATACTGTTGTCTGAATTTTACTGTTTTTTAAAGGTTATCCTTGATTCACCAAAGCAAAAGTGCAGGCCGGTCCGATTGTTTTGTTGTCGTCTCAAGGACTCACAACATGGGTTTGTCACTCGTGGTTTCCAAATTTTTATTTTGTCTTATGGGCGAACAAGAACCTGAATATTTACTATCACACTAAAACAATGTTTACAAAAAAAAATCTTACTGAAGATGAAGTCTGGAATGTTCTTGACCTGTTGTTCAGTATGTCTGGGTCTCTTAGTTTCTGGTCTTTTTTTTCTCTTTGCCTATTATTAGATTGAGTCTGAAAAACAAGATGTAACAGTATATCGATCTCTGCGTCAACATTTATTTATTTTTTATTTCATTGAGAGTAAAACGGCTTTTTGTGCAAGCCTAGTAACGCTTTCGTGCTCTGGAGCAAGCGCCTCACAGCGTTTACCTCGTGGACATGTTGTCTGAGCGCTCGGGAGCACGGCACCTGGCGTGAGCGGCGTCTCAGCTGCTGCGTGGAGAGCGAGGCCCTCTGGGTCAGCGGTGTGAAGCGGCCAATGAGTCATGCTAGACGGCGCCGCCGCCGCATCAAAATCCGATGAGTTATGGACAGCGAGCCTGGATGAGAGCGAACGCTGTCAAATCATGCGTGACATGGCCGCGTAGCGCCGATTCTGATTTTCTGTGGATCTGCGGGTCTGCCTGCCTAATGAATGTGTGCAGAGTTCATGTGGGACCAGTAAATGGTTCTTCAAACATGATGAAACAGCCATTGCACAGAGGAAAATGGTCGGTCCATCTCAATAGAAATGTCACCACGCAATAAGTATGCAATGACTCGCTGTCTGCGATAATGAGCCCAGACTGGGGCGGTTGTCTCTGGAGATGCTGATAGCGAGTATACCGTCTGAATGGCAACGCTCCTCACGCCATCTGTTCCAGGCGTTCGACATGAAGCGGACATGAAGAAATACCATGTGCGATTCATAGGAGGGGGGGTCTGCACACAGTCGATCATTTGGCAAAAGCTAATACTCCACGTGAAACACGTGAGTTTGTTGAACAAGAGTGTACTGTTTCACTCCATATACAAAACAGCTGGAAAGCCTGAGGGACTCAATTTATCGGGTAACCTGTCTCTCTCCTGGGACTTTGGATCCCTGTGATTGGCAGCTGGTGGCACCGCGCACACCAGGCCTGCACGCTCATGCGCACGTTTAAGTGCAGTATGACGATGTGCCCTGATGGCCGCCTGACAACAAAATAGCCCCCCCCGCCCATGAGCTCGAAGAGTCCACGTCACATGCGAGTCCCCACTCAGAGTCTGCGTTACCTGTGGTTAATTATTTTGCAACTTTGAAGTCATTTATGAGAGACAGCGGGCCCTGATCTTCAAACCGCAGCAGTCCGTGTTTAGGAGCAGCATGCCTGTCACCTTTTAATGGGAAATTCATCCAAGGTGACCCATAATAGGCTCCACTTTCTCTGCGTGCTCTCTGCAGACATCCAAGCCAGCGGGCTACAGCAGGTCTGGCGCTGACAAGAAATGGGAGCGGCAGATTAGAGAATGTCAAATTAATGCAGATGGAAGACAGTGAGAGGCACGATACATGTGACTGTGTGGTGTCAATTTGAGTGACTATTTTGTTTTCGCTGCCTTCTGTGAAAACATCTCAAGTCCCTGTAGTACTGTTGTTATTCCAGGCATAAATGCCGGGGTGACTGTGAGTGGCATATTGCTCGATAAACTGCTAGACAAATTTGTTTTGGAGCTGAAGAAAAACGCAGAGGTCTTGTACGCTGTTGTTAATTAAACTAAAAACACTACAAACAAACCTCAAGAACTAAGAGCGTTCGGAGGACTTCAGATACTCCCCGCATGGCGATGGTGTGTTTTTCTTGACAAAACTGAGATCTTAAAGGCACATGTGCATTGCAGGAGGAACGGGGGGGGGGCGAATGAAAACAATTTGCAAGCCGAGAGATGCTACCAATTTCTTCTCCGAAAAAGCACTGTCCATGACAAAACAAAAAAAAAGCATGGAAATTCATGGAATATGGCCGGTGGGTTTTGACAGGGTGTCACACAAGGAGGCCAAAAGATTGGTCCTGTGCAGTGGGCCAAAGACGGGTGATACTCTATTGAAATGCAAAAGGACTGTGCGCACAGAGCAGAGCTGGTGTTGTTTTAAGATGCATGAAAACTGCATGGAACAGAGGAAGCAGCGAGTAGTGGGGGGAATGGGCTCTGCAATTTGCATGTAAGGCTCAAAGCCTGTCGTCTCTGTTGTCAGGCCCGGGACGCTGCAAGACTGGTCCTGATCAAGGACATTAAATGCCATTCTGCCTCCTGGCGAGCGGGATCCACACATGGAGCACACCCGTGGTTGTTTGGCTTTTCATGCCGGAGATGTGTGGATTCTTGAGCATGACACAAGTCCTGTAAAACAGCGAATCATGCACAACAGCTTTCATGCCCATTTAACACAAACAAATACGCTCTCGGTGTGCTAGCCTCCTTCGGCATGCGTCGACATCCACCTTCCTCCTCCTATTTGAATATGGACAAACAGAAAAATTGCAGGATAAAAACACATCTTCTGTCAGTAAGATGCCATTCATTTCTAAATGTCACACTGCTCCTCTGTCCTTCATCCCTGCCCCCCCCCCCCCCCCCCCCCCTTTTTCTTTTTCCCGTCTGGCAAATGTCCAGTACTGGTATTTCATAATTTTAGATCGTGCGCTTTGATTTCAGCCGTTTTATTAGGGAAAAGGAGATAGCTGAGCCGTTCGAGAGCAGCTGCTTGCCTCTGATGTGACTGCTGGCCGATCTGAGTGAATACAACATGTAAACTGTGTAATAATGCATGATACAAAGGCTAAATGACCTTTCAAGCTGCATGACATGTTTTCAGAAGGGGCAACCATGATTATTATGAAGGACCTGAAAGCTGAACTCCGCAAGGATGGCTCTTTACTTATTCAGTAACACACAAAAGAAACATATTGTGTCATATGATCGACATTTCGATCACGTCTCACTGCAATCGAGGTAGGGTATAGAACATGCGTTGCCCAACAGAGAGATGTTTTCTCCTATACGGCGCATATTGAAGTAGACATTTCAGTTTGCTCGCCATAGTGCATAATTTTTTACCGACTAATCTTATTAACTGCCTCATTAAATTAGGGGATCATAACAGCAACCTATAAAAACTTTTGGCTCTTTGATTGCAATTTTCTTTCATCTCGTGTGGGAGGACATGAAACATTTCAGTCAATCCTTCCATCGTGTTACTCATATTTGACAAAATGCATTTTCCCGCTTTTTGTCCCCCATTTTCACACATGCAAACTTCAGCCTCTCCAGGAGAGGTAATTGGATCTGTAGTGTAAATATGCCAGAGGACTTACGGCACACGGAGGAGATATTAGAGCAGGGGAGAAAAAAACCCCTGAAATCTGCAATGGAGCCTGATAAACCCAATATTAATTACTTTGCTTATTTCTCATACTACCCTCCCCCTTGGAACCAATTAGTAAGTTGAGATGCTTCTTTTCAGTTTAATGAGGTCTAAGTAATGATAATGAATTTCACATTCCTGCCAAGCATTTAAAATAGGCTAGAGCAACCACAAAGGCAATGCCATATGAAATGATCGCTCAAGTACGATTCCCTTCTCTTTCATTGAGAAAATCAAAAATGAGGAAATGAGGTCCCGTTTTCACCCCTACAAATACAGAGGAATTAATAGAGGCGGTTTTTTCTTCACACTGGTGCCGTTCGGGGATGGCGGGGCGCGAACGGTCAAATGAAATCGCTCTGAATCTACGGACCCAATTTCCACTGGATTTAAATGAACGACGTGTCCTGCAACTGGGTCACCAATTCCTCACAATCACATCTAAATTCCATCGCGAATAGCCAACTGTGGAGTGACAAAAACAGCCTGTTCACCGTCTAAAGAGCAAAGGCGGCCCCGGGGAGGCACGCCACACCTTGAAAATATTCCACGGAGAAAGAAAAGCCAGAGAGGGGACAGGAGTAAGAGCAGAGCGGCGGGGAAGTCTGCTGCTTGGCGGGCAGCGAATCAATTCTCAGTACACATAACATGAAAGAGTCAGAGTCCTTAGATATGACATTTGGACACAGCGGGGGCCAAAGTCTAGCCTTCGTTAGAGGGCTGTTTCAGGAATAAAAAGTACAGACGCTCACGTGGGACCGCACGCGGGCCCGTGCAACCATTTGGTTTCGGTAATTACTGTGAAGTGCCGCGATGGTGAGATCCTTTCCATTGTGAGGACTTGTTTTGTTTCTCTGGCAGCGGAACAAAAGATAAAAGGTTGGATTGATTTTCTTTTTCAAATGTTATTAATCCAGAGGATTTTGAAGTGCTCACTACAGTCACTGTGTGGAGATCAACATTTACTGTACTCTGCCACCCTGACACTCTCCTGGAAATGTGAGGGTGCGGTGCTGCTGTGAGAAACCAGGCCCCCAGACGGACGGGCTGGGGGCGTGTGGACCTGCGGATTAGCGGTGCTCATTTTCTTATCATTTTCCAGTTCGGGGAGATGCCCGGAGGACTGGCCAGGGGCGGCTCTCCTTTTGCCCCCTGGCCCCACAGTCAGAGGGTGATAGATAGCAGACTTGTAGGTTTCATGGATGTATTATTCAAGAGGTCTACCGTGTAGAAGCCCGCTGGACCAGAAGTTTTGTGTGAGCGGTTGACATTTTATACAACACATGAAATGATCACACAGAAATGGAGAAACAAGAAAGCGATGAAATATGAAATAATAAAAAGAGACACCGAACGCTTGAAGAATCTGCGCAATAGCCTTAAAAGCCCAGAGTCTCGACATAAGAACGTAGGGAAAGGCTTGAAAAAGCGAACAAAACAAAAAACAAGATACAAAAGATATGATGAAAAGATTAAGAATTAGTTCAATTTCAGATAACAGAGCGGTAGTAATATGGAATATTGCATATTCCTGTGTCTTCCTAAGCCTTTAAATCCTCTCACCTGCTTTTGTACATTAACATTATTGCCAGGGTGTGCAGGGACCATTCACTCTGAAACTCACACCTAAAGGCAATACAGAGTCTCCAATGAACCTAAACATGCAGGTTTTTGGACTTCATAAAGAAAAGCTCCTGGACTAACCCAGGATTGAAACCGAGGTCATTGCTCTGAGATGACAGTGGTAACCACTGAGGCAACGCGCTGTCCAGGCCATAATGTAGCTCTATCGCATATTTCTTTTTCAAAACTGTGCCCTGTCCTCCACCGTTTCTAAACCTGCTGAAGCAGATGCATAATTCACCGTAATGAAACTTCAACAGAAATTACACCTAACATCACTGCGCCCATTAATTAATATGAAACATTAATGAAATCCATAAACTCTTTTAAGAAGAGACCAATTTGTTCTCAGCTACAGAGTGTTGGAAGTGAGCGGTGGGGCTCAGAAACTTTGCAGAGCGTTGTTTAACATTAGTAAAAGCACTTATTTGGTTCGCTGTTTGCTCGGCACAACAAAAGGCACAGTATCTGTAATGGCTTTGCTTTGTTTTGGACTATTTCTGGATTAAAGCAAACTGAAGGTTTTTTTTATTATCAGGACTCAGCAAACTATCCCTCAGCTACGTCAGCTGTCACAACAACATATTTAGAAAATTGCTGCTAACTACAAAACAAAACAAGCTGAAAATCTTGGTAATGACCCCAAGAGAATGTGCGGCTTCTTCTGCACAACAGAGGCAAAGTGGTTTAAAACGATCAGCTAATAATGCTGTTCTGAGGCGAAATGTGCTCCACTATTCTCAGCGGTTATTAAACAGCAACTTTCACTTGACTACCAGCCTCTTTATGTGCAGGCATGACGGCTAATTTATTTATTTATTTAGTGGAGAAACAATAGGCCAGAGGCTACAACTCATAGCAGCAGTTCTCTGGCATAAATATTCTTATTAATTTGGGTTGTAACAGCACATATATCCCTCATGAGTTGTTTGATAAGGGTTATTTGCTTTAGTACATAAATTGTTTCACTTCGCCTCTTCCTATGATCCAAACGCTTCAGGACTTATTAGCGCTATACTCCCCGCTTACTTCTCGCCCATTGCGAAACATTTATTCAGGAGTCTGAGGCCGCGTATAGAGGTTGGCAGCGTGTCAGCTGCCTGGTGTCCACAAACAGCAACACCTCTTGATTTTTAAGCCCAGAGGACACATATCTCAGCTCACCTGAGGTAAATACTGCGGCTCGGCTAATTGACAAGTTTTATTCAATTAAACCCCTTAACTCTGCTTTTTTTCTCTCTCTCTCTCTTATGGATTTGCTCTGACAGTCGGTGTCAGAAATCTCCCGCCGCGCGACCCACAAGGATAAGCAGGAAAAAGCAGAGGAACGGGTGAAATTTGCAGCCTCAGCAGAACGCGTGGTGAATTCTGAAGAGCTTAATGTTTGGCATGCTCAACTAAGATGGTAAACATGGTGAACATCCCACCTTCTGAACGTCAGCCTGTTACTAATGTCGATGGGAGAGGTGCATGAGTACTTTGCCTCGCAGAGACACTAGCATTGCGGCAAAGACATCTTGGGCTTTTCGCCTCACAGCCCAAAAAGATCCCTGGTTTGAATCCCCCACAGTTCCAAAACATCCATGTTTAGGTCGATTGGAGACTCTAAATTGCCCCTATAGGAGTGAATGGTGTGTGTGTCCTGCTGTAGATATATTAAATATGTTCCAAGCAGCACAATAGCAGCCTATTTGTTGCATAATATAAAGTATAAAACAACCACAGTGGTCTCAAAGACATTTTTTGACATCTATAAAAATGCAATGCAACAACTTATGAATTTGTTCCAAATATGTATTATATAAGCAATTGAGCCCAATGCAGTTATGGGTTGAAATGAATAGACAGACACAAAATCCAAGATTTTCTACTCTGTCCCAGAAATAAGTGTGACCTCGGCACGGCGACACGTATTGAGCTGTAAACTTTGTTTGCCGTTAACACCCCCTTTATGAATGCTTGGGGATTCTGGCTAAGACACGAAACAGCTGGTGTAGTCTTGAGAGAGAAGGCTGGCTAATTAATTAAGCTGTGGGCCACAGAAATTCATTTTGCATATAAGCGTTGTGACCATAAACCATAGCCCCTGCACAGAATTGGCTGAAAAACTTCAATTAAACATGCTGTTTAAACAAATATCCACAAGCTTAGAGAAGCTCTCACTCATGAATAATTCATGTCCAGCAAGAGGAAATAAATGAGAAATAGTGAAATATGTAAAACCTGTTTGTAGCTCTGAGCATACAGTAATAATTAGGGCAGTGATTGTCCATAGGTTCATTTACTTAAGAATGCTTTCTTCTTCCGGGGCAAAACCGGGGAAGCGATACAAACTGTTTATTTCTGGTAAAATATGCCACGACACCTCTCAGAGTCGCAAGAGCCAATAAGGCAAAGCAAATCCGCTTCCAAAAGGCTTTGGAGCAGGTTTCTGGTGTTTTGTAGAGTGTTTGGAGGTGCTCTCGCAACACAGTGGCATGTATAACAACATCAGGACAAAGTGGGTCTGCTGGAGCTCCAGATGTGGAGTCGCCTGGGGCTCGGGCTGCACGCCACTTCCCATTGGCGCTGCAGCCGAGCAGCGGTGACACTAGCGAGAGCATGGTTGAGAGGAAGTCGAGGGGAGGGGAGGAGGAAGATGCATGTCAAAATAATGTGCCTCCAGGATGCATTATATAAGGCTATTAAATTGTCAGTGTCTAAAACAGTGCATAGAGGATGCAACCTTTGTTTGTGACAGCCGAAAATCCATTTTTCATGTTTGTTTCATTGTGAGGTTTGCCAGCGAGTGGTTTCTTTTGTTGGAGTGCATTAAATAAAAAAAAAAAAAAAAAAAAAAGAGAGAGAGCCCTGATCCTGTACTTCTTACTAAAGCTCCCAAAAGGGAGACAAGAAGGATTTTAATGGTATTTTGGCTCTGGCAAGAAATAGTGGCACTCCATGTTGCAGAAGTAAAGAAGTGAAAAAGAAAAAGTGGTACTCGGGTTGCTTGACATTGGAAACACACGCATGTTGAAAGGGTAGACTGCAGTGGGGGGCCTGACAGGTGGGGCAGGGGCGGCAGGGGGTTTAGATGCTGTGGAAGAATATCACAGTGGATAACCGTGTGAAGGCAGAGGAAGATAGTGGAATGGATATCACACGGAGTAAAGTATTTATGACTCCAGTCTGAATAAATTATAATATACACTGGATACTTTCAAGTCGGTTACTTCTGCTTGTTTCCTCCGCTCTGCATATCTTATGCCGCATGGCACGTTCGCTCGCAGATACACATTTTTTACAGCCGGCACAAGGTAGGAGATTCGCGGCGCAGCGTGGAGAATCGATGACCTCTGAGTTATAAACAGCTTGACCCCGCAAAGCCGGCTGTTGGTGGGAGTGAGTTCACAAGGGAGCAAGGCCACCTCAGGCAGCCACTATCTACTCTTTGTCGCACTCTGTGCTAACACCTCCACAATGATGCACTGCATCACCAATGGCACTATTTCTTCCACTGAAAACAGACTGCTGCTCAAACTATTCAGCACACCCTTGTTCTTTCTGCAGCGAGCACAGATTTCAGTCTTTTCTCAACACAGCCGACAGAATAGATGTTGAAACTGTACACTTTTGCTGAAAATTTTATACTGCCTCGTCTCTGGACCTGTTCTGTTTATGTGGAGACATCCAGACTGAGCAGGTTTAGGCACAAAAAAACACTTGTTTTGGGTTAGGAGAGGAGTGTGTTTTGGATTGGAGTGGTTACCACTATCACCTCCTGGAGGAGCTTGCATGTTCTTCACTATCCAGAGAGTCCAAAAAACATGGAGTCTGAAAACATGGATCTACATTGCACCTTGGTGTGAGTGCGAGAATAAATGGTATGTGTGTATCCTGTGATGGACTATTGACCTGTCAAGAGTGTGTTCAGTGCCCTCACCTACTGTGCACTGGGATGCGCCTCAGCAGTACAAAGCAGGAGAGATAATGGATGGATGGATATCCAGTTCTCTTCCCTCAAACACGTTTTACGGAACGTTCCAGTCCTCTTGCTGACGAGAAAGTCAGCTCATGTAATCTGAGCTACATGACTTTAATACAAATTGAGGAAATGTGTACATTCATCATCTGCCTCGCTTAAATATCATGTAAAAAGCTGAAATGTAAGTCCCGAAAAAGTGCAGTTTGCCACATCCGCAACGGCATAATCTTTATATTTTCAGCAGTCTGGTGAAGTTTGAAAATTGATGCGAGCTGGTTTACCAGGTCATTGTTTAAGACAAGAGAAATTCCTGCCCAGTTTCCTCTGGACATGTTCAGAGGTCGAGCGATGAATGACCCCTGCAGCAACATCTCATCCCGGCACATTACGAATGCACGACAAACACAATCTGTTCTGTTTTGTGCACAGTTCACGCTCTTTGCACCAAATAAATGCGGCACCTTATGAATCATACGGCAGAGAGCAACACTGCCTGCACCGGGAGTGCAGAGAACAGCCCAGAGCATCTTTGAGAGAGTGGCAGGCAGCAATCTGTAAGTAGAGCTGTAGGCCGGAAAGCAGGCTGCCATGTCCGAATCACTGAGCACACACAAGCACCTACTCCGGGGTTATCCAGCTAATGGACTTCTGGACACACAGTCTTTGCAAGAAGGCTGCCAATATCACGTAGGAGGGGGAACAGTTGCTTGTACGCTGTCAAAAGAAATTATTACCGAGAGCGCATTTGGAGAGTGTAGCTGATAAATCTGTAATCTTCCTGTCTCGTATGCCTTTTCACGCTACAGGTGCTTTTATTTACAACCAATAATTCAGTTGCTGCTGCCAGGATATGAAGAGCGGGGCACAATTTGGCTGCTCCCAAAGTCAACACATGTGACTGACTTGCTTTGCCAAACAAGATCCAAATTTCTATTGGCAAGGGCACAACTGATCTCCCGCCCTCTGTAATCTCGATTTCCTCTGGTAATACCAGTCACCGTGAACTTGTGGCATTTTGCTGCCTTTAATGATTGGCCCAGTGGTCTGCAGCCAACGGCCTTCCTGCCACCAATTCATGACCCGTCAACCCCAATCCTCCCACCAATCCAACAGGCACACAACACACAGCACAGAACAAATGTGCCAGTGTCAGAATCAATCCAGACAGGCATCCCATCCTCCTCTCATAAAACTGGCATCTCATTTATCCAGGAGTGAGAACTGGCCACGCTATGGTAAATGGAATGACAGGGCATTTACACTTTTAGTGGCAGAGGGTCCTGGAGGACTTGAATTGTTCGCCACGGATTCGTTTTCTCCAAAAAGGTGCCTGAACGCACGTTTTGAAATATTTAATTCCATCTCCCTTTTGTTGACACGAGACCACTTTCTAGAAGATATTCTATTTGTGAGTGTCTTTTCTCCCCGCGGTACCTCTCTCGTTTCTTTTTTTTCTTTTCTTTTTTTACCCCCCCCTCATCCAATTCACACATGAGTAATGAAATGAAGGTGTTGGAACAGGAAGTCTTCTGCCTCACAATATTGAGAGTATTGAAAAGACCCCTCGCTGATACGCTTGAGGTGCAGCGGCGCGTAGAGGAAATAACAGACGCCGAGGACCTGCACGCTCATGCAGCCTCTTCTCCCTTTGAAGTTCTGACGGCGTTCGACTTCCTTCGCCTCTCCGCTCAATCCTGAGATCATAATTATTTACCATAACCGTGGCTCACATCCGGCAGACGAAAACAAAAGTTCGACCGCGGTGTTACGGCCCGAGCTCTATCCATTGAATTTCAGTGGGACGGCGATCGCCGAGCTCCATTTGAGAAGGAGCGGTGTAGCATGAATATCAACGGTAATGGCTCGAGAAGAAAACTGTGGAGGCATTCATTGCCTATCTTTGTGATCTCCACTATAGAACTTCTTCTGCTCCCAAGGCCAAATCTTAATGAAAAACAGCCACTGTACAATGCGCCCGCTAAATAATTGGCTGTTAGTCTGAGCTAACATATCAATGAATGTTATGACTGACTGCAATAAAACAGGCCCACTGCGAAATGAAGGATCGCTTTTTCTTCTGCTTTTTTTGTTTCCAACAACCTTGTGACAATCTAATTAAACACATGAGCAACACAAGCAACACTCAAGGGGCGATGGCAGAAGCTGAAATAAAACATCTCGTTCTGATGATTTTCAGACAACTCTAGCAGTGGCTCTAGGAGAGGATGGGAGGGTCCATGGTTCTTTCAGTGGTTCCCCTCCACCCATGTCATAATGGGTCATCAGTTATCAGTGCATGGATATGTGTGAATGGTGGAAAAATGTGTAGCCTCTGCCCCCATTGTATTATTGGGTTTGAATGTGTCTTTGTGTCTGTGAATGGAGGACTAGAAGAATCGCCACGTGTCGCTTCACAATAAGAAATGTGCCCAGGTCAAATCCCAGTCTGATCCAAGTTTGACTGGATTTCTCTGAGCACTCCAATTTTCTCCCATAGTCCAAAAATATACACATTTAGAGAGTCTAAATTACACCTAGTTGTGAAAGTGAATGGTGTGTGTGTGTCCTATGTGCACTGGAGTGAGGCTCCAAGCAGACCACTGCAACACCAGTGGGTGCAGAGCAGCTAAGACAAAGGGATGCAAGAACCGGTCCGTCCACCATTGGATCTGAGATCCGAGACCATCAGGTTTTTGCACTCACCGATCATGTGGATGGTGGTTCGCCCGGGCCTCGTCCCATGATGCTGTTGTATGGTGTCGTAGAAAGTGGCCTGACACAGCTGGATGGCAGTGACACTGACCCAGAGGCACAGGCAGAGCAGCCAGGACATGACAGGACACATCTGCTGAGGACCGGCAGAGAAAGAAAGAAAAAATACATTGCTGTTCTCCACCTATGGCCTCAATCACCCCCTGGACGCAGTCAAGCATGCATGCACACACACACACACACACACACACACCCATAGACGTGCATGCTCTTGGAGTCATGAGCCAAATGAATAACAAATAAAATGCATTTCAGGATTTTCTACAAGGTCCGTAATTGGCCTCCTCGGTGAGGTCTTTTAGTCATCGGAGTTTATCATTAGCATGATTATATAAGTATGAGTTCTTCACTGCTTCCTCCTCCTAGTTTGCCCTGTCTTGTCCCTGAGCCACAACGCTGCAAATGTGGAGTGATCCCTGGGGAGTTTTTCCCATGCAGCAGAGATTTCCCCTGACAGGCTGATTCCCTTCAACTCCTGAGCTGTGCTCCTGCCTCAAAACCAAAAAAAAAGAAAAAAAAAATCAAACTTGAAGAAAGATAAGATTTTGCAAGCAGCCGGCTGCCGAGGCTTTTCTGTATCTGTCAGAATAATGTGACAGTGACACAGCAGTAATAGGAATCAAAAAGCCCTGTAATGTTTCACCATGCTGTTTAGATAAGGTAAAAAAAAAAAAGGAAATAGAACAACAGCAAGGAACGCTCCCGGTCATAGCAGAAGGGTGGCTGTGAAGGAAATCAGCGAGGGGGGAAAACACTAAATGTTTCAGCCCTGAGACTGTTTCATGACTGATTTATTCACAGCTGCAAACTCCCAACAAGCATTCATCATTCTTCTGAAACGCATTCATTCATACCGCAGCTTATTCATGATGTGTCTGACATACGTCTTTATTCAATTTCTCGATGCAATGATTAAAACATGAAATTGGATTTTCAAGTGCAGACAAACTTTTATCAAACCCCGAGAGGGGAGGGGAAGATGCCCATGGCATAAATTAATCCAAATACTGCTCGTGATACACAGAGTGGAGACGACTTCTCAGTCCATGCACGTGTTAATTGTGCATCTGGTTAAGTGTGAATTAAATAGATATGACGGACAATAGAAATGACTGAAGGCACATCTCAAATGAAATTGCAATAGGAATTCATAACATGTAGGAGTAAGAGAAAAGCACATTTTAAAACCTCAGCTATATGATACACAGCTCAGCATTGTGCACAGATTTCACAAATCACATCTAAATCCAAATAGTTTTTTTTTTTACAGCAGACATATGATCTGCCAGTTTTATCCAGGAGGTAAATCTCTTGACAATGATGTGATTTATTTTTTGCCCGCAGTAGAAAAAGGAAGAAAAAATATATCTTACCTGAGCAACCCAACAAAGAGGATAAAAATATCTCAACAGAATGACATAAATCCATCCATAATGCCGCTCATGTTGATCCCATCCAATAACTCTGAATTAAAGCTCGAGGAGGGGAACTCCACTGACTCTGCCTCCCCGCTCCACACTTTGATAGCAACAGTCCAGTGATACAGGAATGACCGTCAAGCCGGAGTCGGGAAATAGATTTACAGCTCTTTCAATTCCACCTTTGAAATATCACTGCTTCCCCTCGAGGAGCTGCTCCCACTGACACTGAATTCATTTGCCCCTTCGCATTTATAGGCACGTGCCGAGTGCTCCTTAATTAACTGTAGTGGAATCTCTCCTTTCAGCGTCCGCATCCTTCCAGAGAGAGGCAGCCTCTGCACAGCAGCTCTCGCTGAGTCCCCCCTCAGCGAGCACTGAGAAACAAATGTTCCCGTACAGCCGGGCTGAGTGTAAAGACTGTATCACATGTCTTAAAGCCAGACTGCCTCTGGATTAGATGGCATGGTGGGAGCTCCACCTGATCGCACGCTCTGGATGACAAATGCAAATCAGGCAAGCAGCCACCGACTCGTGTCTCTTTGACAATGATTAATAATTATTTACATTTAGAATGGATTTCCTCTCCTCCCGAGGCAACATCTCCCTTTTTATTCCTGTCCCTCTCTCGGTGTCTGCTCTGCCCTACATAAAGAGAGCCAGGAACATGCTTAATCTTTTAAAGTCATTAAAAGTTCCTCCGAGCAACTTAACAAGACGGTCGGGATGTTAGATACAAGCGTGCGAAGAGGGAGAAAGCCCTCAGTCCTTTGGCTTACCTTGCTGTTGCTAGAGGAAGGTGCATAAAGGAAGATTAGGAAAGAACATGTTTTCACAAGCCGAGCAGAACAGAAAATTGAAAGAGGATTGTGTTGAGAAATAATAATGTCCATTCAGCTGTGGGTAATCTTCACCTGGGAGTTCTTCAGTCTACCACGGAGAGGTAACACTGATTGTAGCAAAGGAAAGAAGACTGTTATTTAGTATAAAACAGCTCCGATCTGTGTGAGAGGGAAGCAGCTCGATCCTGCCTGTTCCCTGCCACCTTCACTGCACGGGGAGCTCTACTTTTGCACTGTGTCTCGGGTTTTTTTTTTGTTTTTTTTTTATCACTTGCATGCAGCACATGCCCTAGGCCCCCATCTCCACGACATAAAGTCTTCACGTTTTATTTTGATGCGTGCTCAGGAAGACAGAGAGCTTTTCTCGCTCAGGAAGGAGCGAGAGGAACAGCAAGACGCTGAGCTGCAGACGCAGGCTCGCTACAGCACAGCCTGAATGTCTGAGGCTTTGGCAGAATCAACTCTGCGCAGAGGGGATTTGGGACATATAGGAGGAAGCCAAATACCATAAATTGCTGAGTTGTTCTGAGCAGAACAATAGTTTCTGAAGATGGCACAGCCCTTAATTGTTCAGAGAGTTTCTCCCCTGTCGTCCTTTGATGCACCAGGACTGGGTTTTTCTTTTCTTTTTTCTTTTCTCGAGCTATCTTGTTTTGCAGACAAAAATGTGAAGAATTCTTGGAGCTCGCAAGAGGCTGCTTGTTTCCAAAACACCCTGAGATCCTCAATATCAGTCATCTTTCTTCCAGCAGCAGACACAGGCGGACAGCAGTGCTCACTCCGTCCTCATACTGTACACGTGAAATAAGTGGATGAGTTAATCTCTTTCTCATTACCTTTTCAGAAGCCTACTGCTGCCAAAGGATTTGTCAATTGTGACGCATCCTCCCATCGTCATCTTCTTTTCTTCCGCTCTGTGTGCACGCACGGCGACACACAACAGAGAATATCTCGCAGTTATTGTTTGGATCAACTGGATCAGCAATCAATTGCTGCACTGAACATCGGCAAAGGAAGCGGAGTGGGGCAGTTCTCCAGAGAAAGGTTTCTTACATTGATCCTATCGGAGGTCGTGCCGCTGAAACACAAAACAAGACTTAGCATCGATAATTTGAGTATCTATCCTGCTCACCCCTAATGCGCTATGACCATTAACCTTTATGAATGGCTACGTCATGGCTGAGCAAACATGGTATAGGTCTGTAATTAAGCCGGACACAATTTAACAGAAAACGAACCCATTAAAGACAAATCAGAAGAGCCGATGGGCCACGTTTGAATGCACCATGTACAGTTACGTATGACACAGCAGAGCTCGTTAGACTTCATCCAATCCAAGGACTTATCCATACATCCATAATCTTGCCTTCATGTATTAAAGTCGGTATGTTTAGTATTAGTTTTCTTGAGTCCATGAACAAAGAAACCATACCCTGAGTCACTTGTTCAGCAGTTGGTCGTACGTTAGGGAGAGTCGTCATGGCAACACCTTTAAGGCAACAGAAAATCAGCACCATGGAGAGCGGATAGCGCAAGACTCTCAATACAAGAGTACTGGAGTACATCACAGCTTCCATTACCCCCCCCCCAGAAAAGGAAATATCAAGATTTTTAAAAAAAAAGCTTGTAATGAAATTTTTACGCTCTCAAGAGGTGTTTTTTCAAGTGTGTTGCAAACTGAAATTCTTCGGCTAAAAATTGCAGAAAAACAAATAAAATGAATTTTCAGTTTTCAGCCAAAAGACTTTTTGGCACCCAAACAACATGACGGAAACAGGATGATGACAGTCGCTGCCTGGCAGTGTTGCCACCTTAGGGACTCTGACGCTACATTTAACGAGTGTTGAGATTCCTCGTGACT
Source organism: Karalla daura (assembly GCA_029224185.1). Classification (NCBI taxonomy): domain Eukaryota; kingdom Metazoa; phylum Chordata; class Actinopteri; order Chaetodontiformes; family Leiognathidae; genus Karalla; species Karalla daura. Next base: position 13,908,380 of record CM055193.1, on the reverse strand, counting down.
CTGTTCCAAAAAAGCAACAAATCTGGCGACTTTTTCACCATGACACCACATATCACTCTCAATCTTCTTATTTACATAATTTTCGGGGGGGGGGGGGTTACAGCTTTTGGCCAGTTGCTCCCTCATTTTCTGTTGAGGAAGAAATATTCATTTTGTTGAGTCTCTATTTGGACGTTTACACATCACCAGACATGATGCATGGAGTCACATGACCAGTTCAATTGATGAAGACCATGGAAACGTGATATGTTTTGAAGGTCCATCTTCCTCCAAGTCCTTCCTCCAAGACAAGATTTAGAGAAAAAGTATCAATTGGACTTTGTTGAACTTGTATAAATGTCGCTTTTGTTTCTGTGAAAAATGGCAATGGGAACACAATTAAAGCTGCAGCAGTCTGTCCCAGCACACATAAGGCAAAGACAGGTGGCCAGTCCATCACAGGAGACACACACACACACACACACACACAGACACCATTCACACACACACACACTGAGGGGCAATCGCCGCCTGCAGTGGACCGAAACGTGTTTTTGGACTGTGAGAGGAAACCGGATTACCTGGAGAAAACCCACACACAGACTCAGGAGAGAACATGCACACTCAACGTTTCAACTGGGAGTCGAACCGGGGACCTTCTAGCTGCGACCTAACAGTGCCAACTGCATCACCTTGACGAGTTATATACAATTTTATGCAAACAAGGTGTCCTTATTATGATTACTTTGACACTAGAAACAATTCCTATTAAACTAATAGCTGTGCACATCAGTCATGGGCATAAAATCAAAGGCCATTAAGCAAATCATAGACTGTGACTGTTTATATGGGAGAAAATGAGAGGCCAGACGACAACAGGTGAAAAAGGGGAAAACAGGTCTCAGCTGGTGCGTGGGACCTTGCACATTTGGACGCCCAACAGTTTTAACAGCAGCAGGATTCAAAACAAACTGTAGCGTCTGTGTTAATGGATGCATTCAGCGCAACTGCGTGGCTCATTTATGTGTTTAATAATGTGTTAAATAGAGCGCCAAAGTGTATGATACTGAGGACAAGGCTACCTTCAGCTTTGCCTACACAAGCAGGCATGTGCCGAGAGGTTCATTTTCATTTCGGGCTTTTCATTTAAAAATTGTTTATACTGAGGAGGAATATATAATATCCACGGGTATATCTTTTCACTTCAAGGCTGACATGACTCAGCGGAAAATTACAATGAATAGGGGTTGTTTGTTTTTTTTTTTGGTGATGACATGATGTTCATAGATAAATGTTTTCCTCTCTTTCCAGGAGGATCTTACATAAGCCTGAACAAACCGCAGTCTGCCCTTCAAAGCCTGAAAGCATGCTTAACCGTTACGGCGGAGAGTTTTCTCTAAAGATGTGATCACTCGCCTTCACTGAGGTCTAACAAGCTTGAAAAAAATGCAAACAATCACACACACACACACACACACACACACACACACACACACACACATATGCAGGCAAATAAACAGTGAACACAGTTCTATCATCTTTGCAGCTCAACAAAACAATCGAAAACTTTCTGACCTGCACGCCACCAGTTCCTGTCTGAAGAAGGTTCATGCACTGCTGCTTCAATGGACTCTTCCTTGAAAGGTTCTGACGGCTGCTCTCTGAAAAGCAACCCTGAAAAGAGGCCGATTTTTGTAAGAATGTTCACATGACTTGTCTCCAAAATCTAAAATGGTCGGTACGGTTATGGCCGGGAAGCAGACAACCCATAAGCTCCCACGGGCTTTTTGGCCAGGGCGTTACGTACAAACAGTGACGAGATTCTCAGGGACACTTCCAAAGCCTTGTGCTTCTTCCTACAGCTGCAGAAAGACAACTTAAAGTCATGTATTTTACAAATAATGGCAGCAATATGGGTCTCCTCTTAACGCCTGTCTGATTCCATATCAAATTCCCTTTCCAAATGGCATGCCCACAAGATAAGGTGTTGGTTGCTACTTTATGCCGAGGGTGGCTAAGCAGTGTAAAAATGTCAATAAATCGTTGTGTTTTGCTCGGGTGGGAGAGCTGAGGATGTCTCAGGAAGAACTATGGAGCGGTTTTCTATTTAGCTTCCCCCTCAGCTGCGCCCACTCTCGCCATAACAGGGATCACTAAAGGTTTAGTTGCCCTGAAAAAACATGTGACATTTTAAAGATGATATTGCTGTTGATTACAGTGACACCATTCCCAGGAGGCCGATTTCTATTCGACATAGAGAACGTGTCATACTGTAGATCATGTTATGCATCACCACGCAATGCCTTTTGAACTATAAAGGGAGGAGGAGGGGGAAGTTCTCGGAGATAAAAGTCATATATTTCTACAGGCAATCCGGCTATAATCTCATAAAAATCCTCACATGCAGCCTCCTTTCACACGCACCGTTTGGAGGCATAGCTGTGACCCCAAAAGCAGACAATGTGGCGTCACAGAGGTTTCTGACGACAGAGGGGGGGGGGGGGGTCGTCTTACCGTCTGTTTCACCCCTCCTTTCTCACGGGATCAATAAATCACTGCCAGTAAATTTCAAACAGTGAAACCGTGAGGGGATGCCTTTTCAAGTGATTCATTTGCATTTTCATTGAGTGTTTTTGTTTTCTCAAGCATTCTCCGCTCCTTTCTGGAAAGGTCAATGGGAAACGGTCGGTGTCTACTTTATCTGCATGAGCCAACTCTCAAGTTCAGCCAAGTAAGAAATAAGATTATCTTTTACAGAAGGCAGTGTGAGAATCTGGCCTTTGAATCTTATTCAGCGGAGTATTAATGTCTTAGCGGGCAGAATCATCCCAAACTGCTATTAAAATAACCCAAGTCTTGAGTGGTGTGTTTTTCAATTCACTGAGTCCCTCATGTTTAATGGAAATTGAGTGTCTCACCTTTTACATCAGTTGATCTTAACATTTAATAGATTCTTTTTAAGGATATTAATCTTTTCCATTATATCTTTGTTGTGGATAAGAGTGAGGCATATTTCTCTCAGGCGAAACAACTCATTAACTTCCCAGACGCAAACCTTCCACGCCCGAGGTGTGATATGAGGAAACTCAGGTGAGAGGCAGAATAAAGAGCTAATAGTTTGCAAACGCGCCTCGGTTATTTATTTTTTTTTAAGGTTCGTAATTAAATGCTGGAAATGACTTTTTCCTCCATTATTTCCCCGAGTCCGACTGACATTTACAGAGAACTACACCATTTGATACCACCATTAAGTCAAATGTCATTGCATGCGTATTATGAAATTCTCAAATTAACAAAAAAAAAGAGAGAGAGAGAGAGAGAGAGAGAACGACGCCATATTGCAACGTCAGGCAGAAAGGAAAGAAAAATAAGACCGACCCGGCACACAGACATTTCAACATAAGTAGCCATTCTTTTAGCCCAAACTGCTGATGACAGTCTCCAGAGAGAGCAGATGCTGTTGCCTTCTGGCTGGGCTTCACCGTTCCATCCCAGTAACTGCCTCGGCGCCTCCTGAGATTTGCTACTGTAAAACCTGCTCTCTCACACAGCATCCAGGTGAAGGAAAAAAAAAGCCCGAATACAATGGGTGCCTTTTGTGCCTGCCTTTTAAACCTGCCACCAGCCGCCAGCGGTTATCTGGCTGAGAGTGCGCGAGGGGTTGTGTTAATAACCGAGATTGAATGTACAGTCGTACGCCGCGTGCCACGTTGCGTTCCTTTAGCATTCGCCAGGTTTGAGATCGTAACATCGGACATGATAACGTTAACCGAGGAGATTACAGCGTCTTTCAGGGATTCTGAGAAAGGGAGGAAATCTGGTCCGGAGACGTTCTCTCCCCAGTGATGTCAAATCAATCATTTTCACTGCCTTTTAATGTATCCGCATAGTCTGACACTGTGCATTGAAGTCATGTTGACTCTGTCATATCACATGACAACCCCCTCCCCACCCACCCCCCCAAAAAAATTGTGGTTGTTTGTGTAATTGAACTTGCCGGTCCTCCTCCTCCGACGCCTGGATTCATCTCCTGAGATGAAACTACACATTCTGCCCTTCAGATGTTTACATTGGTCCTGGAGTGGCATGAACATAATAATTTGGTCATGTTGCTGTAACAGCTGTTAAATGTCAGGAATACACTGCCGGACGAGTTGTTTATGTGCTCTCGCTTGATTCAACACCTGAATGTCTCAACACATCCCTCTAAATCTGAAAGTCTACCCACCCAAAAAATGACATCCACCTCGAATGTGTGCTTTCTTGTTGCGATATCAGCATCCAGTGATACATAATTCAAGAGGAAATCAGGATGTCTCTGCCTCTCTCTTTTAGACTGGTAAAAAGGATTCAGACGAAATCCCCATCCGGCTCCTCTGACAAGGTCACGGTGTCTTATGCAACCTTTTGTGAAAAGCACTCAGCACAACAAATGGACCCTAAACGGTTTGATACCTGCTGTTTGCACTCAAAAGGATGGCTTGCGAGAGCTGATTACGGAGACCTGCCCCATCACCTACCATCAAGAGTATTTGTTCTACACCACTGCTGACCGAATATGACTTGAACAGCTGGAGGAACCTCACACACAGAGGTCACCTAAAAATCTTTCAGCGATGATGCAATTTCATTTATCTGATGGTTTTGGGTGGGTAGGTGTGGATAGGTTCACTGTGAGAGGTACAGTGTGAGACAAATCAGTTACAGGACATCCTGATTTTGCTGACTGGCAAGATAATGCAATGTTTTTTCTTGCCCAAGAGAAAAAGTGTTTAACTTCTGTTTTTTACACACAGAATATCCATCCATTATCTGCTATACGAGCTTTGTACTTAACAGTGTCTCGGGGTCTGCTGGAGCTCATATAGGGCGAAGGCAAGGATTACATCCTGATCAGATCACCAGTCCATCACAGGACACACACACACACACTCACACTATTCACTGTCACACTGATAGGAACAGTATCTGGAGGGAACACAGATACAGGGAGACCATGCAAATTCGACACATAAAGGCTCTTAGCCTGACTGGAGGTCGAAACTGGAACAAGCTGCTATGAGGCGACATTGCTAACCACTCCTGCGGGTGTCACAAGTGCTTTTCCGTAGACATTACTACTGTAGCACTGAGGTACTGGATTGAGGCAAAAGAAGCAAAACATCTCAGAACCTGTGCTAATCGTCTACTTCCAGTCCAAATTTACTGAGAATTGATTACCACTCTCACTTCTGTATCTTATACGCTGGGATAAAATCCAGGTTGAAACAAGTCACTACTTTCCCCGTTCTTGCTGTCTCTCTGCAAAGCTCACAGTCACCTGACTCCGGCTTCGAGGAGCGAGCTGCTCTCAAATCCTCCAGCTATTCCTTAAAAATTACTTTGCAAAAGATAAGGGGGAAAGCCTAACTTGTGCCCTCCGCGTTGGGCTCAATATTTGAAATAATAATCAAAACGTGTTAAGAGAGGGAGCTAAAGAGAAGGGAAAAAGGCCCACTGCACGGCAGGCAGCACAACAGGGTAAAGCAGGTTTAGGAGATGGTCAGAGTGAAAGAATTAGCCTCCTGGAAATCTTTTTTGGAATATTTTCTCAACCTGCTCAAGTGAATTTCATCTCGCCATCACAGCTCACACTATTTCTCCCCACCTCCACAGGCATAATAGGAAAATAGCTAATATAAAAACTGAAATTGTATTCTTTCCTCTGTAAAGAGAGATGATTGCATATCAAGTTGGCTGGTTGAAGTACCTCCTGTGTATGACTCCTGTGTGGTGGGAGAGGGAGCATTTTTCTTCCAACCAATGGAAGAGTGAGTCAGGTTTATGACTACGGGGAGCAGAGGGTGGCCTTTATTTCCCTGAGAAGAGTCATTATTATTGCCCTGCAAATTTATGGCTTGCTTCTAGAGAGAACCTACCAGCAGAGTGCCTGTCATTTCTCTTACTATCTTATGCATTATTGATAAGTCTATGGTCCTCGCATCCATTGTGTGCTATTGTCATAACTCAACAGCAGAAAACAACATATACTGTATACTGTAGATGTGTCGAGCAAGTCTCCCTTTCGTCCTCAACTGTATTTTACGGCACAATTTTTATGAGGATTTTCAGCTGTTAAACGCAAGTTATGACCACACCGTGCCAAACATCAACAAGTTTGACCTCTCTTAAACAAATTGCTGTCACTTGTCTCATGATATTTTTTTGCATTTCATGACTGGGGATAAGCGGCAGCCTGGCGAACAGCGCTGTTGCCTCATAACAAGAATCCCAGAGCATTTTTCATTTACCCCTTTCCCACCAAAACCACTCCAGCATTTGCTTCCACGATGGTGCTGGTTCGGAGTCCGTTCTACTTGCGAACCAACTGAGAACCAGTTGCTGGTGACGTCATTGGGTGACTGTATATGTTAATTATGTTGTCAAAATGTGGATTTCTCCTCGGCCTCTGTGACCTCTGTCCTATTTTTTTAGATCATACAATTTTTCATTATCTTCTTTGTAACATGTGACCCCGCCTTTAGCTCCTGACTAGCTGATTCATATGATTTGTTTGAGGCAGCTCGTAGTTGGGGATTTTCTACCTGCCCTCTTGGAAAAAGAGCATTTCAACTAAAAAATTTCAAGTTCTGAGTGTCCTTGAATGCAGCATTACTCCTGGCCGAGCAAAGAAATGGCGCTACTATGAATGAGTTTTTCAGGGCCCAGACCCAGTGGAAACAGCAAGAACAGTTCCAAAATGACCGAAAAGTTATGTGTGTGTGTGTGTGTGTGTGTGTGTGTGTGTGTGTGTGTGTGTGTGTGTGCACGTCCTGGTGATCTGTCGAGGATGTATTCCTTCACCCTATAGTATGCGTGCTTAGATTGACACCAGCGACACCATAGGGTACAAGGCAGGTAAGATAATGGATGGATGGAATTCACTATTGCACAGCTGAGGCAGAGAAAAAAACGTAGAGTGCACAGACACACGCACAAACAGTCTTAAAGGATTGACTCCGCTGCCGGATGGTTATTTGCAAAAACAATTCTGATAATGACTGACTTATCAAATGAGAGTCCGCATCATGAACCAGTTTATACCAGCTCTGACAGAATGGACGTGGACCATAATGAGCATGCTAATTCACAGGAAGAAGCCCTGGATCAGAGGCAGGGGACATGAGTGGCTTTTCACTCTTGTGATGCAGATGAACCCGGCCGTGAAAAAAAAAAAACGAGAAAATAGTTCTGTTCATTGAAGCACATCTTTACATTATATAAACAGAAATGAGATATTGAGACCTGATGAAAACTGACTGTCACGCAGATAAAACTGCTGTGGGAAGAGAAAAGCTGCAGGAGCAGGCTGTGTGGAGCTCACATCACAATGGTCAGAACAACTGATTAACTGCAGCAGTCTGCTTCAATTAATATGCACTGATAAATGGTCGCTATTAGCAATACTCTCGACAGTTGCACGGGGAGATAATTAGATCATCATGTTGTTAAAGGATGATAGGGATGAGCCTTGCCGCGACAAAGGACGCCTCCTCTCGACCCTGTCCTTCACCTGGCCGTGAACGTCTCCGCCGTTCAAAGAGGAGGGATGAATAAAAGCATCCAGGTGCAGACATCTTTCATTTGCCTGTGAGAGACGTGCCAGGCTCTGCTACAGTATACGCAGACACGTGGATTTGCACACCCACTGCAGCTGGATGGAGGAGCAGCACTAAGCAAGTTCATCAGGGATGTTTTATTTGGCACCTCCCACATGTGCTACCTCTTTGTCTCTTTTCTCCAAAGCTCCTCTCACTCAAGGACCCTTCAGACCACCAGCAATCATCCTATTTAGACAGCTGAGAGGGATGCTTTTTGAAACATGCTATTGTGTAACACTGCCAGCACCAGCAATCATGCCCTACACTCTGCGATGATGAGGTTAATTTTTACCTTTTGTGTATATTTTGCTTATTTGCTTGTTTGTGCAAGCAGTTTAACTCAGCCACAGCAGAATTCCAAATTTGATTTCAGCTTTCAGCGTGTTTTGGGGTTTTTTTTGGGAAAATTGTGGGCGGCTCCCCTCTGCCTCGTTTTTAATTTAGGTTTAATGTGCTTTTGTTGACAAAGCTCGCTATAAAAATTAAATTTTTGCTGTAATTCCCACAGAGTCTAACCCACACACACACACACACACACACCGCTGTAGATATTTCACTTGCTTTCTTCTTGATTCGATTGGGAAATTTTTGTCCAGGCGACATGTTCAAAGCTGTGTGATGATGCATCCTGAGCCGCAACAGTGAGGGAAGATAAAGACTTAACAAATTTGTTTATTAGGTTCCCACTTTCTGAGGCTCAGCCAATCCATCACCACCGAACGACCTTATGAATACATTACAATACATTAAAGCTGATTGGCTGCACAGGAGTCACTCTGTGAGTTATGTTGTTTGTCATTCTGCCGCATTAGCTCTTAAGTCCTCGTCATTACAAAGACAGATGCCGCCGCGAGTGTTTGGTGAAAACCTGTGTCAGTTAATGAAATTTTCTACATGGGAGAAATAAGAAATAAAGGAAATGATTTGTCATTTTCTTACTTTCGGCTCCAGTGGAGCCTGCACGCACATTTGCAAAACCAACAAATACTTGATAAGAAAAAAAAAAAGTGCTTGTTAGCATTTTTAGGCCAGTCATTGATTTGTCTTGCCCGATGGGAACAGGGACGACTGGACTGATTTCAAAGGTGGAGCAAAACAGAAAACATCGTCAGCCGCTGAAAATCTCTTGAGGTTATGTGTAATTTATCTGTAATTTGAGCATAGACTGTTAGTTTATCAATCTGTACATATTCATACATAAACATCATGCTGTCCTGCATAATCAGAGGTGGTATATGTCTTTGGAGATTCTCGTGCATCCAGGTCATCAGTATGCGAGGAGTTGTAGAGTCCGGACTTGTAGATTCTTGAAGATGTTTCACCTCTCATCCGAGAGGCTTCTTCGGTTGGCTGATGTGGAAGCCCAGGATTTAACCTCTGTGAAGTCGTTAGCATAGTCATTGTGAGTCCCAGAGTGTCATTAAGAGCCATTCGGCCATATCGGCCATATAAACAAAGAAAAGGACAAGTAAAGAGAAGCTGAATGCAGTCCAGAAACAGAAAAGGAAAAGCCATCCATATCTACCGCTTTGTCAGGCCAGTCTCTTTTATAATACTGTCATCCAACTTCCTTTCTTGCTTCTGTCATATAATACCCATGACCATAACCATGTAATATGAACTCCACCAGCTATATCACATGAGAGCGGTTTCATTTTAGCCGTTTAATCTTGCCGATCCTATTTTTTCACAACAACTACAGAAACCCACAAACCAGAAAATGAGGTTTTCAATGACCTGATTTCCACCTGCCTTGCTATTGAAAACTTCTCTGAAACTGTTTCTTAACTACATTAAATTAAAAAAGGGAGTGATTTCATACATATTCTGTGCGGCGTACCAGTGCATCCACTCTCTGCTGTCGTTTCCTTCCCAGAGAGCCAATAGGGTCTACTTTGAAGACATTTTATTGGCTTGTCCATATGGTTTATAGGTTTCTAAATGGCACCACTTCTCTTTAGGAAAAGAATGGGAATTTAATCACACACCTTTGGCGGTGCAAGCGAGGCAGCTGTGGCAGTCAACAACCTCGTCATGTTAGCCGGAGACTCTGGACAGACTGTCCTTGAAACACAAAAGAACGACTGATGACATTGATTCAATTCAGTGTAGTTCTCATTCACGGCACAAAGGCCAGCGTGCTCAGAACCTTTTCAGCGCTGACAAGACGCAACAAAACAGCATATTGTGCTCTGGGTATCAAAATAAGTTAGTCATTAATGCCTCCCACATTCCCAGACAGAGCTGCCATCGACGCTGCTCGTTGCTTATCAACAATTTGGATTCAGGGTAATGATACACTTAATTATTCTGGGTCGAGGCCAGAAATGTGCAGATGATACAATTTGGAAACAGAATCCCAGGGTTACAAGGTTTCTGATGTGTAATTACACAGATGTTAGGAGTGAATCAGGTACTGTACATGGGCTTGCAGTTGATTTGTGCCATCATGTTTCATCCTGCTTTTCATTTTGGAGGCAAGGACAAGCTGATACGCCTCAGTTGCTCTTATAATTATTTCTGCTCCTCTCCCTTTTCCATGCCCAGTCTCCCTGTCATGCTCTCAGTCTGAGCCCGGGCCTGGGTGTCGATCCCCGAGGACACGACGCTGGAATGCCTATCTGAGGCGTCCGCGCGTGGGGATTGGGAACTATCTTCGATTCGATACAATTTTCCAAATCAAACTAAGGAATTAAATGAAATCTTACAATGTTATCGCTCGGGTCGAATTGGTCAGTCGAGTGTGCTGTCCTGATAGACTGATAACACAACCCACTTACTTTTTATCATCTGCACGCCGCAGATCGCATCGGGCTGCTCGTGTGCGCAGTGTGTTGATGCTACAGGGTAGTTTATGTCATCCATCCCTTTAGCTCCTCCATCAAAATTGTTCTTATAGCTGTGTAATTCAGTGTGGTATTCAAAGGATAGATTATAATCCACAGGACAATCCGTGTATTCTTCCTGTAATGTGCGCAGAGCAGCACCACCGTCCCCAGACGGGCAAGCTTCAGTGGTTGTCTGTGTTCGCCAGATAAAGAGGAACAATGGCTCTAATAGGCAGCAGAGAGTCTCCGCAACCAGTGTTTCAGCCGCGCACATTTGTTCTCACAAAGGCTAAATGTATTTTGAGTGGCAGATTAAGGATATGGTCAGGGGCCTTGCATTGTCAAATATGAAAAGTGGGGTAAATGTGTGTTTGGATGATAATTCGCACATTCTTCGGCTCGGCGGCGGACAAAAAGGCGCACTGTTCTCGGTTTTGGGAAATGTGTTTCACAGATTGTTAATTATGGGTGACATAATCTCATTAGGTCCTTTTGCTTTGCGACTCAATTTCTTTTACAAGCATTAGTCATGATTGAGTAGTTTAGGGGTTTAAGTTCCTCTTTTGTCTGAGTTCAAAAAATGGCCGTCATCACAAGCTTTTTGGGAGCTTTGTCCCATTTGTATTCCGCGTGGAGTCTCGATGGCCAGTGGGAGGACAGTTCATCTCGCTAAGCAACAGTGACACCAAACCCTCTTGGTCTGGTAAAGATGAAAACCTTTAAAAATGGATATTCATATGATATTCGCTGAAGGATTGTTGTGATTCTCTCTTCCGGTTTGATCTTGGCAGCCTCTTCACTGAAAAGCTCTGATGCATTCTCAGCACAAAACATCCACAATGGAGAGGGCTCTCAGATCTTGTAGTTATGATCCATATTCTTATATAACTGTATCAAATGTGGAAGCGAGTTTCAGCTTGTTATTTGGTGCCTGGCTGGTTTAGTTCGTTCTCAGTGCTGGAGTTGCAGCAGATTGCCAAACCAAAAAAAAAAGAGCTGTGAAAACCCACTGTACGCTACCTGCTCGGTGCCAGACAGAGATGCAGCAGTAACCAGCTGATGAACACAGTGGAGCATTTAGCAGCTAAAGAGCCAGATATTTCCCGCAGGAGTGTGTATAGACAAAAAAAGAAAAAAAGAAACAGCTCAGAGAGAGTGGATATTGGATTCACATTTACCAGATGGACAGAAACCTGACTCCAAATGAAGGACAGTGTTGCTTAGTGCTTCTTGGATGTGTAAATAAGCAGCTGCTTGTGAACTCCTCAGAGCATGAAAACCATTTTCATTGAGTTTTCAGAGTGATGGTTGGAGAATATTGAGCATCTGGTTCTGAATCTGAATCTGGAATGAGTGGGACTTGCTGGTCTGCAGGACACTGACTTTTTGATTTAGTGTGCATAGAAAATATTTCGTTCATTCAATAGCCTCGTCGTACTTTAATTTAAGCTTGTGGTTTTTTATCTTCATTATCACCTCAACTACAGCTGCTCAAAACGTGTGAATAAGTAAAAGAGCCTCATAAAATGATGTACAATTACCTCGCTACTATCTAACTGGGTACGGTGCTTGAGTAAATGTCTTTAGTTTCCTTCCACCACTGCAACACACAGATTACTGCATGTTTATCAGCGCACAAATGCCACTTAAAGCTGAACATTAATGAGTGTAATCAGCTCTCGGAGCGTTCTGTAGAGCAGATATCTTTTATCTGGTTCAGGCTGCCCTCCAGGGATCAGGACCAGCGATACAAAACCCAGGCATCCTCTGCTTGTTTTTTTTTCTTTTTCAGCATTTTCTGAAGATGGCAGCTCGTGTATTACAGAGCATCACAATCTCAGAAGTATCTGAGCAACATAGATGACTTTACGTAAATATCAAGGTGACCTTGATCGACGCTGAGGTTGTTCTTTGCAAAGATTATTGATTTTGAGAGTCGGCTTCTGTGTGCCTTGTTTTCACCAAATGATCTCAGTAAATCTTACGTATCATCAGGGACGACAGTCGCTTAAGACACACTGCGGGACGTGGCGTCTCCTCTCTGGGGGAAGGCGTGATTGAGTCCTTGAGAGCTCCTTGGGTAGACTGACATGACAATTGCTCCTCTGTCGGCGGGAACATGTCAGGATGCCCCGCGTTAGCCGCGCCGGCCATCGCTGTTTATTTTAGACCAGCGATGTGTCATTAATAGCTCCATCCACAGGGCTGATGAATAAACTCTTAAGTCTCTGGTGTTCGCATGACGTCGCCCTCCCTCCGAGTGTAAACATTGTGAAGACAGATTAGTTCTGCCGCTGTGGGCAAAGGAGATTAGCAGAGATTATTAACAAACATGTTGGATTAAATAGACAGTATCACTCCCTTCTTTACCGACATCCCAAGCGTGTGGTTAAAACAGAACTCAGGGTGCGGCTGCTCAAACCGGCAGCGTGGCTCAAACACCACGTCTCTGCACGGCAGCAGTCGTCACAGGGATTGGACTCGGAGCTGCCTGGATTCAATCTTCTCGGTCCCAATTAAAATCAGATTTGCTGACATCAGTCACAGTTCATCACAGTGATTATGCTCAAGCTGTTCAGCGAGAACATGATACAGAGTTTATGGGAACTGCCACTAATTGGAGGTCTTCACTCACTCACTTTGTGCTTCCTCATTAACCTCATTTCCTTTGGAACATATGATGCATTTGTTACATATATGCATAATATTGATGCCCAGATTAAGATCATATATACATCTCTAGTGTACACAGTTGAAACCAATGGGCGCTGACCCTCATATGGTCTTACAATAGATTGAGCAATTTTGGATCATTCTTCAGACAAAACAAGACATGTGAGGATGAGCTCTAGCTAATCCGGATGGTCACTTGTAACAATTATCAACCATTTCACAACAGAATATATTGTTGAATCAAGAAAATAGTCAGCTAAATTAGTCCGTAATGAAAATAATTATTAGTGAAAAGAATTTTCTCTGCCTCAATCAAGAGTGTTATGCTATACTTGCACATTAATGGATGAGCAAAGGCATGCTTCAATGTGTGAGTGTGTGTGTGTGTGTGTGTGTGTGTGAGTGTGTGTGTGTGTGCCGGGCTGATTCCTCGGCGACATCCATTTAAATGAAACAGAACGTGATAACTTGTTCGTCCTGTTAGACGCACACTCCATTTGAAACAGAACAGAACAAAGCAACATATTTCACGTTTCACATCATCAACTTCATTGATTTTTGCAGCAGGTGAGTTTGATGGCGGCAGCATTTTTCAACGGGAGAGACAACAAATGGCGAGAGTCGCCCAACGCTGCGAAAACACCTGTTTGGATCATCGCACAGATGAAACGGATTCATCGGTAACAGGTGAGAGAGTGAGGACTGGCTGTAAATGCTCAGCAGCAGGGATGCAGTGAGGTTCAACACTTTGTCAAGCGCATGGGTTCGTGATGTTGACTGTTAGTGCTGGAGTTCATTTACGCCTACAATGTGTTGACCCTTTGTGTGAAGTCAACCCAGTGTCACACATGTTGCCATATTGACTCAAACCAGGATCCAGGGGGGAAGAACTACCCACCCATAAACCACACTGTTTATCTGATAGTGAGATAATGTTATCTGAAGACATAAATAAATGTATCGATTCGCTCACTTAAACAATTTTCGTCCATCTGAAAGAAGGAAATCAATATGCACCTTGCAGGGACATGATAAGGGAGGATCATTTAAGCACACATCTGAAATAATGGCATTGTTCTGCCACCATCAATGGCTGCACCATGTATCTTGTAGCGCAGGTGCTCCAGGCCTGGCACTGAGGGACTGTAATCATGCGACGCATTAGAATAGAAAGTTTGACCCGTGGTGGGAGGATGTGAGCTGGCACAAGATCACAAATGCTCCCCGCTGCCACATATTTTCTCTGCGGTGTGTTAGATGAGTCAGAGTCCTTTATCTTGTGTTATTAGGTTCCTGACAATGCACATAATGGAGACGTCTCTGCTAAGAAAGTGTCAATTAAAAATAGCACCTCAAAAAAAAAACCTGAAATGTTTGGAGGGACGGCCCCGTGGCTGTGATAATGGTTTTCATGTCAGTGAGGCTAAGTAAAGTAAAACACTTCTCATCTCTTCACCTACACATGCAAATGCAATCTTATTAAATGAACACTGGGTTTCCCACACTGAAACTTCAATGCCACCATATTTTTGTGACTTCACACTGAATTTTTATGACCGCACTAAAGCGACGCTCGAGTCCCATGACGCCCAAGACACAGTAAACGTGCTGTAGCCTAGAATTTGAGGAACGGATGAGGAATTTTTCTATAAAAGTTGGAGTTAAACTCATCGGCAGTGTGAGAAGGAGGAGGAAGCATTTTAAAAGAGACAGCCTGAAGTCTCAGAGCAGACAATTAATTTCCTCATTTTTTAATCACTTTGCCCGTAGCGACCCATTCGTGCTATCTGCCAGCCCATGGGAGGGTCACATCCCAGACTTTGGGAGGCAGCGCTCCAAAGAACCAAACCACCAATGAAGATGCCTGGTGTTTGAATGCATTTTAATAGAAGAGATTTGTTGCACTGTGAATTCTCACACGACAGTGTCCAGTGCCATCTAGTGGTAAGACATTACTAGTCTGTGCTCTCTAGGCTCTCGTGGGTTACTTCATATCAGTCCCTCAGGAAAACTATCCTTCATTCAGCCACTACAGAAACAAACAAGAACCATATTAGTTCATAGAGCCATTACAAGAATTGTAGTGGAGCAAATAAGGCATTTGTGAACGATTTATGAACAAAAGCTACGCTTGTCAGATAATGTAATAATAATAATATACATAAAGTAAAAAGTTAAGACTTAAACTATCTATTTAGTAGTAGAAAACATTTATCATCAGTAATGTCCTATACACTGTATGCCCTGCTGTAACTCCTGCACAGTGTCATCTTTCTACATCCACTAAAATGTAATCATTGTCAGCAGGTTCCTCCGTCTGCTTCACGCGTCGTTTTCTCATCAGCACATTTTAAGCTGTACTTCACAGCTAACAAGTCCTCATCTCCACAGCACCACTCTTCTTCCTCTCCTCGTCCAGTTTCTTGTAGTTGAAGTAATGCATGATAAAGAAAAATATACCAGGCACCAGCATTAACACTCCGCAAGAATAGTAGAGGTACTTGTAGTCTCCAAAAGTATCAACCAGAGCTCCTGGAAGAGAAGGCACACGTTTTATTGGTCACCAGTTTATAAATTCACATACTTTAAGACCTGTACCTAAAGAAATCTTGACGGTATAAACAAACCTGAAATCGGAGGTCCGAGAAGCACAGGGGCGCATTCGATGATGGTGACCATTCCCACTGCACTGGAGAAGCGAGGAGCTCCGACGAGGTCCATCAGAACTTCAAAGAGTAGAGCAGAGACCATCCCGAAGGCCAGGCCAAAGAACACGGCATACACAACCAGACCAGAATATCCAGAGGCCAAAGGCATGAAAAGGTTGCACACACCAAAGTACGAAACTGCAAAGCTGAAAAAGTATTGGATCCGCGGCCTGACCCACTTGCTGTTGCCTATAAAGCCGGTCACCGGCCTGATAAACATGTCAACCAGAGCAAAAATGGAGAGCAAGAAAGCGGCGGAGTACTCATCGACGCCTAGATCTTTGGCGTACGGAGCCAGGAACACCACCGGCGCAAAGAAACCAAAGAACATGACCACATTACCGACCAGGTAGATGAGGAAGCCGCGGTGTTTGAAAAGCGAGACATCTATGAACCTCTGCAGACAGCCCTTACTGGCGCTCTCCGCTGGCTTCTCTTCGTTCAGGAGGCTTTCTGACTGAACGCCGGCTTCCGCAGCTCCGGCTTCCTCAGCGGACGCTGCGTTACACTCTGCTTTTTGTGTCTTTGGTTTTGGCTTCACGCTCTTGCTAACCGGTCTCATCAAAGAACCAGCCACGCAGCAGTTCAACACAATGGATCCCAGGATGAGGAAACTCCCTCTCCACCCAAAAGAATCAAACAAGAACTGATTGAGGGGCGCCAGAGTGGACAGAATGACTGGACTTCCCGTCATGGCGAGCCCGTTAGCCATTGGCCTTTTGACGTGGAAGTAGGTGCCTATGATGGTCAGGGCCGGCTGCAGATTGAAGGCAAGGCCTAAACCTGTGGGAACAGGAATGTTTTTCATTAAAACAAACTGAAAATTCACAGATTAAACTTTTAGTCAATCGGAGACACTAAATTGTATCCTAGTGTGTGTGTGTGTGTGTGTGTATGTATGTGTGATGGATTGGCAACCTGACACCTTTGGGTACAAAGCAGGTGATGGATGAATGGAGATTAATCTGAATCTACTGATAATTGAACGCGAGCGTGAGGATGTCAAATTTAAAGTCACCATCAGAGACAGAATGATTTGTTAACATCACGTGTCAAACATTCATCTCGGAGCATTTCTGATTCGGTTTTAATTAGATTTAAGATCATAAAATTATACCGCAAAGTCACCACCTCGGCCTGGGTGTGGAGTATATATAGCTACTGTAGTGGAAAAACATCACATTGCGTTAGAAATATGAAATACTCCCAAGCAAAACACGCTATCTGTCCCCTGAGTGTATTCAAGCTGTTTCTGTTATTATTAGAGCTCGATTATTTTCAAAGACAATTGTTAGAAAATGTGTTAGTAAATATTTTGATAATCCATTATGACCCTGTGAGAAATGGGCGTAGGTGTAGGCGTAAACTGGGTGTTTCCACCCGTGTGTGTGTGTGTGTGTGTGTACGCGCCTGTGAACAACTGCAGGAAGGATTCCCACCGGGAGATTTCCTCTTGTGCTTTGTTATTGTGATGGTAAACTGAATATGCTTTGGTAACTGAATGTGGGATGGTGATTTGCAAATGCTCCCATACGTTTAATGTAATTGTAATGTAATTGTACTAATTATTGTAATGAGATTGAGTAACTGTGTTTTCGCTGCAATTTGAAATCCTAAGAGATGATTTTTCAATAAATTATCTGTAAGCTTATCTTGGTTCTCATACTGTCTTTACCGGTCAAAAGTGTAAAGTCTCAGAGGTTAACTCTGTCATGTGCTCCATTATATTAACATTAAACTAGATAGTTAATGGTGATTTGAGTAAATATTAATGGACCGTTAGCTCAGACAGAGCCACAAACAACACCAGTGTCCACCACTGTGACATTCGATCACCATCCTTTTGCATGTGTCTTATAATCCTCCTGTAATAGACCAATTGCAGCTAGGAGACAGAAGCAAGCATAACAAACACCAGCATCAAACATCCAAATATCCGTCAGCTCACCCATGTCCCCAATGCCTTACACATAGTGTAGGACAAAACCTGAACTTCAGTGAAGTCCAGCTCATCCAATATGATGATTATTATTATATTATTTAATTATTACAATGTTATTTGTATTCTTTTTTTCATTAATTGTATTGTTATCATTGTGATTATTTTGTTTACTATGTTTCACACTATTTTGCTTTTTGTTTATTGCTACTAATTATTATTAACTGTGAAGACTGTGTGGATTATGTGGATTGTTGTGTATTGTGAATGTGATTCCTTTGTTCGACTTTGGCTGCTGGATGGAATAACACGGATAAATAAGGAACTCAACTTATTTCATATTATCTTCAAGTTATTAATGCAAAAACAAGAATCTAATTTACCTCCAATTACTCCAATGCAAAGATACAGATGCACAATAGTAGTGGCAAAGGAGGCCAGCACCATGCCCGTGCTAACCAAGACCCCGCCCACCATCACCACGGGTCTGCTGCCGTAGCGGTTGACAAGCATACTGCTTACCGGGCCTGTGCAGAGGAGAAGAAATATCGAACTGTTGGAGTCTACTTTTTCATCAAAGTTGAGCACTGAGGATAATTGGACCACTGACCTGCTGCATACATCGTGGCGAGCATGACTGAGGACACCCAGGCAAGCTGGCTGTAGGTGACTGAAAAATACACCTGAATCTCCTTAAAGTAGATGGTGAGGGACTTGGGAAAGGCATAGGAGAATCCTATGGAGATGAAAGCGGCCAGGACGATGGCCCAGCCCCAGCCTCCATCTGGCGGGGTGTAGTCTAGATTCTTTGTCGCAGCGGGGGGCATGTTTCTTTTCACCAGCTGGCGAGTGGGAACAGGTAAAAGAAGTGAACAGAGTATAAACACTGCAAAATCTTAAAAGCGCTGCACACTTTCCAAACAAAGGGCACTGAACGCACAATGCACACCCCGATATATTTATTCCACATGTCACAAGAGCTCACCTCCGCACACAGCCCAGGGAAATGGTCTTGCCCAGACTGTGAACCCTGTTGTTGTACAAGGCTGTGGCTGTCTCCCCTTAGAGAGGCCTTTGCTTTAAGGCCTTTGATCTCATCACGTGCGCTTGCATGTAAAAACAGCCATAACACTGCTACAGAATGTGATCTCGGGACAGAGGTCTATTAATACGAAAGCTTAAGTCAACAGCAGGCGAGTATAAGTGCTGATGTTAAAGTCAAACTATAACTTTTTGTTTAATCTGTTTTAAAGGTTCTGTGTGGTCCTGCTGGGGCACTTTGTACTCTCTGTTAGTGTGACTGTGTAGTGCTGGAGGTGGACCAAATATCTTGTAATAGGACATGATATACACGCTGTCATACAGCGAATTACACAGAAATTCAGCTTTTCAATGCTGTGCCAGAAAATAACCAGAAATAAATGTTTGTTTTCAGTGTGTCATTCAAGGAATTTCATCAGAAAATTGTGGTAATGACTGTTAGCATGAAGTATTCCCCTTCATTAGTTTACTGGGGACACGTCAAAACATTTGCTGTTAGAGGTTTAGTGAGGAGCAATCAGACTCTTTATGTGCTGACAATCTCACCTTTCATAATTTCAAGACAAGAATTATCAAGCAGAACACATCCCTTGAGTCTAAGCAACAGATGAGCCGTCAAGGACTCTCGGGACCTCTGGTGGTGGAGTCCTAACAACAATAAACTGTCTTTTATCTTCATTTAAAATGACAAGGCACTCAGGTTTAATTAGCCATAACAGTGGGCCCATTTGGCTGAGAGTGAGAACAGAAAACCCCACAATTGGGTTCCAGCTGTTCCAGCAATAGTGCTCAAAAGCACTCCATGAGAAACGACTAAAAGAGTCATTCATCTCCGCTAAGTGATGAGATGTTCAAATATGAATGGAAAATATGCAGCTTTATCCCTTGACTTTACTGCAGTCCTGTAGGTTACCCCCTGGACCCCTTTTGAGTATTATTGCCGTTTTGTTATTACAGCCTCCACATTCTCCTTCTCTACACAAATACTCTAAGCTCCTTTCAAATCTCCTCTTATTTTTTCTATTTCTGAAAGCTTCTCAGGAATGTTTGATAATCATACGTGATATGTACGTTGTTTTCCTACCTATTTGACCATATTGGCTTCACTTTGTTTTGGGGTCTGCTTTATGTCTTATTTCTTCTTTTTAAATCTTTCTAATGTAACTGAAACTGCTGTAATTGTGCTTTTTTGAGTCATATATGTTACATGACACAAGACACTATCAGTCATAATAAAACAGTACACATTCTCACAATAATCACCTTGATTTTGAGGAAAACGTAAACACCAGACGTGTTTACTCTTTGTGAAAGTGATTCACTAAAGTGGTACAAAAGTTAATCAATTTATGGCAAACTTATTTTCAAATCCTAGATTCTGTCCTTTACCTCCAATTTCCTACTTCAAGTGTGTTAAGAACCTGAATTTAACCTCACAAAGGCATCAATTAGGTTAAAACCAATCTGTCTATCTGGCAGGTATCGGGTCTGCAAATACATTTATATCATAATTTAACTTCCTAGGGCTGTTTAGGGTTTAATTTCATGGGGCTCTGTTCAAAATAACCTACATACGATAAGACTTAATTGAAAATTTTAAATTAACTTCGCCTTCAACAACACACGCACACACACACGAAATACAAAGTCACTGATGTCACAGCATTGTCTGAAAACCACAATATAAACAACATCTATTAAAAGATGTCCCCTGAGCGAAATGCTATTTGGAACCGCTTTCTTTCCAGTATCATTTTGGTTCTGGAAAACTAGCGGCAGAGTGAGACCTCACACTGCTGGCAGAGAGAGAGGAGATCACGCAGGTCCTCGCGCAGCCCGCCATTCGACGTCACTGTGGCTGTCCAGGACAGGTGTTGTAATCGTGGAGGCATATCCGACACAGTTTGAATGAATTAAACGCTCGGTTAGTATAACCGCACAGACGACCACCGTTGCTGAGTTCTGAGGGGGTCGTCTGTTTTTGTAGACACGGTCGGCGCGGCGGGGCGGCTGTTAGTTGACGTTACTTAACGGCTTGTGTAACGGTGGGTTTGGAACGCTGGGTTGCCTGGGAGACGTTACGTAGCCGTCCCAAGCAGCGCTGTAGTAAATCGGGTATTCATTGGCCCGTGGTGCGTTCACTGTCTTTTCCCAAATGTTTCCCCGAGCGAGGGTATGTTTGGCCAGATTCCACCGCTACGTGAACTCCAGGGCGGTGACGGGAGCCACGCCTGCCCCCTGCAGTCATGTGCCTCGGGACTTCAGCTCCAGAGCCGCAGAAGTTAAGGTAATGTAATATAAGGAGCAAAACGCGTCAAACTTGTTAGTGTTGAAAGTTATCACGTTTGTCATGTCCCCCTTCCGACACTGTAAACGTTTCTATTAATAAAGACGCGTTCACAGTTGCCCGATGAATGGAAAGACATGTGTCCTGCCAAACATGTATCCAGTCACTCCAAAGGAGTGTAAGTTAAGGAATAAGAATTGACAACTAAAACAACTAAGACGCGCCGTGCTGCTACCGATGCTACATGCTAACGTCGGCGATCAGGGAGAAAGTTTGTTCTAGACTCCGTGTCAAGCAGGTGGAGCGATCGCCTCCGGCCAAAACTAACGCATACCCCACCAACAAAAAAAGACGTCTCCAGCGATGGCTTCTTCTTCTCACTCACACAAACACGCACCCTGAAATGAATCAAAAACTGAAGCGTGTTACCTGAAAATCTGTGGTCCAGAGGAGTTTCTTGGAGGTCCTGTGTGTGTGTGTGTGCGCGCGTCTAAATGTGCCTATGTGTGTGAGGAGTAGCCGGTCCTGTCCGGTGCTACTAAAACTCAACTTGTGCTCAGCAGTTAAAAGTTGAGAGTGAGCAGTGCCCTCAATCCCACCGGCACAGCAGGGGCCATCAGACCTCCCTGGAAATGTCAGCACACGCTCTCGAATATATACTGCAGGAATGCATCATTGGATGCAGAGTGAGAAATGGAAAATCGTGGCCCAGTCAGAGCCCCAGAATGAATGTGTTCACGTTTTTGTGAAAGAATCACAGTCTTCACTGGTGAAAAGGGGATCTGTCATAATTTTGCAGTGCAGGGATTAGGAATACTCACTGCATAGATAGATAGATGCTGTCATTGATCGCATGGGGAAATCCAGGTTCCTTGTTACAATACCATAAACTGGAGGAGGAAAAAAATTACAGCGTTATCTCTGACATTTTGAGCTATATCAAAATGTATGATGAGTAGAAAACATTACCTATATTTAAATGATAAATACTGCTTTATATGGTAAATACTGATCGCGTTCATGCTTGCCAATTGCTATGAAAACATGCCCACTTAAACACATACACAGCGTTTTATCTTATCTAATGTTTTGTTCCGCTATAGATAACCGAGCCGTGACTCTTTGATGTGTCCTGCCAAGTTAAACCAGGCTCAGACGCATTTCTGCATCTTTTAAGCACAATTGTACACAATGGCATTACTGGAATGTTTGCACGCAATACGGTTAATAGTATTATGGTCTCAGAGTAAGGTGACCATAAAGCCGTTGAAATGCCATTTCACTATGAGACTTTTAAAGAGGTCTTTCAGTGTCTGCTGGCACTTGTCTCCCACACACATAGCGCAAAGGCGGAGAATAGTCCCCGGACAAGTCTCCAGTCCATCACGGAGTGATTCACTCTCATACTCGCACCCAGTGACAGCTTAAATTCTCCATTTGGCCTAAACGTGCATGTTTTTGGACCATGGGAGAAAACCGTAGTAACCAGGGTAACTCCACCTACGCTCACTGTCTCCCGCTGAAAATCTCCCTCTTTTGCTGTCACTCCTTGAATGAGTGCACCAAAAAAAAACCCATCCCTGTCACTGCTGCCCATCTCATCATCTACCTCCGGCTCTGTTTCAGGTGTTGTATGACGGACTCTGTCCCATATGCGTGACGGAGATCCAGTTCCTCCAGTTTCTGCAGAGAAAGCGCTCAGAGAAAGTAAACTTCGTCGACATCTCGGTGCCGGGCTACGATGCGGCGCACCACCAGGACGTCACCTACGAGATGGCTATGGAGGAAATGCACGTGATTGACGAGGCGGAGAAGGTAAGCTTCACTCATCCTCTGCTGTCTTCCCCCCTCCTCCTCCTCCTCCTCCTCCTCCTCCTCCTCCTCGTCCTGCAGCATTGAATTAGACGCTGGACCAGGCCGGGTAACCTACTTTGCGTTGGCAGGTTCACCGCGGAGTCCCAGCGTTCGCTGTCATGTACGGCGCCGTCGGCCTCGGTTGGCTGGCTCGCTTCATGATGTGGCCACCCGTGAGACCATTCATGGACAAATCCTACGCCATCTTTGCCAGGAACCGCTTAAAGTGGACCGGACGCGGGGAGACGTGCACCACCGAGCGCTGTCAGAAGAAGAGGCCGTGACTGTGGTCCACAGACAATAAAAACTATGTTAATCTATGCTGATTGGGTGTGACGAAGGGCCGGGTAAAAACCTGGTTAAACAGGTTTTCTCCCCAGGGAATTATTATGAGTACTTATTCAAAGCTGCTTCTTTTAATTGGCAAGCCTGCGGCTGTGGACTTCAATGTTGTGACAGTGATATTTATATTGCAAAAAAAAGAAAAAAAATGTAAAAGACGAAAGCCCTAGCTGTAATGACTGGTGTCACATTAGCATCTGAAGATATATGACCAAAAGCATGGGCTATTAAAAAAGATAAAATAAGAAAAAAAAGAATCTCTCACTCCAGTGATAATGACAGATGAGCAGGCAGAAGCAGAAGGAAAAAAAGTGAAATATTCAACCTGAAGAAAGATGACGATGCACGGGAAAGGTCTCACGGCGAAGGACAGAGAATAATGTTGAGCTGTATATAACTCTGCCAAACTTTGACAAATATATAGAGCAGAGAAAGTCGCTGGAGCAGAATGTCAATGTCCCGTCTCGGATACTTTCAGAAGTAGTCAGGGAGACGGACTTATCAGGGACGTGCCACTAGGTGTCACTGTAAGGCTGAAATGATGAGTGTGGCAGGCGTGAGGGACTGATGAGATCAGAACAGATCCGTGTATTCTTCAACTACTGTACCTTTGTGTAGACCTACTGATTCCCTCTCTCAGAAAATATTCAATACTCAGGATGTGTGACAATAAAGGAAGCTGAAAAATCAAAAAGCTGATATGTGATGTTTTTACTCAGGGAAATGTTCCCTGTGCGAATTCCCATGTGCAGGCTGGTCATGTAGACACTCCTGTGACATGTAACAAGAGATTTTAGTCTCAGTCTCTGGTTCTTGCTAGTTTGTTTCATCAACACGACATTTCTGAGTGGAACAACATGTGCCCGGCAAGTGTTGTTCAGCAGCAGCCGTGGCGAGAGCGCCGATGTTTCCAAAACACCCTGAGCAGCACAAGACAGGCGCACCTCAGTGATCTGATTCACACACTCGCCGCATTTTTCCTCCCTTCTCCCACCGCAGTGGCTCTAATGGGTTTTAATGCCCTTTAGATGGGGCCTTAGATTGCAGCCACCCAAACAGCAGGTCATTATTTATGAGCTAGACATGAATAAAACCAGTTATCCACATCTATGTAAACATTAGGATGAGAGTTAATCGGGAAGTTGCATGTTTACATGCAAGAATATCGTTTATCTTCTATGAAAACACTCAAACATCAACAAGTTATTTTTTGTGAATTATCAATCAATTATACTATAACTGACAACATTGTAAAATTATTATACATCCACAAGAAATATGGTAAACGACAATGGTACTGTATGTTTTTAAGGCAGTTTATGCTTTGTAGTTTTCAAGTCAGGATTTTGCCATAAATTCAGAGACTGAATTCAGTGTCCCAGATTTAAGGCAGATATTTTACCTGGGTGTCAAAAACGCTTACACTTAAATCTGTGGATTGTAATCCCAAAGCCTTAACCACTTCAAAGCTGCTACTACGACTACTACTACACTCCTTTTCCTACTGTAGCAAAACAACAACAACAACAACAGGCTGGTCATTGTTTTCTATCACATGCCGTGTCCTGTGGAGACTTTCTTAGAATTGAATTACATAAGAAACAACCAGCATGAGCTCCCCCAGACCCTCAATTTATCTCCCCCCTCCCTAATTTTAGACGTGTGCTTCCAGTGCTGCCGTCAGCAGTGACAGCACATGACATTAAGCCGCCACGGCCTCACAAAGCATTGGCCCTGCCGGCCCACCCCCCCCAGCCCCCGGCTCAGCCAATGAGATTAAAGCCACGCACCAGCGAGAGGGGCTGCAATAAGTGTCAAAACACAGTGGAAATAAGCGTTTCTGACAGTCTGCCCCAAGTGCCGTCTGGATTTCAAAGGACAGGAAATTGGCCGAAGAGGAGTTGTGAAGACGGAAGAACTAGGTGTTGTGCTTCAGGTAAATCTCCACTGAATGCTTTCCTCAGATGTTTTCTGTCAAGGTTAAAGTGGCTATAAGCTACTTTGGCTCATGACCTACACCCACTTGTGTGGAAAAAAACCATAGTAGATGTTTGACCACTGCCTACCCAAGCAGTTTGCCATTCTCCTTGTTAAAGGCGCCGTGGAAAAAAGTCTTCGAGAATGTGTTTTCCTTCGCAATAACAACACCCAACCCTGCAAAATGTCCTGAGAGGGGCATGGGAGCAACTGAGGGCACAGCTCCCTCTGACCTCAGTTTTCCATGTCACATTACATGCATACAGAATGCAGAGTTATTTAGGGCCTGTCTATACTGATGTGCTCGCTGTTGGGTTTCACGTTACGTTCAGGAGGGGTCACAGCACTAGGAAACATCTGTAGGACAAGTTGTTTGTACTCAGCCAGCTCAGCCTGGCCCGCTATTTGTTTTAAAGGGGAGACAATGTGCGTCTGTTCCTAAGCGACGTGCAGCGACATATTGACCTTCCAGACTTATCTGATGGGTGGACGGTTTAGTTTTCCTCTGAAGTCCCCCCCCCCATATTGTTTTGTGAGGTAATTCTTTTGTTTTCAGGACCGTTTGTAATACCGTGTTTAGCCATATGAGCAGCATGAACCGCAGGGGTGGCGATGTGAGAATATTCAGGTTTTCCAGACAATGTATTCCAGTGACTTTGATCGTTCCCCGTTTTCACAACCAGCAGGTTGCAGATGAATTGATGCGCTGACATGTTTACTTAATTAGACCTGTGATAATCGACCAATAAAATAATCTACAACTTTATTGATAATCAATTGTTTTGAAAAAAAAAAGTTTTGAAAAATGTCTCAGATCTTGGCCTCTTAAATGCTAGTTTCTTCAGTTTCCCAAATTCCAATTAAATTACATGAGCCTGAATTGGAATTTATATTGCAGACAGGAAGTAGAATTCCAATTGTAATTGAAGGAAGTAGAATTGAAATTCAATGATTTTCCATTTGATTTCAGTGCAGTATATTCCATACATGACTGTTTTGCATAATACATATTATAAACCAAATAACTGATCGATGATAAGACAAAATAATCATCAAATGAATGGACAGTTAGTTGTTGCCTAAAGATCTTCCTCTATTTATCTTTTGAACACTTCCTGTCAATGTGTAGATGGAACTGTGTCAATAAAAATGACCTCACAGACCTGCAGACATGCAGTTTTATCTGTGTTTTTATCAGTTTGTTTTGTGTATTCTTATAGCTTCTTGTTGGAACATGCTGCTGCAGCCCGAGTCTGTGAAAGCTCAAGAGTGACGTTTGGGTTTCGCCTCGCTGCTCGCCACACCGTCAGGCATGGGTCGTTACCTCAACACCAACCTCTGCTTGAGCTCTGTGAACAAGACCTTGAGGTCGTACAGCAAAATTAGGTACCTAATGAGCCTTCTCAGAAAGCACCCCCACCTGGCTGAGGCACCACCCTGCCTGGACCTTCACAGAAACTCACTGCCAGTCCCTCCTCATCTCCTCAGACTGAAGAGAAAGCTTCCTCTTAAGCATTTAAACCAGGGCGAAACATGCTCCAAGGAGGTGAAATATCTGCAGTTTGTGCGTTTTTACTCCTCCTCTAATCGGAGCGCATCCAAAGCTGAAGCCCCGATCGGGATCATCGAGGAGGCTCAGAACCGTTTTAGCTGGAGCTCACTAGGGAGACATGTCGGGCAGTCGTTCAATCAACTCTCCAGACACATTAACGTCTATTTCAAGAGAAAGGATGTGGTGTGTCTGGCAGAAAATGCCTGCGTTGTTGTGACAACTCCAGAGTACCTCGGCAGGTCTCAGAGGCGAGGTCAGAGTCAGCGGGCAGCCAGAGAGAGGAAAGCGTCCGAGGGCAAAGACGCAACTCAGACCTTGAGATGCAAAGACACGCAGGAGGATGTTGAAACAGCTTCTCAAACACAGGGAAGTTCAGGGCTGCAGCTATTTCACATCAGCTCTCTGGCAACAACATTCGGCGAGAGCTACACTTACGTTGCTAATCACATTAACTCCGTCTTT
Organism: Karalla daura; assembly: GCA_029224185.1. Lineage (NCBI taxonomy): Eukaryota > Metazoa > Chordata > Actinopteri > Chaetodontiformes > Leiognathidae > Karalla > Karalla daura. The sequence continues at coordinate 13,881,098 of CM055193.1, read as the reverse complement.
TTTCGCGGCTCTGCAAAAGCTGAAAAGCAAGAGGAGAATTTGGAAACCACGATTTCTCCCAGAGGGATAAACAGGAGGAAGATGAGGAGAAAAATACAAAACTCTTGCGTCATTAACCCTCAAAAAGCTGAAGACTCTCGAGCAAAACTGGGCACAGATCAGGGACAAATGGAGCCTAACAATGCCTCCAGTAGCTGGGAGGAGGGATACCTGCACTTTGCCAGACACATTAATAGATACTTTGGTGCCAAGGTCACTGATGAGAAAGAGCAACCTCTTTCAGAAAAGAGAAGCATTTACCACAAACAATTTCCAACACAAACTACCTCAAACACTCAAGCTGCCAACTCTCAACTCAAGCCAGAAAAACCAATCACACCTCAGGCCGCAGGTCTTTTCCACAGCAGCCAGAACAGCACTAACTTTGGGGAAAACTATTTCCAGACGGCCGGACACATCAATCAATACTTCAAGGGTCAAAGTGAATTTGAAGAAGACCTAGAGGGAAATCTTTCAGCAGAGGTGGGCGCTGTTTCTGTTACCTCAGAGAGGCTGAAGACTGTGTCTTTCATGGACTGCCTTCGCCATCCTACAAGTGCAATTCCTGACCTGCTGGGCGCTTATCTGAAGATGGGCATTCACAGCCAGGTCGGCACAGCCAAACCGGCCAGGGCGTCACCACAGCCAATGCTGCATAAGACGGTGAGTCGGTGGTATGTGAACTTTGAACTTTTATCCACAGTGGTACAAAACTAGGATCTAAAAAAAAAAAAAAGGTTTGTAATTTAAATCATCTTTCAAGTCCCCTCCCAGGTATTGATGTGTGATTGTCTGATCCCAGGCTGGAATCAATGCCACTGATATGATAGTGTTACTTTGTATGAAAGTTCAGCATGTTCAGAAATGGAAATATAAAATACTGTAGGTTAAAACATTCCAAGCCATGAAGAAGAAGAATTTTCAGTCTTTCATTTCCACGTTTTAACTATTCTATTTGCACATTTTCAAGTATTTGGTGCACACGTTTTAGCAGTTTGTGACAATTGACTGACTTCCTCCTCTTGTTCATTAACAAGAGTACATACAGGAGCACAGACCACACTTGGATATGGATGGAGAATCTTTAATCACAGTTTATTTTAGTCTGGGAATGTCCTACAAAGACATACTTGTAATTCTCATGGTATCATGGTAAGAGACAACTGACGAGGACATGGAGAGCTTAAGGGTTGCACAGTGTGTGATATGCTGACAAGACATGCACACGTAGCACTTATAATGCAAATTAGTATGTTAAGATGTGCACATGTTTTTGCTACCGGACACGTAGAAATTTTCGTAGAGCAACGGAAACTATCAGCATCTATCTGCACATCACGACTACCAGAAAACAAGATCCTTCTATTGATGCAGATGATTAACACATTATTCTGTGTATATATATATTTCCAATAAGTCATTTTCACATCTTGTGCTGTGCCCTCAGTTCATCTTGAGTCGCAGGCAGGCAGAGGAGACGGCTCGACGGCTGATAGTCGGTCTGCGACAGACGGCGTCTCCGGACGCTCTGACCGCCTGCGTGGAGGCCCTCAACGAACACCTCATCCGTTACCCATCATGCAAAGCTTTAACCTGGCAGGTCTGTAGGTGGACCAAATCGACACATTTTGTGAATGTTTTACAATGTGAGCTCAGGGGAATTCAAAACTGGCGTCTCTGTCTCTCAGGAAAAGACTGCAGCTGCGTTGCTGAGAAAGCGGAGGATGTACAGGGACCACGAGGTGCTCCAGAATATGATAAGGGAAAGCTTGTCTCTGATTGGCTACATGGATCCAGTCAAAGGTCACGGCATCCGGGTGCTCTCAATTGATGGCGGTGGCACAAGGTAAATATTTATTTATTACCAGGCAAAACAGTAGGAAGAAGTTGATTACAGTGTCGGCTTGGAAAGTGCCAGAAAGCACTTGTAAGGACACGGAGGAAGGAAGGGAACAGCATCAAACATCTGACACATTAAACAGTCAGAAATATATAAATTATGTCTTGACAAAGTGGTGTCAAATCATGAAAAACATTTATGTTGTCAGTAAAAATTGCCTCCAGAGTGCCTCAAAAAGCAAAGAGGGCTAAAAGCATCAATTTTCAGTGTTTTTTTGTAATAAATTCAAGTCATTTTATGCAAATAAAAAGGACAGTTGACCAATGTACTGCAAGAATTATCTGTAAGCAAAGTGATGACGGGATGAATGTTGGCTCTTCTTCTCTTTGTGGGGGGTACATACACAATCTAGCTATCTGACAATAACTGACTATATCATATAAGAGAAATCAAGGAAACAACGTTTGTTGTTATCATCTTATCTTGTTGTAATCATGACCAAAGCGCAGTGGGAAAAAAAACGCTCAGAACTCATCATGATGTGTTCGTTTGTGCTCCTTTCACCAACATGTTGTCTCCACCTGTCCCAGAGGGGTGGTGCCGTTGCAGGTGCTAAAGCTCCTGGAGGCTGAGACAGGCAAGAAGATCCACCAGCTGTTTGACTACATCTGTGGAGTGAGCACAGGTGACGGGAAACGCTGCGCAGTTGCCAAAAATAACAACATAATGTATTCTCAGCAGCTTATCCACGCTCCTCAGTCTGAATCTATAATGCCGTGTCTCACTTGTGTGTTTCTGCGTGCGATGATCAAAGGTGCCGTTCTAGCCTTCATGCTGGGCCTGGCCCACTTTTCTCTGGAGGAGTGCGCTGACATGTATCGGCGCTTTGGCTCTGAAGTGTTTCGACAGAACCGGCTGGTAGGCACCATGAAGATGGGCTGGAGCCACTCGTACTACAACACGGAGACCTGGGAGGCAATACTACAGTATGCACAGCGAACATTCTCAATATGCTAATAAGGCCGCAACGCTATCTGCTCTGACAGAGGTGTTTGTTTTTATCCAATTAAGGGAGAAGCTCGGGCATAAAGTGCTTATTAAAACAGCCAGAGATGAGTTAAGTCCCAAGGTAAGCTTCCTCTGACATTATCAATATCATCACCCTTTTTAAACCATTAAAAATTAGTTTGTTTACACTTCACACATTGAGGGTGTTTTTGTGCTCAGGTGTCAGCAGTCAGCGCCGTGGTGAACTGGGGCACCAGTCCGAAGGCCTTCGTCTTCCGAAACTACAACCACAAGCCGGGCTCGCTGAGCCGCTACGCGGGCGCCTCAGGCTGTCAGATGTGGCAGGCAGTGAGAGCGTCGTCGGCTGCGCCAGGATACTTCCAGGAGTTCACATTACAGAGTGACATTCATCAGGTCAGAAGACGGACTCTGCTTGGGTGGTTTCCGGGGGCAGTGGGGTAGATGGAGACTAATTAGTTAGTTAAATCCGATCTCTAGCAATCACACAGTCATAGTAGAGCGAAGGCAGAGAGTACACCCCGGACTGGTCGCCAGTCCATCACAGGTCACACACAACACCCAGGAGCTATTTCGAGTGTCCAGTCAACCTAAACGGGCACACACACACATACACGCACACACACACACGTGGAAAACATGCAAATTCCTCTCAGAAACGACCGGGGACATAAATGCGTGACTGCTTGCAACCATGGAACAACACGTTTTTACTATACTAATATTAGCTCAATTAATTCATTGGCCAAAGGTCAAAAGGAAGAAAATACACCCTGTAAAAGCTCCCAACACTCCATTCACTCTGAACATAGGAGTGGTTTAGTGTTTTCAGTTGGCCTAAACATGCACGTGTTTGGACTGTGGGAGGAGTGGAAGCAGGGAGAATGTGCAAACACCACACAGGCCCAGGTTTTACTCGCTGTGAGGCTTCCTAATGAGGCCACCCTAATTATTATTTCCTTTTCCTCTGGAAATAATGAGCCCCCTCAACCAGTTAATCCAAGTGCTGGTTAATTATGCCAAGACTGTTGTCGTCTGTCACTTTATATGTGCTATATTGGTTTTTGTGTGTTCTGTCAAGGGACTGCAGAGGTGCATTAGCTCTGGTACAGTACCATGCATTAAATGGCAACATTTATGCTGAATATCGTACATACACTGCAAAAAAAGGTTTCTCAAAACACATAAATAAAAACACTAAATCTGTCCATGCAGCAAGATAACATAGAATGACCTCTTAAAACAAGATAAATTATTCATTATAATTACTATTAACATAGCAAACATAACAAAGTTTTTTTAATCTCAGTGCAGTTGCAGAGTGGTCCCTATAGGGTGAAGCACAGTAGGTGGAAGTAAAATGACTGTCTTTCTTTGCAGGATGGAGGGATCATCATGAACAATCCCTGCGCCCTGGCTGTTCACGAGAGCCGGCTGCTGTGGCCCAACCAGCCCTTCCAGTGCGTGCTGTCCCTGGGCACCGGCCGCTACGACAACGCCAAGAAGGCGCCCGCCACCTCCACCAGCCTCAGGGCCAAGATCAGCAACCTGATCTGCAGTGCCACGGACACCGAGGGCGTCCACACCCTCCTGGACGACCTGCTGGCTGCGGACGTGTACTTCCGGTTCAACCCCATGCTGAGCGCCCTGGTGTCCCTGGACGAGAGCAGGCCGCAGGCTCTGGACCAGCTGCAGCTGGACACGCAGAACTACCTGGAGAGGAACCGGCCCAAACTGGCCAGGCTGTGTCTGGTGCTGGGCGCAGAACGCTCGGCCATCCGGAGGACCACGGACTGGATGAGTGAGAGGGCCTGGGAGGTGAAGCAGAGATGGGTGTGAGGAGAGGCCTGTCCGCATATATAGTAGATGCTATATACAGGATATATTAGAGGATGAAATACGTAAATACGGTGCTAAATCCATAACGGTATAACAGGTCTCAAGATAATAACTTGTCTGCACAAGATAATCATCCAGTGAAAACAAGATATTATCTTGTGCCTACAAGATAAAAATATCACCTGATGGGATTTAAGAAGCTCAGCATAAGGGTTATTTTTCTCTACTCTGCCGTGCTGCAGATGGTTGTCAGTCTGTGGATAATAGTTTGTTCAAACTTTCAGGAAGATGAGATTAAATCTGGTGATCCCCTGACCTTTCCCTCCATGGCGTTGCCCTTTTTGATCTCGAGCAAAATGTCACATCAACTGTTGGCTGCATAACTGCCCTCAGGATGAATTCTAATGTTTGTTTTTGTAATTTCCATAGTGAGTGTTACAAAAGAAGCCAGATCGCCGCTGCTGAGCTTTATCAGCATGTATCTGCTGGTATCATAGACTATGTATGTGCAGAACAGATGTTGTCAGCATGCCTCACTCATAATTTTGTTTGACAATCTCTTGATATATGCACACTGGGCAAAAAAGGGACTTTCATGAAATAAGCACTTTTATGCACTTTATCAAACATGCTTTGTGTAATGCGCACGTGTGACTTGATATAAGCTATAAATTATTTTTCAATGCAACATTACAGCTGATGTATTGTGTTATATTATTGTATTTTAGGGTATTTTGGTACTTGATCCAAATAAATTCATATTTATGACTCTTCATTGTCTTTAAAAACTGTTGGTTTTTCTTCTTTTCCATACACATGAAACCACTTTTACTCAGCCCAGTAACTAAACCTTGCCAGTCTTGGCAAATGATGTAAGTCTTTATCAATGAGTGAAACCATCCAATCACTTGAATGTGATGGGTTAACTCCCCCTCTGTGTGTCTGGGAAGCTTCGCCCTCCCTTCTCCACAATGGCCTTACTTTGTTCCGGACAGAAACGCTTTGTGTGGGGGAGTGTGTGTCCGTGCCAGCCAGAGTGAAGACACAAGGTCAGTGACCCACCCCCAGTCCAACACGCCTGAGAATCACACATGGAAAAAAAGAAAAAAAAATACAGAAATTATTTGATGTCTTTAGCCAGCCGCTGCTAACTGTCGCTTGATGGGAGACGGGGATGACACCTGAATCTGCTCCACCAACTACTGCATGACGTGTGTGCTCTACTTAAGCTGATTCTCCCATCACAGCAGAGATGACGTTATATTTATGTGTGGATTTCACAATGGATTTATTCTCGTAGTCTCTTCAGGGCCTGTTTTACAGCCGTGCGACCCCGGCTCAGGAGAGCCGTCCTGATGGGCCACATGAGCCTCTCTTATCCCGCCTGTCACCTGCTTTAGGATGACGGAGTGCTAGATAACACCGAAACTAGATGCTGCTGCAGAGGTGATTGTCCCTGTGACCACGATGCTGTGAATCTGCTGTGACAGAAGATGAGAAGAAAGTAGGAGCCTGCTTTTCAACCAGCCTGAAAAGGGAGCAAGGCAGGAGGAAAAGGAAAAAAAAACACCTAAGCGACACTCAAAAGGTAGGACAGTCGCCAGTTATACAGTCTCTGAATCTGGCTGAATGTTGTTGAACAGAATTTGCATATAAAACAGACTATTAGAGACATTGTGCAGAGTGTGTTGCCGCAGGAAGGAGTGCTTCACTACTTGAGGCTGTCGTTCAAGACGGCTGGCGATGGAAGTTGAGGTTTTAATGATGTCACAGTCTGAGTGGAGGAGTGGGACGGCTCCATGACTGCAGAAGCAGATCTGCACGAGTGACCGCAATATGGCTTAGCTCTCGCACCTGTCAGAGAGATGATGGGCTAGAATTTGTGACTGTGTTTTAGCGACAGATGTGATGGGTTTTGACATCTCTTTTATGTGGTATTAGGAAATATACATTATTACACTATTATGGCACCTTCTGTATCACTGTTTAAGCCTCATTCTGCAGATGACAATGTCAGTATGTGGATTCCTCCACCGTTTGGTGAAATAGCTTTAAAAACTATTAACTATTACCAGGGAAGACACCCTGGACAGGCCACCAGTCCATCACAGGACGCACACATACACTATTCAAACTCATGTTCCTAGGAGAAACTGGGATATTTTAAGAAACCTTAAGGATTTCAAGAGTTTTAAACCTAACCGAAACCTAAGTACTTGTAGAAACATTTTTGAAACATTTCAATAACTGTCGGATGAGATGTTGTAAAGATGTGATTAAAAGTTTCAGACAGTTTTAATCACATCAAAATTCAGGGAGCATTGTTAAGCTCAGCTGGCAGAGCAGGAGTCCTCAGTTCTGCAGTCCCATTTGCTGCATGTCTAGCCCCCCTATCTCACCTTCCTTCCATCCTCCATCATAACTGTCATATCCAAGTAATTGCTAAAACGCCCCCAAAAGGTCAAACTTTGAATTGGTCTGATATAAATCCCTGCAAAAATGAATGTGTCGTTCATAAGCCATTGCTGCACGCTGGGTTAATACTTGCAGGGAAGTTGTGGGATCATGTGAAACTAAGAGGGAGGACTAAGTGCTCAATGGTTTTGAGACAATAATGTTTTGATTGCACAGCGGTGGACACAATGCCACTCAGTGTCTTGCTCAGGAGGAGTTTCTCTCCTCTCTCCCGCCTCCTCTGACGCGGTGATGTCAAGGTGCCAGCGATAGGTGCTGTGGGTCTGAACAGGCAGCTTGTGCTCCTTCTACACACACACATACACACACACCCTACATGCCATCTGCTCTTACCCCAGCCCTGGGAACATGTGCCAAAGGAGACCCGTGAGCATAGAGACCTTCTTGTCGTCACTGAGCCGGCTCTGTCCGCCTCTCTGCCTCTTCACTGTGCAATCTGGTGCATGGCACTGATCACTGCTCACTGCCAGGCCTGCTCCAGTCCAGTACATGTTGGGGGGGTGGGGGGGGTGCGGCCCATTCTGAGAGCCAAGCAGCTCAACATATCCCCACTGCTTTTGTTATCTGTGTGAGGTGAGTCAAGTTGTGTTTCGCTTGTCAACATGGAGGATAGGATCAGGGCCAGAGGACGTAGAACACAGGCATCAGAGTCGGTCTAAATCACAGCTGCACTGACATTTCTATCCAAATGTGAAGAAAGATCACACAGGTTTCTTCCCTGGATTCATCCATTCTTAATGCAAACTTTCCACCTGAATGTTGGCTGAATTATTACAGCCTGCGATTTCAAAAGTTTAACTAAATCACCTTATTTTACCCTTCAGCCCACCCGCAAGCTATTGTTCAGCCCGGTCAGTGCTCGTTTGTACGTGCAGATTCCTGAAGGCCCACACAGGTCAGGACTCTGTCCACCAGCCGTGAGATGGCTTTTGTTTGACACAAATGCATCCGCTCCTGCATCTTTGGCACTGTTTCCAGAAAGAGATTTCAGCTGAATGGTCATGACCTTTTCCTCCTCTGAATGGATGAGTGTAGAAATGTCTATTTTTCCCCCCAAAAGAGGAGATGTGTTCTGATTTAAATTGTGAAATAATTGGGGAAAACTTGATATATGGCAGGTGTATGGGTAGAATTTAACATTCAGAAATCGCTAGGACTGGAAAAACTTGGTCCTCAAAGTGTGGCTGGGAGACTTTTGGACGTCTCCATCTTTCATCAGCGATGCTGTGCCGAAGTCATGTGAACTGACTGTGATCTGCCGCATGTAAAATTCATATGAGAGAAACAAACATTGCTTTGAGACTCTGTTCCCCGGTTCTCTGCAGTCAACAATGAAGCCCACATTTTGATGTCATCAAAACCGACAGGAATGCAAATTGTACAGAACATGGCTTGATTCGTGCTTTCAGCTGTCCCAGCTCAGGCTGATTTATTCACATTGGATCAGGTCAAAGCAAGTATTATTCAGCTGGAGTGAGAGAGAGAGAGAGAGAGAGAAACTCAAGAAAACTGAGCAATTTAGTCTAAAACTGTCAGTGTGACAAACCAAACATTTATGTAATTTCTCAGACATTTCTTAAGTGTGGGGACAAACTTTGCAATGGGGTCAATGAATGAAGGCCTGGTCAGAGTGGAGAAGTGGAGTGGGTGATGAGTAGGTGGCGTACTGCGCTCATTCATTATTCATGACAGGGGTAGGCAGAGAGTAAGTGGCAGTGACAGACAGAAACTCTATTACTGAAGTGTATCAACTCCTCTGGGTTTCTTGACCTGATATTTGAAGGACTGAGGGATTAATTTGTATTCTGCACAAACAAGACTAATTTGGAGGAGAAAAGTCATTGGAACTATCGAGCCATTGGGGCAACCTCAGATATGGGGAGGAGAGAGCTCTGACTTGATTTAACATGACAGAGGTACGTACCGACGACGTTTTGTTTTCAGCAGACGAGCGTTATGGCGAGCACATCATTATGTGTTTGTAGAGATGAAGCATTTTCCTGAATCTTTCTGAAATATAGTTGGACTGATTCAGAAAAGATGATCTCAGTGATAATCAAATACATTTAGTAACGGAGCATGGAAAATTGCTTATTCTGGCTTGATAGCACTGGTTTACATGTATATCACATCTGCTTAAGGAGGGATTTACTATGTTAAACTTCTCTTTTCATTCAGACATTCATTCATTTTTGACACTTGGAGGTGATATTGTTTTATGTCGGGACCAGTAGAGATTTGCAATTTTTTATTTTTGCAACATTTATTTCATTATTCTGTCTCTTCTTTTAATCATGTCGAGATGAAATTGAAGTCATTAAAGCACAAATGCAATAAGCTCTGATACATTAGTCCTAATCCTCAGTAATTTAATACATAATCAATTAGCATTCACTGGGGTCACAGCTCTGCAGCAGATTCCAATTTAACACTTTTCAGCATTAGTTACGAGTAAGATTGCGGATTGAAGGACAGATTTACTAAATACGTCATTCTTACCCTGCATAATGAAAACAATGCTGTAAGTTCACTATGGTTTTTAATGGATTGTTATGAGAGGGTTGTACAGCAGGTGTTTTCTCTCATTGTGAGAACAGGAGAACTGGTGAAGTAAAGAGTGGCTGGATTCCATGCACTGTCAAAATGGGAACACTGGTCGACCCAGCGCTGCTGCTGCTGCTGCTGCCTCTGCTGCTTTTAGTGCAGAGTGTTTGGGCTTTAGAAGTTCCTCTAGAAGGTGAGCCTGGTCAATGTTGTAATATGGTCCATTTTACATGTTTATACTAAACTAAGCAGCTCCAATTCTCTGCCTACAGTCAGGCAGCCCCCAACCATCATCAAGCAGTCGATGAAGGATCACATTGTCGACCCCAAAAACACCTTCGTCATAGAGTGTGAAGCCAAGGGAAACCCTCACCCTATGTAAGAGCCAAAACTGACACTAGATTAGATTCAGTGTTATCGTCAAAGCACAGTGTACAAGTGAATACGATGAATATGTTGAGTATGTATGAATAGTGTTAAAATTGTGCTATAGAAACTTCTATGAACAGAATAGAATAGAAACTATGCAGTAGAATATAAATAACTATAACAAATAGAATATAAACTATAGTAATATCTCGTATTTATACATGATGCTTTGGAAATGTGGATATAATTTCAAATATTTGTACTATGTGAATGATATGATATGGGTAACAGTAGTAGAAATGTTTCTTATCGACCACTTATGCTTATATTACTGTGCTCATTCCCGAAGCTTCTCGTGGAGGCGTAATGGGAAGTATTTCAACATTGCGCGTGACCCTCAAGCATCGATGCGCAGGCGCTCAGGGACGCTGGACATCTACGCCTGGAACAATCCAGAACAGTACGAGGCAGAGTATCAGTGCATCGCCTCCAACGAGTACGGATCTGCGTACTCCAACAAGATCAGACTGCGGCTCTACAGTAAGATCAGCATGAAGAGCTGATTGTTTGTAGCCAGCACTGCTTGGTGATGTACAGTGACCTCACTGACACGTCCACAGTTTTTCCATCAGAGCTCAAACACTCAACAGAAGGAGCATATTTCACACCTTGTGCAATTTATTGTATTTTGTTTTGCCTGCTGGCAATAGGGTTTTATTTAACCTTCAATGAAAATCCAGCAACATTATTCTCAACCGTATGGTGAATATTATAGTATAAAGCAACAAGAATAATGCCCACAAAAGTTTGAAATGCCAAGACTCAGGCTGGCTGTATACTGTGGTGGTGAGTTAGGGTTTTTCTGCACACCTATCAGTTACTTTTACAGTGTCAACAAATTTTTCTCCCATTCAGATTAAGCTGTTTGCCTGACTGCTCTGAGGTGATACACTCTGCCCTCTGTGTGTGTGTGCGTGTGTGTGTGTGTAGGACCTCCTGTGTGGCCGAGGGAGATTCAGGAGCCTGTAGTGATTAGTGCTGGGCAGCCCCTGGTCCTGTCCTGTGACCCCCCACCAGGTCCACCCAAACCTGATACCTACTGGATGACCAGCTGTAAGTGGAAAGACGAGAATGATCTGAAAGGCGAAGCAACTTTCAAGTATTTTTGCTGTTTAATTGTGTCTGAGCCTGAAAATCTAAGAGTAACATTTTTCTTTCCATTGTTTCAGGCTCATACGCCAGACCTTTCAATTGGCCCATTCAAACAGCTTTCCCCACCATGCAGCCTGTGCGGCAGGACCGCAGGGTTTCCATGGGGATAAACGGAGATCTGTATTTCTCAAACGTCCTCTTCAATGACTCTGTCGCTGATTTCTGCTGTAACGCCCGCTTCCCCTCCAAGAACGTCATCCAGCAGAAGATGCCTGTGGTTGTTAAAGTGCTCACAAGTGAGTGCCGTCACAGTTCACACTGACTCATTTTCAGACGCTGTTGAAACATTTTGGCCTCATGAGTGCATAAGTAGGGCTGATACAGTCATCCCTTAATCATCAGTTTTTAATGTACTGAGTGACCTTATTTTAACATAACCATGATTTTCCACATCATGCTTAAATTCCACCACAATTTAGACATTTACATTTTTACCCCACTCAATTTATACCATACTTTCAGTTACTGGTTAGTTAACAAATGCGGGTTAATAATAAAAACAAGAAAATACAAGCAAACTAGGTGATAATTAAAGCATTGTTATCGATACCAATTGGCACCCTAGTGAAGTTTGCAAGCAACCCACTAGTATGGTCAAAAAACAAAACAATAACTTGCCCCATTTATCAATTATTATAGGCAGTATAACAATGGGGGATCACTTCATAAGAGAACAAATAATTTGTGCTGATTACTATTTTAATTAATCACTATGTTTTGATTATAATTAAAGCACAAAGATAATCATCTCATATATACTCCTAGGAGAGTTTGCATGCTATGGATGTTACTGTCAGATACTTTTTTGTTGCTCTAGACCAATACACCTCAGAATTGAAGTTGGTCCCCAGGATGGTGTGGCTACATACTTAGGGTCAAATGCAGAGTGCATCGTTACACTCCTGATACTTAAAGTCGCCTGGGAATTCATCAGTCAAATAAAGTCAATCATATTTTGCCTGCCTAAATTCAAAATCCCTCAGATATGATGCTGAGATCAAAAAAATAGTAAGGGGGGTTGGTTTTGACTGTTTTTTTATTTCTAGAGAGATGCCCTCTCCTCTCAGCCCAGGCATCAAATCACACACTGATTATAGCACTTCTAAATTGCATCCACGCTGCATAATGCATGCTTCTATTCTTGCAATAGACCAGGAGCAGTTCAGATAATACCCACTCCAACTCTCTGAGCAAAACACATCAGGATACTTTTTGTGAATTCATGTTGTCATATTGTCTAGTCTAGTGCATATTCGAATCTTAAGTGCCTGTCTGACATCTACTGTACCACAGTAACACTTGAAAATTCAGTTTAGCGTCACACAGACTAGTATATGTCTACTAGAATATGTCTTCTTGATATATTGTATTATACTGACCATTCTGCATTTACATGATTTATACAATAAATCTGTACTAACCTAAGTTTTGCTCACTTCATACTAACAATAATTTCAAATGTCATCAGCTTCTCTGTGGCTTTGTGATCAATTGATCAATAATAAACTGGACAATTCTGTTTGATTTCAGACCCTAAAAAGACTCATCAGTTGTTTCACTTAAACTAATTAATCATGGTGAGTGTGTGCGCTCTGCATCAGCTCTTGCTTTCTGACTGACCTTGTGCTGCTGCCTCGTGTTGTGAGACCGGGTGTGAATGCCTGAATCATGCGAGACCGCTGTGTCCCTGCGTGTTTCCTCTGCAGCTCGTACAGTGGCGGAGGCTGCCCCCACCTGGCTGTCCCCCACAGGCTCCTCCAGCTCCATCCTGGTCCTGCAAGGAGAAGAGCTGCTTCTGGAGTGCATCGCTGCGGGAGTGTGAGTGCAGACGCTTTCATGACGTATTCAAAGCCGCTGTTTCAAAAAGCTCTCTGGCTTTGATTTTTGTTGGAGTCGTGGTGTGTGTAAAGCCTTGTTTATCATCATTATCAAGGCCAACTCCTCGTATCACATGGATCAAAGATGGTGAGGACCTAGAAATAAGGCCACCCGCCAGAGTCAAGAACTACAACAAGATGATTCAAATCCCCAAAGCGTCTTTTGAGGACGCTGGCGAGTACGTCTGCACGGCCGCCAACCGGCTCGGATACATCGAGCACACCATAAATGTCAGGGTCAGAGGTGAGACGCAGCATCTTTGCAACTTAACATAATCAGAATCAAGTGAAACTCTTGATTGCTGCAAAGACAATACAGTACAGGAGGATGAATATGTGTCTTGCATATAACAAGTTCAGTGATTAAAATGTATTTGACAGCGGCTCCATTCTGGTTGGAGAAGCCCACCAATTTGGTTTTGGCCCCTGAGCAGAATGGGCGCTTGGTTTGTCGTTCTGATGGCGTTCCTCGTCCCACAATCAACTGGTTCTACAATGGAGAACCAGTTGAATGTAAGTGTCAAGATATCAGGCCCGCTTACTACACAAGTAAATATTATCAGCCTCTGCTATATTTGTGCTTTATTGTGTTTTTGTTTTTTTTCTCCAGCTGCAATGCCTGTGCAGCCTAACAGACAGGTGTCAGGAGACACGCTCAGTTTACGCAGTGTGACAACTGAAAACAATGGCGTCTACCAGTGTAATGCTTCCAACCCATACGGGTACTTACTGGCCAATGCTTTTGTCAACGTGCTACGTAAGTTACCGCTCTTCCATCCATGACATTTACAGTGTACAAATCATAACAATTTGTAAACAATTGTCTAATTTTGGAGGAATGTAAGGCGTAGAGCCATTAAGTACAAAAGGAGGAAAATGAAAGTGGACCCAGCTCCAATATATCAAAATGACAATCTGTATTTTGAATAAATAACAAGTCTTGCTTGCACTCCAAAATTGTAAACTATTTACTCCAGGTAAGTTAATTATGAATGATCACTGTTTCTCTAGATGCAACTCCACGAATCCTCGGGACCAGGAATGAGGTTTTCAAAGTGACAGAGGGCATTAACGCCTTCTTAGACTGCCGCTTCTTTGGATCTCCAGTGCCTGAGTTGCGATGGTGAGAACATGCTGGTTGACATCCTCTCATTGTAAAAGATTGATTTCAGACATCAGCTCAGTGTGTGTGTGGTGTGTGTATACGGTCTGCTCATTCAGGTCCAGATATGGGCAGGGGAACCTTGAAGGAAATCGCTTTAAGACCCATATTAACGGGACCCTGGAGATAAAACGCATAAAGATAGAGGACCAGGGAACTTACGTGTGTATCATCAGCAACGTCGCAGGAAGAGATGAGAACCAAGTCCGAATAGAAGTCAAAGGTTAGGGTCATATTGTTTCGTACCAACAAGTTGTTCTGTTGACAATTTGCACCTTTTGTATCTCATCTTGTATCTTATTCCTCTCAGAGCCCACTTTAATTGTCAAAAGACCTGAGAGCATGAAAGTCATGCGTGGAACTGATGTGCGCTTCGAGTGTGGTGTAAAAGCAGATCCCACCACTCCTGTCACGACCACCTGGCTGAAAAACAAAAAGGAGGTGTCTCTGGGCTGGAGGTACGTTTTTATTCTGAATAAATTTCTAGAAACTTCTGAGAGTGATGCAGCACTGTTAGAGTATGGTTACATTGCCAAATACTGTGATAAATTACCTTAAATTATTTTATCTAATTAATTTTCATGGGAATTTTTTTGCGGTGTTTAATGAATTTCGTCACAAAACATTTGTATCCTGTAGGGGTATCAAAATGCAGACTGAGTCTGATTGAGCCACACATTTTGGTGCATAATTTATATGGATGTGGTTACGTTGTTATTTAAAGCTTTGATGTGAACACATCAGTCTGATTCACTTGTTTGCACACCTCAGGCTCTCTCTGGATGAGTCCAATCTTATCATCACAAGTGTAATCAGAGGTGATGAGGGCAATTATACCTGTGTAATCAAGAGTGAGCTGGACCAGAAGTCTGCCTCTGCACACCTAACGGTGATGGGTATGACACATTTAACACCAGGGACATCTCATCACACGTACTTTGTAGGTTCGTTCTTTAATTATATGTTACTGTAACTTTTTCGTACAGACCGTCCAGATCCTCCCACTAAGTTGGAGCTGTCAGATCCATATGAGCGTAGTGTTAGACTGAGCTGGGTCCCTGGAGACAGCAACCATAACCCTATCACAGGTAAGAGCCATGCGAACTATCCACCATTTTGTATGACACCATTTATGACATCTTCTCTCCACTGATTACTTTCAGAGTACTTGGTACAGTATGATGATGATGATTGGTTGCCAGGGAAGTGGAAAAACCTGTCGACGTACCCAGGCACCCTCAACTCTGTCGTTCTGCATCTCACACCCTTCACCTACTACGAGTTTCGGGTCATCGCTATCAATGAAATTGGAATGAGTCGCCCCAGTCGTCCATCTATGCGCTTCCAGAGCAGCGGAGCGCGTGGGTTTAATGACCCTGACATACACAGTTGTTGCCACAGATTGTGTACTTGCAAACAGATGTAACGATCTTATCAATGTGCATGTTTTCCTGCACAGCCCCAGATATCATCCCAAGGAACCTGAAGGGTGTAGGCACATGGCGGAATAACATGGAAATCAGCTGGGAGGTGACAGACCAAATCCATGAAACACTTTTTCTACGTATCTGATAAATATTTCACTTTTTATCTCGGTGTGTCCGTTTTGACTCCTGCCAACCTTGCTTTCAGCCTCTGGCCTACAAAGACTGGAATGGGCCCCACCTGAAGTATCTGGTGTGGTGGAGAAGAAGGGATTCTCGAGAGGAGTGGAAGAACGCAACCACAAAATGGCTGAGATACTACATCTACGATGCAGACACCTTCACCCCCTATGAGCTCAAAGTCCAGGCTGTCAATGACTTTGGACTGGGTCCAGAATCTCCCGTTGTCATTGGTTATTCTGGAGAGGACCGTAAGTGTCAAGATGCACTGGAGAGTAAATGTGTTCCAATCTACAGGCTGGTCTGTAGTCTAATGGTCGAGACTGGTCCTGATATGCTGATGATTTTTAGTGTGTATGTGTGTGTGTATTTGTTATTTTTGTCTTTGGGTCTCATCACCTGTTTCCCCCGAGGTCCACTGACTGCCCCCCTGAACCTTAGAGTGTCAGACATCGAGAGCACACAGGTGACCGTGCACTGGGACCCAGTGTCACGTGAATCCATGATGGGAGAGCTAAAAGAATACAAGGTGTGTCATACTGAATGAATGGACTATGAACAGACTGACATTAACAGACAGAGCAGACATATTTTACCTCACTTTATCATTAGCTGATATATACATAGTTAGTCATCAGTTCTTGATGTGTAATTACTGTATGACAAGTATGGAATTACGTGATATTCGGAAACAAAAAGTGGTTTATGAGTTGTTTATTAATTTGTTGTTTATTAAAATCTTTTCTCTGACATTAGAAATCTTAGCCAAACCAGTGCAAAAATGATCATATGAATAACTTACTATGTGCCCAAATCCTCGTCCATGCAAATCCACAGAATATAAATGTGAATAAAAAAAAAATAGAAAGATGAAATGCGCAGCAAGAATAGCGATTATCAACAGCAGCAGTAAGAGTTCAAACAGAGGATAGAGCGAGTGGATCTGACAGTAAACAGCGGTCACTGAATATAATGAATAAAATATATGAAAACGGAGCTTTCCTCTTGTCTCTCAGCTTTACTACTGGAGAGACAGCAGCCAGCTGCGGTGGCTCTGGGTCAGTCGAGCCACAAAGTTTAAAGTATTTCCCAACAATGACCCGGAGCCCTCGGGGGTCGTCACTGACCTCATCCCCTACAGCAACTACAAGATGTACATAGTGGTGGCAAACAATCGCTATGAGGGGCCGCCCAGTAATAACATATTCTTCTCAACACCTGAAGGAGGTAAGGACAGTCATTAACTCATCTTCAGAGGAATCTTTGTGTCCTCCTCTGCGAGCTAATGCAAGAGCTTTTTGTCTGCAGTACCGTCTGCCCCCAAATCCTTCAGGATCCAACAGCGACATTTGGACAGCATTTATGTCGACTGGGAACTGCCAGCAGAGCCCAACGGTATCATTACCGGGTATTCCCTCAAGTACCAGACAGGTACAGCACCTCATACCTGAAAGACTCTCAAATACCTGTGGAGATTTCTTCCCCTCTTCAATGGTTACACTTTCAAAGCACAACGTGGTATTGTGAAGTGGAAAGCGAACAGAATAGGAAGTGTGTCATCAAAGCTGGCGAGGGTCTACATCCCAGCAGGACGTAACAGCACACTTACATATGCACTTTGAAACTAAATTACCGCTGAAGTACGTCCTCCAGAGGGTAATGAACACTTTCAGTAGCCCCTCTCAGAGCAGGGGAGGTACTCGACGGCTCAGTTGTGCGCACTCCACCGGCATCAAGAGTCCTCAGACGCATGGACATTTCCACTCTTTCCACAGTTAACGCCACCAGAGGAGAGGAGCTGCGCGTTGAGGAGTTTCTCCCTAATGTGACAAGTTTTTCCATCCGACGATACGACCGCTACACCCGATACAGGTTCTCCGTGGCAGCACGGACTGCGGTCGGCCTCGGGGAGTGGCATACGGAGGAGTCACCCCACTATACCACAGAGAGTAATGACCTGATTACCATTTACTTTTTAAGTGCCGAATAGATGCTGATTTTTACGTGGTGTGGACTAACGTATATGCATATGTGTGTGTGTGTGTGTCAGTATATGCTCAGGACCAGGTGGACATCTCCACCCAGGGCTGGTTCATTGGGATCATGTGCGCCGTGGCTCTCATCGTGCTCATCCTGCTCATCGTCTGCTTCATCAAGAGGAGCCGAGGGGGGAAATACCCAGGTATATACCTAGTGGTGATTCCTCAAACCCAGTGACTCCATGTGTTACTGCATGTACGATAACAGGGGAGCTTTATGTTGCATTGCAGTACGGGATAAAAAAGACATCTCATTGGAGCCGGTGGATGACAAAGAGCAGGAGGGGTCATTTGACTACAGGTAAGATCCCAGTGTTGAATCCCTGTATTTCTGTTGTATAATGTTGTCAATGTGTGCTGTTATTGCACTTTTTTACAAAGTCATGATGTTACTGTACATGATGTACTAGTACTTTTATAATGGCATGGTAATAATACTACAACACTAGGTCATTATCTTTCCCATAACATTGCACCACACTATTGCTGTTGAAAAATGTAACAACACAAGCCTTTCATTTACATCCATTTGCTCTGTAGCTGTGCATTAATAGTCTGTAGGGCGAACAGGAGCTGCCTCGTGGAGTCGGTCTGTAAACAGTCAAACCTCATGATTACATTTACTCTTGCCCATGAAAAGGCACTGAAGGTGCCTGACAAGGCCATTTCCAATCTTCTATTTCATGCAACAGCAATGAATTTGATGTGAATATTGACTTAAGGATATGAATGTTTGTCTGTAATACAGCCAGTCAGGGCCTGTCTGAGGTTAGAAGGATCACACTGAGGTAGATGACAGAGCTCCAGACAGCCCTAAGAGTTGTCAATTTAGAGTTTTAACAGTCTTAAGATGCAGAAACATTGTGCTTTACATACATATATATTCAAATTTAACTAGTTTGCTGTGAAACATCAAACCAATAAAATGAGGAGCTGCTCATGAAAAACACTGCCCCACAGCACCACTAGTGGTCAACAATTCCACTGGGTGCCTTTAATTTTACAGGGAAACTGCACAGGTACAAAGCAAATATGGTTACAATGTTTACAACCTAATTTGTGATAACTGTTTTATCATACTTACGTTATTTTCTTTTTTTTCTATTTACTCTGCTTCTTCTATCTAAACCTTTATTCCCTCCCCAAAACCTGAACCCTGTTCTGTTCCAACTCAACCACTCAAGGTCTCTTGAAAGGTATGAAAAGACTAAATATTGTAAAGTTGACAGTTGACCTGCACAACCCTGTAGGGCTTGTTATCTATTAATTTGTTTACGCAGTATGGAACGGAGGGCAGCTATAGACGGTATATCCAGCAGAATACTAGAGCTATTATACGGTATTTCTGAGGGGGATCAATCAATGAAAAGTCAGAAAATCGTCTCTCTTCTGTCATTCAAATGTCGATCTTAAACAAACTCTCCTCATATTTCAGGATAGCCCGTGTCTCCACGCTGCCTTACCCCCGGCGGTATGTACACAAACACTTTGAGACTATTGATGGCGTATCAGGTTGAGTTCTGTCCTCCATCCTCTCCGCTGTCTTGTGTTGACGCCTTATGCCTCTTGCATTGAGGTTTCACCCTGTGTATTATTTCCCAGGGAGGAGGAAAGAGGCCTTCAAAGAGGCCAGCCGTCCATGGACGCAATGATGAAGCGGTCGGACAGTGACGACAGCCTGGTGGACTACGGAGAAGGAGGAGAGATCCAGTTCGACGAGGACGGCTCCTTCATAGGACAGTACACCGGAACCAGGAGGGACGTCCGGGACCTGGACTTTGGTGGCGGTCTGGAGCTCCACTCTCCGATGAATACCATCTACTCCCTGGCATAAAGGCCTCAAAGTCAAACTGCCTGCCCGGCTGCAGCTCTGCAATTTGTCATGCGACTTTGCCGTGCTTGTACCGTCCACCTTGAATTAAGAACTGCTTGCGGTTTGTCTGCAGGAGGGAGCAGCTGGGGCCTGACATGCTGTTACCCTCTGTGTCCTTGCAGGCAAAGCACCTTTCATGCATCTTAAGAGGAAGCCAGTGGAGGGGAAAAAAACACCCACAAGGAATGACACGTTTGTTCATTTGATGAAAGGCTTGGCTTTCCGTTTTATGTTTCCTCTCCTGTAAATAAACAAAGAAAATGCTGCGTGTTTGCGTGCGCGTGAGTGTTCGTACATTTTCAACGATCCTGTCAAAGGAGAGAGACCGCACACCAGACGAGACAGAAGTGCATCAGTTTATCATGTTGATAAAAGCAGGCGCAAGGACCAACTAAACTACTGTCACTGTATCTTGTTTTGTCAGCTTATTCTTTAATGTGATTCGTCTCATTTGTGGAAGTCGGTTGTTTGAAGTACTGGCTGAATGCCCTTTCTGCGATGATGAGGAGAGGCATAATGTCATCTCTCGTGGTGATAAGTATAGGATTACCAGAAATCTCATGATTCAGCTGGTCTGATTGGGAGCCAAGAGGGCAAACCATTCAGAGAATCAGCAAATCACAATTACTCAAGTTGCTCTATGAACCTGCGATAACTGTTCCCCCATTTCACTCTTAGTTCAGATGGGTATAAATCATTAATCTTAATTTAACAGCTTTTTGAATTTGACCCCTAACCTCATCTGTGTGTTTCCACAGCTGTGTCTTAAGTGTAAATAAAGTGGGAGTATTTATTTCTAGGAAGTTCAATATGACTCTTTTTCTTTGGAGCATTTGTAGGAGTTGCTGGCTCACATGATGTGTACAACTGTTAACTGTTAACTAATAAGTTATGAAATCCATTCATGCATTCATAATTTTACCCACCTTGTACTTATCCAGCACACACCGTGCAGAGGCAGGGGATATACCCTGGATAGGTTACCAGTCCATCACAGGACACACACACCATTCACTCTCACACTCACACACCTAGAGGCAATTTAAAGTCTGAGTCCACCTGAACATGTGTGGTTTTGGACTGTGTACTGTGTACAGTCCTTGGAGACAAAGCTACGCAGTCAAAGGCATTTAGGACCATCAACCTGAATTAATGTTTTTGGACTGTGGAAGGAGACTGGGGAAAAAAACCCACACAGACATGAGCACACCCCTCAAAGTCAACACAGAGACGATATTTTTGCTGTTTGGCAAGAGCAGTACTCGCCAAGTCTTTCGAATCTAAATTACTAAATTAATCTAATCTAAAATAGCTGGTTTAGTTTGCCATCTGACTCTGGTCAAAGTGGCATTTGTACCCTTGAAGTTGAACTATTCCGTTAAGTCTTGCTGCATCGAGTGAACTTTCAAACAGCACAAAACAAAAAAAAAACTCACTGAACTCTGGGCTACTTGCTATACAAGATAGCATTGTTACATCATCAAAGGACAAACACCACAAGTGTGAAAAGCATTCATCATTTACTGTTTTTGTGAAGTCCACATGTAGTCACTCTCTCACTTTCTCTTTGTCTATCAGACTCCCTGTTTCATGGCAACATCTTCTGCCTGTGGTACACCCTTCTGTTAAGTTTGATATGAAGAGTTTACAATCATATTGGCATGATTCATACAAAAATTAACCTACATAAAAAGAGGATGCAAAGCTCCCTTTCAATCAGTCACAACATAAAAATGCTGCTTAGATTTGACTGAATTGGAAAAAAGACAAAAAACAACCTGCAGTGTAACAGAGACAGGAGCCTGTATATTAAATATTTTTTGATTTACCATTTAAAGCAAATTTCTGGTGATAATATTTCAGTCCTTTTACAGTCTTTGTGTTTTATCTCATGGTAAAACTAAAGAAAGAAATCAGTAACGGGATTATCTTTCTAAATTATCTCGTTTTACTTGTACCCCTAAAGCAAAGAGGTTTTGTAGAAGATTCTTGTTGTAGTACAACTTTTAGCCACAAGAGGCTGACATGCACCCCGGCAGAGGCCTGAATGCAGAGTCCTCTCTTTATCAGTCCATCTTGGTTTACGTAAAAGTGTCTGTCTTTCTATCTATCTATCTAAGCGCACTGGCTGGTCTGCTTGAAGTTTGAAGAAGCACAAAATCTGGTGAAATCCACCGATCCACTCTGGGAATGTCAGAAAATAATGGGGAAAAAAACAAGATTCACCACAAGATAAAGTCTGAGATGTCGCAAAAATGCGTGATTTGTGCAGTGAACGAACAGATGAGAGTGAAACTGTGTCATTCATACAGAATTTGTATTATTATTGAGAAATACCGAATACACAACTTTGCTCCCAGGCTCTTAGTCTGAATTCATGTGTTTTGTGTTTATGTTGACTTGAGACATTTTGTCTGTGTTCCAGTGTCTTTTACAAGCATCACTTATTTGAGTTATTTGACTTGAGTAGCTCAGTCACCTTGCGAGTTAATGATTATCGAGATGTTTATTTTTACATCAGCAAAGGTATAATAGCCTGTGCTCTGAGGGAGCAGAGGGAGCAGGAGCTTATCAGGGCATCGACCATGAACAAGTTATTTTTTGCTGCAGGTAAGACACCAAAAACATTTAAATAATTTTCAGAAAATGTGTTTATATAATAAAGTTACTCACTAAATATGAAATTTTAAAGGTCTCTGCCTGTGCCTTGGCAGTTTTGGTGAGTCTATTTAACTATCAAATATTAAGTCAATATTTTAGAATATTGTAATCCTCAAAGACTGATTTCAAGTTGTATTCTATATCCATGCTTAGTCTCATCCTCTAGATTGGTGTGTTACTACACCAACTGGTCCCAGTACAGACCTGGCAATGGGAAATTTCTGCCTCAAAATATCAGTCCACAGCTGTGCACCCACCTAATCTACGCCTTCGCTGGTATTAATTCTGCCAATGAGTTGGCCGTCATTGAATGGAACGATGAGCAACTCTATAAAACCTTTAACGGACTCAAAGCAAGGTCAGCCTTACACAATGCCTTTAAAATATAGTTGTAGCTGGCAACTAAACTTGTACTTCTCTGCAGGAATCCAAACCTAAAAACACTGCTGGCGGTTGGAGGCTGGAACTTTGGAACTCAAAAGTAAGTTGTTTTTCTGTTGTTGAAAATCAGTATAGATCAATGTACTGTATGCACATTTTCTTTGAAAGTTCCTTTGTTTCTCATCAAATGCTTCCCAGATTCACTACCATGGTGTCAACACAAGCAAACAGAAATACGTTTATCCAGTCCTCTATCAAAGTACTGAGGAAACATGGTTTCGATGGGCTTGATCTGGACTGGGAGTACCCCGCTTCACGTGGCAGTCCTCTGGAGGACAAGCAGAGATTCACTTTGCTGTGCAAGGTCAGATGCAGAGCGACTGTTCTGGTGCTCAGCTTAGGTTTAACATGAGCTTGGTTGTGACTTGGTGATTGTGTGGGTGTGCAGGAGCTGCTGGAGGCCTACCAGGCTGAGGGAAGAGCAACAGGTCGGCCAAGATTATTGATCTCTGCTGCAGTGGCTGCTGGGAAAGGGACCATAGATGCCGGTTATGAAATCGCAGAGATAGCAAAGTACAGAACACTATTTTAACCTCTGTGTGATTAGCTGTTATAATGTTGTAATGTGCCTGACCAAACATGTATTCTATCAGGTATGTGGACTTCATAAATGTGATGACGTACGACTTCCACGGCACCTGGGAGAGTGTGACAGGTCATCACAGCCCTTTATACAACAGATCTCAAGAGACTGGGGATCAGCTTTACCTGAACACTGTGGGTACAATGATCTCATGTTATCTCTTTTTGTATCCCCCGTATCTCTTTTTTTTCATAATTTGAGGTTTTTTTTGTATGAATTTGTCTCACCAAGTGTTTCAGATTGTAATATCTGTAATATAATGGAAACAGGCTTCAGTCTGCACTGTCACAATTTCAACTCCATTTGAAAAAACAAAAAAAACCCTCCGTCTCTTCTTATTCAACATCCAGGATTTTGCTATGAGGTATTGGCGGGACATGGGAACACCTATGGAAAAACTGAATATGGGCTTTGCTACATATGGAAGAACCTTTCGACTGTCCACTCAGGCCGGTCAGGTTGGAGCACCAACCAGTGGTGCTGCCAATGCTGGTACTTTCACTAGGGAGGCTGGCTTCCTCTCCTATTATGAGGTGAAACGATCTCCTGAAATGAACTATTAGTCTATGTTTTGTTAGTGGCTGTTTCATCATCATAATCACACAATGCCTATGAGATATTAATTTGACCTCTGAAATGTTTCCCTCCTCCAAGATTTGCAGTTTTCTTGAAGGGGCCACGGTCCACCTGATTGAGGAGCAGAAAGTACCGTATGCGGTCAAACAAAATGCGTGGGTGGGATACGACAACAAAGACAGCTATACGACCAAGGTAGAGGAATGTTCTTACCCCTGATACCAGATGTCTGCGCCAGCTTGGCTGCTGCTAAATTGCTGCTAAGTGTTGCTGCTGTTATTTATTCAGGTCAATTACATGAAGGACAACAGATTTGGAGGTGCCTTTGTCTGGGCTTTGCCTCTGGATGACTTTAATGGGCAGTTCTGTGGGCAGGGAAACTACCCCCTCATCAACCATCTCCGCTCACTTTTAGGCTTAGGTGAGCAGACGATACACTCTCCTGATGGAATATTTTCTGTTTTCTCAATCTCTCGACTTCTTGACTGAGGAAAGTACTAATGCTTTTCACATTATTTTACAGGTAATGAGCCCCTTCCAACCACAGAAACACACCCGGATGAAGTGACTCCAGATACAGTCACTAACCGACCTGAGGTGACGGATCGTCCCAGACCGCCTCCAACCACCTCTTCAACCGGAACCACAGACAACTTCTGTGCAACGAAGATTGGTGGGGTTTATGCCAAACCCGATTCCCCTGGCTCTTTTTACAATTGTGCCAACGGCGTCACCTGGGTCCAGAACTGCCCGGCTGGTTTAGTATTTAAAGAGAGCTGCAGCTGCTGTGGCTGGCCCTAAAAAGCTCTCAGGCCATTTTTACATTTCTGCAGCTCTCACACCTGCAGTCTTTAACAGTCAGTGTTGGTTTATGTTCATTTAACAAAGTGTTGTTTTCAATGAGACAGCTGCCTTAAGACAGCTAATGTAAACTATTTCAGCTACTAAAACCTTATGGAGTGCAATAAACAGTTTTCATATAAACAGCAGTGTCTTGTCCTCCTTCCATTACATCGCCACATCAAATGTCCAAGGGGCACATGTTGGATAAGTGGTTAGTACTGTCTCCCTTCAGAAAGAAAGAAAGGTCCTGGGTTGGACTCCCATTCAGAATGAAGGACTTTCTGTGTGGAGTTTGCAACACGTGGGCAACATGTGCACTTAATTAAAAAAGGAAGGAGGTAACTCACATCGACAGAGCACAAAGTCCAGTATTTCTACTAGAGAGCATGGCAAGGCTTGAAAAATGGCAGCGCAAACAATAATATATCCATGACATCCACTGCTCAAATACAGCTCTGTTCAGTCCTGTTTTTCAATAGCAGAAGAGTGTGACTGTGGACAATATGTGTTTATATTATATGCCTATAACAGTGTTATAGGAATCAGAAACTGTTATGGTACAAAGTGGAGTAAGAGGCTGACTTGATGGATGATGATAAACAGTGTTGTAAGAGATATCAAAGGCTGACATTTCACACCTTATCAAAAGTCTTAACCGATCACGTGTGAAAACTACAGTGTTGCTCTGTCGTGATCAGAAATGTGAGTACTCTTATGGGAAGTAAACCTTTTGATAGTGCCTTTGTGATAATGTTGCCTCCTGTTTGTCTTTACTGCACATTCTCTGGCCAAATGTTTGAAATGTCAGCATGCTGACTGTTATTAAATCACGTGTCTTAAGATGTTTCAACTTGTGAGTGTCAAGCCAGACAAAGACTAACAACAACAGTAGTAGGGAGGGCATCACGTGTATATAAAATCTTAATTAAAGAAGGAATGCCTTAATTCACATCAACAGAGTATAGTGCTATTCAGTCCTGTTTTTTAGTACAGGACGTACGTGGCTATGGACAATTTGTGTTTATATTACACTTCTATAACACTGTTAGAGGCATCAGCTGTGGACTAATGGTAAAGGATATCTACCTGCAACTTAAGACTTGACTCGAAATTACTATTATTGAACACAATAATCATTTCATTAATAATCAAGTAATAGTAGTAGTAGTAGTAGTAGTAATAGTAATAGTCTTTTCTGTGATTGTTTTCTATTAGTGCTCCCATTATTCCTGTCTTAATAATAAAATAACAGCAATGTTGTATCATTATTATTAGTAGTGGAAGTAGTAGTATTGTTGTTTGTTATCGTGGGTTTTTATTTTATCGTTACTACTTATTTATGTATATGTCTCCAAAGTATAACAATTTGTTGTACTTTTAAGAAATATGTGTAAATATAGATCATCTTTATAAATCAAGATAAAGTGGGATGGATGGCGATATACGGTGTTGGAAGAGATACAAAAGGCTGACTTTTCACACTTTATCAAAGGGCTTAACCAATCACCTTTGTTTATGTGCCTAACGTGAGTCCTCTTACGGGAAGTAAACCTTTTGACCATGCCCTTGAAATAATGTTGCCTCCTCCTGTTTGTCTACTGCACATTTTCTGGCCAAATGTTTGAAATGTCAGCATGCTGACTGTTATTATATCACGTGTCTTAAGGTGTTTCAACTTGTGAGGCTCAAGCCAGACTGTGACGCCCATGTTGGCTAAACGACAATGGGGGGGTGAGGCAACACGTGTACAATATTAATTACCAAAGTAAATGCCATAACACACATCAAGAGAGCACAGTCTAGTGTTTCTACTAGAGAGTGGTAAGGCTTGTAAAATGAATGGCAGTACAAACAATGATATATCCATGACATCCGCTGCTCCAATACAGTGCTGTTCAGTCCTGTTTTTCAATAGCAGAAGAAGAGCGTGGGTGTGGACAGTTTGTGTTTATACTCCTTCAACATAAGACTTCAGGGTCTAATACCACCAGGGCTGAAGCCCCCCTGAGCAAGGCACTTTACCCCAATTGTTTGGGACCACCCCAAGGGATGAACCATCTCCATAGAATAACGGGATGATTAAAGTCTCCATTATTTATTATCATTTGATCATAATCTTCATTATAGTACTAGTAAAAGTAGTTGAGGTAGTCTTTTTTGTCAATGCCCTGTCTTAATAATAGCAATAGTTATATTATTATCATCATCATTATTACTGTGCATGTTATTATGACAGATTGATATTTATATTCTTATTACTACTTTTATAACTACTATTTACTTGTTTATTGTTGTGTATCATGAATGTGATGTTGGAAAGAATAATTTATCTTCTGGGACAAATAAAGTACTTATCTCATCTTACATTTTAAACTAAGCTAACCTTTGCAGAATTCTTGTAAATGTCTCTTAAGTGTAATGTTGCATGATTTGTTGTACTTTCAAGTAAAGTGTGGAAATACTTTATTACTAATAATACTAATAATACTAAATACTAAATACTAATAATCTTTATTAATCAGGAATAAGTTTATTAAATCGTACCACAATAGATCTTTAAATATCACAATTCAGAATTCGCACAAAAAAAATTATATTATCTCTTATGAGCAGCCAAAAAACGATATGCAGTCATTTCAGCAAAGTTATATGTACCATCGAAATTTCAAGTTTTCACATCATAAAAATTTGATCCAAGGATATCATTGTAAATTTACATTCAAAGAGCATCACTGCAGTCTACCAAACAATGTCAAGCAGGTATGTAGAGACACCTCATGGTTAATCAGTGCTGCCGTTGAGGTAACGAGGTCAATAGTGCATGACAATATGATCGTGGTGAGTTTTACCGTCGAGCTACAACTGCGAAATTGTTTAAAACCACAACATTTGTTTGAGGTGTAGTGGACATACAGTAGTCAGTTGAGGACCTGCTCGGTCCCTGCTGAAATTACCAGTTTTCCGTCTGATCCTCAGAGTTCGTGGACAGAGCTGTGAGGCTCGGGGAGCTTCCGGATGTCACAGTTTTGAATCAGATTGAAGTAAAACACCACGAGCTCCTCATAGTTCTTCATGGAAATCCTTTCATTGATGCCATGGAATCTAAGACCAAGAAAGAGAGACTTTACTTCACTCTGTGACCTCTGACTTCACTTTATTTAAGTTGAGGGGGAAAACAGGGGAGGGGGCGGACTCCATACATACTTCTTGCTGTTACATCACAGGTCTGTAACGTAACACACTGACCCAAGGCAGAAAGCTCTCTTTTGTTCAAAACACTACCTTGGAAATAACCAGACATTACCCTGTGCAGGGAGATTTACTTTTATGTCTGCAACAGGCTTTGTTTGGGCAGGTTTCACCATCGCTTTATCTGGTTTATGGATAAAAAAAAGAAGTTGTTTTTAAAAACTGTGTTTGCATTTTATGTTTGTATTTGTTTACACGCTAAACCACAACTGAAGCTGTAGGCTGAACCTACTGGTCTGGCTCCAAAGCTGTGCAGGCCAAGCAGAAGCCTGAGGCGAGGCTTCCTGCAACTTGTGATCCGGCCTATATCACAAATCCCAGTATGGCAAAGAGAGACGAGGGTGGGGGCATTGTCTGTGAACATGCTACTGGATCTTATCCAAATCCAGTAATGTTGGCTGTCGGCTCTGTGTTGTGGAGGTGTCGGATTATGTTGGAATGTAAAACACTCCCGTGCAGTATATTACTTACACTGCATTAACCATGTCTGCTACTGAATACAATCTGCTTAGGAAAACAATGGCACGAATAGCTGACGTAAAGTCACGTTTAGCTCCTGATCTTCATCCTGGAAGAAGTTTTTTCAACTGTAACTGTACTTGTGTGTGGATACGAGGCCAAATAAATACATAGATACGACTGTGTTTGAATGGGCCAGCTATGTTTGTAGAGCAGCCATTACATTTCTTACCTCTGAGGGTCCCCCGGTTTAAACCAGACGGGGGCGAAGCGGTAAATGTTGCTGCTAAGGTCTTTAAAGTGTCGGCTGTCTGTGTTCCCAATGCAGATGCCTGCACATTCAAACAAAATATCCACATCAGGACTATTTTGTGACACTCAGGTCAAGTCTATGTAATGAACTCTGCCTGGGTTCTACCTGGAGCGACCGTAACAGTCGGAAACATGTCCAGCACGGTTTTCTTGATGATCTGGAAGCCGAAAGCCTTCTCATCGATTGAGCTTACAGGAAGAGGGTCGAACCCCTCAATGAGCTCCATCTTCACTCGCTGGTCCCCAACTGTGGACTGGATGAGGTCCAGGACCTAAACAGGGAAGCTTGCATCTTAATCAGCTGATAATCAAAATCAAATTGAGATTTCAGGGATTCTTGAAATGTATAGGACAAAACAAAAAAAACAACTTACTCTACCTCTTGCAAGGACTGTGCGGAGTGGATCCGCAGATTCACATAGGCTTCAGCGAGAGAAGGGATCACATTCACCTGCAGGAAAAACATTGTTTTTATGTTTAAAAAGCATCTCTTGCATTTCCTGTGAACTTGGGTCCATTTTCAACAATAACAGCACCTTAACTCCTGCGTTAAACATGGTGACAGCTGTGGTCGTCCTCACAAAAGCATTGGTGTCTGGTTTTCTTTCAAGCGCCCTGTGACAGAAAAGAAACCAAACACTTTACTCCAGTGGTCACAGTCAGAGGAGGACGTGCTCAAATAAATGTTTGGGGTCATTACCTGCTGAGCAGTGGAGCGAACAGCCACAGATTGGACATTAGGAACTTCATTGGGAGGTTGAACTGAAGAAAAAAAGAATGAGTCACTGAGAAAGAACAGGAAGACCTGGCACATTATCAGTTGTTTTGTCTGGAAGACGAATAGTTTGTTACTCTCACCTTATGAGCCAGATGCTCAAAGGTTCCACGTTCAGGCCCATAACCAAATAACCTCGGCATGGGGTTTTCTTCCAGTCTGAGAACACAAATTAAAGGATGGTAAATGTGGAATTCAGGTAAATACCAGTGAGTTCAAAATAAATAGATCTCTGTTTGTGGTGTGTCTCACCTTTTGACTGCTGCAGCCAGGATGCCGATGCTGGTTTCTCTCGGAGGCATCGAGGAGTGACCAGGGAGGCTCGAAACACTCAGCTTCACAGTGGCAGCTCCTTTCTCACTTATCCCAATCCTATAAAACACGTACACATGCGCATAAAGGCGGAGCGATGTTGAACCTTGTGGTTTTTGCTGTCGTGTCAAGCTTGGACAAATCATTTACTGTTCACAATGAAAGAAAGCTGTGATTTAATATCATGTTTATACTGGACCATGGCAGGTTCTCACAAAGCAGCAGGTCCTTGGAGACCACTGATGATTCCATCGAGAACAGCCAGGCCTTCATCCAGGACGAAGGACAGATGGACCCCGCGCTGCTTCAGCAGCCGCACTATGCTCATGGCTCCCTTGTAACCACTCACCTTCACAACAAAATAGCAAAAGACTCCTAGGTGGTACATCCAATGTTATTGAAGGCTACAATTTCAAGAAGTACAAATTTTGAATATATGAATAGTTAAAGTACCTCTTCGTCGTGACCGAGGCCGATGTAAAATCCCCTGCGTGGAGCATAGCCTTTTATCAGCAGGTACTCCAGTGCCTGAAGTATTCCCTGGAAGAAGAGAAGCAGAAAGCTTTAGACCGACTGGGACGTTGACAGGTAAGTACATTCGGAGTCTCCAGCTGACCAAAATGCTTATTTCTATTGGACTGTAGGAGGAAACATGCAAATGCCACACACAGAGGCCCTCAGTCTGATCGGAAATCGAGTGCGTGTTTCTATTATCCTGGCATTTTATACACTAGACTACGACAAATCAATTAATAGAGAAAACAATAGAGAAAACAATACTACTTCATGCCCTATGATCGACTGGTGACCAGGGTCTAGGGTGTAATCCCTGCCTTCACTCTATGTGCACTCTAGATGATGATAATAATAATAACATATTATAATAATATAATAAACTATCAATAAATATAGCATAATAATAATAATACAATGCATTTATAAAGAACTTTAAAGTACTAAACAAAGGCAGGTCAAAAATAAAGTGAAACAAAAATAGGTACCCTCAAAGCACAGTTACGGACGAGTTAATGAATGAATTCATCAATCATCCACAAAAATGAATGTCTGCTGCAGTCCTAGTGAATATACAACTGTGCTGCACCACTTTGCTCACCATGAGAGGGCTCTTGTCGTCTATGGTCCCTCTGCCGTAGATGAAGCCGTCTATCTGCTTCGCTGAAAAGGGCGGCGCGTCCCAGCCGTCCGACTCCGAGGCCGGCACCACGTCGATGTGGGCCAGCAGCATGTACGGCGTGAGGTCAGGCTGAGAGCCCCGCACCTGGAACAGGTGGCTGTAGCTGGCCACCAGTTCATGGTGAACGAGGCCTGACGAGAAGACTGTGGGGAAGGCTGACACAAGAGGGAGGGTGACAGATGGAAATGTCTGTGCAGCTTAGTCTGGGGCACCAGAGAAGCTGTACATGAGAGATACCATACATTTCTCAGCCCAATGACACAGCCTCAGTATGGGTTGAATTACTTTTTTTTAAACAGTTGAATCATGAATGACTGGACCAGAGCAATCTTTACTTTCCCATCCAGCTTTTTTAGGGGAAACATTTTAATGAGGAATTGGCTGATTCGCTGATTACAAAAATAACTTCAGAGACTCTCTCCCACTGGAAACTTGTGCATGACCAGACAGTATGTGGCATCAAACAGGGCAACTAAAATAAGGACTGCAACAAGCAATTATTTTTATAGTTAATTCATCTGTTGATTACCTCCTCCACTGATTAAGAAAATTATTACTGATTTTGTTTTTCCAATTTTTTTTATCAGAGATTAAAGAAACCAGACATATTTACATATGAGAAGATCAGTTAGAGCAGAGCATTTTGAGTACACTTCTTAAAAGGGATAAAGTTAAGTGAAACTGAAAAAGAAAAATAGATTAAGGAAAAGCCCAAAAACCTAACCCCGTTACAACCTGACTGGTTGTGAGAACGGTTTAGATGTCAACCAGTTCAAGCCTCTAGCTTGAGTCTCCAGTAAAGTTTTCTCAAAACGATCTCAGGTCCAACTGGGGCCTATGAAATCTTTCTACGTCTCGACTAATGCTGAGAGGCACCTGTGGAGAGACGAGCAGGTAGATGTCCCCTCCATCTGAGGAAGGAGGAACTGTCCACACTGCTGCTAGCTCGCGTGGCTAACGGCTAGCTTCGACTATAAACAACGCACGCTCGTTGGGAGTAAATAGCACTATTTTAGTCAGTCAAAAACAGACCGAAGCGGCTATCTGCAGGGTCTGTGTGGTTCACCTCTTCTGAGGAGCTTGTCAAACTGCAGCAGAGCTGTGGTGTTGATCTCGGTCTGGGAGGTGGACACGGTGGGGATCTTCACCGCCTCTGGATGGACACACACACAAACACAGACACGTCCATCAGAGCTCAGTTCCTCCAGCCTCCTCTCCTTTCCTCTCCTCTTATCTACACTTCACCTGGTACCTCTGAAGTTGTTGAGCAGCTCCTCTCGTCGCTGCTGGTCAATGACCAGAGAGATGTTGTTGGTTTTCTCCCAGTGAGCGAGTTGGAGTCCGACGTTGACGTCCAGGGTGAGTGTCCGCAGACACGCTGCGCTGAGCAACACGAGGATCGTGAAGAAGAAACTAGCGAGGATTATTTTCAAAAACTTAAGTATTTTGAACTTCGACCCCGGGTCTGTCATTGTCGGGACTGTGGTGACGGCTGCAGTCTCTCTGTGAGACAAGGTGCGGAGGAGGAGGGGGAGTGCTGCCTCGCGAACGCCCCCTGCTGGTCAGACTGCGCATGTGCAATACTCTGTGTGGCGGTGCTAGGTCATTACACTCTGTACAAGGTGTTCTGGACAAGGAGAGAGGTCTGACTTCTAAAGTGTACACAGGAACATTTTCATCACGGAAAGGGCTCTATTTCCGTGTGATTTCATCAACAGTGAACCAAAACTTTGGTAAAAAATCAGGGACTGGGTTTCACTTTGTTCACCAGCTCCATCCTCTTCAGAAGGCTGAGAAAGCAGGGATTTGGAGCTTGTGGAGACAGAATGGGTGTTCCATCCCCTCAGGAAAACACTCTGCACAAAGATTACCAAGAGGCTCCATTCACTGGCTCAAGGACAGTGACCTTTTATTTGTTAAGTGGATGGACACTGGAGAAGTCTCCTTCTGTACCACTGGCAGGAAAATGAAAATGTCCGTTTGGAGAGGCAGCCGGGTCCCCAGACCACCAGCTGTGACATAGTATGATAAATATATGGGAGGAGTGGACATGTCAGACCAGATGTTGGGAACAAATTCAATCCACTACAAAACTAGAGAAGGGAGCATGATGGATTCCCAGCATCTTCTGGACTTTGCTGTGACCGACAGCTTCATCCTCCACAGAAAGATGTGCATTAGCGAGCAGCAGAAACCTCGCTAAGCCCTCCAAGAGGAGCTGGGTGGGAAGAGGAGGTGGCTTGGATGGCAGCCCCCAACTCAAGGGCACTTTCCTCTCCCTACAAGCACTCGAGAGTTTCAGAAAAGCCAGAGGGCTAGCATGGGGAGGATGCAGTCAGTGGACTACATTTTAAGGTTCCAGCAGGAGCCAAAAATGCCTGAACTGGTTTAAATAAAGAGCAAAAGTTTGCATACTTGTGTTTTATAGTTCACAGTTCATGTTGGACATCCTACATCTTTTATTCATATAACTTTGTAGCGTCTTATTCAGTAAAGATTCAAATTTACTTTTTCTGGTATTGCACCCAGCTATATTTCTAACATACAGTAAAACAATTGCCAAATATTGAAAGAAGGTCTGAAAAAGGGGACACGAGCACAAACTTTTATGGCAACAAAATAACTCCAGGAGGCCTGTGTAATAAATAGTTTAACTGACAACGGATTTATTAATGCAGGTATGTATGGACATATGCATTACATTGTCTAAACAAAAAGATATGATTGGAACAGAGCATGTAAATGACTTTACATGTTTTTCAACTTTTTTGATGAGCTTTTAAACAATCTGTTTCACTTCCATTCATAAAGGTGAATTTTAAGATGAAAGATGATGTAGAGCCATCAATTACATCAAGACATGAAGCAAACATCCTTTATTGAAATATGGTTCAAATATTATAAAAAAAAATTACACACCTTTTATTTAGAAAATAGAAAATAATACAGCATTATAATTTTTTGATTCAGATAATCCTTTGGCCATTTAAATCTAAACAGCATCTTTGCATGTTTGTGATTGTGACAAACCACTCTGCTTCAATGTCATGAGCAAAACATGAAAAGAAAAGAAAAGTAAGGCGGGAATTCAAGGGGAACTCGCATACAAACACATACAGAGTCCATAGCATTTGAAGTAATATGTGCTTCCTGAGGATATCTCAGGACAACGTTATTATGGCTTGCATCATCAGAACATAAAGAACAAATATGTTTAAATCCGAGTTACTCCTGGCCAGGAAGCCCTGGTGCTTCCTGTGTCTCCGCCTGAAGCTCCTGGCTTTGACTGTCCAGTAATGCCGCCAACTGACCAAATGAGTTGTCCTGAACACAGATACTGATGAGGTAGAGGAGGATCACCATGACGAGGAAGACCAAAACTTGTATGTAAACGGGAACGAGGCGGCGCTCCTCCTCTCGTCTCTCCAGGGTGGCAGGACTCACGGGCGTGTCTGGGTACAAGTACTGGACAGGTCTGCCGGCCGCTCCCTTGATGGGTCTGCGTCGAGTCGCACTGAAACACAAGTAACAATAAATTTACTACTGATCCAGTGTTAAAACTCCCAGCATGCATAGGGCTTGAGTCACTGTTAGCTCTAAAACTATTATTTTAGCAGTTGATTCAAAATTGTACAGAAAAAAAGATCCAAGATTCCAAGATGACGCTCTCAAATGACTCAGTTAACATTATCTGATACTAAATAACCAAAAGATATTCACTCTCTTCATTCATACTGTACAATAATTGTCTATGCAGTAATATGATATTGTACAATAATTTATTGACCACAGCCTGTGCATTTTCCTCTACTTTTTCATAAATACTGTTTTATTCACTCTATTCAATACTGCTGCAAACACGGAGTGATTAATAAAGTTGTGCCGGTTGCATTCGTAAAGCTTTTGTGAAGTCTTCCTTCTCATTCATTGCAGTCCCAGCAGAGGGCTTGTAACACACTGTAGGTGTGGCGATATGACACTTACTAAATCCCTGTTGGTGTGACTGGAGACTCTGGACACGTGTCCTTGGAGGTATCTTTTTCAGGCTCCACAGGAGGCTACAGAAGAAAGCAACAATTACTGACAAGGTGGACCAGAGACAACAACGTACGTGCCAGAGAGCAGAGTCCCACACAGGCAGACACCCAGAAAGTTGTGGAGCGAAGAAGGGGGAAAAAAAGGGGGTGAATGTTGGCATGATGACAAATTATTGACATTGAGAAACCGACAGTGCTGCACTCTCTCTCTCTCTCTCTCTCTGTGCCCGGTGATATAGAATACAAACAGTAAGGAAACGTATGTGCCTTCGATGGCCTTGCATAAGGTGAGCCCTGGGGAGTGCGGTACAGGGACTGGTTCCCCATGTTGTCCTTGTCGGGCTGAGGAAAAGAAAGACAGATTACGACACAGCGGCCATCTCTCTCAGGGTACACCTGCCCCACAAGCACCAAACTTTGAGCTTAAAGTGTGACTGAACAACGTGAGTGAGCTCTACTGACCCTGTTGGACCGTGACCAATGTTCATGCACATTGCTCCCATTCAGCTCTCTCTCGCTGCCCGAGCTAGCCGAGAGTAGCTTCTCCTTCTGTTATGCAGAGTGAGAGCGGACATCGCCGAGTGAACACTCTCAGCAGTAATTCCTCACAACAAATGACATGTGAAATCTAAGGTGGAGAAACTTGGATGTGACTTTCCTCCTGGACCATTTCAGTGATGCTGAAGGTCTGCACGGACCTTGCTGAGTAATCTTTTGGTCTACCTGACTGAGATCCAGTTGATGTAACCTGCGGGGATTGGGATTATTTTGTTAACAGCAACACATAATTTGTCAAAAGACCTTCACACCAGTGAGATCCATGTGCCCAACACTATAAAACGTGAAATCCCATTGGTGATTAGACTGGGAAACATAACAAACAGTCTGGGAATTAGTATTACAGTGAAATGAGACCAGCCTACCCCCGGTTCTAATCCTGAGCGCTGATCTACAGAGGATGCCTTGCTAATTCCTGCAGGAATCCGTGCAGAGAGAGGCCGACTCCGCTCTGGCGATTTTAATGCATTCCCTGAATTCCACTTGGGACAAGGTTCCCTTTTTTGAGCAGCACGAGGACGCTACAAAAGACCAACCCCAGTCAAACAGACAAACGAGACATTATGATCCCCATGGGGGGGGGGGCTTGACATACTTTTTTTGCACAAACAATACGAATACCTAAAATATTTACCAGTTTTGATGAGAGCAAAAAGCACTGCGGGTAAATAAAATCCTCATTCTGGAGGAAAAAAACAAAACAAAAACAACTCAGGTAAACATTTAATTACAACAACTCCCAAGAGGGAACGCTTTAGGACGTTTAGAACCCAATTATGCAGTTACATTGTGTAACCACAGAGTGACACTGTTGGAGAAATTTACCTCGAGAATAATGCAAGAAGATCAAGGGCAGCATTTACAGAAAATGTAAGTTTTAGATTGTCTCACCTGGCTGTCTTCACCGGCCTGCGCCGACTGATCAACTGTTGCTTTTTTTGCCTTTACGGGAGCTGCACACAATACAGAGAGCAACACAGTGAGAATCCCACAGCCATTAAAACATCTAAACCAGAGCATCGACAGTATATGTGGTCATACCTTCCTCCTCGTTCTTCTCGCTCCCTTCCTCCTCCTCCTCCTCCTCCTTCTCTTCTTCCTCTTCCTCTTCACTGTCAGAGTATAACACACCTGTCTCTGCTGCTTCCAGACAGTTCTGTCCATTGGGCCGACTCACGCTCCTCAGCTTCCTCTCGTACAAGGCCCTGGTGGAGGCTGAGACGTGGCAGACATACAAACCGCATTCAGTAAACAGAATAAAAAAGTGTCCCGTCTGTGTCCCACGGATTCAATTCATATTGTCAGACGAGCAGCAAAATTGCTGAAAGGCGCTGCGTTGATTGGCCAGTGGAGCGGCGGCTGAGAGGTTCAATTGCTCGTCAACAAAGCTTCAAGAGCCATCTCCTTTCTTCGCAAATCCTTGCTTTTGGTTGGATTTGTTT
Source organism: Karalla daura (assembly GCA_029224185.1). NCBI lineage: Eukaryota > Metazoa > Chordata > Actinopteri > Chaetodontiformes > Leiognathidae > Karalla > Karalla daura. The sequence goes on along the minus strand of CM055193.1, from coordinate 13,843,756 downwards.
CCTGCAGTGTCCCAGTTATTGAAAAGCATTCACTCAGAGGCATTCATCCGTGAATGAAAACTAAGAAAATGAAGTGCAGCCTCACCGACGATGGGCCCGGCATTGACCCCATGTCTCAGCAGCGCTGCCTTGAGCTCGTCATCCGTCAACACGCTCGGGTCGAGAATCTCTGCCTCCTCCGGATCCTCCTCGTTGGCCTTAAAAAACAAGATTTAGTGAATTCAGACAAATTGAACAGCAGCCATTTCCAGGTGCGGGATATACATGTAAAGCATAAGAAAAAACAGCTGGAGGCTACTGTTCACAGATCCGTTCAATATTCATCTCATTTGGGTACTGCATAAATTTCACATTTGCTGATTTAGAACTACCACCGAGGAGGAAAGAACCCGGCAATATATTATATATCAGATCTGGTATCCTGAAGTTATACCGAAGCATCAGATTTGGGCAGACAGACACATATCGCAGGCTTAGCGTGTGACTTTGCTTCACGCATATCCATCCATCATCTCACCCGCTTTGAAACGAATGGTGCTGCAGTGGTCTGCACAGACAGAGGGCACAAGTTGGACGGACCATTACAGCAAACACTTCACTCTCACACCTAGGGGCAATTTCCAGTCTCTGATCAACCTAAACCTGCAATTTTTTGGATTGTGAGGGCAAACTGTGAGAGTGCTAGCAGTAACCACTGAACCACTGCGGAGCTAAAACAAAGCATCAACAAACAATTGTTCTCTCATTTTATAATTAAATCCCAGGGATGTAGTTTTTAAAAAAAACATCTTTCAAAGTATTTCCTTGATTATGTACAAAAAAGAAAACTAAATGCAGTAGATTAATAAATGCATGTTTGCAATCAGCAAATGCTCCCGGTAATTAAATTAGCTGCGCATTCAACTTTCATTCATTTGAATCGCTGATTGTTTCAGCTCAGCGTCTCAGTTTTGAATCCACGACGAAAATCTGAATTTATTTCGCTCGATGTTTGTTTTCCCCCTGCACACGCAGACTGGGACCAGTGTCTGTGGCCAGGCTGTGACACAGCACTGAGGCTCCTTCCAGACTTCCAGACTTCCCGGGGCAGATAAATGAGTGTGACAGGTGCTGCCAGCACATGCAGCGCACGCCGCGATGGCAGCCGCCGTCCACAGAAACAGTGTAAATCTATACCTCCTGGTCATACAGTAGAGCCGGCCGGGGGTCTCACAGGTCACATGTTAATGTTAGTGCAAGCTGAGAGGACTGTGTTGGGAGGCCAGTGACCCACATCTCTCCTCCTCCTCCTCCTCCTCCTCCTCCTCCTCCTCCCCACCCCCCACACAGCTGCTGACCTTGTGTAGCATCGGTTTAATTCAGCCCATGCCAATTAAACACGAGGAGCTCATATTAACAAAATCTTGATGTCCTTGAAGGCAGCATTTCAGATAACTTTCTCACTTGACAATATTTTGTGATATTTCTTTAGGTGGTGTTTGGTTATTGAATATAAAAAAGCACATCTTTCAAAATGAGAATGACTAGCCTCAGTAACTTGTTATCACTGTTGTTATAAAAGTAAACAAGGACATGACTGATGTCCTTGAAAGCAGCATTTCTAACAACTCTCACTGGGCAACTTGTGCACTGACAATGTTGTGGTAAGAAAAACACATTGGTCTTTCAAAATAAGAGTAATCAGCCTTAGTAACGTGCCATGACTGTTAAAAAGTACAGTAAACAAGGAGCCTATTACTGAACAACAGAATCCCTGGTCACTGTATTTCTGAGTAGACTATTCTTGTTTTAAATAAAGAGGGAAGCTAATATCTTTATTATTCGGTTAAGTTAAACAAAATTGAACCCTATTTCAACATTAAATGTCTTATGTCCTAAGAGGCACCATATCTGATAAGCCTCATAAGAGGCAAAAACATATTTAGACTTTCAAAATTACACTTATTGGTTACACTAAAATCATTATTAATTGGTAAAGTAAACAAGAATCCCATAATCAAAGAATAAAATGTCTAATGCGTTTGAAGGCGTCATTTACGATTGTTCTCTTATTTTTGTGGTAATTCAGTGAGAAAAATAAAAGTAATTAGTCACTTACTTGCTATAGTTGTTGTGAAATAAATACAACAAAAAAGGTAGCCTATTATCAATCACTGAATTGCCTGAATTGTGGTTATTAAGTGAGAAAAACACTTTGGTCTTTCAAAATAAGAGTGCCCACTCTTTCATTATCTCCGAGTCGTCGCTGCAAGCACATATCATGCGGTGCAAGAACACCAAGGCACCATTAACTCACTTCTGCATCGTGTGTATTTTCCACCTCCTCGTCGCTGGAAAAATCCGCTGCGTTTTTCTGCTCGATGTGTTTCAAGTGCAGCTCCACGTAAACTTCCTTCCTGCTCTTCGAAGGAGGCAGCGCGACATTGTGCGCGACTAAATCTGACTTCAGTCTGGATTTAGAGAGAAACGCGGGGTCCTCCTTAAACACCGGCATGTCCCAAGGACCAGGTAGGGAAAACAAGACTTCAACTTCAACTTGGCTGCTTCTAAAACAGAGAGAGCGTAGCTGAAGGAGCAGCCGGGAGAAACCTCCTGACTGTGAGCTAAACTGGGAACAGCTGCACCTGACCACTTGATTGACAGGTGGTGGTTGGCTTTACTTAGCACCGCTTAGAGCTTTGAGTCTGTTTCACTGGCTTTGTGACATTTGAGCTGAGCCTAAGACGTTTTTATTCCACCACAAGACGGTTAAAAATTACAACTGAAAAGTTATGTGAACTTCAACTTGTTTCTGGAATGTAGGTGTTGGTGAGATAGGTGTGTTACCATCACTCTTTGAAATTGTTAAAACCTAAATATCAGAACAAAATGCTGTTAATAGAAACACCAAAATGGAAAAAAAATTCGTTCAAGTGACACAAAAAATTAAAGCGAGTTTTGGCACAGTATGACGTAATCATGGCTGTATTATTAAAGGGCACCGCCCCTCTGCCGCCGATCCGATTTCGCCCAGTGGCCACGTATGGTACTGCAACTAAAAAATCCGCCCAAACCGCCCAAAAAGGTATCTTTCTGATTCCACAATAGTAAAAAAAGAACTGTAAAAGTGTTGACAGAATAGTTCTAGCTGTGAATACAATAATTACGAATCTTTGTATTGTGTATTAATTCATGGACTCCATATCTGTCAATATCTGTCTGGAAGGACAGAAAAGATTGCTCGAAAGATTTGCTGTGGGCCACAAAATGTGGAAGAAAACCTGAAAACCAGGAACCTTTTTGTATTATGTGCCAGGTGAGCATCCAGTTTTCGTAATACATCCCTGAGTGTGATTCTGAATCTTTTCTAAATCCAAGCAGAATATCTAATAAAACCATGGAAACCCAACATATCTAGAGTGTCCTTCTCCCTCAAAGTGGAGTCTCATTGAAGAAGAAATATTGTGATGTTACTAGTCTTATGACTAATGCTCAAAACATCAAAATGAAAACACCTACAGATTGCAATTGTATCAACATTTCAGAAATATCTCCTTTATTTTGTGAAAATCTGTCATGGAAAAAGGTGTGATTTTTTTTGTTGTTCATTTTCCATTTAGGTTGTGACTGAAAGTCAAATCAGTCAACAGACCTCATTTAGGCTTTTGATAGTTTCAATAGTAAAACCAAAAGTGTTAAAAATAGGTTTGTCATGAGGGCAAGATGGTGACTTGGCAATTTGCACTGTCCCCTCGCAGCAAGGAGCTCTTAGAATCAACTTCCTGTCGATGGTTTCCTCCAGGTACTCCGGTTTCGCCCGTAGTCCCAAATAATTAGGCTGTGTTGACACTAAATTGCCCCTAGGTGTGAGTGCGAGAGCGAAAGGTGTGTGTGTGTGTGTGTGGTCTGTGATGGATTGGAGAACTGTCCAGGGTGTGTTCCTTTGCTCTACATGCACTGCAGATAGGCTCCAGCAGACCCCGTCAACACCATTAAGGTACAAAGCTGGTACGATAATGGATGGATGGATGAATAGATGTCTGTTGTGTTCAAGTGAACCACGATTCAAAAGTCATCCATTAACGTAATGTACACCCGCATGCCTGCAACTGGGATGTGTCCGATTGGTAAAAAAGCTCATGTGAGCCCAAAATATCACAGGTAGTTCGTATATTTGAACTTTTAATGTAAATCGTCTGTCTAATCTAAGCTAGTCTAATGTGTACCTTTGGGCAGGTCTGATCCCGGCTGTGGTCGTCGTGTGCGTGGTGCTGTGTCTGGTGCAGGCTGCATTTTTACTGCAGTGGTGTCTCCACCCAGTGTGTTAAGACGTGATGAGCGGTTCCCTCCCTAAAACCTGTGAAAAGACTGAAAACAACAGAAGAAGACTCATTTAGGATGATAAATTCAACACATCCAAACTTTGTGTGAGCTGGCTTAACCTAAAATCCTCGCCAGAGATAGTGGGTATCTTAAGTTATCATTAATTTCTTTTTAAAAGGATTTGGTTTATCAGACTCTTGCATTCCTTTAAAATTGAGGCTATAAAGATTACAAAAAAAATCTGAAATAGCAACATTATTGCTGCAGCAGAAAACTACTAATCCTGTAAATGCCCATGCTGATAAATGTATTTTATTATTCAGTGCACTCTCAATTTCTCATGTTTATTTCTAATCGGAGAGCTGCACCTTGGAGAGAGCTGATAATGAAGCCTAAAACTGAATATTGAAAGGTTAGACTCAAGCACTTCATTCAGCTGTAACACTTTTCTGATATGACAGATTGATGAAAACTGCTTTAGTATTTGTCCAGATCAAAGTGGAGTGACTTTTACTGATTACAGTGTAAAATATACGTGCCAGCATTTCAGGATAAAGCGTAGCCGATAGACGAAAGTAGTCGATCCTAGATTCTGTACCTCCATCAGTCCTTCAGTCCTTATACGAGCAACGCAGTGAAAAATTGTGTGTGTGTGTGTGTGTGTGTGTGTGTGTGTGTGTGTGCGTGTGTGTGTGTGTGTTAAAATTACCGGAAGCAATTCTCTGCACCACCAGCTGAACTCATCGACCTGCATGACCCGATGCATACGGCTGCAAACATAACCTGCTCTGCAGCAGATTAACATGTTGATCCTATAAACAGAGAAAAGAGATTTTTGTGACTTTTGTGACATTGGTTCTAGATCCATCGCACCTTTATAAACCATTTACGCATCTCAGAACATATCCCTTTGTGGTTGACTGTAAAATTTCATAGGCACCAGCTCCAGAGAGATGCAGTGGAAGCCTGTGCCTATTCAGAAGTGCCTGACCCCCCCTTGATGTCTGCCTCTGAAGTGACCGGGGCATTCATCCTGCTTCACGATTCACACTTCACTGTAAATCATGTCTACGCCGAAAACCTGTTGTGCTTCAGGTGACACAGAAACAAAAGGAAAAGATGCTTTCACAGGATTGTGTCACTCGAACGCCTCTTTTATTGAAAAGCATCAACAGATGAAGCAAAATGCACCCGCCGAACAATGGCCGGCTTATTTTGTTTGTTTGTCCCTCTTGCAAATCGCACAAAGCAGCTAAAACACATTTAATTAGACGACAGCTTCACTGTCTCACTGCTCCATGCCTGTGAATATGAAACGACGTGACAGGCGGCGTTCACATCCCACTGCAGTCCTATTTGAGTCTGAGCTGAACAGACTGGATGACCTGCTGTGCTGTTTACTGTCAGGAACCTGAAGTGTTTTTAGATCAGATCAACACATTGTGATGGGGAGAGGAGAAAAAAAACACATTTCTGTAGGAGTTTCCAGACAAATTACTGTGTTGAAAATGCCTGCATCCTCATATTTTTTTTAGGTTGAGCTGCTTGGGTTTTGAGTGTCTTATTTTGACATGTTCCTCCACTCTGTTGTGATGGGTAAGTGCGTTGTGCTGGTTGAGCAGCTGATGATTTAGAGCCAGTAGGTTTAGAAAAGGCTGGTCGGTACGTTAAAGTCTCCCTGTGGAGCTACTGACCCACTTAGCACCACAGAGTCTTTCTACGAGTGGGTTCCCCTTTTTGTTTATCCACCGAGTGTGCACTCGCTCACTAGGACGCACGTGCAAATGGACGGTAACTTTTCACCATGGCACTGATCAACAGGTGGCAGTAACACGCCAGGATGTCCTGCAACAAAGGTTTCGCAGTGAGGGAAATGCCTCCGTGAGAGCCGTCGAGAGCTCGAAGATACAATTTATATGTGCAAACATCACTTTTGTTTGTGGTGCAGGTAATTCTGCCGGGCACCTTTAAAGTTCACCCAGCCTCAACACCACTGTTTAAATATGTGGTTTTGTGATAACTTTTCTCTGCCTCCAGGACTAAATGTTCACCGCTGAGACTATGAGCTTGTAAAAGAAATCTTTAGTATAGATTTAAGTGTATTTTGGCTTTAAGCATTGATACACTGTCATAGACTGAAATTGAAAGGCAGATAAAAAAAAGTGGTTTATGGATCACATAAAAGTCTACAATCGATATATTTAAACATCCGAGACTTGCTCATAAATGCTCTGCAGAGAAATTTAAGACCTAACTCCAAAGGTCTGATATGGGAGCCTCTCAGTCTTGAGACATTCAGCAGAGTATAATTGTGGTCTGAATGTTAAATACTCTTGGGATTTGAAGAGGTTGCTGGCTAATGTGGACACTGTATGCATGATGATTCGTTTCTGGGCTTGTTGTATGATCTCCTCTCCAGGCCTCTATCAAGAAAGCGCAGTTAGTAACAATGAAAGCAAAGTCAAAATGTCTGCAATCCACCTCCAGCGCCAGAGCATGCCAAAGACTCCTTCCATTTGTGATGACTGGGAGCTCATAAATGTCAATTTTCCACTGAATTAATGTTATAATTGTAACTGATATTATGTGGTTTAGCACTGCTGCAGGTCAGGACATGCATTTGCATGAATTGGAATCTCAATTCACTCCCGATTACAGGGAGGCACGATGAATACCAAACATGCAATATTTCTTTCTTCCTGAGCACTGGGAATTTGACAAATGAACAAAGTAAACAAAATTAACAAAAAAGAAATTAGCTTTTCTTCAAGTTTTAACCTCGATCCAAAAAGCCAGTAAGTGGATCCCAACAACAGGTATTGTGTAGCTGAAATCTGATCTTGCTTGGAAAAACCTTGAGGCAAATATTTCTGTTAAGATGATGTAAAATCATATTTTACCAACAAGTGTTTCTTATATTTTATAGATATTGCAGCTGTGGAATGATATTTCTCATAAGGCTCTTAGTCTTCACACTTTTCTACCATGTTGTTACTGTAACTTTTGTTCTGAGCGCACAAAGAAAATCAACCCGACCGTGTCTTCATTTTTTGTTTAATTTCCTTGGTCATTAAATCTTCTCAGCCATTGAAGTGTTGGGCTTACAGAACATTTCTATCTCTCGAATGACTGCTCCATTATCTTATTAAAAGGAATAATAATTGAATAGCGAATGTGTTTTTGTGTTGTAAAACAAATGCAAAAAAAACATGGGAACAATGCAGCTCCAATTCCTTGCAAATCTGGCATGAACATATCTACATGAGCAGAGTCTTTACAGCTACATTAGACGGTAATGATGTCATACGCCATGAACCTTAACTAACACTGGATAGGAGCCGTCTCCAGAGGAAATGGTTTAATGTCCTCACTGGGGAGTGACGACTGATCCATGGGGTAAGCTTAAAAAAAGCCCCAAAAATTCAGAACTTTTTTCTTCTTCTTCTTCTTCTTTGAAATAACAGGGAGGGTTAAATATCCTGCAGTCTTTAAAATAATCATATCTACAAATGCGGGGATTGTGACCCCCACAGTGAGCTCCTCAGTGGTGAGTAATGTGAGCTCGAAGCCGTGCGTGGAAGTTGTAGAACAGCTGACTGCAGCAGGAAAAGAACCGTTTCACTCCCTTGACCATCTGCTAAGCCACAACTTTTATGAAAACCAGGCAGCGGATTCCCAAAACATCTGCAGGGAAATAATTAATGTGCGCTCTGAATATCTGTAGTTTGCCCCACAACTCCTGAAGTTTGATGCGAGGAGAGATACAGAGAGTGGCCGCTGCAGGCGACGGCGGGTTTCGTCGGTGTCAAAGCAGTACACGGACTAAACTTGTGTTTGCAATCTGTTGTAGAGTTTAATCATGAAAAATGCATCAGGGATGGGGGTGGGTGGGAGAGGGTCCCCAAAGTTGACTGTCCACTGTGTATCCAATGGCTTTAAACCCTACATGACGCATTAGAAAGAACTCACATAGGAATAGAAAGCCATAAGACACAGTTGTGGCTCCATTCGGAGGCAGTTTGGGACTCAGAGCTGAAAGAGGGAGGACGACGACGACAACAAAAGAAGGGGGAAGAAAAGAAAGCAGGGGCAGGTTGCAGACAACAGTCAGGATTTAAAACTCACAGCCACATGAATAATTAACCAAAGAAACGGGAAGTATTCATCTGAAGCCCAGGGGGAGTAAAACCGAACTGTCTTGTGAGTCTTTAGACGGAGGGAATCCTATTTTTCACAGCATCAACTCGAATAAATGGACCCCGACCCGCACGCTTGAATCCGAACAGCTATGCTGTGTGTGCTGTTCGATTCCTCAGGGGTGGGGTGGGTGGGTGGGGGGTGGGGGGGTTTGTAGGGAATAATCTTTGATTAAAAATGCAGTTTTAAATCGATGTCTTGTGGGAGAAGGTGCAGCGTTAATCAAAAGGATTTTGTTTCTGAATTCAAAACAGATTACGTAAAGTCTTTCTATATTCTGCTGCGAACCCCCCCCCACCCACCCACCCCCCCCCAACTTGACTTCCTCATTTACAAAGGAGATCATTACCTCAGCATTTTAATGCAACCACCGAGCGAAGCAGTTTTTCTGTAACAGACAAAACATTTTTCATTACAGATAATGGTAAGGAAAAATTTGTATTCGGTCGCCTCCGTGCCTCCCAAATAAAGAGAAATAAATCACGATGTGGATGAGGCAGGCATCATGAACACACAGGGACTACCACTGTGCCTGATCGACTTCAAGCTCATTGAAAATCCTCTGACTGCTGAAAAAGTCCCATAAATTTTGCATCTTGAATTCATCAATCTTCCAACTGTTTGCCACAGTTGAAGCTCTGAACTGTTGGAAATGTTTTGGACCGTTTTCAACCCCATAGTGAGAAGAAACTCGGCTCCCCAGCTATGCAGTCCCAAATCTGCTCACCCAGATGTCTGCTCAGAAAACAGTAGCCTTTATAAAAACATGAAAAAATCTTGTGGACAGAGAGGAAACGGGCTACTACAGAAGACAGAGGAGGCATTTGTTGACATTGTATCAAGTGCAACGCTGAGGTATTTGAGGCACAGAGGGGCCAGGTATTTGTCAGTCAGTGTTTCTTGTGCTTTTGCTGTCTCCAACTCAAATAACAAAAGCCCCATTGAGGCAGCCTCTCCTGCCCCCCCCTCTCCCTCTGAACGAGCACACAAAGCTTCCTGTCCTGGGCTGCAACTGTCCAGCCCTGAGAAAAACCCACATCTACTTATCTTTTTATGCACCTGTTTCAAGTTGCGGTGTCGGAGCGAGGCAGGAAAAACCTCCTTCATGTGGACGCTCCCACGTTATTCTCCCCGTGCCTTTGCCACTGCGTAACGCATTCGATCGTGTGTTTCCCCAACTTTAATCTTCCACAGTGATGCCCCCAGTGTGACTTTGAGGTTTGTCCGCCTCGCCAAACATCGGAGTGTTTACACACCGAGATTCATCTCTCGGTTGGCCTTCCTTTACGCCCGGGTTTCACATGACCTCTGACTGTGAACGTCAGCCAGTGATCGAGGCAAAGTGTTTACTCAATCAGCCTTTTCCAGGTTGGAAATAGGGACCGGTGCCACCGAGCTCCAGGGAGCCTGTGCTCATGCATGTCTCAGCATAAATTAGTAAAGCCCCTGTGTCAGACTCTGTCCAGACAAGAAGGTGAATCTCAGCCACGGGGAGGATTAGCTTTAATCCCCAAACATCGCACACGGTCGCTCCCCGCTGGGAGCCAATTCAGGGGCTCGTCAGCGCTCCAGATGTTTTTGATGTTTCATATTTTTTTTGCGTTTGTATCCTCTGCTTGTTTTCACAGGAAGGTTCGAGCTTTCACAACAATACAGAAAATCAGTAACATCACACAAATTTTGTATACATTCCATTCTTCTTTTTTTTTTTTTACACACTGGATTTTGAAAGAGAATGAGGTGGCGCCTGTTATTATTATTATTTTTTTCTCATCCTGTGTCGTGCCGTCTTTTGATTTATTGGGAGCACACCTAAGCCCCAGTTATCAGCAGACAAGACAGCCAAAACACACTGCAACCAACACATGAAAGCATCAGTGGAGCGGCTCCTCATCCTCTCTGTCATTCCACATGAAAACGAGCAGCTATTCTGCCCGGCACACTTCTGAAAAGTAACGGTGACGTGCATTCAGTGCCGGACGCATTCTTATGCCATAAATCTGACTCTTACCTCCTTCTCCCTCTCTCTCCCGCGTCCCTCGCTGGAAACGAGTATGGCATCCCCTCAGCCTGATACTGTATGGAGAGACAATGGGTAGTGGGGGGGGAGGAGTTACTATGCGAGCAGAGTGGAGGAGACGGAGAGGGAGTAAAAGCAGAATGAAAACTGGAGGGAGAGAAAGAAGAGAGGGAGGGAAGGAGGGAGGGTGGGAAGGAAGGAGAGAGAGCGTGAGAGGGGAGAAAGAGGGCTCAGGAGGGAGATCACTCGCTCGCGGTTCTCTCAAACCAAGAATCTGACGAAACGTTACATGAATGACAATTCTCGTGAACAAACCCCAGCACTACCAGCAGCAGCAGCAGCACCAGCCGTGCAGCACACCACCCCCCCCCCCACCCCCCCCCTCTCCCTTCCTCCCTCACTCACTTGCAGTGTCAGAGAAAAACAGCAACCAGAAATCCCTCTTCACGTGGGAAATGTAAGGAAAAAACAAGAGGCTGCGAGTGAGAATGGCTCCTGGTTTTAAACAAGTCCCTTTCTTTTGGCTTTCTTTGAATGAGTTCTTAAGATTCCAAGTTGGCAGAGTGCCCGTGGGTCCTGGATGGAAAAGGATAAAAGAGGGGCTGAGGTAGGGGGGCTGTCTATTGTGTTTGTTCCCTTCCTTTCAGTCCTGGCACTCTGGTTGATCTTTGCAGCCAGTTGCTGAATATTCCAGTCACTTAATTCCTCGGTTATAAGTAGAATCTCACATTATTCTCCTTAATTTTTCATGTGGGCCGACGCTCGTGTTCTCGACTGGCGATGAGTCAAACTTTCTTTTATTATTCAGCACCGGCCGCACGTTATTAGCAGCCGGGGTGCGAGCCCCAAGGTAAAAATAATTACTGAACGAGTCTCTTGGAGTCTCTTAGTCTTTGTTTGGGCCTCTTCTCTCTCTCTCTCTCTCCCTCTCTCTCTCTCTCTCTCTGCCCAGTCTTTGTCCAGCCAGCAGTCCATCACAAGCAGAGGGAGAGTGCTGTTTAGCCTGGTGAATCTGGGATGAAGATAGCAGGTGCTGTTGCCCCTTCTCTCAGCCACATTCACCCCCCCCTCCCCCTCCCCCCACTCCATCCCTCCATCCCTCCCTCCCCTCCATCCGTTTCCTCTGCTAATACACTCTCCACCCCCCCCCCCACCCCCCTGTCTATGTGAGCAGTGGGGTGGTGTTAGATAGGAAGAATGAGCTACTGTATAATGAAGCCCAACCACACACACAGACAGACAGACCATGGAGAGAGGGCTTTAATGAGTGACGTCATGTCGCCCTGATGGGGTCGGCTGATGTGCTTGGGTGACACAGAGCGGCAGCGAAAGGTGTAAAGGATTCAAGCAAGTGCGTCTCCTGTCAGACGCCGCTGCTTGTGCTGCATCAGTGCCGCAAGAGAAGCCCTGTTTCCACTCCACAGTCCACCCCCCCCTCCTCCTCCTCCTCTCCTCGTCCCCTCTTCCTCCCCCTTCCCCACAAACCCTTCCCTACCCTCTCTCTCTCTCTCTCTGTCTCTCTCTCTCTCTCTCTCTCTCTCTCTCTCTCTCTCTCTCTCTCTCTCGCTCTCTTCCTCTCGCTTTTCCCTCAAACAAACACGCAGGCTCGGTTCATTACTATTCACCAGGTTTCACTAAGACACGCATCATTGCTCTGCTCCCTACAACTGTGTCGGGAGAGAGTCGGAGGGGGGGGGGGGGGGGGGTTGGACAGGGAGGACGGGGAGACAGAGAGGAAAGGGAGACGCTAGAAACGTCTTATGATAGAAAAGAATAAATCACTGTTGTGTTTTTCCTTGTCCGGATGTGTGTACAAACATATATTACCAGACAGCTGCATGCATGAGTTGCGCTCTCTCTCTCTCTCTCTCTCTCTCTCTCTCTCTCTCTCTCTCTCTCTCTCTCTCTCTCTCTCTCTCTCTCTCTCTCTCTCTCTCTCTCTCTCTCTCTCTCTCTCTCTCTCTCTCTCTCTGTCTCACTCTCTCTCTCTCTGTCTCTCTCTCTGACAGGAGAGAGAAACCTCCAGTGGAACAAAGCTGGTTCACTCCTTAATACAGAAATCCGCTCCCCTGCTTCTTTGTGGGGTTTTGAATTCATCACTTGCCTTTCATTAAATCCACCGAGGTCGCACACTCAAATTATTATCTGCGTTGATATACTGACAAGGCGTTTCATCCGTGTAAAATGGGCACAATGCGTGTTGCCTATTCACGTGTTGGTTCAGTCGAAGCTTCTAGTCTAGAAATCTCTGTCATGTCCATATCAGGGGGGAAATCGTACCTCACTGCGAAACAAATTCTTTGTCGTGCTACTTTTAATCATACTCTTTAGTCAGGTATTCTCGGTAGATTACAGTGATTCCTACAATTACAGCAAAATCACAAGGTAGGAGAATGCACAATGCAGGCACCTGCCAACAATCATACAAATTTGATTCTTTGGGTGAGGTCAGGCTACATAGAGTATGGGGGATAATACTGTCACCTCACAGCTAAAGATCCCCCTCTCAGGGCCTTTCTTTGTGGAGTTTGCACGCCCTCACCATGTCTGTCTGAGTTTTCAGTGGGTATTCTGGTCCAGAAACATACATTTAGGTGGACTGAAGACTCTAAATTGCCTTTAAGTGCAAATGTGAAGGAAACTGGTGTATGTGTGTGTCTGACTATGTGTGTGCGCCTTGTGACAGATGGACAAATGTATTCTCAGCACCCTGTGATCCGGTTGAGGTGCAAAGCAGGTAAAATGATGGATGATGGCGGATGGATGGATGGATGGACAGATGAGATCAGCTCTGATGCTCAATATCTTATGCAAGGACTATGAAACTGTGCGGCTCGCCTGGAGCTCCAGGTTGTGAACGTATGCACCATCAAAACGCTTTCAGAGATGATGCTTTTCTAAAAGCTTGCATCATAACATTCGCGGCAGACAATTTAGAATTGTAAACATTTTCATCTTTGTTCGTATTGTTCGGCATGATGCAGTCTTGCACCTGTCAGCAGCTTTCTCTTTCCCGGGGTTTCAGTCAACAAATGAATCGTCTGTGTGAGGATTTGGGAATACAAAAGATGCATTTCCTCTTTTCATCCCTGCCTAACATAAACCAGCAGGGAAAACACTCCGGAGCTTGAATAGGATGTCAAAGATGTGCTGCTTGTGTTTTCAGAAGACGTAATGAACGGTGAATCACTGTAAACTAGAGCTGCCCCCGCCAGAGATAATAGGAAACTATTCTGCTAATTGATTTTTAAGATGAAATAATAAAAACGCAGGATTTCAGGCTTCTCGAAATGCAAACATCCTGACTGCAACTTTATATCGAACTAAATATCCTTGTCATAACGTAATAACAGTCATTAACTAGCGGCTGATTGGCTTTTTACTCATTATCCATCCAACCATTATCTACCCTGGCACACACCATTCACACTCACACCTAGAGAAGATTTTAGAGTCACCTGAACTGCCTTATATTTTGGTCTGTGGGAGACACATGCAAACTCCCTCAGTCTGACCAGGATTCAAACTTTCTTTGCTGTGAAGGCAACGCCGCCAGGCCAACATGTTGTCTAAGGGTGATTACAAACTCTTGAAACTGAGAGTGAGGAAGTAGCTGTACATGAATTGAAAAAACTGCTTTAAAATGAAAATAAAGCCTGAGTATGCTGTTGATATTCATGCCAATAAGTAACCAGTTAACTGGGAATATGCGGCGCATGGTATGAAATCTGACCTAGTTTTGTTTTTGTATCAATTTGGAGTTAATATTTTTAGTCCACAGCAAAGCCTGCGATATGAGCACGTCCCCAAAGGCTTTGTTTTCTTTATTCATCAGCTCAGCCGGGCCTCTAAACCTTGCGCGCAGAGCTTGAGTGGCACCTGATGGGCGAATATACACCAGGATTTGTTGTAACATTTTAAAAGGAGAGTGCTCCCTCCGCCTTGAAGTCCCACTGAGAGGATTTAATGTCAGCTTTAATGCAGCACAAGAAGACGTTCCAACGGTCTTTGGGTCGAAATCTGAAGATGAGCACAACTTGGGCTGAAAAGCTAAGCCTTCAGAAACTCTGTACTGTAGATGAATATCAATCGCAAACGTTTTCTGTATGTTTTGTCGGAACTGTATGACGATGGCTGCGCAACAAAAGCATGAATTTTCCCACTAATAAACATTCCTTAACAAGAGCGATAATAGCCATCACTAACAGCTCTGAGCATTCGGGTATAATTAGTGACTGAAAGAGGGATCAACATATACAGCACTGCTCCATTCATGTGCAGTACACAGTGGGGAGAGGCTGACAAAAGGCGCTATTTTCTGAGGGCTCCAGATGTGATCGGCTGCTGGGCTTTGAAAAAAATCCTGTGTGGGAATTCCTGATTGAAGTCTTTGGATAAGCACCAACGCTCCACTGAACTTAAACCTCCATTCACATGATATTAAAGCTCCGGACTATTGGGGAGCGGGGCTTTGCATTCAACCCCAATACTTTACAAAACTCAAAACAGCGTTCTGAGGATCCTCACGTGTGCACATCGGAGTGAGATCCACAATAACCGTGGAGCTGTTTTAATAGATCTCTGCTGTGAGATTAGGCACCACCCCCCACTGTTCCCCCAGATATTGTTTGTTTATAATATGCAACAATCAACATAATTAGGAAAGTTTGGTAATGACGGAGTCACTGTTTCAGATCATTTGCCGTTGAAATGCAACTCTCATACAAATATACAAAACCTTGATTCAGTAAAAGTCTGTGTTGTCTGCAGGACTCATTCAGCAGTAAAATGGTCTCTTTCAGAGTTTCACTGCTATTAACATGTTGCATTTTTGTGTGTGTTTTGGGATACTGTGTATACTCTTAGATGTGATTCATCATGTATAAGATCAACACTAGTGAATAATCACTCTTGAAGTTCTCATGATGGCATGAGGCAGCCATCTTTTCTGCTTTGTGATCGAGTAACTCCAAAGGGTCATAAATGTTCTGAATACATATGGAGATAATGAGAATAAGATAATTAAAACCAGAGAAAGTCCAAAGCTGCTGGACAAATACAGTACAGTGGAGTCAAAAGCACAATATGTTCAGAAGAAAAAGTGAATAAAAAAGAAAAGTTACTTGAGGAAATGTTCCTAGTTACTGTATATTCCAAGGAGAACCTGTCCCTATAAGTTACAGGAAGATTGAGGTGTAGGTGAAGGAGGACAGTGACTTGACATTTACCCAGGCAAACTTAACTTTTTCTGACACCTTAAATTCAACCATTTCAGTTTTCTTTTCATCCACCCACCCTCCGACGCCTCCGTTTTACTGGTAAGGGTTCTGGTGAATGTAGACTTCGAGTGAACAGGCATAATGTCATAAGGCAATGATACAGTTAGGCTGTTTGTGTTAGCATCGCTGTCCATTTGCCAATCCATGGCATCATATCTTGTTGCTATCAATTGGCCTCGCGAATTCTCCCTCAACAGCTTCAAAGACAATTCTTCATCACGCTAACTTTCACATGTGCTTTGTGTCCAGACGGCTGCACCAGCAGCTACTTTGAAGGCTCAGAGCCGGGCAGAATAGCACTGTTTTGCCCTGCAGACATGTCTGTTTGCATACCACATATCCTTGGCTCTATTTTGGGCCAGAGGAGATGTGTAGGGGGGTGCACTGCGGGGCATTTCCATCCATCCAGAGCTACAGAGAGGGAGAGAGAGAGAGGAGAAATGTGGATAGGTGACAGATAAATTTCTCATTGCTCTGAGACGAGTCTGTGTCATGTCTGCCTCGGCTAATCCCCTCACTCGTGTTAATGCATAAACGCCTCTGAATCACGTATGCAGGCCCGGCTCGACAACTAATAATACACAAACAAATTGCGACTTCTTCCTTCTCTTAAGCGCCAAAATGCTTTTTATCCTGACTCACGTGTGATTAAGTATACACATCCACAGGCTTATGAAGTAATACACAGGGCTTGTGAGGTATCAGCGTGTAATCCGTGTCATTTACTCCTCTCTCGGGATCTACGGCGGCATGCGTGCTCCTCTGCAGGCTCTCTGGTCCTTTAAGAAACACTGTATATAGATAGAGCCAGTGGCAGAGGTGGCAGACGAGCGGGGAGAGAAAAAATAGAGCAATCAGATCGTGATTCCCGTCACATTGTCCTGGCACCGTCTCGGGCCTCTGATTGAGGGCTGGCTAAATGTCAGCGTATGGAGATGAGACAAAGAGGAGCGAGGCGATGCTGTTTTTGTCCACTTTAAACCCTCTCACTGATGTCTCGCCTCTTTCTTTGGCTGCCAGAGGAAAAAGCCTCAGAGTGGCAAAGTTAAAAAGAGATGCAGTGCTGCCGATGTGTGAGAGGAGCAATCAGCGTTGTATTTTTGAGAAATATCAAATAAAAGTCACAGTTTTATATTTAAAAGACGATTTATAGCTTCCACCATGACTATATTTATGAGTCAGGTTCGTTTTACAGAGATAAACTGGACTGTAAGCTGTTAATCAGTGTAACACTAGTGCGCCATCTAGTGTTAAAGGGTTAACTCAGAAACACACATGACCCTATGTCCTCCGTATCCACCCAGACACGGACAATTTGTTTTTCAGTTCAGCAAGGCAGAAATGATCCAAAATCATTACTGAGCCACACCAGTGGTTGCTATCGAGCTCAAAATATTTTGTCTCTAGGCTTCGTGCAGCGCGCTCAGTGTTTAGGTAAAGCATGTGGGGTAGTTTCAGTCTAAGAATTATACTAAATGTAGAGGGTATTTTTGGAAGATATTTAGAAGATATTCTATGAATGAATATCAACGGGAACAACACTGGAACAACATCACTGTTCAAAACTTCCCCTACTCAAGGTTCCTCCAACAGCTGAAAAACATGCACGTTTAGGTTGATTGGTGGCTCTAAATTGCCTCTAGGTGTAAGTGTGAGACTGGTGCATGTGTCCTGTGATGAACTGGAGATCTATCCGGGTTGTCCAACATTGATAATGCCAGAACAACCTCATAGATTTTGAAGGTTTTAAGAGAAGAAACCTTTTCATCTCGGCATATTCTTATTTTACCATTGCTGGTGTTGTGTCAAATCATATTACTCCTTATTAACAAAATGACATGCGTTTTACAGAGGATTTTCTAGAGCCTGAAAGTATGCAAAAGCATTGAAAAATACATCATTTGAATAAGAGGCCCTAACGCATACAGAGCCTCCTCCTTATCTAACCCAAATAAGAGGTTCATTCAGAATCTGGTGTCCTACTTCAGTAACTAGAAGCTGCTGTTGATTTTTAACGCTCCCTTAAATGCTTCTAAGATCACGTTAGTTTACAATTACCCGGAGAAGCCGCCTCGTGTTATGTTGTGCTATATCCACACAGGAGGAAGTGGATGTTAATGAATGCCTCTTGTGTAAACAAAGATATTTCTCATGGTTTATTACCTGACCAGCATCTTCACCTCGCGGGACATGTTGGCAAATCAGTCACACAGCTGAGTGTTGCAGGCAAACGTGCTGCAGAGCATTGATTTATGCGTGGGGGAACGCACGTCATAGATCGAGATGGAAACGTATTTTTAATCAGGTGCAGACGCCACATCATATGGATGCATTTAGAGGCTAATTAACTCCAGAAGTAGCAAACTGGGGCATAGCAGCAGAAATATTAGAAACTACGAACTGCTGCAGAAGAGAATCGAAAACTCAGAGCTAAATGAAACAGAAAAAATAGATATAATAAAATAGAATTACGTTGTTGCCATCATTCACCACGTTAAACAGAAAGTTCCTCGTGCCTCTTACGGTCACAGTCAAAAATAGGTTTAGTCGGTTTAAATACAACTAAGGTCACAATCGTATCTATTTACTCTCTTTCCTCCCCGACAACGCCGGAAGCCCATGTTTGGCCACATCCAGTGGAGTTTCTCACATAATGATTAAAAGGATTAGGTTTTAAGTCCTTGCATTTATTCATATCACGTTCATGACTCATTTGTCACCGTTATTCATGTTTTATGCAATGCAATGAATGGCATCAAGAATTGCTAAATATCTGAATCACGCCGAAGTTTTAAGTATTGGCAGCCCGTTTCTCCTCCAGGTAACATCCAGGTCGAGCTAAACATTGCAGGGTCAGAACGCACGTATCGTCCATCCCCAGTAGCCTCACTGAACTTTAGACTCGCCCACACGCTCACACACACTTGAATAAGTCAGGAAGGAAATTTCAGACATTTTACAAAAAATCCAGGAGAGCAAGATAAAAAATTCAGGAGCAGCTTCACAGTGTTATTCACGTCGAATTCCACAAATACAGTTCTTAGAGACAATTCGATCGATCCGAGAGAGAAACGGCGTGTTATATCAGTCTGCCTCCCACTGCTAATAACAAATAAAGCTAAAAGAGACAAGTTCAGAGTATGCGGCTCCATTAGCAGCTCTAGGAGGCTGTCGGAAAACACACTGACAGTGTCTCATACCGAACCAGGCGGAATATTTGATGCTCTGTCATGTCGATGCTTTTCAAGTCCACGTTCACATTAGTATCTGCACCATCCAATGGTTTCCAGTCCAAAGCAAAATGTCAAATCTGATCACCAAAGGCAGCAGGATGCATTGTCAGGAACAACCATCATCTATTTCATGCCAAAGATACGATATCAGTGGTAAATCAATCACTGCAGTCAAGGTCAAGAAAAAGAAGGGATTGAGAGCGTTGTTTGCCCATATCGCATATCAGACATCCATCAGTAGAGCCATGCAAAGCTCAACTTAAGAATGTAGATGTGTATTCGCTGTTGAAGAAAAACAAGCACATATGTGCGACATTTATCGAAGCTCAATAGCCACATTAGCTTCTGTTCGCTAAGTAGAGTCCCAGAGTCTTTCGTAACGAGTGCAAACTGTCCGTGAGTGGGCGATGCGTCATGGCTTCCTGATACATTTTCCACTGATATGTGATGGAGGAGCCGTGACATACGAATGCACACTTTCTGGCCGCATTTCAACACAGGCTCTCTTTTTTCGCCGCTAATCATTGACACAATTCAAATGGTTTGTATTGTCGGTAGAATCTCCACTTCACACATTAACTACGGAGGACATCCTTTTCAGTTAAGCAGTCCAAAGAGGAGGGAGCTAAGGGCTTTAAAAGAGATCAAGAAACTCATTATACTACAACAGGCGTCGACAAAACTTCGCAGCGCTGCTCTCCAACGCATAGAAATAAGACGTTTTGCTCCGTTTCCCTGTGTCCAAGATGTTTGTGGATGAGCGGCTCCTCACTCTGTTCAAAAGGAATGCCCATCACACACTGACCTACTGGAGCGTTTTCTTCAGCTTTGGACTCTGCATCGCCTTCCTTGGACCTACCATTTTAGACCTGAAATGTCAAACCAACTCGACTCTCAGTGAGATCACCTGGGTGTTCTTCTCCCAGCAATTCTGCCTGCTGATTGGCAGCTCTGTCGGTGGTGTTTTCAAGAGGACGTAAGTACTATGCATGTCTGGAAGGTCGTCGCCTCCCTACACAAGGATAAATGACCCGTCATTCTGTGTGTGTGTGTGTGTGTGTCTCTCTCTTCTTTCTTAAAGGTTGTTCAGTGCGCTCTCTGCCTTATTCGTCTCGGCGCTCATCATCTCCATAATATTTGCCATCATCCCGCTGTGCCACAATGTCCTGGTGCTCGCCATTGCCATGGCTGTGTCGGGATTGGCTATGGGCATCATCGACACCATTGCCAACATACAGCTGGTCACCATCTATCAGAAGGACTCTGCTGTTTTCTTGCAGGTGAAAACACTCTCACATCATCTATAGGAATACCGACATGACATTATTCACATTTCAGGCGTTACACAAAGTGTTGCATTTTAAAACAGTTCACCCGGTATTTGAGTCCTGAGCCATTGAAAGAGCACATTAAGTCACGCCTCTGTCCTTTTGTGTGTTATTTTTGCAGGCTCTTCATTTCTTCATTGGCTTCGGAGCCCTGGTGAGCCCATTGATTGCTGATCCCTTCCTCTCGGAGACAGGCTGTGGGAACCACACAGAGAATGGCACTGAGATCATGCATCACTTCAGGAACATGCTGAGAAACAGTCCGATGGCAGGGCACAACATCAATCAGAGCCACCTGCCCCATGAGGCAGAGGCAGAGGAGTCCAGTGTGCACTACGCCTTCTGGATCATGGCACTTATCAACGTAAGACACCAAAGCAGTGGACAGTGGTAGACTGTCTCACAGTTCCCTTACCTAATACTGCAAGAAACTGCTGTCTATGGTCAAAATGAGGAAATGTTGAGTGTTATCTGCTGGTCTCCAGCTGCCCGTGCCCATCGCAGTCCTGTTCCTGATGTACCGGGAGCAGCTGATCCCATTTTGCCCCAGTGGCAACCCTCGGCTCCTGGACAAAGACGAGCTGGCGATGGAGAACCAGCAGGGGGCCGAGGGCCCAGACGTGGAGCACATAGAAGCTGGAGGTGAAGACATGGGATAAGTTTTAAAGATGAATAATGTGTACTTTCCTCCAAGGAATTTCTAGTCAGTTAAGGGCAGAAAAAAGCAACACAAAAGATGCCACTTTGTGTGTTGCAATCTGTCATTTGTGACTTCTCTGCTCCGGTTACAGGCCATGGGGATATCTTTAGCTGCTGTCAAAATGATAACCTGCGCGGGCTGCCAGTATCCTTCTTTATGATTCATATCCTGGGTGGGATGGTGCTCTTCATGACCGATGGTATTGTGGTGAGTGAGGAGAACAGATAAATAATGCTAGGTGGATTTCACACACTGTGTTCCCACATAAAAGTTTATGATTGCGTACACTATTATTACTATTTCACATAAAAAAAGCGTTGTTTCCTTGCAGGGAGCATATGCCGGGTTCGTGTACACCTATGGCGTGGAGCCCCCTCTGTCGCTGCCTCATAAGACAGCAGGTTACTTGGCCAGTATATTTTGGGCGGCCATCACTGTTGGGCGCCTGGTGTCCATCCCTCTCTCGTACCGTTTCCAGCCTGTGAGACTGCTCATGTTCAACATCGTAAGGCCGATAATACACTCACATGCCACTAGAGATGAGAAATGGGCAATTAAACGTGAAGGTCAAACACTCCGTGCTATCAGTATTGATTACACGCTGTCTTTTCCTTGTCTATACAGGCCGGCACCATCGTCACAGTGTTGATGCTGCTTATTTTCTACACCAGCAGCATCTTCTTGTTTGTCGGGACATGTTTGGCCGGCCTTTTCCTCAGCAGCATCTTCCCCTGTATGCTCGCGTACACAGAAGACATCCTCGATTATCAGGGTATAGTAAAGTGTTTGCCGCACAATGATTAAAAATACACAGAAATGGGATGAAAAGAAGGGGAGGGAATATAAACGGTGCATGTCTTTGTGTAGGATGCGCAACATCGGTCCTGGTGACGAGTGCAGGAATGGGAGAGATGGTGATACAGGTCGTGGTGGGCTCAGTAAGTCTGATAAATGCTTTTCTGTTCTTAGAAAAAGCTCATAATTGCGAAAAGAAAAGACGCGGTGGAGATTTAGATTCATACCCAGTCGTTTAGTATCACTATCTTTTCTCCAGATTATCCAGACTAAAGGCAGCTACAGCTTCCCGCTGTGTGGGATGATCATCGCCTGCGTTGGTTTTATCCTCTTCATCGGCCTCCTGCTGTTCCATCGAATGCACAGAAATTACCTCACAGGTACAGTATCAAACCGCCGCCCTCACACACTGCTGTCGAAGGTCTGTTTTCATTCATTTCGCAATCATCACCCCCGACTGTAACTCTCCCCAAAAGGAACGACGAAAAAGTCGGCCATGGTGGAAGAACCAGCCCCGGAGCAGAACGGATCGGCGAGGACGGAGCAGAAAGAGGAGGGTGCGTGCAGCTGAGACGCCATGAAACATTGCAACGATCTGTCATCAGAGACCTGAAATGTTTCGACAAAGCCGACCAAATGAACATCATGCAGATACGGTTGTAGTGTGCTGAAAATTACATGGGGTGAGCAGAGTAAATAGTGTGCCACTGTTAGAGGTTATAGCTGAGGCTTTGATTGTTTTTCTGTTTGGTTAATTGTCAAATGTTGTCAATTACATGGCATCATAGTTGTTAAATACAAGGATTATGATTAGAATTACAGCTAAAGGTAGTTTTGTTTTCTGTTTTCTGTTGTAATTGCTGTGTTTCGTTTTGTTAACATTTTGTGGGTTTTGCATCTTTTGACAGTTGTACATGAAAATGTGTATTAAATAGATTGTACTACTGCAGTGTGGTATTCATGGATACAGAAACAATGTAAATGCTGCCTTTATTTAACCAACTACAAACATGAATACAATATTCCCAAACCTGTTTAAATGATCGTTGTCCCTGCTTACAGATGATACTCACAGTCACAGGGTTTAGGTGTACGACTTTTAGTATGGAGCACCTGAGAACCACAAACAAATGAATAAAACATTGTCATCCAGTCCCTAAGCACCAGTTTGTATCCATGCATACAGTTTGCATCTGTAATTCCAGGATCTTTTAGAAAACGACACCTCAGAAGATAGTCAAAAGTGAGTCAAAAGGAAGTCTGTCTTTACAACCTGTACACAACCAGGAGAGGGCGTTATAATGCCTCGTGTGTATTGAGAGAGACTTAAAATCCAAATGTGTTTCACAACAGTTCAGCCCATCCAACTACTTCTGTATTTTTTGTGGTCACATAGAGCTGGTAGCTCTCGATGTCACTGCCCATCAACTGGCCCTTGTAGGCATATGGCACATCCTGGGCCTGAGTCTAAACAGTTACTCCATCCTTCAAAAAGCTGCAGATCTGTATTTTCACAAAGCAATGCGTTAAATGGGAAAAAAAAAGGGAAATCATTCATCACTTCTCAATTGAAGTTGAACCAACTCTGTTATCAGGCCTACAGAGGAAGTTTAACAAACATCCAACCACAATCAACATCCAGGCGTATTTTCCAAAAAGAAGTCTTTCATAAAAGTAAGTCTCCAGCTTCTTGTGTATATATTCCTGGAGCAGCTCCTGTGCGATCGTTAACACCACTCCTGATACCAGAGATCAGACAATTCAGGACCAACAGACACTTGCTGTGTTCCTGTGTCATGAGCAGTTCATATTTATTAAGGCACACAGCATATAAACACCCAGTATAAATTACCTTCCAATAAATAAGTATCAGTATGACTCACCTTGTAACCAATAAAAACAAATCTGACAGTAACACATTATTGTCATCTTTATTTTAACAAACGTGTAAGAGTGCTTGTTTTGTGTTAGGCTGCTGGTCTGTGTAAATGTGTCTTTATTGGATGTTCTTGTTTTTTGTTGGATTTACCAGGTGCAGCAAAAGCTTCCAGGACAGAGGTGGACTGAGACGTGACCACTAAGGCTTATTTAATAACTGTTCAATACCTGTGCAATAAAAAGGCAATCGAAACTCAGAATTTGTGTGTGTGCATTCAACTTTGCATACGTGGGTCACCTGTCTGTCCCCAACCTGCTGACCTGTCTGTCGTCCCTCCCCTTCACTCACCGGTCTGCTGTGTCCTTGTCTCGCATCGCCGACCGGACGCGCGGTTATCGCGTATGTATTATCAGACCGCAGCGCCCTCCCCGAGCAGCGGCGCGGCGCGTTTGTGCGCCTACGCGACAGCACACGCGGAGTGAGGTGACGTCACAGTAACGATGACGAGGATGGTCCAAGGCCGCGGAATGGCGTGACGTCATAACATCCTTGGATGTGGATCCAAGCCCTGCAACAGTCCTTTAGGCTGAAGAAAATAAGGGGGGTGAGATCGCTGAGAGCAGCTAAATCCGCCTTGTTAAGGATTGTTGAGGATTGTTGAGGATAGTTAAGGATTGTTGAGGACAGTTTAGCTAATATCTACATTTAGACGGACAAGATAGACAGATGGAAAAAATGTCTCAGGATAACACTGACAACATCTCTGTGTCATCTGACATCGCAAATAAACTTATTGATAGCATGCAGGATTGCGTCCATGCAAATCTCAACGAACTTATGCAGAGAATTTGTATGTGGGAGGAAGAAGAATACTCCGTGGACGAACTGCAAGCACCAGGCCGCGTTAACCAAAAGGTGGACGATCACCTGGAGAAATTCTTTCACCTCCGAATGGTGTTCGCTGAGCACCAGGGGGAACAATTGGCAAACGCAGACAAAAAAATTGTCCCAAACAAAACAATTTATAAAAGGCTGAAGTCTGCATGGAAATTTATCCGCAAAGGCAAATCAAAGAAAAAAGCAGAAAAAGAACAGGATTTAGAGGAGACCCCACAACCAGACGACAGTGACCTGCCAGGCCCTTCGCAGGAACCTCCCACTCCCTCAGCCTGCCCCAGTGCTGAGGATCCAGACCAGGTCATAGACTTAAATGTATTACCTGGACCCTCCAAACCAATAACAGTAACAGAGGACACTGACACTCACTTGATAAAACAAGTATCCTTAGCTCCAATAGAAATGAGCACCGCAGACATAGATAGTGCGCTCCAACAGGGAAACAAAGATGTCTGCGAGACGAGTGTGACAGACAGAACTACTTCTGACACTGACAAGACAAAGGAAAAATCTGAAGACAAGCAGGGCAGCAAGATTTATAAATTTATGAAGTCTACATGGAAACAATTCGGCAAACAAAAAACTAAAAAAGTGACAGAAGAACTAGATTTTGAGGAAGGCCCCTGTTTCGAAAGATTATATGAGGAGGAGATCAGGGCTGCTGAGGAAACAGATCTGGTCATTGAATTAGATGCTGTACCTGAACCCTCTCAGGAATTACTTCCCATGTCCTCCCAACAGGACATTTGTGATTCCAGTGAGGTCTTAGGCCCACAGCAGAACTATGGCATGAGCAAAGGCATCTCACAAGAGGCTGGTTATGATGACTTATTGTTTTGTCTCCCAGGCGCCATCCTTCCAGTTGGGGAATGTGAATCGCCTCTGCCTATCATGACCACCGATCTGGAAGATCATCAGTCTCACCCATCCTCAATTGTAGCATACATACGGGACACGATTGCTGAAACAAAAGCCAAAGCCAATTTGGCCACATACACGA
Organism: Karalla daura; assembly: GCA_029224185.1. NCBI lineage: Eukaryota > Metazoa > Chordata > Actinopteri > Chaetodontiformes > Leiognathidae > Karalla > Karalla daura. The sequence continues at coordinate 13,818,126 of CM055193.1, read as the reverse complement.
TTACAACAACTGGACCATCCATGGTGCCCTTAGAGACAGAAAATCTTAATGAGGCCTTTATACCAGAAGTAGCATCCCCAAGCCCAACGTCTCCCACTGCCCCCCCACAAGAGGATGCCAAAGATCTCCCTGAGACCAGTGTGACACCCAAGGTTTATGTATCCGACAAACCACAGGCAAAATCTCCTGGCAAATCCAGCAAAAAGACTGCTAATAAAACAACGCCCCCAGCCCCCAAACGTAAACAGATAAAAAAGACCACAAAAAAGGCGCATTTTGAGAGTGCAGCCTCAAAACCACATTTGCTCAGCCTTCCAGACGCATGTAGCGATAACATCAAGGCTGCTGAAGAAATAGACCTGCTCCCAGACATGGATCTAACACCTGGATCCTTCCCGGAAATACTAGATAAGCCCTCCCAAAAGGAAAAAGTCAGTTATAACCCCACTGATGTCTTGATGGATCCAACAAAAACAGACCTATCCCCAGTCCCATCGCCGAAAGAAGTATTTTATCTCCCTGGTGCCATCGAGCCAGTTGAAGAATGTCACGATATGCCCAAAGATCAGCATTTACTTAGGGATTCACCAACAACCTCAAACGAGAAACATAGCCCAGTCAGGGACATCGTTTTAACAACTCAACCATTTCTGGAAAGTTTCCAAAATGAGGTTGAAGTTACGGAAAGACTCACAGGAGTAAAACGTACCATCTATATCATCATCTCACAGTTCTTCGAAGGTCTTACTACGGTGGAGCGGGAGCAAATAGGACAGTGTGATTTTCGTGGCACACTGAAAGAAAAGGTGGCTGACATGTGTTTAGAAGTGCTATTTCACTCTCTAGACAACATTTCAGATAATTTAGAAGAAACCGTCATCCAAGCTCCAGATGAATGTAATACACATAGCAGGAATAGGAGAGAAACAAACTTAGCTTTACAGAGGCCATCTGAGGAGTCTTTCAGAGAGGATCTTGACCTTAGTGAGAACAAAATTACGAAGGGCATGAAAAACCACTTAGATGCGGCTTTTGAGGCAGTGGTTGTCGAAAACTCATCCCTTAAGCTAACATTCGATTTTAAAGAAAAGATTTTGGAAACAGTTGTAACTGAGCTCAACTCTATTCTATCAGAGGCCACAGATTTCACAGTGAGATCCACCCTCACTTCCGCTGGTTGTACCTGTTGCCAATTCAACAGGTGTAAAATATGCAAGAAACGAGTAAAAGCATTTGTCGAGACATTGAGATCCTTTGGCGATAATTTATTTTGGCGGGAAGTTCCTCCTGAAGAACTCTCATGGCCAAAGAGGATGTTTAGGGCCTTCCTCAGTTGTTGCTGCTGTGTTAGTTTTCCTAAAGAAAAATCGCTGTATATGAATGTAAATCTAAGATATAAGTATAAGACCAAGAAGAAAAAAAATCGCTAAAATTAATTTAATTACCACTGCCCCAAACCCCCAGTCCCCATAGCCCCCAACCCCAAACCCCCACTCCCCATAGCCCGCCACTCCCCATAGCCCCCCGCCCCCCAAACCCCCACTCCCCCTAGCCCCCCACTCCCCCTATCCCCCCACCCCCAAACCCCCAGTCCCCATAGCCCCCCACCCCCCAAACCCCCACTCCCCCTAGCCCCCCACCCCCCAAACCCCCACTCCCCATAGCCTCCCACCCCCCAAACCCCCACTCCCCATAGCCTCCCACCCCCAAACCCCCAGTCCCCATAGCCCCCCACCCCCCAAACCCCCACTCCCCATAGCCCCCCACTCCCCCACACCCCAACAGCCCCCTCCCCCCCACACACACACCCCAACACCCCCCCACTCCCCCACATCAACCCCACACACACACACCCCCATACCCCCCCACCCATACACACATACACACACACCCCAACACACACATGCACACACACACACAAGTGCATACATCCGCACACACAAACACACAAACAAAATATAAATAAAAAACATTTTTAAAAATTAGAAAAAAATTAGAAATAAAAAAAATCATTAATACACACTTTCAAAAAGTCTGGTATTTTTAGGGTGACATGTTGAGGATGGGGTGACAGAAGCTGTGCCGTTTCTATACGGGTTTTCTCCGGGAGCTCCGGTTTCTTCCCATAGTTTGCAAATTTGCATATGCAAATTATGCAAAAGAAAAAAAACAAGTAGTCCAATTTCCCATTCTCATTTCACCCAATACACAGACATGGAAATGTTGTATTACTAATACTTAATACTTAATAAATGTGACCAGATTGCAAGAAATGCTAACACAAAATTTAATGCATCATACTACCATACTGAACCTTAAGGTACTAGACGGCCTAGTTAGACTGATCAAGTTTGTGAGCAGCAGAGTAGCAACTGCTGATGTCCTCAAAATCTAAACTGTACAAAAGTATTTTAAATTAAAACAAAAAAAGAAGTATACACAAGAGAAACAAAGTTAAAATGAAGATAAAGAAAAAAAGGCCCAGTCATTGCAGGAGGGGAGGAAATATAACCTTAACAAAAATTTTAAAAGAATCAAATATCTTGTTGACTCCTATGCAGCAATACAGTTCCAAACCAATGCAGACTTCAATAAACAAGCAAACATAATAATACAATAAAACTAATAACACAATAAATAATACATTAATAATAATACAGATAATAATCCAATAAATAAAACAAGTAACTCCGCCAAAGTGTCTCATTTGGGTCACTTTTGCCGGTCCCAAGCCCGGATAAAGGAGGAGGGTAGGAATGTGACAAAAAAAACAAGAATCAATGATGTTTATAACTCTAAATATATCTAAAGTGTTTCTTACTCACTGTGTCTTAGAATAAACAGAAGGCAATGACGTTTTGTCCATCTGCCCATTTATAACCCCTTAGTACTGTCCTGACCAGGGATGGACCAGGGTTGACTGACTTGGTATGAATTAATAAAAGAAGGATTGAACCCAGGTCAGCTAACTCTGATCCGACCTTGGCTGTTGGTTTGAAAGTATTTATGCCAACAGTCAATGACAGGCTGTTGTATCTGTGACTCCACTTGCTTGGAGTCTGACTCCCATCTTTTGCCCTATGACCATGAGGAGCTGCGATGCTTAATCCTCGAGGTACTTTGGCCGGAGCATGTCATAGACGTTACATTAAGATAGCTTTATAGCTATTTGAATGTGTGGGAAAAGGCCATAATATGTCTAACAAAAGTTAACTGAAAATGGTACTTTTGATTAGAATGAAGTGGCTGCAGCCTTGGGTGACATGCTTTGTGAAAAATCTGATTCACAATCTCAGTAAAGCAGCATATTATATGTACTTTTTAACAGGGCTTTTTTCCAACTTGTTGTTGTTTTTTTTGACAAGGAGCCCACACCAATGTACAGACCAATCAAAGTACAAAATGCTGCAGCCCTCTCTCTATGGCAACTCCTAACGAGGACAAGGCCGCAGTGTCTCCCTGTAGCATACCAGATGCTAAATAACACACTGCAGACATCTGTGTCATCTTGACCTGTACGTTACTAGATAATCTTATTTTTATTCTCTTTTCTATTTATTGCATCTCCATTCTGGTTGGACCACATGTTGCAAACACATTTTTTAAAGTGTAATCATGTACGTTGTTGGTTAGTGGAAAGTGTGTAACTCCTACCTCCAACTCCTCCTCAGCAGTCCTAAAAGCCGCTAACATCATCGGCTGTTTTGAATGAGATAATGCAATACATATGAAATTGTAAGGGACACTGCAAGGAATAACGTTGCAGGAAAGACAAAAGCTGAGTCACCTCGACTAAATACGTTTAGAAATTTTTACATGGATTCTTGTTTTTTTATGTCTCAGTTCCAACCCTCCTTTAGGATCAGTCAGCGGCAGCTTTGCGCACGGACGGTTCATTCAGTGTGGATGGCTGAACATCCCCTGCTCTGAGGTATTGAGTGCCTCATGTCCAAAAGTCTCCACTAACACCAGAAGAAGTCGCTAGATGTGCTGCTAGCTGCTTTTTTTGAGAATGAGGAGTCTAAGGGGGTCTGAATATAAATAAATACAGTGATAAAGATGCTCAGTTGGCACCACTTAAGATAATGGATGGATGGACTTTTTGCACTTTTCATACTTTCTCACATTTGTATTTTGCCTGTGATCAGCCGTATTTAAGGATTGAGAAGTATCCTAAACTTGGAAAATTCAAATCTAGAATTATAATCGATCAATCATGGAATTATGATTATAATCAATTATCTAAGATTAGAAAATTAAGAGAATTTAAGAGCGCAATGGTTTATCACACATACTCTTTTGAGAAGTCCATCCATTATCTCGCCAGCTTTGTATCCACCCCAGTGCACACAATGCAAAGACCCCTTTCATTCAGTCTCACACTCACACCTAGGGGCTATTTAGAGTCTCCAGTTAACTTACATCGACCGTCTCCATGATGCAAGGCAGCAAGACAACGCTGTGGAGCAAGCACAGTGCTGCAGATAAGAGGCAATCACATACTGCCTACCACACTTCCATTTACTGTCCTCATGTGCCCCTTCTTCCACGAAGAGGACTCATTTAGCCAGAGCAAAAATAAAACAATGCAAATAATGCAAAATGATCTAATAATATTTCAGCAACTGTGCCTTTATTTTCACATATATAAATGTATGTCAATCAATCGTACATCAATGTATTTGTGCTCAGAAAGACAGCAGTAGAATAGAATATCCCTTTATTCATCCCACAAAGTTTCAAAAATAATAAAATACAGACATGGCCACAACTTCAACAAGGAGTCAAATATGCCTCCCATGCCATGCAGTAAATGTGCTGTGTCTGTTCAGCCATGTCATAGAATATCACCAGACAAAATCTAATATTGCCTTTGAGAAAGTGTCAGCAGATATGTGGATGGTTAATCCGTTGGACTTCTCGGATAACCCTGAAAAAAAGGTTGTGATATGTCATGAAGAGGAAATCACATTCAAACTTTCATGTGGTAAATCGAGTGCTTATCTAATCATTTCGTTCATGTTATAATGCAGCTTTCCATATCTAAAACAGCACAGAATTAGAAGAAAGATGTTATGGTTTTCAGCTGAAAACAGAAACATGACTGAACATTACTATTTCTCATCTCATACATGTATCATAGATACAGTACAAGCGACTCTGTCTTCTCTTTAACACAAAGTTACTAACTCCATGTTTACCGAATCCATTGTCACATTTGTACAAATAACTAAATCTCAGGTTAACACATACTCCTCGCTGTCAGATTTGGCCACTGTGTGACCCTCAAGTGTAAAAGTTTGTAAGACAAATTACAACATCAACACAAGTTACTCCAGTAAGCTATTGCACTTGCCATTTAATGCATTTGTCCAAGGGATTGAATGTGTTACGTTTGAGCATTATTAAGTGACTCAAAATGCAGAAAACTATCGACCAGCTGAGAAGAACCTGGCTCACAGATATCCTGATCGATCTGTCCATTTTGATTTATCATTTGCCATGGGTGCGCACAATACTGTAGGAGGGGATGTGAATGAAAAATTTAGCCAGAATAGGAATAAAAGAAAAAGAAGGTAGAACAATAAGAAGAAACATTGAATAACAATTGTTGGCCCTGGACCCTAGGGTCCAGTGACAGCAATTAGCAGGCAAGAGTCTGAGTTGTTTCATTCAACTGTGATCCCGTATGTTGCCATAGATAAAATTGTACAAATGGCAGAAATTGCTTCAAATGCTTATTAGCCGAGCTGATAAGCAGAATCACTGGCATCCTTTCCATCTCTCGCAGCAGCACACATCAGAAGGCAAGCCTTGTTGCTCTGCTTGGCCTCATTCTCAAAGGCGGCTCTCATCTCCTGTTGAATGTCAACAGATATAAAATATTTAATGTTAACTGAGCTCATAATCCCTGCTTGTAACATGGTTAGGTTATGAGTTGTTTTGCTGGTATGAGCCTTTTATTGAGAAAGACAGAGTGAAGAAACCCTGATTGATTTATCGTGGCGGCAAAAATTCAGGAAATTATTTCAACCACAGAGAGAGGGAAGTGACAGAACAAATAAACCTCCAGGAAAACAGAAAAGTGGTGCTTATCCTCAGGAGAGTCTCCTCTGTTGGCCGGATGCTCCCAGTCAATATCGAGCCCATCTAACTCACGCTTCCTCCGGAAAGTAACATCTGAACCGACGAAGGTATGACGGCTGGCAGGCCTCAACACCATTTGAGAAAACCTGGTCTGGGAACAGAAACAAATGCATTATAGGGGGAAATCTGCCTCGCAGAGAGGGGCCGACTATGCAGAAATCTGTAGTTTCTTTCACTCTGCAGAGGTCATGTTCCAACTGCAGGTAACCATTTCTGCAAACAAATCAAACATTTTCCTGCGTAGTGACCTCCTGATCCACCCTGGTTGTCCAGATAGGGCTTCCTGATTCACTGTCTGGGTAGCTTTATAATATTCACAGTTTTGTCTCATTTTAAACTAGAGAAACAAGCATACTTCTGGGAACTGAACTCACTGCAAAGTTGCTTTTTTGGTGGTGATGAAGGTGTTCAGAAGATATACACAATACATGGGTTAGTGTCATTAGGCATTCACGTAAGTGGTAGGGAGTGGTCAGTACTGCGCCCACTTTGTGCAATAGCAGGACAGTATAGAGGAAGCTTTTGCTCATGAGCAAATCTATTATGTCTGGACCAAACACATTACTCAGTTCAATTTCTGGCCATAAAAAGAAATGTACATGTGCACATCGTATTCATCGTATTCATATTCAGACTGCTTACCAAGCAGTGCATGCCGTAGCAAGGCCAAAGCTGTAAAATCAAAAGTCACATGCTCAGCTTTGAGCAAAGAGAGATTTATTCAGACCACACTTCAAATGGATATATGCAAAAAAAATGGAGAAAAAAATTTAACTTTCTGCTTACCTGTCACAGATAGAACTTTGCCTTCGACAACAGTGAAGGTATCTATTAGTCACTTTTATACACACAAAGTGTTGGACAAAAAAAAAGGTTAGAAAATTAAGAGAATCATCCCTTTCCCAATCATTTCCCTTTATTCATTCCATAAAGGGGAAATTTCAAAAACAAACATGGCCATAACTTTAGCAACAAACAAGAAAACAAGCTGGACAGATGTGTGTTTGTCATGTTGAGTGAGTCAAATATGCCTCCCATGCCATGCAGTAAATGTGCTGTGTCTGTTCAGCCATGTCATAAAACATCACAAGTCAACTCACACAGATGAAATCTAATGTTGTCTTTGAGAAAGTGCCGGCAGATATGTGACGACCAGTCCATTGGATTTCTCTGATCATGCTGAAAAGTAGGTTGTAATATGTCATGAAGAGCAAATCGCATTTAAATCACAACTTTTCGCGTAGTAAATTGAGTGTTTATCTAATCATTTTGTTCACGTTATAATGCAGCTTTCCATATCCAGAACTGCATAGAATTTGAAGAAAGATTTGTGGTTTTCAGCTGTTTTCAGAAACAAACTGAACATTACTATTTCTAATCTCGCACATGTATCATAGATTACAACAAGCACTAGCTACTCTGGCCTCGATTTACTGTAATACAAGTGAGTAAAAAAACAACAACAGATCCTAAGGTTGAATTAGGTCAAATAAGCAGCGGTTTGGCAATCCCCTTCTGTATATATTTAGCAATAGACTGGATGATGCTGTTGTGTCCTTTAAGGTCAGCCCACATCGGAAATAGCAGAACAATGTAGTCACATGCTGTCAGGAGGATATCTGTACAAATATTATGGTCTAAATAGCCATGGCAACAAATTCATCCAAAATGTGTAAAATATATTTTCAGTGCTATATAATATATGTTAATAAATTACCACTTGTTAACAGCAGCAAAGATCAATATAAAAATAAAAATACAACTCACAAAACCTCAGTCTGTGGGAGCATATACATGTGAAATATCAAACCCTCTGAATAGCAATCTGAGGGAAGTCATTTATGATAACTAAATTAGTTACATCATTACCAAGTCATTAAAATTTAGAAAACAACTTAGAAAACTTAGAACAAAAAGAGAAAAGCTGGAGGATACACTCAGATAAATATCAATGCCAGGCAATGGAGCAAAAGATACATTAAGAAACTGTTGTTTGTGCCACTGCAAATTATATCTATCTCCTAGATAGATAGATAGATAGATAGATAGATAGATAGATAGATAGATAGATAGATAGATAGATAGATAGATAGATAGATAGATAGATAGATAGATAGATAGATAGATAGATAGACAGACAGACAGATAGACAGACAGACAGACAGACAGACAGACAGACAGACAGACAGACAGACAGACAGACAGACAGACAGACAGACAGACAGACAGTCTAGCCTCACCTGAAGCCTTAACCAAGCAAAAGGAAAGGATAGATCTCAAGGTGACCAAAGCTGCGCTGTCCTCAGACGGTCTGGTCTTTAGTGCCACCTGCTGTCTTTGTAAATAAATGGGCCTCACAGCTGCCAGTCCACTGTCTCCCACACTGAAGACCAAAACAAGCAGTGGGAAAGCTGAGCAAAGCACTTTGCGGTCACCTTCATTTTGCATAAACCCTTGATTGCACAAACTCCCCATGTAGGAGGAGGAAAATAAAGAGGAACTATCTCGCTCACTCTGGATCTGCTTCATGTTGCTTCCACATTTCCCACCATGAGGACCTCATGCCTTGGCTTCTTTTATGGTAAAAACAGATGATTTTTTAAAGCTTCTTAAAGCAATGAGTGTAATGATTGATGAAGGGACGATAGACTTAGTGAAAAAAAAGTCACGTAAAATCTTTTCTGTTCTTGATTCGCATTTTGCAGCTCCTGTCCTCTGTCTCGTCTGGCTTACAAAGCAGACAGTGGGCCAAGATCTTCCGGCTCCAAGGGTGGTAACAGTGGTATATGGAGAAAATGTGACTGTCCATTGTCAGTACAACCACCGCTATTTAGGAAAAACCAAGTACTGGTGCAGAGGAAAGATATTCAAACTGTGTACCATCGTGGTGCGAGCACAAGACGGGCAAAGCAATGGCAGAGTCTCCATTTCCGAAGACAAAGAGGCACTAGTCTTCAGCGTCACCATGACCTCTGTCACAGACAGTGATGAAGGCATGTATTGGTGTGCCATACGCAGTAGAGGGCCTGATATTCACAAGGCTGTTTGGCTCAACGTGTCTCACACAGGTAACACAGACACTTTTTGCACGGATACTCTTGATACCTTTTACCACCTTTAGTTTTATTGTTGAATCGTTTGTTTAGGCCAAATTCAATTTCTAAACTACATATGATGTGGAAAAGAAAGAAAAAAAATTGGTGTGCTGTATAAATCTATGTATCCTTCTCCCCAGCCTCAACCATCGCCACCACAGTCACGTCATTACCACTGGGACATGAAGAAATACGGTGAGGTTATATTGTAACTTGTAGTGAATGCAACAAAACATATGGACAGTGAAACATCATTTCCAATGGAATCACATCATTCTAATCCTGGTAAATATTTGTGTTTGTTTTAATTAGCTCGTGGGAGGTTCTGCGTTGGATCATCTTTATATTATTGCTTTGTAGTTTGGCACTGATACATATTGTTACATGGAGAATGGCTGTAAAACTTAGCCACACGCACCCTGGCAACATTTAACATTCAATATTCATGCCTGGATTTGGCAAAGCCGTCATTTTAAATCATAGCTGACATACGCACACACTTTGAAAACCGCTTCCTGTAGACACTCTATCGTATATGAACTGAAGTGAAAAATAAACCGAGTGAAAAAGTAGCTTTCAGACTTCTCTTTGTATTTAAATGATTAAAAGCTCATTAATTTCAGTAGCAGGGCCCAAGATAACTTTGGGTCCAACTTTTGAATATCCAATCAGCTTAAAATTAGCACCTCTGGGGAACTGAGGCTCTGGGCTTTCATTAAATTTATTTGCAGATCTTATATGGACAGTCATAGAGGACGGTATTCTTTCTGCACTTATTCACCTTGGAGGTTTGACAAGAACAGTCGGTGTTTCACTCAGGGGTTCTGACACCACGCAGAATAGAAATCCTTCATGCATAAATGAAGGACATCACTCTGGTTTTGACGTACTGCTTTTTAAAGACAAAACAACGTCCGATAATGAAGTTTGATAGTGGTGCTCGGCTCAATTTTTTTTTTTCTAAAGAAACATCACAGAGGTTGGGGATACCTGAAGGTGAGCCGGTACGTTTCTCTCAATTTTAGCAAATTGACTTATAGTTCCAATCAAAGCCAAATTATTCAAAAACCCCAGGAAAATATTAGATATTATATTACCATAGAAAGGCAGTGGTGATTTGTGATCCTTGTCAAGCAGATTTCATTACCCTGCTGATTGTAGCTACAAGAAGTTGGACAATTGTGTTTTCTGGTCTTTTGCTTTCAGAGAACAGAATATTAGTGGTTTATTATCCAAACCTGTACAATCTAATGCAATAAAGCTGTATCGATCCTGTTTTTGCTCTGCATGTAATGTAGAGTTTATGTGCTTACGCAAGAAGCACGGAGTGTATTTTCATCTTGAGTAATGGATTGCATTATAGGTTGCCCTGTGACGGTACCCTACACATACATTTTTGTCTTTGTACATGTTGTAATGCCTTCTTCATCAATGACAATGTATGCAACTCATCTTACATAACATACGTGGACACTATTTCCTTTTTTGTTTTTCACTGTAAAGGATGTCACAATACAATTCACTGCCTGTTTTTTGTACGCTTGCACGTGACAAGTGGATCTTGTGTGTACACTAAAGTCTTTTTTTTTGCACTGCGGACATGGTATCTTATCATGGTCGAAAAAACACTGGGAAGGGCTTAATGTAATACTATGCGCGTGCATGCAAAACCAAAATGATGCGGCTACTGTAAATGCATTCTACTAATCATTAGTTTTATTATTTATGGAAGTGCATTACCCACTGTACCATGTCAAAATATCTTCCACATATAGAGCAAGGGGGCTGTGGGCTTAAACCATACCATACGGTCAATGCCACAATAAATGGAGAATTCTGTTGCATTATGCAGTATTCCTATATGTGCTGGCCCCTTAAGACCGGCTCGGCTTAAAAGCAAGAAAATGTCTGATCTGAAAACTCACGCAATGACCTAATTTCTCTGATCTGTTATTGTCAAACCGATATCTACCAGGCTGCATGTCGAGATACAGGATGACGTTCCGACTGTAAGTGCACCATGGAAAAGGTAGATCAAGGTGAGGATGCGAGGTGTGAGCGTTTAGGAGGTGATGTCACCACTTTTGCTGCAGGAATCTCTCGCTTGAAGTCGTGTCAAGTCTTTGGCAATTACCACAGAAGAATTGCCTTCAAAGTAAAAGCACGTGTATAACCAAACGGCTAAACGGATACTGACATTTTTAGGTTTAGGTTTAAGGGCATTTTCGGGATTGTGGCGTGGATAAAAGGCAGGCTGCAACTTGTAATTAATTTACTGGATGAGAAAAGAAAAGAAGTAACGTAATGACAAGCTGTAGACAGCAAGTTTATCTGTATAGCAATTTATAGTGCTTTTTAGTGAGGCAAAGAAATATATTAGATAAATTCAAAAATTTAATCAGATTCAGTCACAAAAAAAGATATCGTTTCCTGATAGTTCAGGAAACTGCAGTAAACAAACGTGTTTTCAGCACTGATTTAACAGAGGCCAATTGCAGCTTCTCAGCTTGGTTTTAGCCCTGAGAACAATGTGTAACCCTGTCCCTGACAACCTGAGGGACACTTCACACCCAACGAGCAACCATCACATGTATTTAGGCTCAAGATAATTCTGTGACATATATATGTATATATGTGCATACACACTCCATAATGTTGGACGCAGGCTTTTACTATGAAGGTGCATCCGGTGTCTCCTGCTAGCTTGACGCTCGCGGTGTAAGTCGGGACTTTGAAGTTACTGCTCGCTGGTGCCAACGCCCGGCGAAACAGACAGCTAGCGAAAAACTAGCCTAGCGGAAGATACGGGCCAGACTTTGGTACGTAGCGCACGGCCCTCCAATAAATCTCACCTTGACCATCTCGAAAACGCGCATCTGTGTTTCGATTTTCGGCTCCGCCAGGCGCAGCTCTAGTAACTTAGGTCGGCGCTAGTTTACAAGCGTACGCTAGCCGGCCGGTGGCTAAGCTAAGCTAACAGTAGCCTAGCCCCCGTTAAAAACACAAACAAACCTTCGTTTTCACATTGGTAAACGATTGATTCACAGCGATTGGGCAGTTTTTTTGGTTGTTTTCGCGCCGTGAAGTAAACATACTATGTCGTAAATGAGTTCCTTTGAGCTGCGTTGTCGTTATCCACCGTTAGCTTGCTAAACAGTTGTGATGATGGGGTGTGACAGTTGTCGAACTAGTTCATGGCAGGAAACACTGCGTTTCCCCTCCGCTTTTCCTCCCTTTTCAAGGCTGTTACTACCAGCAAATTGGACTTGGATACTCATTTGATTATCAATGTCAACGCGAGATACAAATGTGTGATTTTTGTAACGATTTGTTGCTTCATTCTCCTCCTGCTGCAGCAGAAAGCACAAAGATGCAGACTATCAAATGTGTGGTGGTGGGTGATGGAGCAGTGGGTAAAACCTGCCTGTTGATTTCATACACCACCAACAAATTCCCCTCTGAATATGTCCCCACAGTAAGTGTGTCCCCTTTTTTCCGGTTGGGTCTGTCTTGACGATCACTTTTCTTGTTGCAGAGCTCATCCCAGATGTTCTTGTTTCTTGGCAGGTTTTTGACAACTATGCAGTAACTGTAATGATCGGGGGTGAACCATACACCCTGGGCTTATTTGACACAGCAGGTAAGGTGTTTTGCTCCATCTCTAATCGAGTTAAGCGGTGATTAGTCCACATCGCGCGGCGTAAATTAACCGGTGGTCTGGCCTGCCCTGTAGGTCAGGAGGATTACGACCGGTTACGACCACTAAGCTACCCGCAGACGGACGTCTTCTTAGTCTGTTTCTCCGTCGTTTCCCCCTCCTCCTTCGAGAACGTGAAAGAAAAGGTGAGTAGGAAGTTCAGGCATTGCAAAATATTACTCTGCCGTGGAAAATAAGGGTCAAAAGTAGAGATGCTCCCTCCGTGGGGAAATTTACATGTTTGTCAGCGGCAATGAAAGCACCATAAAAGACGGCACCAATAACAGTAAATAAAAAGGTCATGGAAATCGAATAAAACGTGGCTATGGACACTGTCAAGACGCAACATGGACAGGGAGGGAAGGATGTCACTGCTGAAATCGACTGATATAAGGAGGATGATGCATTACATATGCAACATAAATTTACCGTACTTATAATATCACAGTAGTGGCGAGAAAGTGGTAGGAAACGATGGCGTCAAATGTTTTAACTGGGCAGTGGTTTTAATTGTCAGTCACGCGATCCGGTTGACCAAGAAGGCAGATCACCATAATGTGGATCGCCTCTCAGCTGTCAAAAGAGAAAGAACAACACAAAAACCGTGAGCGTGTGGCACCTGGGATCCATATACAGCACAAGCTGCCGTATTTCAGTCCGTCACCAGCTGTTCAAACAGAAATGCAGCCTGTAAAACTCACTTCCAGACAACCTCGGTTCCAAAAAAAGTTGGGATGTGGTTGAAAGAAGATTGCATGGGAAGGGCTTTTGGATAATGCGTTATGCAATCATTAACTGTGTATGGTGATCAGATTCGAGTGGATGGGATTTCATGTTTGACTCTCTTTGTAAGTAGATTTTTAAAAAGTTGGGGATAGGCTAGTATCTCTACCTCATCCTGCTCCTGTCACAAAACAGTGTGACGTGATATACTCTGAGAAATCTTACAGGCTCCTCAAATCCTATAAATAATGGAGCTTAACAACAACCCAGACGGACGAGGGGAGAACATGCTAACCGCATGCACAAAAGGCCCTGGTCCGACTGGGCCTCGAGCCAGGGACCTTTACTCAGCGAGGCGACTGTGCCATCCAGCAATTACACGGGCTTCTTATCACTCATAAATGAGATGATGCTGGAGTGTGTGAGAGAAAACACTTGAATGAAAAAAGACATGACAGCACATACAACTGTGGTCGCATACTTTTTTCCTTTCTTCAAAAACTCACTATGATCTTTCCAGCACTATTCTCTCATGGAGGGACATTTTTAAGCAAGTGTGTGCGTGTGTCCTTTCTTGTCCTCTCCAGTGGGTTCCTGAAATAACTCACCACTGTCCCAAGACCCCCTTCCTGCTGGTGGGCACCCAGATCGACCTGCGCGATGACCCCTCCACGGTGGAGAAGCTCGCCAAGAACAAACAGAAGCCCATTACCCCCGAGACGGCCGAGAAACTGGCCCGCGACCTCAAGGCGGTGAAGTACGTGGAGTGCTCGGCCCTAACACAGGTAAGAGCTCCCGTCGGACGAGCAGGGAAGGCAGGGAAGGTGTCTGAAAACATCTGTGACAAAGGTGCTTTGCTTTTTGTCTCTTGCTAACAGCATTCGGGCTTCCAAACCAAAACCCGTCTCTAACTCTGTGTTGTGTGCCTGTCTTTCTCCTTTCTTTTCCTCTTTCTGTAGCGGGGACTGAAGAACGTATTTGATGAGGCTATCTTAGCCGCTTTAGAGCCCCCCGAAACTCAAAGAAAGAGAAAGTGCTGTTTGTTCTGATGTCTTCTCGCATCTTGCTTTGCCTCTCTCGATCATCTGCTGCTTTGCTCATTGTAAACGAGATGTCTCGCTCAAAAGCAACCACGACGAAAAAGCTCTTTTCAACCTTGCGGCCCTGTGTCCCATTAACCCCCCACCCCCGGCCTCTGTCCATGTGCGCTTTCTTTTCACCTCGGCCTAATCACAATAATCCACGCTGCCTGATACGACCAGTGCCAATCTTTCTTTAAGTTCTGTTTGTGTTTTTTCTGTTTTCTGCCGGCGGCAGCTTGCGTGCTAGTCTGTGTAACCCCTAACGGGCTGCGTTTGTTTCACGAGACGTTCTGGCACCTCGGCGTCAGTTGTACGACACAGCGCTGTCCTAGACAGACGTTGCATTTGTTTTCTACCGCAGCCATCAGAACCTCCCCACTGGCTTTTGTCTTAACGCGGATGAACTTGATCATGAAGGGCAGCCTTGTATAATGTTATTTGAATAAAGGAAAGTTTCGATTGTCCCGCTCCATTTCTACCCGCACCTCTTCATTTTTTTTTAAAATTTGCCTCTCAATCAGTTCCCTGAAGATGTTAATTTGTATTTGGTGTGTAGCCCCTGTTTTGAATATGAATATTTTATTTCCACAGAAAGGATTAAAGAATGTGTTTGATGAGGCAATACTGGCTGCCCTGGAGCCTCCCGAACCTAAGAAAAGACGTAAATGCGTTCTGCTCTAAGCCTCGCCGCAGCCTTCTCCACACCAGTTCCCATATCTAGGTTAACAGTACTGAAGAGGTTTGCTGCACAAGCACATTCCAGCATGAGTTGAAGTATCATGAAATATTTGCCTTCTGACTGACTTAACCTGAATACATATTCAATGTGTTGAAACATGAC
Source organism: Karalla daura (assembly GCA_029224185.1). Lineage (NCBI taxonomy): Eukaryota > Metazoa > Chordata > Actinopteri > Chaetodontiformes > Leiognathidae > Karalla > Karalla daura. Next base: position 13,802,541 of record CM055193.1, on the reverse strand, counting down.
TTTTTAAGACCCGAGTAACACTTTTGACGCCGTTTGTGATGAATTGATGCCATTTTTTTTTTTTAATGGTCTTGCATGATGTTGAACACTGACCACGTTAAAAAAAGAAAACAAACTACACGAGCAGGCCGTAGAAGATGACATTAACGTTTTGACCACGTCATGTTTGGAGTCGCACCAGTGTTATTCTAAAAGAGCAGACTACGAAGTGGCTTCTTTCTTCTTCTTCTGTTTTTTTTTTGTTTTTGTTTTTTAATAGAACTTGTATTGACTGTCCTGTAAAAGGCAAACAAGCTGATAATGATGGGCACCACGAGACACCCAGATAATGTTTTAGCATGACCTTGTTTGTTTTTGTTGTATCTTCCAAGTACTTTCTTTTTCAATTTAACCATTCTTCTTCTGTATGGACAGCCCTGTTGCACAACACTGCAGTTATAGCCATACTGCGTCATTCTTCCATTACTAGTGGAATATATATTATAGCAATACCTGAGTCCTGCTGATGGCGTGAAACACTTAGAAATCTACGTTTTCCAGGTGTTCAAGCGTTAATTATTCACCATTACTTCATTTCAGTCTTGGCAATATGTTCAGGCAGAACCGCTCAATATTGGATGTTATATTACAAGTTTTGGCACCTGCTGCACCGAAGATAGAATTCGGCCCAAAAAAAAAAGTCAAATAAAAGTCGCTGAAGTGACAGAACCACAGTGAGACGCGAGTTGCGACCGCTTCGTTAGCTCTCCATTTGAACCTGTGTATTACAAATGACTGCTGTCAACTCGCCACTCCTGGGGGGAGATATCGCCAACATTAAGGGCCCCACACGTGCCACACGTCGTCCCAGACCCTGTGAGCACTCCTGAATGGCTCGCCTCAAACCACTTTCATTTGTCTCCCAAGTATATCCACGCCAAGACGATGGGCTTGAACTTGTAAATATGAGATTAACCCATAACTTATTGACTATTCAGTGTGTGCATTACTTACCCCAAGACTTAAGAGAAAGACAGATGACGGAGATTAGCGAGTTAACCGGGAGGGGGGAAAAAAAATGTCGAGTGAATGAGTTTCTGGACGTTTTTGATTTTTATTCCAATTGACCACAAAGTTGTACTGTATCTTGCATTTACAATAAACCAGTATTATGAATAAATCTTAACTTCAAACACTAGACGTTGTTGGCTGTGAGTGAGTGTGAAAAGTTGCATGAGTTTGTTTTATTTCCACGACACGTTACACTTGTTTAGCATCACAACCAGCACAGTGCAGAGCAGCGAGACCGATACTTCCTTTCAGGATGGTTGGTCGAGTAGAACTGGTCATGAGGGGGTGAGGGTTAGTGTAGGGTTTATGTTCATTCATCTGGATGTCTTAAGCATGTGTGAGAGCGCTGGAAACCCCGTCACCAGTTGGCAAAATGAAGCTAACGACTTAGGGTGTGAGACAAACCAGATAGTATGGCTGCTTCTCAAAGCGAAAACCCCGCTTTTTGTTTTTCGTAATGGCTCTTTGGTACTAAAGCAATGGTGAGGAGAACTGATCCAGACGAGGGATGATGATAACGCTTACAGTAAAACCACTGTTCCGTTTCCGTTGGCGATTTCAAAGTGAGTAAAAGGTAACCGCTTCAGTTTTTCCCACCTCGACTCAAAACCCACGAGGGTTGTGGCGACAAAATGTGCGTTCAAGCTACTAGACGCGTCTTCATAAACTGCAACAAGAGAAACGATATTCAACAAAGAAACTAGTGCACGTACACTATACAAAGCTTGTAGCCAGTGGGACATCCCTACAACATATCAAATGGCTGCAGGGTACATAAGGCAGATACATTCTGGTGCAATTTTTGCAGTTTCAGGCAGAAAGCAGGACTGTGGGGGCATCAGGTGTGGCAGGTTGGACATATCTCAATACTGCTGTCGGTGACACGGATCCCGTACCATCCGGCCCAGAACTGCCTGTCCTTCCCTCCATGGGTGAAGCGGACGTATCTCACTCCTGGGCCATAGTTCCGAAATACATGCTTCATCTGGGGGAGAAAAAAAATCGCGATTTTGAAAATGTGAAAAAGAAAACGTGAAAATAGTGAGTTTGGAGCGTTTTTTTCTGCCGTTTTTAATCACTGAATGCTCTCACGCCCTCCGCCTACCTGGTGCCATTTCTGGTCGTTCCACTGCTCGAAATAAAGGACCTCTGGGGCAAATTTCTTGATGGGTTTCTTTTTTTGATTCAGCAACTCTACGATGATGTGGTACTCACTGCCACAGTCCCACCGTGGTGCATACCTGGGAAAACAGGCGCGGGCGCATGGATCAAGCACGGCCCACGTAACTCTACATGAATACTTTCTTTTTCTCCATTTGTTTCTTACTAATGTTCATCCTTTTGTCAAAGAAATAGTAGCTACTGGTTTGTTTATGTTACATCCATCATTACCTTACCCATTTTGTACCCAGTTCAAATGGCAAAGGCCAAGGCACATACACACACACACACACACATTATGCACCCTTCACTCTTAAGAGTCTCTGATCAACTGTGGGAGGAATTAACAGCATCTCCTGCATCAGAGTATGAGTGGACAAACTCCAGGAATAGGCCACTGGTGCTATGCAAGTAAAATAAAATTCAATGTGTGCTTTGTACTGTTGGATAAGCCAATAGGTCTGTTGTCTCACACATCCAGAGCATTCCTGGTTCGGATCATGGACGGACCATAGACTTTTCTCTCACGCTCTCCTTATGTCTTCATGGGCTTTCATGGGTTTTCAGGATCTGCGACAGCAAGGGTGCATTTTACATGTGGTATTCTCACCAATCAGATATTCTGATGTCTGGCTGGAAATCATCCATGAACGAGGCGTTGTATCCTTCCGCTGCCAAATCGATCAGCTGAGACTTCTTGCACATTCTGCGGGAGTCAATAAAAGGTTTTTTAGCGACTGTACAACCAACCCGTAGCACGATTTATTGTTGCCCTATGTCTCTCGATGTCCAATACCCACTCGTAAGAGGTGACAAAGTTTTTCTGGACATTCACATTTGGATGTGGCTCGAAAACACGATCTACTTTCCACTGATCCCCACCATTCTGGTCCAGAAGCCAAAACTTCAATTTTTCTGTGAACACAAAGAACAGTACTTCAATATGTATATATTTTTAATCACCAAATGTTGCAGTTCCTCAAATGACTTATGCGGCCTCTTACGATCTCCACTTGGATTCTTGAGAAGATTCCTTCTGTTTTTACACAGGTAATAAAACAACCTCCAGTCGCTGGGTACTGTGGAAGCATTTTGGAGGTGATATCCCTCCCTTCTGCACCTCTCTCTCCACAGACAGTCTCTGTCCGCCACATCCTTCCACTGGTGGCACACTAACCGGCACACATGAACCACCTGGCTGAGGGGGAGGTTCAGAAAGATCTCCTCCAGGATCTCAAGAGGAACAGGGAACACCTGGGGTGGAACAAACGGGACACAGATAAGGCTCAAGCTCGGGGTCATCGGTTGCTTTCCAGCCACATTCGTCCACACCGTTTACAAAAGGTCCAGCATATCAATGATCTTATATCAGCATGCTGTCCCAGGATTACATCACCAAAACACTGGGTTACAGAATCACACGCTACAAACACCTCCTGTCTGAGCCAGTTCTGTCTTGGGGATTTCTGCTTGGTTATTTTTCGCTCTTTAGAGGGGACCTAGAATAAAAACAAAACAAAACAAAACAAAAAAAAAACACACACACTTTGAACAGCTTTGATTTGTTGTATAACAGATGTGCTATCCCAGGCAAACATACACAGCATGCCGAAAAACATACCAATGTCTTCATTCGTGTTACATTTCTGAAGAACAGCTATAAAATGGCTGAATCATAACAGAAAAAAAAAGCAAGATAGGTAGATAGATGTAGATAGTTGCACGCGATTGCCAGATCAGCATGAAAGGATCTGTGCAGAACCAGAACCATAAAAACCCAACACCTAAAAATAGGATAGTTAAATGAAACCCGTGCTCCATAGCTTCCCTATTAGCGCCCCAGAAAATCCCCTCCGAAGTGAAAGTGATCTATACTGTGCCACGCTGGACAAGCCCCTTCTACCCAACCCCAACATGCCGTACATCAGGCCTCTGGGAACCCTTTGTAACCCCTGACCCTGCCAGAGTGACGTGCTAAACACTTACATCTCCCTGGGGAGTGGACGAAGCGACTTTCCGTTTGAAGGGCAGGTCCGAGCTATGAGTGGCACCCATGGCTCTAGCTCTCCTCTTCATGCCTGGGACGGACCCAAGCTAGCGACGGTCTGACAAGCACGGCACACAAATAGACTCCAACACACATACATCAATATATATATTTATCTATACAGACACACCCCCTCCTCCTGTATATCTGTATATTCTGTCGCTGGAACGGTTCACCTGGTCAGCTACGACATGACGTTTTATAACCTTTAGTCAACGAGGAAGCGGACACGGAAGTGTTTCCTGCTAAAGACGGCACTCGACGTGTAAAGTCAGGCAGAAGTTGCGACGCCAGAAATGTTACAATTACGCCAATCTCCTAAACTACGACGCCACCGAGCCGCTGGCAATGCCGACTACTTTCGGTTCTGCTTTTATATACAGCGCTGTGTGTCACACTTCCCGTATGATATTCTGGTTGCTATCGTTCGACTAAGGCGGCGCTCGTTATCTACACCCGGGCACCCGAGATGAAGCCAAGAGGCGGAGATGGGCGGGGCTTACTGCAACAAAACGGAGAAGCGAATAACGTCAGTTTAATACGGTGTACGCCGGTCAAAATAAATAACATACCCCCCGAGAGCGTTAGAAAGACTCCATATGGTCTTTGTGTATACATATATAAACAAGGGATAACACTTTGATACGTTCCGTTAAAATGCTGAAATTATGTCTTTTGTCCGTTATGCCTTGACTGTCCTTTATTTCTTTCATAAGATGAATTTGTTCTGTAATTTCTGGATGTTTTACCTTATTTAATTTGTGTGTTTTCACTACATTTGACTGAGAAAAGCCAAAGCACTACTGGAAGAAAACAGAAATGAGCAAGATTTGTGTGTGTGTGATACAGATACTGATTGTTAAATCACATGAGAGAAACACATTGATTTTTTTATTTGGTTTGACAACAAAGGTTGTACTGTATTGCACTTGTGAAAAAAAACATTGCTTTGGTCCCTAAAAAACAACAGTTTTATATAGTATTACAGTATCGTTGAGCCTCACTGAATTACATACAAATAACATTTACAATATATGCATATAAAATGAACAGTTGTGCATTATTATCTTATATATTTTACTTTGCAACATTACTGCGGTAACATGATTAACAGATTATCATCCAATTTCATCTCACAGTCCAAAAACATAAATGTTTAGGTTGATGGATGGATGAATGGATGATGGAGAGAAATCTAAAGGCTATTGATGACATGTATTTTATTTCTCCTTTATTTTCTTTCTTTTTCTAGTTTTGTATGCACAGAAGCATTTACTTTACAAGTACAATAACTGGAAAAGTGCATTTGCAGGAAAAAGAGAGGGAGTAGGCATTAGATTAAATCCAGAAAACAAAAATATCATATAATTTTGAATGCATGTGAACAATGCTGTGACATTTGTAATGCCTGTAGGTTACATTAAGGAACTATATTTGTTGCAGTTTCACAGGTGTTCAAAGCTGGACATATGTCAACACAACTATTAGTGAGATGAATTCCATACCATCCTTTCCAGAATTGTGTGTCTTTTCCCCCATGGGTAAAACGGATGTACCTCACCCCTGGCCCATAGTTCCTGAATACATGGGTCATCTGAAAAAATATGGTATGGTAAATCTAGAGAGGTCAAGGGTCTCTGAGCTAACTAAAAACAAATAGAAAAAAGATTCTGTTCATACCTGACGCCATTTCTCCTGTGTCCACTGCTGAAAGTACACTCTCTCAGGAGCAAACTTCTGGATGGTGGTCCCTGTTTCACCCAGTAATTCCACACAGATCTCGTAATGACACCCGCAGTCTGCTCTTGGTGTATACCTACAATACACACAAAGATGCACAATCCTGTAAAGTGCTTGCTGATACACACAGTTTGGCCCTTTTAGTGAGTGATACAGAATGTAAACTAAAACCTTTATTTAACAACTCTTATGGAAGGAACAGCAAATACATGCTTATGTCAAAAGATTGTATAAAGCACATAAATAAGACAATGTTTGTCTCATTTAAAGGTACTTAAGGTGTGTTTTAATGTTTTCTGTAGATTCAGACATTTGGTACGGAAGAGATATTGCTACAATGGAGGCTGTAGACAAGCCAACAACCGAGCCATGTTTTCTAAACCAATTAATTTGGAGGAAAATGAAAAGTGAGTAAACCCGCTACGTTGGTGAAATTCTTGAGCCGCTGGTAAACTGTGTGCACACACAACTAGGGCAAGTACAGTGGATCCGAGATGAAACAGGAAGCCAGACTGTGAACTGTGATTAATATTTCTTTCAGAAATTCAAAACTAATTTCACTTTTCTCATGCTTCTTTTTCCAGATGAGTTTGCCTAAATGGGTTGAGTTTTAAAACGTGTGCTCGTTTGTCCTTCCCCCTAATCTGTCTTAATTAATAATGATGACGCTATGATCCAACATCCCAGCGAAACTTGGCCTCTTACCAGTCAGAAACTCTGATGTCTGGCTGGAACTGATCCATAAATGATGGGCTATAACCCTCAGCCTCCAAATGAATACATTGTGACTTCAGGCACATTCTGAAAACAGAAAACCTCACTTACTTAATATGAATTTACCATATAAAATGAATGCCACAGGTTTTCTAGTTAACACTCACTGAAAAGAGGTGACAAAGTTTGTCTGAACTGTCTTATCTGGATGTGGGAATCTAATTTTCCATGCGACCCATCTGTCACCACCATTTTTCAAAATCGTCCAGTTATATAGCCCCCCTGTAAAACAAACAAACAAACAAACAAACAAAAAGAAAACAAAAAAACGGCAGGTTTGAGAGAGAAATTGCAATACTATTACAGTGCAATACCGTACTTCATGAAGACAACACTTTATAGGGTTTTGTGGCTTCTTACTTTCTCCGCTTGGATTCCTGAGGAGATTTTTCCTTTTTGCACACAAGAAATAAAACAATCTCCAGTCAGTGGGTGCTTTGAAAGAATCACCGATCCGGTATCCTTCTCGGCGACACCTCTGTATCCAGAGAGAGTCACTGTCAGCCACTTCTTTCCACTGATGGCACACTAGCCGACAGACACAAACCACCCGATCGGGAGGGAGATTCAAGAAGATCTCCTCCAGGATATCCAGAGGAATGGGGAAGACCTGCACGAACAGACAGGAAACAGATGAATCCAAACTCCTTCCATGGCAGTGATTGAGTGAGCAACCTGCATCGGCCTCACTTCTTTTCAGCCGCTTTGGTGCTGTTCCCAGGTCAGAATGAAAGTTCTTATAAGTATTAGTTCAACCTCCAAAACACTACACATCATAGTAGCAGTTTCTCATTCCTCGAAACAAATGTATTTTATTTCTTTTAGACATGTATTGATTGCTTTCATTCAATTCTCTGCTGTCATATAACATTATCATTTGCTTTGGCGCGACAATCAAAATGAACTATATTTATGAAGGCTGAATAGTCATTCAATTAAAAAACTAGTAGTCCTCATTTCATTACTTGAGTACATACATACAAAATTGTTAAACTTGTTATAATACATGCTTTATCATTTTTCTTGGTCTTAAACTGTGACCCAAAAACTTCTCATTTTGATGACACTGGCAGATTGATTGACATGAATACTTGCTTTTGAGAGATGGACTTTGCAGGTTATCCACTAGGTTTTGCAATTTGCACTAGCTTTGAGAAACTATTGTGCAGATGTTAAACCTGATGTCAGCAAAGCACCAAGGCGACTCAGAAAACCTGTATAGCATGTTATATTGCACTGTATTGGCTGTCCTGGGTGACGTGCTGCACATACCCCGGCCGAGCTCGGTCTCCTCCTCAGGGTGGCAGGGTGGGAATCTGGAATTGTGTCCATGGCTTTTTACTTTCGATCCCCGGCGAGTCAGCCTCCCAGCAGACAGACAGACAAAGACAAATATGCCTAGTATGACTCCAGGACGCGTTGCCTTCCGATTCCTGCTCGGTGTCGCAACTTTGTGAAATTCACTTTGAACAGAATCCAACGTGGAAACGAGTTTTCTAACCAATAAGCAAATGCGGAAGTGTTGTTCCTTCAGACGAAGGTAAAGAGAGGATAAGTCCAGTGTTCTTTCATCGTCATTGGCTACTTTGTACGGCCTTTGTACCCCTGAGACACTGTCACCAGTCCCTCCTATCGGGACCGGGAGGCAATATTTTATTTCCCAGAAGAAGGTCTCATTAATATTCATAACGCACTCTCACCCGATTGGCCCGTTGGCATCGCGTCACCGGAACCACAAGAATAACGTCTGATAACGGCTCATCATGACTAAGAGCTACAAGAAGCCGCAGTTAAAAACTTCATGCAATATCTTCAATACTTTCATAACTACTACACATAGCTAAGATATGATTTAGAGATCTCGTTTAATCAATCAATAGGCTAATTCCAGAAACAGAAAAGTTTTATCTAAACAGTAACAGGCAAACTACGATTTATAATTAACCTAATGTCAATAGTCAGAACAGTTTGAACACGTTTTCTCAAAATGTGTGGTAGTAGTGACAGATAATCTTCTTATTGAATGTAAATGAATCTGACCTTTAACAGTGGACTCTACTTCAGAATTGTAGAACTAAGCAGTTTGAGAACTACACTGTTAGGGACCTTTTAGCTCCAACTCCAGGGTAGGTAGTTTATGGCAAGACAGGAGCTATGACTGACAGAAAGTGCTTTTGCACTGACATGAGGACCTTGCAGTTCCTGAACCTTGTTCACACAGCAGGTATTCTGATACAACTGCAAAAAGTGATGGAACTTAGGATATACTGTGAATGAAGCCGCGTATTCAGTGCAAATTCCAGCAGCCAACAAGTCTGTCTTACAAAATAATAGTTTTATTTGAGACATCTGATTGGTTGGCATGAAAGCCAACTAGAAAAGAGCTGTGTGGTTCTTCTAGAAGTGTGGAGTGAGAGCAGCTATAAATTTTGCACCTGGTATGAGTGTGGGGCTTTAATTTTTGTACTGTTGGATATAGACTGCTACATCATGATGCTGAGAAACATTTATCTTTTGTATTTATTACCTGAAAATGCAAAATAACTGGTAGCTAAAGCAATCAAATAAGAGCAGTCCAATAAAAAGTTCAATATTTCTCTCAGAAAATATTCATCTGAACTTCGACTAAATACATCCCTTGAGCACTTCCAGCACTGCATGCATCATCATCACTGTGACAATGAGTGTCTCCAGCCTTTGATGTAATGTGTTCCTGATCGATACTCTGTCCGGACAAGACTGTTTATTTCTTTTGATTATCTGATTTGGTAGGCTTATTGATTCCAGTTGTCCCTGAGAACTTTTAACACAAGCGTAATGATCTGACAAAGGTTGCAATTGATTAACTTGTAGATAACGAGTCTCTGACCAATCAGCTGACTTAACATCAAGGAGCAGGGAGGCCTCTACAGAATAAGAAACTGGTGAGAGAGAGGGAGTAAAAAAAAGACGATTCGTGGATTAAGAAATACAAGCTGAACACAAGCGCAACTGGAGGGAGTTGAAATCAAAATTCTCAGAGTGTGACAGGGATGAGTTTACATGTTGTGGGTGATGTGTCTTTTAATCAACACAAATTGCATCAGTCTACAGTGGTAGCATAAAAAATTATGGGCAATGTGCAAAAATATTACTTCAGATTGCAACACATGCTGACAGCACTTGTGAGTTCCTTCAGTTTCCTTGCATTTTTAGCTATTTGAATTAGATGTGAATAAATAAAAATGTTTTTATGTAAATAAAAACAGTTGACTTATCAAAATATGTTCATGAATGATGAGCTCATCCGCCACAGAGAAGTAGTACGCGAGTATTTAACTTTGATTCATATGATATGTAACTTCAAGTGGGCAACCTGGGTGGAAGTGGTTAGCACTGTCATGTCAGAGCAGGAAGGTTAGACTCTAAATTGTCACTAGGTGTGAGTGAATGGGAATATATGTATGTGTGCTGTGATGAACTGGAAACCTGTCCAAGGTGAATTCCCAGTCCCACACCATTGAGTACAAACCAGGTAAGATGATGGATATATGAATTCAAAATAGTGTTGCATCACCAGATGGTTTCGCAATGCATCAAAATCACAGTTTTCATTCACTTAGGTTGCAATTGTCATTCCGTGCTGTCCCATCTTAGGCACCAGCTACTGAAACGTTCCCATAACTTCAGAATGGATGAGCCTGAGAGGGAAACTTTGATGTCAAATCCACATTGTTAACGCCAACAGGCTGCTGTGTAAAGCTGCCCTGACATGCAGCCCCAAAAAGTAGATGAGCAAGTAATTCAGACTCAGAAAGTTAACGTTCATATTGAATATGGGGTGTAACTTCACACGACTGTGTTAACCATTAAGAGGTACGCAGAGCCCAGTTTATCTTCCACTGCAATACACTGAAATAGACTCCAATTTCCCCCACAGTCCAAAAAACATGCATGCCAAGGTTGATTGGAGACTCTAAATTGCCCCTTGGTGCCAGTGAATGGTGTGTGTGACCTGTCCACAGTGTATTGCGTTCACTATGTGCTCTGAATTCGTCTCCAGCAGACTCTGATCTGGCACTGGTTAGCTATTAAGCAGCTAAGATAATAGGTGATAGGATAACAAGGCATTGTCTCACAACAGTGCAGCATGTTTAGTCTCTGACAGGTAACCTCCACGAGGGTGCAAATGCAGATTTGGAGAGTCAAGGGTTAACTACGGTGCAGCAACCATTTCCAGAAGCCAGTCACTTCACTTCTTGTAATACATTCTTACGCTGTGTGTCATCCACGGGAGGGATTCGTTTTTCTGCAGGACTCTCTTCTACGGGCTCAACAAAAATGTGAACTCTTACTGATACTTAACCAATCAGACTGCAGTATTCCACGTCTGCACAATTTTTTTTTTACCATATTAAAACTCCCCATGCTTGTATATAGTTTCACACACTTTAAAACTTAATTTCCACACTGAATAATTACACCGCAAGTCAACATGGGCCGTTTCAGGCCGCAGTGCATCACACGTGTGCATTTAAAGGCTGCGCGATTTCAGCACATTAAAATCCTATAGGCCCAAATACGTTCACACACACACACAAGTGAAATTCAAAAACTTAATTTCCTCGCTGAATAATTACGACACAACCCATCGCTTAACTTTGTCAGCGCCGAGAACAGAGCCGTCCGAAAGGCTTCTGCTAAGCCGTGAGGCTCTGCACCTCTGATCTATACCCTCTTTAAACACACACGACTGTTAAACTCTATTGATCATCCGGTTAGATGAATGTTTAAGCCACATCATTCAGTCATCCTGGGAAAATACTGATTAAAAAGGGCTTCGCCTGACGAGGAAACCGTCCGGCTCGGTTTGAGGGATTGCACACCGTTGTCTTGGGTGTTCTGGAAACATCTCTCGCCTGCTCTCCCTGCACCCGTACGGCTTCCTGGTGAGCTGCATTCTTTACAGGGTGTAAAACAATCTTTGGTCTTGTGGCGCTCGCAGTTAATCCACTCCCCTCTATTTATAGCGCGCTAACTGGCAAACAAGAAGAAGGGAGGGAAGCTTCATGAGCATCTCACCCAGATCAAGGGGAGATCAGAGGGAGAGGACCTGCAGCACAGCCGACTAAACAGTTTGTCTGACGGAGACGGATTTCACGCAGTCATCAGCTGAAGATCAGTGCCGTGCAGAATAGATTTGAAACGAAGCCTCTTTCTTTCTTTTTTTTTTATATTCTTTCACAACACTTAGACATGCCCCCCCCCCCCATGATGAACTAAATCTGTAGCCGTGCAGTTTCACCTTTGTCGACGGTGGCTATTCCTTTTCTTCCTTCTTATTTCACCCAGTTTGCATCGCTGGTCTTACTTTCCACCGCATTCACACATTTCTATAACAACATGCTCGCCATCGAGAGCATCTCCGGGAAAATAAAAAAAAGAATAACTTTCCTGAGGAGTAAGTTCCAAAAACATAAAGCGACATGAGAGAGACTGATTTTAATCATATGGCAAATAAACAGAGGTGCATTCATGTCTTCAATCGTAGGCACTGCAGTTTGCGTACAATACAGTACATAGAGCTCGATCATAAATTACAAACCATACCAAAAATAAATGGATACCAAGGAGGCGAGCAGACCTGGGGAATAAGATGGTAGCCATTGATTTCGGTGTCACATTTGAATTTCAAGCAGGCCACAACCCCTGTCCACAGATACTGAATTACCATCAGTCCAGCCTGTGATGCTTTTACCCCGCTCTGCATATTTGAACGCGTATCAAGACAAAAAGGGAGATGCACGACGTCTGAGTAACGAGGACTTTCCATCCGTGTGTCGTATCTAACAGCTGAGAGATGAGTCTTTTTTCTGTTGTTGTTGTTGTTGGTCGGCGGAGTGGCTCCTATGTGTCCGCATCAATCCTGTGAGCTGCACAGAGGGTGGGAGGGGGGTGGAGGGGTGGTGGTGGGTGGTGGGGGGGGGGTACAAGAACAAAGAGGTGAGGAATAATGCTGCCGGCGGGCGCCTCAGCTCAGCGGATTTTAGGAAGCGTTCTCTGAGTGGAGATAAATATATTCTAAATATAGGGTTTGCGTAAACACGCTCGCTGCTCTGAGGAACATGGAAAACAGGGTGATTCAGCGGCAACTTGTCATCTCCTCCATCTTTTAACTAGCACCAAGAAACAAAAAAAAAAAACAAAACAAGAAAGCTAAATGCTACAGAAACAGGAGCCAGGATCCCTCACGGACGGGCCGCGCTGTCCGTTTACTCGTGCGTGCGACTTACATTGCTTTGGTATCCTGAGTGGCTCTGTGTCTCCTGACAGGACTTGATGCATGACTCCGCGGAACTGATACAGCACCTTCAGGCTCTTCTCCTCCCCCACGCAGGGGTCGTAGAAGCCAGGGAGTCCCGACTGCAAGAGGCAACAACAGGGTCGGGGCGGGTATACGGCGATACTGACGACGTCAGCCCGGGGGGAGATGCACGCGTGAGCACATGCTCCGCACTCACCTTGGTGGCCTCAGTGAGAATGAGCTTCGAGTCCTTCACCAGACACTGCAGGGGCACGGTCACGTCGATGACCTTTGCCCTCTCGTGCCTCTTGCTGTTGTCCGTGACGAACTTGCCGTACCAGGCGTTGAGGATGATGAGACCTGGTGGGAGGGAAAGAAAAGAGCGTGAATCGGCCGCGTAATTCTGATGCATTTCAACTGGCATCCAGCGTAGATTCAGAGAAAATAAAACACACAGATTCGTGAATGAATTAACATTCAAAGTCCGAGACAAATCCCCACTTTCACTGGAGGACAATATGAATCCTGTGTGGCGAGGTCTTTTTTTTTTATAATGGAGCCGCTATAATTCGAGAGGCCTTGTTTGCTCAAAATCATTTTGCAGAGTATGTAACAAAAAGGCAGCACAATTAATTTTAATTGCATGCTGCATAAACAATACCGGAAGCATTTCCCGGCGACTGAATGAAGCGGAGCAGCTGCGTGTCTGTCACTCTCCACACACACACACAGGCAGACACACACACAGACAGCTATTAACTGTTACTTTACAACTGGAAAAGTCTAAGGGACCTCGGATGATACTAAAATCCAAGCAACCTCTACAGTGACAGGTGTCAGAAGCCAATTATCACTTGACAAACTCCCCTCAGTGAAAATTACACTGTCCACCGAGAGCTTTTTGTTAGTGCGCTTATCAAAAGCAAAAAATGAAAAAAGTGCCAATTATCACTGGGCGAAAGAGAAGCTGGAGGGTCATTCAAAAATCCACTGAAGTCCAATTCCCCAAACAGTTTCAGATACCATCCAAGTAAGTCTGCTAATAAAAGAACGGGGACGGGTGTTTGGCAGGGTGCTCGCTTTCTCCGGATTCCCCCGCTCGGAGACGATCCTTTGAGTCGTCTGCTCGGCTCCGGCTTGTTTGTTTGCGGTGTGCAAATTGGTGGAAAATTGAAATGCTCTATGTGGAAAAAATGAAAGAAGGAGCGGTTGCGGTCACGGGTGCTGTGTCGGGGGGGGGGGGGCACAGGAATCGACACGTTTACACCGCAGAAAGGTGTACAAGCCGCCTCTTCTCCCTGAACGGAGGAGAATCAAACAGCCCCGACGTGCCGCCCCAGAAGACGTTTGGACGAGTGGCCCGTCCGTGACATGTGGCCGGCCCTCCTCACCCATTCGAGACTCCTCGGCTTCGATGATCCGCCGCACGGACTCCTGCATGAGCAAGACCTGTGGGCAGAGCGAGACGAGCGGTGAGCTCTCACATGATGAAGCGATGAAGCTCATTAAGGTGGGCGCATCTGAGACCCCCCCCCCCCCTACGTTGCATCGCTCGTACTTCTAGACGTCGCGCCCACCACGGCCCGGCTCTCTCTTATCTAACGCTGAATCACCGTGTGGGACCCGGCACTGAAAACCAGAAAGAAAAGAGACCCACTCACCGCGGCCTCCGCCTCCTGCTTCTTCTTGGCGATGTTAGAGGCCGCGCTCTCCCGCTGCTTCTCCAGGTCTCTGTCGAGTTCAAGACGAATGGAGGAATGAAATGAGCTCGTGAAAAATACAACGCAAGAAAAATGCGATACGGCCACTCTCCTCCCAATTACATCCCTTGCATGAGGAGACTTAAGAGTTTGTGTGTGTGTGTGTGTGTGTGTGTGCGTGCGTGTGTGTGTGATATCTTACTGCTCCTTCTGGGCCCGCACGTAGGGCCGGATAACGAGCTGCTGGATGGCGAGGTAGAAAACCAGCGGTCCCACCGTGGCGTAGAACACGGCGCTGGGCAGGAGCTGGTCGGTCAGGTGGATGGGGAAGAAGTAGGTCTGGCTGGCTCTGTTTAGTCTGCAGACAGAGGGTCGCGCGCGTCATTGTGATACCCATCCGCGGGGGCCTCTACTACCCCCCCCCTCGACTGCTACGCCGCTTCCATTATTCAGAATATATTTTCATTATTGAGCACGGCGGCGGGCCAGACGGAGGCCCGGCGAGCAGCGCTGTCGCCTCCAGGCTGGAGGACCTGTCTGTCTGCAGTCTGCATGTTCGCTCCGTGTCCGTGTCCTGATTTCTCTGGGCACCCTGGCTCCCTCCCGCCGCCCAGAGAACATGTGTTCAGGCTGGCTGGAGACTCCGGAGCGGACTCCGGTAAATCCTCCAGTACGGGCCGGCAAATTTCCCCTAGGTGTGGGTGTTGGGAGTGAATGGAGCGTGTGGTAAGGTACGAAGCAGGTGGGATGAGGGATGGATGAGAGTAGGGGTGTGAATTGTGCTCTTCAGAAGACATATTTCCAGATGGGGGGGGGGGGGGGGGGGGGGGGGGGGGGGGGCCTTCGCTTACTAGTGTAAAATATTCAAGAGCAAGTAACTGCTGTAAATGCTGGAGCATATGTCCTCAAAGACACGTCCCCGGCTGAACATGACTTTAGGAGAGATTCGTCTGACTGGCTCGCATGATGTCACGTTGCCAGTCCTGAGGGGTGTCGGCTCGGGGGTGGGAAAGCTGTCTGCAACTTCCGAGGACCTGGAGCAAAGAGTTGCACTCACTTGATCTTGAGGGAGACGCCCTGGGGCACGCCCACACTGACAGTGGCGCCGAGGACACTGTGTCGGCTGATCTTCCTCTCGGCGCCGTACTCCACCACCGTCCCGAAGAAGCCTGACCTGCCGTGGGGGGAGGGGGGGGGGGGGGGGGGGGAAGCAAAAATCACCACCTCTCCACGGGCACTTTACCCAAGTCTGAGGGCCCAAGCCGGGAGTTTGCTATCCAAACATCCCCCGGCCACGTGAATTCACGGGCGGCTTTCTCATGAAAAAAACACGCTTTGCACTTTTTGCCGACATACTTCACCGAGCCCTTAATCTTCGTCTGGTCGTCGTCCTGGAACTTGTACTGGTAGCTCATCATCACGAAAGTGTGGGGGATGCCGAGCTGCGGGGACACGAGCCGGTTATTGTGGCACGGACCCGGGGAGCGGCAGGCTGTCGGTGGCGCGTCGGCCTCCTACCTGCATTGCGAAGGTGAAGTGGCTGCTCTTGGTGTCCCTGACGATGCTGGTGTTCATGGAGGACTGGGTGCCCCAGCGCCACTGCAGGTAGCCCATGGTGTTCTTGTCCAGGTGTCGCGCCAGCACGGTGGTGACGCCGGGACGCACGCCCCGGGAGGAGAACTGGAGCCCGCACTGGGCAGTGATGAAGCTGAGGCGACGACAAAACACTGTCACTGCGATTCACGTCGGAACGATGTACCGGGTCCCGCGCTTCGACACGTACCATCGCGGCGTCAAGTTCCTGAATATCTTCATCCCAAAGAGGGGGCCGTGGGTGTCTCCAGCACCGAGCTCTACCTGCGAACACACAGAGCCTGGCTCACACCCTTCATATCAGACTGATGATAGAACGGGATAGCCTGGCCAGACACATTCTAAATGTCCAAATACATGAACGTGTCAGAAGATTGGAGACTCTGGGGGAGAGACCACTGGGCACCAAGTGGGTAAGATGATGGTCGGATTGTAGAATGAGTCCAGTTTGATACCGCCTTTCGTATGGTCTCTAAGCTTAGGTGTGTGTGTGTGTGTGTGTGTAATGCTGTATGCCGTTTTATTTTTTCAAGACTGGATTACTTAAAATTCTTCTGTGCATACTTTACTCTTCTAATAATAATAATAATACAACTGTTGGTTAAAAATTATTTTTCCTCTACATACTCTCCTTTCCTGTACATACTCCTCTCCCCCATCTGTTTCTATAATGTTTTCTATGTATTAAGCCCTTTGTGCATACCCACCACTCCCTTGTGCTCTTTGCCCTTTCATACATTGGTATCATTTCATTGCACCTTAGTGGCCTTGCTGATAGTCGTACGGGCAACAGACTGCTGAGTGTTGGTGTGGGGAGGATGCAACATACCTCCCCCCAGCCCTTGGCTGAGGTCACTCTTCTCAAGGCCAGGTTGATGGTGCCACCGCCGTTTCCATTGTGGGTTGACAAGGAGCCAGACAAGATGGCTGTGTCTTTTGTGGTGAGAGGAGCCTGCAATAGATGGCCATTTGAATGAATATAAATTAAATCTCATCTCCCCGACAATAATTCAACTGCGGCTGCGCTGCCTCTGAGCCAGCCGGCTTGGTACCTCGATGGACTGCGATATGTGCATCTTGTTGATTTCGAGGTGTGGGATCCCCCCCCCGTCCATGTCCTCGTAGTCCTCCTCATATCGATCAAACAGGTCCGTGGCGTCCACGCCCACGCTGATCGTTCCCTGCAAACGCAACCGGCTCGGGATTAATACCCTGTTAATTACGGACGTGCAGAATGAGTACAGGCTCCGTGAGCAGTCTTTACATAGCTGTCGGCGCAGAGCGAGCCCTGTTATCTTCCTCTGAACATACCTTTGGGTTGGTCCTTTGCTGAAGCCTCCTCTCCTCCCGCTCCTTCTGCAGACGCTCGTACTCTTCTCGAATCTCTGCAGGGGTTCGTTTTCTTTCCACCACCTGGAGCAAGGAGATAGGATTTCAATGGAATGCAAATGGTGGATTGGCTGCTTCACAGACCGGAGATAAAGAATTAAAGCAGAGGGTTTTTTTTTTCTTTTTCTTTGCCAGAATTTCACACTCCCGAGTGTTCCCCCCGCGAAAGTCACACACAGAAGTCACACTGTTGACTATCGATGGCCTGGGTAAACAGGCTGCGGAGATGATGTCATACATACAGAGCGCAGGCATCGTGGCACGAGACTGCATGGGAAAGTATTACGCCGCACCCCCCGTGGTTGCAAACCAACCGCTCGCTCTTCCGTGAGTAAACTTTTCTCGAGACCTTAAAGGCTTGCGGATGCTGTGATGAACTTTCCCGTTCGCCCGCGCTCTTGCTGTGCTGCAAACTCTAATATCAAGCGTTAAATTGATATCAAATACTTTAAGGCTGGCTTTCACCCGAAGGCACGTGGTGGAAATATAAATTTGGCCGAAAAGCTGGAATGGAAGATTTCAGTCGAGCACACACACCAAGCTGCTTGGATATCAACGCAAACCATAGTTTTATCAGCTTTATGCCAAACTGTGTGTTTGTACAACACACGGAAACACCTAGGGGACAATCATGCCTGTTTATGGAAAACCTGGAGAAAACCCACACTTACAAAGGTAGAACAAGCAATACCATGCAGAAAAGCAAATTGTTCAAAGATGTCCAAATTTCCTCATCCTGTGGATGCAGATCTAAACGATGCTCCTCTGCCCACCTTAATGAATGTATCATCGGTAAAGAGATCTGGTTTCATGTGGTTTGGGAATCTCTGGCCACGGCAATCAGTGATGTACTCACCTCCCATCCATCAACATCGAGTCCTCGCTTGCCATAGATATCATAGATAGCCCGCGCCTGTGGGTCACTAAGCACTGGAAAGACACAAAGGACAATAACATTACCCATTCAAACTGTGTATGTGTATAAACACTGACATCTTTGCCAATTGGTCATATAACTTAGCTATACAGCAACAAGAATTTGCTTAGGTGACTAGTTCAAAGGCAATGAATGGTGTGGGTGAGTAATTTAGATTCGATCCCATGTTTGTGTGTGGCTATGGCTCTACGACTGCATCTGAGCTGCATTCAAGAGCTTCCTACCTTCATAAGCTTCATGTACGAGGTTAAAAAGCTGCTCTGCTTGACGCTTTAGTTCAGGGTCCCGATGTTTGTCTGGATGATAGAGCATGCACAACCGCCTGTAGGCCGCCTTCAGCTCATCCTGTGTCGCCTGAAGCACAACATTCACAATGTTGAAAATCTCGCAGAGAAACTTTGACGACACACAAAGCACATTTGCATTAGTTATTTAGCAGATGACTTTATCAAAAGAGACTCACGTAGGAGACAAAACATTTAAGGCGCATCACGGGAGACCATAGTAGCCACAGACCATAAACACTGCTCCACATTCTCCAGACTACCAAGGGATGTGCGTGCGGTAGTTTAAGTGCAGAGTTTAAGCCCTGATTAAGAAGGGGAAGCAGTCGGAAAAGGAAGACGAAGAGCAAGCCGTAGATTATGAACGTATAAAAATGTATAACATGGCTACGAACAACCTCAGTGCCTATAGTAAACGTGGGAAGTGAGGCGGGTGAGTTAAAATGTAACGCTGCATGTGGAATTCATTTAGAAACAATAGCATGACTGAGGCCATTAGCGGCTAAAAGCTCACGCAGACGATGATTTACGATGGCTCTTTGAGGTCTTTTGTCACCGTGACACTGTTTCTCTGGTGTTCAACAACTTCAAAGACAAACATTTAATATTCAGTCTAATTAGCTCTCCTCAGACTACCAGGGGATGAGAGTGCGAATACTAGACGATGCTGCAGATGAACTCCGCCGCTTGCAACTCGATTCGGTGTTCATGAAATCTTCTTTTAACTTCATTAAGTTATGTTCGTACTATTAAAAAAAGGAAGGTGCTTTGCTCCCAGCCCGCTCAAACTAATGCGAAAGCATCGCTGGGCAAAATACTGAGCCCAGAACTGGCCCTGATGCTGTGTCATCAGTGTGCGAGTGTGTGTGAATGGCTGAGGTTAAGGTTAAGCCAGACAGATCATGTAGAGAAGCCTCTGCCACCATTGTGTGAATGGGAGTGAAAGGGTGAACTGGACCTGTGTCTGTAAAAGCGCTTTGAGAGGTCACAAACACTAGAGAAACACAATATATATATATGAACTAGACCATTTAGCCAAAACTACTGGAAAATATGTTGACCAAATATATCTTCCCACATTTATTTATACTTGAAGTCAGTTACATTCAAAGTGCAGCACAGTCTGTGAATATCCTTATTCATCCCATCTCATCCCTCATCATCAGTCATCCAAGTCCAAGGAGTTGAAAATCGTGGCAACTGGGCTCGACATGAATTCTTGTGGACTTGACTGGGTGAGAAAAGTCTTAAAGAACAAACAAAAAGTCCAGTTACCACGACTTACAACTCCTTGGATACGGCACGTAAATTGGCCCTAGAGAACAGAATGTTCGTATGCCAGATTCACGTTACGGATCACATGTGATCTTCAACATTAACAGCTCTTGCTTTAAAAATACCACTCAACAGGTAGGGCCCAACTATTGATGTGCTTAATAAAGCCGTGCTGCTTTATTAAACGTGTTTTGCAGCATGAGCCGAGTTACCGATCGTCTCCCGTCACACAAACCAACGTGATAATAAAAAGAAGTGTCACTTTAATGACATTAGCCTCCAGATAAACCCGAATAACCGGACCCGATCGTTCTGACAACTCCAGATTCTAAAAGGACACAAGTCCACAACCTGCCATTCATGTGGAAGAGTTGAGAAAAGAACAGAAAAGAAAGCCCACCCGAGGTGTCACAGCTCAGACACCAATGTCGGGGGTCACCTGCTAGCTGCTTAGCTAACGTTACGTGCTCTCATTGCCGCCACCGCCAAAACACACAACAAAATGAGCGCGTAGACCTGCAGCTACATGCAGCCGCGCACACGGTCACACAGACATCGGCCGCATGGTGTACCTCTCTCCTGACGTTCAGCAGCGAGTAATAATCATCATTCAGAATCTCATCATCGTCCAAGGCAGACGCCATGTTTACACCCGGTCATCTCTTCTTCGCGCTACTACGTCACGACCTAACGTCGTGGCGCATGCGCTCGCCCCCTAGTGTCTGGGATGAATGACAAAAAAATAAAAAAATAAAAAAACTCAGAGCCACATCGTAGGTTGTGTTTACGTTGTGTTTCACGGCTGCTTTCAATTTTAATATCGGAACTTATATGGAGTTTTAAGAGCGGTCTTGACCCTTTAAAGGTCAACTCGGCCCTGTCTGGGTTCCAGATGGCCCTGGCTACGTTTCTATTGCAAGGTTATTCCTTTAAAATTGAAATTGCCCGACAGTCCACACTCTCACACAAGGTAATATAGATGTGGTGATGTGTTTGAGGAATGGAGAGTCCACCTATGTGACCATGAACTTGACCAACATAAAGTCCAAGAGCTGGGGCCCCTAATATGCTTAAAGACTGATTCGAAAGCCATTCATTCATTCATTCATTTATTTTCGAGGAAAATTATAATAATAATTTAGATAATAAAATATTTCATATTAATGCTGTTCATGCTCTTAATAACGCTGTTAATGATTATAATTTGGTGTCACAACCTGGATAGTCAAATATACCCATTTGTACCATCTTCATGTTTTTATGTACTTCACCATATTTGTTTTAAGCTTCTCTCTGCATCTTTGTAACTGTAGGTGTGTCTGTGTCTGTAACTCACTGAATAAGAATCAGAAAACCGCTATGAGGAGTTTGCTTTGGTGAATGGTTCAGAAATGTGCAAGGTGGACGATGGAGACAACGGACAGCCCAACAGTATAAATAAGGTTAGAACACAAAAAATATGCAAATGGTGTGTTTCCATCCACTGACCTCAACTGAACAAAATAAAAAACAATTTTAATAATGTGGAAAAATGCAGTTTTTCATCGGTGTAATATATGTGTTGTATTCTTTGGCAGTGTTTGGGTGTATTTCAAACATTTGTGTGTACATTTCATCTGCATTTGTATTCCAAATCCCTTAAATATTTACTAAAGATAAGTGACAGAATAGTGCTATGGACATTGTGATAGCATTGGCACATCATTTTTCCAATCGTGCCATTATTTATCTGGACAGAAAACCTTGGTCTGGATATAGGGTTTACATAATTGTTGTAATGAAGTGAACGCTGGAGCAGCCCACATGTATGCTCGACTCTAAAATGACATTATTGGACATCCTATCCAGCCAGCAATTGAGAAAAAAATGCGGGTGAGGAAATCACTCCACTACATTAGCACTTTCATTAGCTCATTATTACTTTCTTTTGCAATAACAACAACGGGCCGATGACTGCAGCCGGCTCTCAGGCAGCAGAGGAGCTGTCCTTTCAGCACCACCGCCTCAAACTGCAGCTCAGCACCACTTTGTTTGTACAGCACCTCTGTGCAGCAAAAAGTGGGGCCATACTGCTGTCAAGCCTGTTTAACTTGGGTATCATAATGCAAGCTGGCAGTATTTAAGTGACTGACCCTCAAGTACCTGACAGAGCCCTTTAGATGGCCTCCAGCACCAGTACCAGCACCAGTACCAGCATCATCACTACCAGCACTGTCACCAAACCCCCTGCAGCCTCTAGGGTGCATCTGTTTGAAATATTGTTAGACAAGTAAGTCAACAAGGGAGTAAACTAGTTCACAAGCTCTTAAATGTAAACTGACATCTGGACATTTGATTGATGGACTGTGTGGACTGTAACTGTTATTTGACACGTGTCACACACGTCTGATGTTTGTTTTTAAAGGCGATGTGTACCGAGGACTCACTGGACACCGCTTGTGACAGAGATTTGATTGAATAGAAGACTAAAATAACCTTAAAGTCAAAACGAGACATGTAGATATTGAACTTTATTTACTGTTTTGGACGACTGTCCTAAAAGACAGAACATGAGTGTGTGAACTCAGAGGACACATCTCTGGAGACATGTTAACTCAGAAACAGAACTTCATTCATCACAAAGAGAAGTCCTCTGCCATGACAATGTAATAAGCACAGGTGAATGACAGATAGATAAAAGAAATTCAAAAGATTAGATCATCAAAATCAGAATTACACATATTGCTAAGTAACTTACTAACTTACTTCATTATGCAGTGACAGGGATTTTGCTTTCCTTGATTGGAGCACAACAAGCAAGGTGGTTGACAGATTAGCAGCACAGTACAAAAGTGCAAATAAAGAAAGTAAACAAAATATCCAGATGTATAATTTGCATATTTGCACGAGTATGACAAGATAATATGAGGATATTTGCATTGTTGCACAGGCAAGACACCAAAGTAAGAGCCAATGAATAATATAAAACAGTGAAGAGACCTTTCTAACTAAGAAATACGTAGGGAGTTGAAATGTACTGTACATGTAAACTGAATGTTTTATTTATGTTGAATAATATTGCACAGAGATGAAAATAAAGTGACATGAGTTGCACATACAAATACAACAAACATCGGTGCCTATAGTTAATAAGAGAAGTGAGGTAGATAGAGTATGTTTACTTTTACTTATAGCAGACCCTTTAATCCAGAGAGAGGAGGAAAAAAAAACATTCAATCTACATCCCAAAGGACACCATAGACCATCAATAAATACTGCTATACATTTCTCAGACTACCAAGGGATGAGAGTGCAGTAAGTACTGGAACAAGTGCAGAGTTTAAGAACTATTATACTGTGTACTATTTACTATACTACTGAAGAGGAGGTAGCAGAAGGAGAAGGAAGACTAAGATCTTTAGTAAATACATAGTAGTAAAGGAATATATTACTATAACTGCGTCACTGCCCAAACAAAACAGAAGAGGCAAGGTAGATTATGTTTACATTCATATCTAGACGCAAGGTTTAAAAACTAGTAAGAAGAGACTGGAGTGGAAGACTAAAAATAGGTAAATGTTTATGAACCTGTCACTGTACGCTGTAACTATGAAACATGTCATTGTCCATAGATGCTAGAGGTAAGGTAACTTAAGTATGTTTACAGTTATATTTAGTCATTCAGAAGATGCTTTAATCCAAAGAGATGTAAAAACATTTAAAATACATCACAGAATAGACCATACACCATCAATAATATAATAATAAATATACAATATAACCATCAAAACTGTCAGTGCCAATAGATACCAGAAGGAATGAGGTACATAACGAAGATGTGACGCTGCACATGGAATCATCTGATGACTAAAACCATGATAGAGGCCATTAAACAAGCCAAAACCTCACATAGCCGATGATTTACGATGGCTCTTTGAGGTCCTTTGTCACTGTGACACTGTTTATCCGGTGTTCAACAACTTCAAAGACAAACATTTCATATCCACACTCTAATTAGCTTAAAGTTGCAGGCACCAACTTTGTTTCCAACCCCCCCCCTTCCACCTCCATCACCTCCTCCTCTCCTCTCCTCTCCTCTCCTCTCCTCTCCTCTCCTCTCCTCTCCTCTCCCAGCCCTTCTTCCTCCCCTGAATGCCACAACGCGTCACCATGTTGTTAAACCCCCGGAGCTGTTAGAAACGGGAGTGAACGGCGGTGTTGTTGAAGGTGAGGAGGGGGGCACACACGCAGAGAGATGCCTCGCTGTCACTCAGCGGCCGCAGCCAATAGTAAGTTCTCCTCCGCCGGACCGACTCGCCGCGCGCTGCTCCGCTCCCTCCTCGTGCTGTCCTCGCCGTGCACGCGCGTGGTACCCACGGTCGTGAGGAGGAGGAGGATGTTGCGCGTGAAGGGGAAATGGCTGCCGAAAACAAGCCGGAAGGTAAGAGAAAAATATAATGGGATTAATTCTTACTTAGTGCGGGCCGCCGTGTGTCGGTCCGCTTGGAGGACGAGCGGGGAGGAATTTTTCGGCAGGAGGGGAAAAACGGGCTCCGCTCGCCTTTTTTTTCTCCTTTTCCTCCACAGCCGAAAACGTGGAGACGGCACAACACCTAGCCCAGCTAATATTAGCCTGCATTGGGAGCCAAGCATCCACTATTTTCCCATCGTAGCCTACATCTGAAAGCTCGAGCACGGGGACGGAGAGTCAGCGTGGTGCCGGTGGCGTCTCTAACGCCGGATCCCTCTCGGCGTTATTTTCTCGCCATTCAAGTTGCGAACAACGCGGCTAAGTTAATGACAACATGTCATCGCCGTCGACCAACTTCTCCCCTTATTACCCAGCTTTAAAAAGCTCGTCTTAGTTTACGCCGGCTCCCCTCCGTATTATTGTCGTTTTGAAACGAGTTTTCCTCGGGTCTGTGGGAGACAGGATCGTCCACTTCGCCTCCGCCTCCCTCCCCATTCATTTGATAATTTCGCTCCTGTTTCCGAGACATAAGTGTTTTTATTTTTATTTTCATCCCGGACCCCTCAGACAAGCGAATATCGTGCTTTCCCACCGTCTCTCAACTTGGCCTATATTTAGGTTTTAAACATCGTAACGCTGAGGCTCGACTTGCGATGCCCCATCGCACTTGAAATGAAATGCCATCACATGAGAGGAAACGGGGAGGATGGAAAGTAGGATTTCCAGCAGCCTGCCCATTAAACTACTTTACACATAGGGGCTAAAAAAATGATGACCCCCCTCCCCTCCCCTCCTCAGCTTATTTCATACGGCTCACTAACTTAAAATGAAAGGCATTAGGCTTACTTATTCCCTGTTTAGTGGTATATTATACCGCACAACATATGCATAAGGGATCTGTCCCCATGCAGATGGACCCATGGAAAGGCTGGGTGAGTAATTAAACAATGCTTGGCTGAAGCCACGGATAAGATGTGAAGCGATAATACATCAGATTATGAAATGAAGCCCGGCTGATGGTTAAAAAACATGAGGAGAATCTCTTGGAAAATACTTTGTGAGCCCGTCCTTGTTTCTGTTTAGCTCCCTCTGTTTGGCGAGATCTCACTTTCAAATGTTGCACTTTAGTTTTTCTGACATTAATCGAGTGTTTTCCTGCCCCCCACCCCACCCCCCTCCTAAACTTGTGGTATTTTGATATTTATTGATGTATAGACCCTCGGGGTGGAGCAAAAGAGTCATCCCAGACTTTAAAATTGGCTGTATAATTCGCGAGCAAGGGTGGGTGGGTGCGCGGGGGGGGAAACAGGGAAAGATTTCAACATAAATCGTCAGCTCCAGCTGTTTCTCAGCTCCTCGCACCGGGGCTATTGCAGGCTTGGAAATTGAACAGAACCTCAGTCACAGAGTTTGGTGTCAGTAACCTCAAACACGAATCCTTTTTGATGTGGAATGACTTTAATGTTTCAAACGAGTGTAAACAAATTGCCTCTGTCCATGTGAGGGGAAACGATAAAAGACTGTGGGTGGGGGGAGGTGGCGTGTGTGTGTGTGTGTGTGTGTGTGTGTGAGAGAGAGAGAGAGAGAGAGGAGGGGGGGGATTCAGCTGTTTGGATGTCAGTGTGCCAACCACTAACCAGAGTCCCACCAGGGGGTGCTATTGAGCTTCACAAGCTCAATAGCAACTATACGAGGGGTCTTGTCTGTGGCTGTGACCAACAAAAAAAAAAAAAAGAAGACATCTGGTTTTATGATAGTAATGACTTCACTGTGGTGTATAGTCCTAATGTATTCATCTACATAGCCCAACTTAACAAATAGGCTCCAGCTGTTAATCTCGCCGCCTCCTCCGACGCTGGGAGCCCTCGCTGAAAAACCCTGACTTGAAAGTCCCATTGCTGAGCAGGTTAAGTTATTTTCAGTGTTCCTGTGAGGCCGGTCAGTGGAAAAAGGGAGAAGGAGGAGGAGGAGGAGGAGGAGCAGCAGCAAAGGGGAGCGTAGAGACAGAGAGAGAGAAAGACAGCGTGTGCTCCATACCTTTCCATTTCAACGCAAAGTCGTCTGAAACAAACCCCCGGTTCCCCCCTTCTAAGACCGAGTCGTTGGGCTGAATCTGTCCCCCCCCCCCCCCCCCCCCCTCGCCACCTTCCCACAAGCACCCACGTTTCCTCGCTCCTGGCTGTCCGTTAATGTGTATCGCCGCGGCGGCGGCGGCTTTTACCTGCCACGTCTGTGGATGCCGGGCGGCCGCTGAGCGGTGTTTCCTTAACCTTTTATCCTTGTGGTATGCGGCCAGCGCTGATCCCTCTCAGTTGTTTGGCAGCTCTTATGATGGCCCATAACAACCGAGGGTTACATCTCGTGTTAAACCCAGGGGCCGTGACCCAGTCTCACTCAGCGGTGTAATGTTTACATCCCGGGGTATTTCTCTCCAGCCTAACTGATTGTCAGGGGCCCTTGGGGGTGTTTTTTTTTTTTCCCCTTCTCTTCACACTCATAAAAAGCGCTGTGGGTCCGTTACTTTAAGTACAAGGCCTGGAGGGCACCGAGAGAGAAGGCGGGCTTGATATGTGTCGGGGATGAAACTATAGCCGGGCGCGCTCTTATAGATCTTCCACAGCAGACAGGCAGACGAAATATCGCAGCGCGCCGGAGCCAAATTTAAGAAAAACGAAACGAGCACTTTTGTAAACACGCGCTGCGGCAGCGACGCTTTGCCAGAAAAAGAAACACAGTGTTTATGCCTTTAACGTCCCAAAGTTTAGAGCGCATTCTCTGAGGAATTTCCCCAGACCTGGCAGCGTCTCATATTTACATTAATTTGGAGTTTAAATAAATGCGAGGCTAATGATGAAGTGACATAAACTCTGCGCAGGTGTATCGAACAAAACAACATAAACCTAATGCGGCTCGAACTTCTCTGTTTTTTTGTTTTTCGGGGGTGGGGCGGGGGGGGGGGTGCGACAGCGAGAAACAATAAACAAAGGTTGCTTTCTAAACGGCGGCGAATTAAGCCCGCAGCCGCAGCTGCACGGGAACTCATATTTCTCTTTTATTTTCGAGCGGGTGCAGTTTAGAAAGTTTCGCCATGTTATCATTTCACTCAAAGTTCGGGGTGAGGCGGCGGCAAAACATCAAGTAAGCATGCAGTCAGCCATTAACTTGCAAAAGTGCTTGTGCAGCAATGGTATAAATATTTCTCCGCTGTTTTGTAAAGAAGGATGATTTTAACCACCTCGTGGTGTCGGACCGCTCGCTCTCCCCCGGTCTTTTTGTGTTGAATCAGGCGCCAAGTGTTTTTTCTTTCTTTTTTTTTTTTTCTTAACCCAAAAAGGCTTTTTAATTGAATCGGTGAGGTGTGGATGGATGGGTCCCAGGTCCGGCATGTGGTCGCTGAGACGTATCATTCCTAATGCCTGCCTGTAATAGACCTTTACTGACTGCTTTGCACGGGCCACTCTGATTGATTGTATTGATTCATCCAGTTTACCACGGATACAATGGGCAGGGCTATTGACCCGTATCAAACCCGGGCCCGGCCGGCCCTTCAGAGACCCTCGCCCCCTCCTGTCCCGGGCCAAAAAAATGTTCAGTCAATAGACGAGAGGCGAATGCATTGTGATTTCTAAACCCAATTTGCACGTACGCCAGTGTGCTTTGATCACCAGCTCTTGTGTGTTTTCAATGTATTTCCATATTGTGTGTGTAGCCTCTGTTGATGTTGCTTGCATGGGGAGTTTTGCTTAGTGATCACAGGCCTGGAGAATGCTTCTTTTCCTCGATTTTTCTCTACTTTTCTCTTTGCCTCCTGAAGGACTGAAGAAAGTTCGTAATCCGGATCGAATGTACAGATCAGCAGTGTGTTATGCTGGCCACGGTCCACCTAAGAGTATCAGTGATGACACAGAGACGAACAGTAAGAGTCAGTTATTAATACTGCATTGCTGCTCCGAGAGGCCACTCGCTGGCCAATCTATTATTCATTCATTGATTCATTTATTTACTTCTTGATTTCATCCATGCTGCCCCCACCCACGTCCCCCTCCCTCCCGTCTCTCTCCCGTCTCTCGTTTTTTTTTTTTTTTGTGTTTGGTTTTATTCTCCTCCAACACAACACACCTCCTCCGGCTGCTCTGTTGATTGAAGTGTCTGCTTTACGGGATCACGCTGTCAATAGCTGAAGTGTTGTCGTTAACTAAGAGTGATTGTTTCAGGTTGAGGCCGGGGGATCAGGACCTGAGCGGACCCTCGGAGAGAACGCTCACATTTTGAGCCATCAATTATGGCCCGCGCGCTCGCCTTTCTCTCTGCTGTTTTTTCCCTTTCTTTTTCTTTTTTTTTTCTGTGAAACCTGCACTTTGATGGGGTGGTTAACCCGAGTTAAAAGGCACAAATAGGACCGTAAATAGACCGTAAATAGGGGATCCTGTTCCATAATGTTGCCACACACTTCAGATATGATGAGCCGTGCTCTGAGCTTTTTCTCGTCTATTTAGACCTGCAGGTATATGGAAATGTGTTTAAAAGATGCCGTAATTACCACTTCACAACGTGGCTATAAAATCTCCAAAAATTAAATTCTGCATCTGAAAAAAGGAAAAAAAAGCATCCTATTATGCCCCACCCCCCTCCCCACTTCAAATGGATTCATCTCTGCCTTTGCCTCCCTCTCATTACATTTGGCTCAATGAGAACTGCAGACTAGGGGGCAAAGAACAAAGACAACACAACATCATAGCTGAGGTTTTTATGACTTGCAAAAGCCGGCATCTGCGGGGAGCTGCTTCAGTGCACTTACAAGTCTGTGTACAAGCGCTTATTCTCTGTCACAACCAAAACAAATCAGTCAGAATATAGGCCAGAGTCTTGATTTCTGTGTGATTTTCTTCCCCCTCCTTCTTCATTCCTCTTTAGAGAACGCGTCAGAATGTTTACCCTTCATCTCCACCGATGGAGGAGGAAAAAAAAAACACACAAAAAAAGAAAAACATCTCGTGTAAAAGCGGATTGTTAATAAAAACACCAGTCTCTTCACTGCTGGAACACACTGTTGATCCAGACTGGAGACTGGGGTAATTAAGTGTGCTCGGGTATTGTCTTTGCTTAATGGCGAGCCTGAAATCACCCCCACAACCCCTCGTTAGGCTCCTCATTCGATCCCTGTCACTTGGCGGAGCCCCGCCGCACCAAAATATTTTTGGTGTTTTATTTCTTTATTTCTTTATTTTTTGAAAGCGAGTGTTTTGAGCGATGTAATGGCAGGGGACTGCTTGTGAAGATCTATGAAGCAGGGATGCAGCCTGTAACAGGGACTTTGTTGATAGACTTTTGTGTTACCCCCTCATGTGTGACAGCTCTGACTGACAATGTGTTTTGCCAGTCTTGCTATTTTCTCTCATGTTATTGCATGGTATTACAGTATCCTGTACCCATGTCAGACAACCCCGTTTAATGCGTTCAGCCTGGAGGTTTTTTTTCCTTTTTTTTTTCTCCCCCCCCCCCTCGCCCCCCGCTCCCCTCTCCTCTGCCTCAACCACCGGGACACCGTGTTGCAGAATTACAGCAGCAGGTAAACCATTGATCTGAGTAATCGTCTGAGTAATTGTGGGAGTAGTTATGACACAGAAAGAAGGGCTTTGTTTGTGCACACGTGGAAAGAGGAAGGGAGAAAGAGAAGAGGAGAGAGAGGAAGAGAGAGAGAGAGAGGGACTGAGGGAGAGAGACCTCACCTCTGCTCTCCTTGAGATGGGATTTTTATGGATGGGTGCGCTTGGTGAGGGCTGAGAACACATAAAGAGTCATTTTCAGTTTGTTGCAGGCAGTTAACCATGTGTGCATGTTTGTTGAACTTCCAGTAATAGGTCCGAGCTTTTTTCTCAGCTCTTTGAATGTTTTTTGACAGCGTCCCCCTTATTATGTTACATTAGGCTGTATCAGAGCCATTGTGCAGGCGGTGTTTAGATGGTGTGGCACAACTGCACAACAGGAAAGGATCTGAAAAACTGGGCGCAATTTGGAGCCTCCGCTCGACCTAAACATGCCTGCTCCTGGACTGTCAAGTCAAGTCGAGGCGTTTCACGCATTAAGCACGTTTTAAAAACAGTCCCTAAGTGCTTTACGTTGATAATAATGACAATAATACATTTGATTTATAGCTGCCTTTCAAGACTTACAATTACACTTACAACATAAAACCCAACAATGCAAAAACTGTATTATATATAGTTTAATCCATCATATAAAATACAGTGCACATGTTCTACCTGTGCGTGCGTGGGTATTCTCTGGTTATGTTGACTCTCTTTATATAAACGCCAACCACTCACCCACATGGAGGCCCGCTATCATGTTATATTGCACTGTATTTGGCTCTCAGACTTTTCCACTTTGTGCAAAAATAGCACCTTTCTACGTCTTCTTCAACAGCTGTTGTGTGCAGCGCCAGGTCAAACACTCATCCCGGATCCCGCGGCTTTGTTTTAGTTTGGTGGTAGCGTAGCAACGGCATCTCCAAGTTCACCAAGACTTTTTTTTTTTTTCCCTTCCTTCCTCTCATTTGCTTGTGGGCGGTTAGTAATTTCGCTCCATGTAAGAGCGTTATCGAACGGGCTATAAGCCAAATGATGAAGATAATTGGTTTCCCCAGCCCTACACTAACACATGGCTATTTTAAGTCTACATACATCTCCATACCCCCATCGAGAGTCATCAGGCGGCGGGGAGGCCAGCCCCTGCACTATCCCGGCCAATCATTGTTATTACTGCCAGGGAAATTTGACACTGCTTATTTGCCCCGTGTTGTAGTAAAGCTCAGCTCTGGGCCCCCCACAAGCAGCAGCTCTGCTCCGACCGGTAGCTCTGTTCTCCGGTGGCCTCCCGTCTCCCTCGCAGGTGCTCTCTAAAGCCAGTGAAGTACACAGTCAAGGTAGTCAAGGCGGCCTGTGATTTCAGGGATTTACAAAAAAAAAAGAACACAATATGTTTATTATTCTCAGCAAAAACGGAAATAGAGCTGCAACAAGGAACAACCATAAAGTAGTATAAGTAACAGCACGGTAGTATAACAACAAGGTGGGTTTGAGCAAAATAATTTTCAGTGTGGTTTTAAGATATTCTTCAACAACAGGCTCCAAAATCTGATTTTTCCTAGTTTCTTTAGTCCTCTTTCACAACAAACTGTTTCGGCATTTTTTCACCATTTTACCATTTTACAGACTAAAGCAGTTCAATCAATTGATCGAAAAATGAATCATTAGTCAGCTATAACCTAATTGTTTGTTGCAGCCACAGTGCAAAACCTTCCCTTACATATTAGAGGTTTGTTTCATTCTTCACTGCTTATTTACCGTGACGTATTGAATGAGTCTGGAGGTGACATGGATACGTGCGATTGTAGGCGTTCGTAGCGTATTTTGCGGCTCAGCTGAACCCCGGTGTCCTGAGGTAGTTCAATCTCATCCTGGGGACGGGTGCAGGCGACACGTTGAAATATCCCTGGGCGAGAGGTGTGCGAAGTACCGGTTAACCCGACAGACTGCGGGATGTGAATGGGACGTGAAGAGACCCCGGTGGTAGGAATGTGCGACTCGTGGCTTCGAGTGGTCGGGCAGAATAGCGAAGCGCTGTGTAGGATCCCTCAGCATCCCTCTCCGTTTCCCTCCCCTCTCAACCGGATTGATCGCCAGTCAATGACAGCTGTGTCGTCAGTGGACCGCGGCAGTTGAGCCATCTGACTTCCCCTCGGCCTCACATCCTCTCTGTCGTTTGCACTGTTTTTTGTTCATTTGCCAGCATCGCGTAGCGGCTCTCATCATCTCGACCCGCTGCTGCCCCCTTTTCCTTTCGAGCGAAGTCGACCTCAGCTGCTGGACCGATTTGGCGTCTCCTCTCCTCCTATAGATCTGCACATTGCACCGAGTGCACGTCACGTCCCACACACTCCAGTTGTGTAAATTTAGATTGCCTGTTTTATTCCTCGTCATATTCATTTCACTGACCGCATTCTCTCATCTCTTAAAAGGCAAATGCATGCTGTAGGAGCGGTTTATTTTAAATCCCCTGTTAGAGATGCACAATGATTTAAATAATAAGTGATGTTATACTGTTTCTGCTCCTCTCACCGTGCCTGCGTAAGTGCGTGAGTGTTATTCTATCCATATAATACAGGGATTAAGCGATCAAAATGTCTCCAATCGTAAGCTTTTGGAACGAAAACAGTGGTAGTAGCGGAGGATGTTACAAATGAGGGTGAATCACCAGGTGAAATGAAATGGCTCATTTTATCTCCAAGGAAGTCATTGTTGACAAATGAAGTTTCCCTTTATTCAAACATAGTTTCCATTTATCTGTCCATTATCCAGCGAGCTGTATATCGGGGGTCTGCTGGACTCACACACGCACACGCACACGCACACACACACACACACCATACACTCTAAGACTCGCACCTCGGGGCACTTTAATTCTCCACTCGTCCTAAATATGCATGACTTTGGACTATGAACTTTTGGACACTACCTGGAGAAAATCCAGCCGGGCACCGGGATTTGAACCGAGGACCTTCTTGCCGTTAGCCGACAGCGCTCAACACCCATCAAGCGCCTCACCGGCAAATAAACTTTTCTTTAATTTATAACGTAGTTTCCGTATTGGGGAATATGCAAAATAGGCAATTACTGCACGATGTCGAAGTAAGGGACTGGGGATCATCATTATGTCAGAATTTGTACGTTTTTGTAATTTAATTTTTATAATAACTTTTATTATGCACATCGAGTTTCATTGTTGCTTGGCTCCAGCCTACGTGCTCGCAGACGAAGGGAGTATATTTTTTAATTTCTGGTAGCCTTAAATTTCTCACTCCAGCTGATGAAATGTCTGAGCTAAGCTCATTTGGCTAACCGGGCTAATTTCGGAGCTAAACTCTTAGGGGCATTTTTGGCTCAGTGGATGGCTGTCATCCAACCTAATGATAACACACATTGCCATAGGCCTAATTCAGTTTCACAGCACTTCTTACTGGACCGAGATGAGAGCCAAGTGTTTATCCCGGTGAACGTTTGCTCCTCTGTGATTCCACCCCGTCATGTTTCAGGTGTAGAAACACCGCCCCCCCACCCACACACACACACACACACACACACACACACACATCCTGAGAGCATATCAGCCACTGAACTGTTGTGGAAAAACGCTCACATTCAAACTGTTACTTTGGATATGCACCGCCAGCAGCGATTTGTTGAATGATCTATAGCCAAAACATTAGCTTGCAATTTCTCCACAATGTGGGCACAGATTAAAAAGAAAAACTGTCACTCCCAGAGCGCCGTGAGACAGAGACGGAAGAGAGAGGGTTTTGCGTTCGGGGCTCGGGTATTGATTAAAGATTTGTTTTTGTCAGCCTTTCCAGTCTCATGACCCTCGCTCTCGTCTCTGGGGTGGGGCTGGAGCAAGCTAGCATGACAGATACCCTTAAATTCGGCCCAAGTGTTTGCTTAGCAGCCAGGATCAGTGATAATCCAAACATCAGCACACAGAAATATATATCTTTATACCCATTGGACAGATGGTGATGTGAATTATGACGGGACGTGCACGGGCTGCCTCGCGCAAAACGGCAACATGAGAGATGCAGACCTGTTTAGCCTTTTGTATGTGAGCTCGCTCATCAAGGCCCGGAATGTAATTGGCTCCAGCGTGCCAGCTCAGCTCAGCACATCCTCTCATGTAACAAGCTCT
This sequence comes from Karalla daura, assembly GCA_029224185.1. NCBI lineage: Eukaryota > Metazoa > Chordata > Actinopteri > Chaetodontiformes > Leiognathidae > Karalla > Karalla daura. Next base: position 13,768,117 of record CM055193.1, on the reverse strand, counting down.
AGTATCAGCCTGTCTTGCACTTTAGTGTTTTACAACCAAACAGTAGTTTTCTGTGTATCCCTTTCTTGGCTAATGCAGGAGCAGTCATTAAGCCTGCTGTTTAGACTCCAGAATAAATATTACAGCAGAGTCCACAGGAAATGCAAAGAAGTGCAGTTCCTTTCAGCCGCTGAGTGTCTGGGTTTAGGGGGTGGAAAAAAGAGAGCCCCATCTACATTTTCAACAGCGGCTTTTTGTGGGTAATTTGTTGTTTAGATACTGAACAAATCACGCAATCTGATTAGAGGGAGCTTGCCTATGGTCTGCAAACCTGATGCACAATATGAATCAATCCCACAGTGACACAGTGAAGAAACACAGAGGGGAACGAGAGCGCTCCCTCCCGGGGCACTTAACATAAAAGAACTGAATGTAATAGAATCGAATGAAACAGAATAGAATGGAAGAGACTAAAACAATTGAAAAGAATAGAACAAAGTAGAATAGAATAAAACAGAATACAATGGAGTAGAATAAAACAGCAGAAAAGAATAGGCTGGAACAGAATAGAGTGAAATGGCATAACACAATGGAATAGAGTGAAATAGTAAGTTTATAGTCATTTTAAAGGAACCAAGGAGATGCTACGGGTACAATGAGATTGCTGGTGCTATTTGTAAGGTGCACACAAGTGCAAACAATATGGCACTTGCAAACACCCTATATCATGAACATGTATAAATTACATATATTTCTACATTTCTTTAATGAGCAAGAAACACCATCCATTACCTCTCCCTTTGTTCCCTAATGGCGTAGCAGTGATTTGCCGGAGCCAATGCCGGCTCACATAGGGTCAAGTTAGAGTTTCCAATCAGCCTGAGCGTGCAGACTCGGGGCTTGGGGGGGGGGGAACTGGAGCACCTGGAGGAGCGCCTGTCGTCAGGGACGTGAGGAGCAGATAGATATCAAGCCGAGAGAATGAAGCCGCTCGGAAGGAGAAGAAAGCCCGGCACTCGACAGCGGTTATGACGAGTTCACCTTTGTTTGCTTTGAGAGCCGCACAAGAAACATGCGCGCGGAAAACAAGCTCCCCTCTCATGCAAGACAAGGGCTTCCAGATTAAGAGACGGCCGACATTGAACATCTAACAAAACAAAACAAAAAAAGACAAGAGAAAGGGGGAGTTTACTCGACGACACAGGCGGCGCAGTCTGAGACGTGACGCGTCTGCCAGCCTTTCAAAGAGACAGAGTCGCGTCGAGTCGAGGCTATCCGTCTGACGGCGTGGGCCGCTGGAAGGCAACGGGCCGGACGCCCTCCCGCGCGCTCTCACGCCCAACCCCCCGCCGAGTTCAGCGCCGTTCATCTAGCCGAGGGAATTAACATCCACTCCAGCCGCCTTGAATACACGATGATGGTGTCACAAAGCAAAACAGAGCAAAACGGGCCAAAAAGAAAAGAACGGAGAATCTGTCACACGGAATGCGCCGCTGAGCGCCTCGTCCGTTTCCGCGGCGACGCCGCAGACGCCCGCCTCGGATCGTCGCTTTCGAACGTCCGAACGTATCGCGAAATTGCACGCCGCGCCTCCCCCTTCCCGTTATGCGCCAGCCGTAATAAATATTTGACGGCCGGCGTCTGTAAATACATACTGTGGCTGTGTTTAAATATTTTGGTCCGGGTCCTCCTCCCCCCCTCGCTCTCTGGGAGCGTCTGAGATCCGCACACATCGACAAACACTTGGCGGCGTCCCCGGCGACGCGCTGCCAGGCCTGTACGGCAGCCATATTCGTTTCTTGCTTGTTTTGAGGCCTCTCCCTGCCTTCAGTCTGCTCTTCGGCGAGGGAGACACATGCTCGCTTGGATTGATGTCAGGTGACTGACTTGGCTCGTCCGGCGTGCGCCGCGGCCGGGGCCAGCGAGTGAAACATCTCACTCGCGTCTCGCCGCGTGTTTGGTCTGCTCTGCTCAGCCAGGGCCTGCTGTGGAAGTCAGCACTAAGCCCTCCTCTTCTTTTTCTTTCTTTTTTTTTTTTTAATATCGCATAAAAGCAAATAGGGTGCACTGTGAAGGAGGAACTGTAAATTAGATTTTTAAATATATGTGATACAGCGGGGGGTTTGAGCTTTAGAGGGAAGCCGGGGAGATGTATGAGACGGTAGCTACCGCAGGTGAAAGAGACTGATGCAAGTTGCTGCTCTATGGACACCGGTGTCTGTACTTTCATCCGTCCATCCATTTGTTATATTGCCCACTTTGTACCTGGTGGTGTTGGCAGAGGTCTGCTGCAGCCTCTCCCGGATTCCTGGGTTTGAGACAATGACGGAGAGAACATAACATGACAAATGGTTAATCAGTGAGAGAATAAAACGCAACAATAAAAATAATCAGTTTCTGCCCTAATGCACATTACGGCCTTCTTACTGTTCTGTGCAACATCCATCCATCCATTATCCTACCTCCTTTGTAGCTAACCTGTGTCGTGGGTGTCTGCCCGAGCACAAATAGGGCAGGTAGGCAGGTAATACACCCCGGATAAGTCGCCAGTCCATCACACACATACCATTCACTCTCACACTCATACCGAGGGGCAATTTGGAGCCTCCAATCCACCTGAACGTGTGCTCTGGCGGGAGGAAGCCGGAGAAACTGCAGAAAACCACTCAGACCCACAGAAACCAGGCAAACTCCACACAGAGAGGCTGTTTGTGCAATCGGTACGTTCTTCGCGTGAGGTAACATCGCTCCCCGCCGGTCCGCCGCGTGCCCCCCTCCTCAGAGCCATACCCTTACATGTTTTCATAGGGCTCAAATCAGCTTATTTTGGACAGCAGGTGTTGATTGTGAGTCGACTTGTTCCGGCTCTAGTCACTGTGCTGCTTGTTGTTGCGTCACGCAGCACCAGTCTGCATCTGTCACTGTGCATTTGCCTCATAATTTTGTCTGCTTATCAACACGGCCAGCAGTGGATGCAATGCTCAACACTTAGTATTCCGGTTCTGCTGAGGGGCGAGCTTCAAAAAACCTCCACACAACTGTCCGTGAATTTGATTAAAAGGACGGGTCGCCGGCACACAGGCGAATCCCGGTTCGAATCCCAGGCCGAGGCGTCTCCGTGTGAAGTTCTGTGTAAAAAAAAAACATGCATGTTTAGGTTGATTGGAGAGCGTAAACTGCCTGGAGGTGTGAGCGTGAGAGTGAACGGCGTGTGACCGGAGACCTGGAGGCAGATAGACACCAGCAGACCCCTACCACACCGCTGCGTGGGTAGAGATGCCAGACTTGTCTAAACCAATCCCGTTTGAGATGTTTAAACAAGGCTGCTTTACGGAGAGGAGCTGAATAATAATTACAGTGGGTGACAATGTGTAATGATAAGTCTGCATGCTTTTAAATGGTGCCAGTTTACCGAAAAGTCAAACACGTATGAGCCCAAAACCGCAGCGCTCAACTTATTAAGTTGTAGCCCTCAGCTAATTAATTGACTTCACAGCAACAAAATACTTTCCTTCACATCCCTCAAAGCTTTATTTGAACTGTAATTCCTCACAATGGCTTATCAACGACGAAAACACTTACAAAATTCTATTATGACCATAAAAGTGCAGCACTATAAAGCTATATGTGTTTTGTTTTTTTTGCACCTGTTTACAACACAGACTTATCCAGGAGGAGTCCAGTGGACGTTATTCTTCTAATGTCTCGGCAATAAAAAAACACAAAACGAAACAAAAAAAACAACAACAGAATATATGCTGCAATGGGCTCCGTCCTCACAGGAGTCGTGTTTTCACATTCAGCACGTTTTACATGCACATTAGTAATCTGATCAATCCCTCCCGTTCAGCGCTAACCTGATTTCGGGAGCGTCCATGTAAGGTTAAGAGATTAAGAGAAACCCAGTTAACACCTTGTTAGTCCCGCAGTGTTTACACAGGTCGCTCTGTTGCTCGGGGGGTTGCTAGCCGACAAATACAAGACTGGCATTTCAAAGTAAAATGCGTGTTTCCGTCGTGTCACCTTCTCCGTGTGCGCCGCATACTGAGCCGAGCTGTTCGCGGGTCCGCGGCGCAGAGAGAGGGCTTTAAAAAAATACCTGGGTGTGCAGTGACCGGTGTAATTATCAGGTTGTGGAATGATCAAAACCAGAGAGAAAGATTTTATTGCACTTGTCAAGATCCTCGCCGCGCTGCGCATTCCCATATTTTAGCCCGCTGACAGATCGGGCAGACGGAAAGAAGAAAGAAAAAGCCCCCGCGGTAGATTCCTATCTCCACTCGCTCCGTGCCAGAAAATCCTCAACATACTTGAGACATATTCCAATTCGGCTCCGTCTCGCCGGTGTCACAGGAGGCTGTGCCTGGGGGTGGGGAGGGGAGGGGAGGGGGTGAGGGAGGGGGGGTGAGGGAGGGGGGAATGGGGGGCGGCAGCACGGAATCCGGAATAATCCGCCGCCGAGACAAACTCGCCATATGTATCTGTCTGTCTGTCAGACGGCAGGTCTACAGAGTGGGAGATGGGAGATGGCCAAGACTGTGTGGGCCCCGGTGTGATTTCCCATTAGCGAGCGGGCCTCAATGTTGATGCCGCTCGCTCGCTCGCCCGCTCTCGCAGGACCTTGTAGCGAAAGATAAGCAACGCGCGAGGCAAACGTGGCAAACTCCAGCTGCATAATTACACGTCCGTCGCATGAAAACCCCGCTTCCTTTGTTCCTCCCGCACCTCCTTCGCTCCCCGATCAGCGCCCGTCTTCCTCGCCGCTCCTCCGGCAGGACCTGGGAGCAGATGCTGAATGGGGTTCTTAATTGGGCGAAGCGAATGATTACGGATACCTGTTCAGGTCATATAAAACAGAGCGTACATGCAGAATTATAGGTGCAGATGGAACTGGTACAGATCTACTCCTGTTTTCCTGTGGGAGTGATGATGTTCCACCTTATGCGTTACGCTCAGAGGCTGCGAGCCAGCTCCATCTCTGCGGACCCACTCTGTTGATTTCCGCTGAATTCTCTCCATATGCAGGTTCATGACGGGCGCCCTGGCCCCGCTGTAATGTACAGTAAGCTACACGCAGTCTCGTTATATCCCCATAATCAAGTGCGCCGCTCGTATTTGTATTGGCTTTAAAGTGGTGTTTTGCTTTGGTTGAACTTTTTTTACTTTTTCTTTTTTTTTTCTCTCCCCAGTCAACCACTGATATCAGCCACCCCGGGGAGCCATAGTCAGCATTCACTTTCAGGCTTCTCTCTCTCTCTCTCTCTCTCTCTCTCTCTCTCTCTCTCTCTCTCTCTCTCTCTCTCTCTCTCTCTTCACTTCACACTGGTGTCCCTCCTTACGACTGCACAAACGTGAACGAATGTTGTTTTTTTTGGGGGCGGAACGTATTCTCCGGCTTAATTGCATTGCAGATAAATGCAGTGTTTTTGCGCCACCTTTAGTGAATTTATTTACATTCAATCCAAACACATTAAAACTGAATAATAGATTCATTTGCACATGCCGGGGCATTACCTGGATTAACTGCATGCGGCATTTGCCGTGCTAGTTTGTAAATGCATTAGGGCTGTGGGATATATACGGAAGATTAGATTCACTCAGCCAGACGAGAAAGGCTCAGATTGTTTGTTTGCTGTGTTTCAGATGACACACTTCTTTGACGTGGGAGCACCTGCTTCGCCTTGTTTTCCAGCACTGTGTCTAACTTTAAGCAGGGGCGTTCTTTTTTTTTTTGTGTGTGCACTTAAACGTATTAATGATGAGATCCCCGCTCGCCATATCCCCAGTCTGTATGTAAATTACCGAAATTATTTCTCCATAAGCCTGCATCTTAAAAAAAAAGAAAAAAGAAGGAGAGGGAAAACCACCCCCTTAGCTATAATGGGATTTTTCACAATATTATAGATTCAATGTGTTTTTGTCTCCCTAAACAAATATAATTTGTTCACACTTAAGCCATCTGCATATTTGAGCGAAAAAGAAAGCCGCAGAATGAGACGAAGGTCTGAATGCATCCATGCATGAGGGGCGCCTTTAAACCTTGCTCTTTCATGACGCTCGTGAGCGGGATGTCAAATGGAAGTTCCACATGCGCTGTGATGTAAGCATTGGGCTCGGTAATTGTAATTATTCCCCAGCATAATACGCCGCGTTCTGGCGTGCGGCACGTAGATTCCCATACTGAATCCCGGCGCGCTATAAAATCACTCAAGGGTGTTTATTGTGTCTAAATAATGAATAGACACAGCCTTTACAAGTTGACAGTGAAAAATTTCCATTGAAACTCCCCTGATAGAATGCATTTCACAGTAAAATAATTTAGGCCGGGTGCACGCAAGGCTCTGTTCTTAAATAAATTCCCTAATTCAGCCGGGGATACTTATTTTTACACTCACCATTTCGCTGCAGAGGGGCCGACCGAAGGTGGGGGAGGGGGGTGGGTGGGGGGGGTACGGGTGGGGACGAGTCAACAAGGTGGGACGTGGGCGCTAAATACTCTGTCCTGTCTGGCCTCCTGTTTTGCAGATGAACACGGACATTTGAAAATATACCTGCCCAAGAAGCTGCTTGAATGTCTACCAAAATGCACCTCGCTGCCAAAGGAGAGACACCGGTGGAACACTAATGAGGTAAGGCCACCGCTTCCCATCGCTCCGCTCCCCGCTCCGGTCCATCACCGGACAGACAGAGGTCCGCCAGACGCGCTCTCTTTTAACTTCAATACACGTGACTTTCTTTCAACTGCTCGCATCCGCCACATCCAGTACCTCCATGTGGACATGTGACGCCTTTTAAATGATAATGTCCATTGTCGGGTATTTCAGAAACTGGACAGTTCCATGCCATCGTTTCAGCTGTATTCATCACAGGATTTAGGTTTTTTCAGATGTAGATTTTATATTTATATGTGTGACGTTAAGGCAGCATGGTGGCTCAGTGGTTAGCACCTCACACCTCAAGAAGGTCCATGGTTTGACACCCAGTTGGATCAGGCACACATTTTGAGGTCAATTGGAGACTCTAAATTGTCTCTAGATGTGTGTGCGCGTGTGTGTGTGTGTGTGTGTGTGTCCTGTAATGGACTGGACTGGAGACTCCCTGTCTTCGCCCTATGAGCGCTGGAGATAGGCGCCCTCTACACCGCGAAGATACAAAGCCGGCAAGATAATAGATGAATGTATTCCAATTAAAGTGGAGATCCTTAAGCGCTTAACATATTAGAATATAATACATACATCAGAATCGCATACATGAATAAATCAGAAATGCGTGCGTACGTTTTCGCGGGACGGTTGTAAAATGTTTATCTCATCGTGTAGTTAATGTTTGCCGTGGTTTGCGGGGCATCACGTTTGGAATAAATCAAAGGTTAACGTCGATTAAGTGCCGCCGTGCTTGGCAAGCATTGTGAAGGGCCCTCGACGTAAACACAAACAGTGTTTAACATCGCTGCCGCCAAAGCTCAAGGTGTCTTGTGCTTCATATTTGCATCACATTAGGGAAGATAATGCCCCGCTCCTCTCTTGAAAATCAAAACCGGGAATTGCTTTCCCTTTGCGAGACGACGCCCCGCGTGCCCTTTCCTGGGACCGTTTCCCCCGCTCTCCTCCTTCCTTCGGCGCCAGAAGTTTTTAAAGACGCTTTTAGCACTTAATCGTCTAAGAAGCGTTGTCTGGCCCGGCGTCTGTGGAATTACAAACATGACAAAACTACACTAAGGCACACATTTCAGCCCGCTGCCTGTAGTCGGGGTTCATCCGTTCTGCTGCTCTTCTGCAGAGTCATTCATTAACTCCGTCCATTATCTGACCTGCTTTGTACCCATACGGTGTCACAGGGGTCTGCCAGGGCCTATGCACAGCACTCATAGGGCGACAGCAAGGGAGTACGTCACAGGGCATGTATATACAGACATGCACACACACACGCCATTTACACTCACTATCACGCCATCAACACAGAGAGTCACATCAACAAAGGTCTACAATGCTCAGATAGCCTTCACGTGCCCACGTGCAGATGCAGATGTAATGAGACTGGTCAATGCGCTTCTTTACTACTCTGCTAGCATTTGCTGCTAAATTCTGGGAACTACTGCCAAACAAAACAGGTCCACCGGAGTGAACAGAGTTGTCACGACTCTCATTAAAGGGTGCAACAGGCATGTTGTTCTGGACCGGGCACAGATGGGACCTGGAAACGAACCCTCTTGCTGTGAGCCGACAGCGCTAACCGCTGTGCTGCCGTGTGGCCCCATGCCAATCGAACCTGCCAGAAAAACAACTCAAAAACAAAAGCTCTCATTTCCAATAACCTTCACGCTCCATACATGCGCATACAGTAGTCGTATTGATTTGAGTTCAGATTATTTCGCTGAATGCTCTAATGCCTGTACCGCAGGTTCGTATGGTGTGTGTGCTGAGTTCTCCCCAGTGTGTTGCTTCATTCGCCTTTAAACTCCTCTACCAACCTGCTCTGTGTCTCCGGGGGCAGGTTGACGGATTAATCATTTTCATTTCCACCACCGATGGAAGAAAATGTTTTTTTTTGTTATTATTTTCGGAGAGCAACTGGTAGTAATTAGATCTAGATAGACACTACGACAAATCTTAAAACCAATATGCAAAAATCACCCATCCATGCTTTTGATTAACACATTGTGACCATATAAATACAGTCATCTGTCGGGATGAAAGCTAATTGACTGAAAAACAGCCAGATGATAAGGCACTATACGGGCTTGTTTCTAAGGAACAGGATGTATCAAAAAGGCAATTTGTCATTGACGTTATTTTGGTGTAGAATTTTTAGAAAATGGATGGAGGAAATTATTTATCTGTGGTGAAGTCGTTGATCTGGAGGAGGCGAGAAAAAAATGACACCGGTGATGAATATGCCCAGAATTACACTTTGCTCATTTCTTGTAAAATGCGCAGCTTCCAGTCTCCATCCAAGTTTCCATCTGTCACAGTTGGCCCTGCCCTAGTTATGAAAAAATGCATAAGGCTGGTGTGTTTCTAATTGGCTGATGTTGTAACTTGTTTGCCCTGTCTGACCTGCATTGTGCTGCTAGCGGTCTAAATTAATTAACACGGCTTTGAAATTGATCTCAAAATGTAAGTCTAAGCATTTGGTGGGGATAAGCGCTGTCGGCTGCAGTTGTTAGCATGTCTCCTCATTTGTTACCAAACGTAATCGTCGGAGACACGTTCCAGGAGAGGCCTCACGTCGCCTTCCCATCCACGGATGTTTTTGCGCGTGCGTGGAAGGACGCTCCCAGCGGCGTCGTAGTACGTGTGCCAAGAGTGCTTTCCCCGGGTTGAAGAGAGCGAGGCAACCTTTCCCTAAAATGAAGGACGTCTCTCTCTCTCTCTCTCTTTTTTTTTATGCAGACCATGCAAATGGAGGTTTGTGCCTCATTGGTGGCAGGCAGGCAGGAGGGGAGGGACCTGTCGGCGCAGTCGTGTGACTCTTAGTAAAAGTGACACCTCATCAATTCTCTGCATATTTCTGCCACCAGCTCAGCATGCCTAATGCTCTAATTTGCCACTTTGTTTCATTTTTAGGTATATCAGTGGTCAGTAGAGCTGCTAATTGTTGCTTTTATATATATATATATATCCATCAATTAGCTTACCCGATTTGTACCTGAGCAGTGTTGTGTGGAGCATAACCCTGGATGTATGCAGGGGATGCCCTGCATACATCCATCAGATCCTACAACACTGGTAAGGTACAAAGCTGCTAGATAAGATAAGTTAGACAGGATGGATGGTTGCCATTTTTGGGACACTTGACAAGAGCCAACATCGTAACCTATAATAAATGACCAGTTTTCTCTCCACAATTGTCACCTTGTTATGGCAGATCTGTCTTTACTTGGAGGTGCAATCACATACCCAGTGGACCTCCAAAAAAAGCATTCCTTGCACTTTACTACTCCATCGTTGTGCATTTTCCATGAAGAAGTATTCACGACGTGCCTCTTGTTCCTCTCCCACTCCGCTCACGTTTTTTGCGCTTGTACATAATTTTCGCCGTGTTCAAATTTGTAATAATTCTTTCTTTTTTTCCCGGTTTCATTCATGAAGGAGGTACACACTTCATTTTACTTTGGGTGGAAATGACTGAGGACACAACTTGCTGCTTGGAAACTTTAATCTGGGAGGAGAATGAGCGGGGGCTGTGGTGTTGGTGGTGAGGTGAAGTGAAGCTAATGCAGAACTATTCATTTCTATCTCATTCTCGTGATTCCCCTGTGTGGTTTCATGAGAGGAAGGTGCGCAAGAATACATTTCAAGCATTTACTGGAAAATTAGATAAACCAATCGAATCAAAATTCAAGGGAGGGAATGGGAGTTTAGGAGGTTGAATGGTGCTCACGTCATTGAATCATGAGCAGCGTGCAAGGTGGGGATATGCTATCAGCCTTCAAATTATCAATGGGAAAGAAGTACCTGGCAGTGCTGGCAGATTTACTCAAAAACCAAGCTCGTACTGGGAGAAAAAAAATCACCAAAGGAGGTCATGTTTTGAATGTAAAAATACACATATTTGTATTTTTGAGTGGAAATAGTAATGTTAGACTGAAACTACCGCTTGAAAGTGGGCATGGAATACTTCCAGGAAGTCTGTGTTTACCTTGTTTTGTGTTGCTCCCCCTCTCTGCCATTGAAGTCGCCGTGTCTCCCAGGTGAGATGCACAGGAACAAATCCTCAGAAAATTCCTCTCAGGTCCGCAGTGCTATTGTCTGCTGGGTGCTCTGGCACGATGACCTCTATTTTGCTAGACATTTCGGCTGAGATTAGAATCTTTTTAAAGAAGGACATCTCACGCAGGAGCGGCTTTAGGCTTATATCCCTTTCAAGATCAAACAGAGTCAGCCCGATGTTTGGTTACGCCGGCATGAAGGTTGCAGCACTGGAGATGTGCTGAAGAATTGCAATTTTGCCACAGCCATTTTCAACACCGACTTCTTGCGTCCCGGCTCATTTAAAGAGCTCTGATTCGGGCTGTGTGTCATTATCTGATTCAACGCAGGTGTAACATCTGTTGGGAAAATACCAGTCAAGGAAATCAGCTGCTATTGTGTTATTCACTTTGCGTTATGCCCCTTTAGGCTCCAGCTGGTAAGTCAGGAAGTTGTAGACTACACCTTCTCTGGCCCCCAACCTTCCTGAATGCAGCTCCAAGCAGTAGCTCAAGCAAACAAGCCACGCTAAATGGCCCCCATACAGGCAACACTAACCACTAGCGTTAGCACTAACCACTAGCGTTAGCATGAAAACTGTGCTAAGCAGTAGCCATGAAGACAGCTCCAACCAGTGGCACTAGCGTACAAGCTAACAAGCTATAGGCTTAACAACAAGTGAGAGAAGCTGAACTGTGGCACCAGAGTCAAATGGAATAGCACTATTTTTTGTTTTTTTGGTTATATACCAAAAAAACAAGCATGAATCAAACTGGGATATTTACTGCACTGAAAGGATCTTGAACATGAAAGACTGATTGAGGTGGGACGTGCCAGTGGCGCTTACACGGCTGTGATTGACACTGCTAAGACACTCCCCCCTGACTCTGATTGGTTGCATTTGTCTGGGTGTTATTCATCATTGCTAGTGCACTGAAAGGAGCCAGAGGAGCTTCATTTTTTCACATTATATCAGCCTCACGTTACACTGGGACATAGGACACATTGGGACATACTGACATGCTGTAGACACGAGCTTCCATGTTGCAGCTTGAGCCATTTTCTTCCGTGGCTGCTCTTATGGTCGTAGAGTTTGAATGGCAGCATTTAGTACTTTGCCACCAGAGTCCCGAGGACAAGAGCGAGCAATATTTCAGCACGCTGGATTAGGTGTTCGCCTACTTGTAGACATAAACCTTGCTGACTTTTAACAACTGGCTCAAATGTGTGACATTATTAAGCACTGGCAAACAGAAAATTTTGCCAATTTCGGGGGAAAGCGACGACGCTCCGAGTCGCTCAGTCTTAAAAATCAGAGGCAGAGGAGTACAGCATGAAGGCTTGGTTGAGGGAGGACACTGGGCCTAAGCTGGTGTGACACCCTCAGCCTTTAATGAACGGCACAACGCTCTGAGCACTGTGAGCTCCCACTCAGCTTAGGAGGGACTACTTCTGAACTGGTGCTGAACCAAAACAGACAAGGGAGCATCAGCTCAGGCCTCCACCGGCCTGCTACACATTTAATGCCCCTGTTGTCAGGAATAATCCTCTCCGCCTCACGCCGCTGCCAGCGCCAGCGCAGCACGGCGCCCGCACGCAACACGCCGACGCTCAGGACAGGGCGCCGGCGTGGACTGGCCGGGCCGCCGGGGGGGGGGGGACAGGCAGGGAGGCGGCGATCGGAAACCACAACAAATGAAATTAAAGGCGAGATGGGATAAACCTGAGAGACTGTCAGTAACACTTTGAGATAGGTGTTATAATGACAAGCACAATTGGATGCAGTGTGGTGTAATCATTCACTCCTTATCTCTGACTGAAACATAATTTGTGTTAACCCGCTCCGTGCACCTGTGTTATCTTGGATACTGCCATTATGATTTTACACAACAATGCGCTCCCCTGAATACAATTATGGGAGGGAAATGAATATTCTTTTCATTCTTTCATCTGTTCTTTGACAACAGTAATGACTCTTTTCCTCCGCTTTTTTAAAATATTTTCTCAAAGGACATTCAATTTAAAGTATCGTGGCGGCTCCAGCCGTGTATGTGAATGTAGCGGCGCAGAACAGGTTTGCCGCCATGTCATCCATCCATCCCTTATCTCACCGCCTCTGTACCCAACGGTGGCTGTGGAGCTCTTTTTTCAGCCTGTGTTGGGCTGAATGCAGGGAATACACCCCGGACAGACGGTCAGGCCATTGCAGGACACACACGCACCATTTACCTTTACAGGCGGTTTGGAGTCTCCAATCAACCCGAATGCATGGCCTTGCATGCATGCATGCATGCATCCCTCTTGTTGTGAGGCGACAGCGCTATGTTGTGAAGCCCCAAAGCTTTTACTTCAGTTTGTTGGATTTTTTTTTTTTGTGGCTACATTATTCATTCCCTATTACTGTCACTTGCAGATAGCACAAAACATCATGTGACTCTAAATATTTTAATATAAGGCCTGAGGGCTACCAAATTCTGGATAGTCTAGAACTTCTAGTTCTCCTCCACCTCCTCCAGCTGTCATCTATAACAGAGCTGTGGCACAATCATCTTGTCATTGGTCAATAAGAAGCTAAAGAAAGAAAAAAAAAGCAACCCGGTGCTCTTATTAATCACTGCGAATCAAGCGGGCGATGCCGAGATGAATTAGGCAGATTAGCCGCTCGGTTTCCCCTTAGCTTAGCCTGATTTTATATTTCATAAAAATGTAATAATTCTGCCTGGATTTATTTCAGGCCAGGCAGGATACCTTCACTACTAAACACCGCGGGGTATATCTCCATTCGGTATGTGTCATTATGTAGATACACCTGAAGTTTCAAAGTGTCTTACAGACTTAACAGAATATAGAAACCTCTGGGACAGAAGCTACTTCCCTTTTAGTGGGTAGCACCGTTGCCTGCCAGCGAGACGGTCCCCACTCAGACCATGTCTGTGTGGGCTTGCCCCAGGTTCTCATTGGTTACTCACTCTGTCCAAAAACATGCATGTAAGGTCCATAGGAGACTCTGAATTGCTCTGAAGTGTGAGAATGCTGGTATTTTTGTCTTATATGTTACGTCTTTTTAGCCACTGATGCAAACCAAAATACACATCTGAACTGAGCTGAGTGGATGGTGTGTGTGTGCCGTGTGATGGACTGATTACCCGGGGTCCAGGGTTTGTTTCCCTCCCATCGTACGTGCTGGAGATAGATAGAGCAGGCCCCTCACACTGTTCAGGTGCAAAGCAACTGAGATAATAGATGGAGGGATGGATGGCGACATACTCAAATTAGTAGTCGCCTTCTCTGCTTTGCCACATAGATTTTTGACATTGCGCCGCTGAACCCGAGCCGCTCTGTGTTCTGGATGTCATTGCTCGCAGAATTCATCTAATCGAACATGAGGTCACGCTTGATTAAATGTTTAACTTCATTCGAGCTTCTTGCCATGCATGGCTTTGTCTGCACGGAGTAATTAAAATGACCTCCACCAATTGCAAATGTTTACCGAAATGTTCATTAGCTTCTCAGGGGCAATCAGTGGAACTCAAAGGTCACGTTGGTTCATCTGTCTGTTTGTTTGTTTGTTTATCTGTTTGCCCGCTGCTCTTGTTGTTGTTGTTGTTGTTGCTGCTGCTTTTCTCTTTGCGATAAGCTGGGTTCAGAGTGCAGGTGCTGAGAGCGCGTAGGAGTAGGGATCGGGAATCCTTTTTTTTTTTTTTTCTAACCAAAGTTCACGTTTCATTTCTATCAGCTCTTCACTGAACCCCTCGGTCGAGGTTTGGACGGCAAAACGCCGGCACAGTTTACCCCGGCGCCTCAGCTCTTCAGTGACAAACATTCGCCGTCTCCTTTCACGGCGTTTTCAATGGGAACAGTCTAATCTACGTCCGCGGGGCGCGATCACATACCTCCATCTTGCCACGGCCCCCACTCACTTACAGTCGTCTGAATTTATTTCATTGTGCCTGTTTTTTTTTTTTCCCCGCCTTTTCTCATCACCCGGCTGCTGAAGGTAAGGACGAGGACGGGGCAGATAAGGAATTGGCAGAGTTTCTTTGGATGGCTGACTTCATGGTAACTTCCTGTGAGCTTGATAGCTTTGCTGATTGCCAGTGTTGTAGCTTACTGTGAAGTGTCAATTGCGAGGCGACGGTGTAGCGAGGCAGTCGTAATAGGAACCCGCCGCTCGGGTCATTCAGGGGGTCCTGCGTGCGACGGGGCCCCTTTGCTTTCTCCCGTGGATGTGCACATCAAGGCAGGGGTCCTCGCTATCCTCTGAAGACGGGGGTATCCACTAAAAATTGCATGACCTCTATTGTAGCAGATACAGGTCACTCCACCTCCTGTGGGATGCCTCTAAATTGAACTCAGCTTGTGTCTTCGATTTCTCTCCCGCTCCCTCTTCCTCCGGTTTCCCTCCTTTACTCTTATCTTCCGTCTCTTTCCCTTTTCCCTCATGTGTTCACTGAGCTGCAAAGCCATTCAGGTAGAGACGGAGAGACTTCTACCTCTTTTTTTTTCTTTTTCTTTTTTTTGCTCTCGAATTGCTGGGTCAGGATTTTTTTTCTCCCCTTTCCCGCACGAGACCGTTCTGCAACGGAGTTTAACTTTATTTACTAGATAAAGGGAAATGAGACCGGCGCTCGGCGCGCGCGTCTCCGCTCCAATGCCTCTTATACTGTTCCATACGATGGCGTGAGCGAGCGCCTCTGTTCTGCCAGCCATGAGACGGACTGAATGGCGGGAGGACGCATTATCATGTTCGCTGCAATCTAAGAAGCCTCCTTGAACTTTTAAATGCGTCAGACAAAGGCGCCCTCTAACCCAGTCTCTTTGCACAGTTTGGTGTTTTAGTTTGTTCACTGGTGGCAGCCGGGAGATGTGTCTGAGCTCCTCACCAGGTGAGCTCCTCCGCACACGCACAGTGACTGCAACGATTCAACAGCCACGCATCTGCCTGTCCTTAAGATGTCTGAGCACTGGGTCGTGCAGACGGCCTCCGTCCCTCTTGAGTTACCTCGCTGAAATCTGACCTAATGATGCGGTGTTCAAGAAAGAAAAAATACTCTGAAACGATATAACTTGTTTGATTTTTTTTTTCTTTTCCTCAAATCTCCAGCAGCAATTAACATATATGAAATTAAGGCCGCCATGCTTCCAGCCATTTGAATACAGTGGAGATTATAGGAAATTGGCCAAAATGGAAACAAAAAGAAAACTAAATTGGTGCTGGGAGGAAAAAGCCGCTGCTCGGAGGAGGAGGAGGAGGAGGAGGTGGTGCATCAGAGAAAGCATATAATAAAAGGGAAATTTAGTGCCACCCTGACAAGAGTAGACAAAAAAAGATGCATGGAAAGAGATTGCAAACAAAATTAATGCCAGCTTCATTCTTGTCGGTCGCACCCCGCGGAATACAAAAAAAAAAGTGCTTTAACATCCTGTCAGACGGGTGTCAGGAGATTGCAGCTTACAAGACGGCTGCTGCTACGACTGGTAAGCTATAAAATTACTTTATTCTGAATTATGCATATTACTTCACATAATGTATTGTTCATGACCACTGCTACATTGTTCGGTGGCTGTGCGTGAAGCGCCGACACGTCTCCTCAGGTTGACGTACCTCAAACACAACAAAAAACAAGACAAAGGACGACACAGACTTTGATGTCTCGGGCAGAATGGCCTTTGTAGGGGATGGAGCGTCACGCCTCGACGCCAGGAGGCAACGATATAAGCAATGTTAAGTGACGCGCGTGTTTGCAATAAGAAAATAAACAAGTGAGTGATGAGCCCCCGACCAGCCTCTCCAGCTTCCTCCCATCTTTGGATAATTGTTTTTGCAGGTACGGTTGTAATTGTGCCGCGAGCCGTCAGCCCGCGTCCATCCCCGCACGCGGCCCGGTGAGGTAATAAACGGCGCTGATTCCCGCTCTGTCCTTTTGGTCGGCGTTTGTTCTGCGCTCGGGAGCTTCGTGCCACCCCCTCCGCTAAACGTTTTCCTCACGCGTCTTGCTGCCAGTGCTGCGGGAAAAAGAAGCAGCTCGGCTCCAAAACAAGAAGGAGTGTAGCCGCGACTGGGACTATTCCCACTACCATTCCTCCCACTGCTCATTCAGTGGCGCCTCATGACAAACAACAGCGCTGCAGTTCAGCTAAGATGACAACGTGTGCAACGCCAAATCCACGTGATCCTGATCTCTGAAGCACGGCATCAGAATGAAAATCACAACCGCATTTATCAGAGCTCATTATTGTAGAGCACATTTAGAACGACTAAATAAGAAAAACATGTGAAATTTTGCACGAATCTAGAAGAGATTCAACAATTTATCTTGTGTAGAAAGACTTGCAAAACATTTACAAACAAGAAGTTAAAAGGAAAATCTTAATTAAAGTGAGGAGCTGCCATGTCGTGGGGCTTGTCATTATGGGTCCGATAAAGACTAAATTACCAAAAAAAAACCCTAACCGAGAACCTGAAAGAGAATCAAATACTTGAAAATAAAAAAATCCGAGAAAACTTCAATCGGAATGTTGAAATTGAATGATTTTATTTTAATAACCACATAAAATACTAATTCAAAGCGATAAAACAAAGACGTAGGCACAGGAATTCAAATATTATCGGCCATCTCTCAGTATCCTCTCTTTGCTCCTTGTGACTTTTAGCATTATTAAACAATTTTATGCTCGAGTGTAGGCGCTGGGTAGAAGATGTGGCCTTGATAACACGCAGAAAACATCCTCAAGGATCTCAGACACAATGTTTATTGTTTGACCAATCCCTGTTCCCTTTTTCCAAACCCAACACTTTTGTGCGGTGGATAAATGCCAGTGTAGCTTTCACTGTGAATATTGTCTGGGACGGCTATTATGTTTCCTTCAATATGAGCAGAATTTCTAATATTTTCTCTCTGCGTATTGTATTCCTCTACAAGCTTATGCCACGAGTCAGAGAAGCCAGTTATCGAGTTAAATGTTCTCGGATCGTATCAATACGTTAATTAATAATTGGTTTTTCAAACCCATTGTTGGCAAAATGCAAACCTGAGTCCTTTTTGGCTGGATTTTGTGTGCAGTCTGTGAAACATTGCCTGGAGGAAGGTGTCACTCCATTCTTTATTAAAAAATCTATTCTTTTATAGCCATAGTTTTAGGAATTTATTGTATGATTTTAATTTGCACAGTCCACGTGACCTTTAATTGTACATTTTTTATTTATCTTTTCTCCCCAGTGCATTTCAGTGCATGGTATGAAGGCCCAGGCATGGCGTTGCATCCACTGTGGTTCCAGTGGGTGTACATTTTAGCACCCGGTAGCGTCCCCTCTTAGTGGCTCTGATGGAGTCCATCCATCTGAACAAACACCATCTCTGCTCCACTCCTTTTGTCTCCGGTGAAATTGTGCCTTTGCCGGGCCGGGCTCGGGCCGGGTTCATATTGGGAAGGGCCTGGCCCCTCAGTTATATTTTTGTTGTCCATTTTTAGATGTTCTAAGTTGTTTCGTAACGCTCCGTGTAGCTCGGTATTTGTTCGGCTCTGCTGCTTGTCCCATTTTGTATTTCACCAAGGTTAAACAACAGCGCTGGCCGGCTGAAGAACACCATGTATCTTTTTATTTTTGTTAAGAGAGTGAAAGCAGGGAGAGAGGCTACTTCGGCTATTCCTCAGAGGAAAACGGGTCTTTTTTTAGAGTATCAAAGGAGCAAATCATTTCCACACTACAAAATATAACATGTTAGGATGGAGTCGAGGTCGGAAGATACTTCCATTCCAGCACCGGATGGAGGAGGCTGCCCTGGCTCGGAGCGAATGTTTCGCACACGTTCTCCAGGAAATCCCGTCTTCTGTTGTTTGGACGCGCTAGGAGGCCTGGCGTTTGGGTAATCACTGGCAGGCCACATGGGTTCGTCTGATTCATGACATCCTTCCTGCTTACCCTATTGCCTTTCTTTGGTCCATCCCTCTCTATCTCCGTCTCTCCCGCTCGCTGTCTCTCTTGTTGTGTGTTGGTCTTTGATCTCTAAAGGTCCTTGAGAATGAGGAGCCAGCAACAACAGCAGGCTGGGATTCTCTGTGGGCCTGTTTGGATCCCAGCCCATCATGCCCTTTTCTATCTGATGGACAGCTCCAGGCATGGAAGTGCCTCTATAGCCCTGCTGCATTAGGCCTTCATCTGATTAAACCCTCTCTCATTGTCAAAGGCGGGGGAACTAGAACTAGGGCTATCATTGACCTTGTTTGTAAGCAGCGGGGACGGCCTTAAAATGCGAGCATTTTCTTGCATCTCACCATGCTTTAATGTCTTCAGCAACCATTTCTCACCTAACCAAATAGTCTGTTAAGCTGTAGTCATTTGCAGTAAACCACCGCTATGTAGCATCGCTCTCAGACCCTCCACCCCCCCACCCGCACACTCCTTTTTACCTTTTTCCATTGCGCGTTTTAAGCATTTATGAACTTTGCAGATGTTGAACCGGAGGATTTGGCAGGTTGACACAACTGTGAATCTTAAACCGACTGAGCTGTCATTTCCTCCAACAAGAGGTGACGAGCTAACAGGGTGTTCCCATCAAACCATAGATCCTGAGTGCCTTCAGTGTTCAAGCAAGGATATGAGTCTCCGTCTCGTTTCTAGCCACTGAAGATTAAATGTACCGTATTTTGTAAGTGCCACATTTCACTGCAATCAAATGTAACAATTTTAACACATAATCTCATAGAATCCGAATAAATCTTTACTGCTGCACATTCGCTCTGTACAATGAATATGGATGCAATCATATTAATGCAGCATCTACTTCTGCTAAAGAAGAATAATGCCTACGCAATAAAAACGTATAAATATGTCAAAGTATTTGACCCCCAAATAAAAAAAAAACATACAAGATATTTCACCCTTGTTTGTTTTTCATTGCGGCCCCTTGAAGACAAGTAGAATTCAATAGTCATGGCTCCGTCTACAGACTGTTTTCCGCTCTATTTGTTTGTGTATAATACACTGAAATCAGTGAGCACGGTTAAAGAAAACATTTGACAAAGCTACATGAACAACATCTTTTTGTTTGACATTGAAAGTGCAAGGTTTTTCTTTATTAGCCAAACAGTTTAAGCAAAATGAATATCCAAGTTTACGACAT
Source organism: Karalla daura (assembly GCA_029224185.1). Classification (NCBI taxonomy): domain Eukaryota; kingdom Metazoa; phylum Chordata; class Actinopteri; order Chaetodontiformes; family Leiognathidae; genus Karalla; species Karalla daura. Next base: position 13,748,322 of record CM055193.1, on the reverse strand, counting down.
CCTCAGGCGTAAGTTGGCCTGACCTTTTAAGTTAAATAATTGTATCTGAGTGAGCCACAGTATCAAAAAGGTTATTACCCATAAGTTCATTGTATATTTTTTCCTGACATATCAAAGCCGCCTGTTCAGGCAGCGCATAGGATCTTGGTCCAGCAGGACTCAGCCGTCCTTTTGGTTGGATGTCCTTGAGCCCTTTGTTCTTCTGGGCAGCATGTGAAGTCCCTTTTCTCTTCGAGATGTTTACACATCAATAAAACAGGCAGAATTTGAAAAAAATAAAGCTGACAAGGACATAATGATCCATCCCACAGGTCCCATAGCCAGGACTGAGCCAGTTCTTAAAAACCTTTTTAGTGTGGATAAAGTTGCAGAATAAGGAGGTAGTAGCCCGGGGTAGGTTTGTCTCCGGTTTGTGGTCGGTCATTCATCCGTCCGTCCTGTTACGATTCAGACATCATCTCCTTCAAAAAGTCACAAAGAAAAAAGTCTCCTCCTCTTCTCAAAATCTCCGACAGAACTGTTTTTCTCGGATGAATTATCCGAAACTCTGAAGAAAATGAGCAGCGAAGTGACGCCCGGCCGCAGACCGAGGTGTTTATTTTATCACCCGGCTCTCCACGTTGATTAGATTCTTTACTAGTGCGTTTTCTTTTTTCCCTCCCCACCTTCCGCGAGTGATCTGTGCAGCTTATTTGAGGAGAGGAGCTGTCTGCCAGGGCCGGTTTATGGCGCTGCTGCGGGGTGGAAGTTGATTGTGATGAGCTTCCACGAAGCGGAGGGACGGTGGCGTTTGTCGAGTAGCCGAGCGGCGCTAAAATACGACACAAACCTTCCAATTAATATGACAGAGCCCGCAATAAAAATCATCATTGATGTGAATTTTTTTTTTTTTTTTTTACATAAAATGTTTCGGGTGTGCGGTAGCCGGCGCAGATATGCCGCTTGTTTAATCCCTTATATTTCAGAGCTTGTAAAGCACTGAACCTGAAACCCTTTTTGAATGAATGTACATCGCAGATAGCCAATGCGTCTGACACAGCACTCTGCTTAGCCGTGGCTCTTAGTGCCTTCTCTGACCACTGACATTAGTTTTAGCTGTCTTTTCCAATCTTTTATCTTCACTCTTGAGGGTTTTTTCTCCCCCCCCCCCCCCCCCCCCCCCTCCTCCTTGGCACGACTCCAACGTTGTGCTTTCATTTTTCGGAGCCCGCGCGCCAACGCGACGTACGGCGGACACGTTTGTGTGACGTCTGTTGAAAGACAGCGGCATTTGCTCTCCCCGGCTTGAGCAATAAAGGTTGAGGTGTCAACACAGTGTCTTTTGAGAGTCCATAAATACCTGTCCACCCCCCCCCCCCTCCCTCTCCCCACCCTCCACCTCCCCCCCAGCCTGTCCTTTAGCAGAACCTTGAAGCACCATTGAAATTCTGCACAGCCTTTTGAAATCTCTGTTGATGAGGCAACATGGACCCACAGTGGCTCCGCTGCTCTCCCACTGCAGGATATTTTTCAAAGTCATGTATACTATACTAGTAGAAAGGAGCCGGGACGCTTTGATGATATCTAACAATAAAAATGCTTAGAAACCTCCTCTGGACCGGAGGCGTGAGTGCTTGCAGCCCGGGCCGCGTCTCTCCCATGACGTGCCCGCCAACTGTTTTCCTGTGCGTCTCACATCGCCACTCTGGGGTCATATTATATGTAACCGATGATGCGTAGCGCGCCGAAACAAAACATACTAATTACAAATTTGGAGCGGCGAAGGAGGCCGAGATGTGCGGCTCGTTCGAGCAGTCCAGGCTCGTTTCGCGTCCGCCGAGCTGCTTTTTGCCGTGAGACTTAAGAGGCGAGTCTCGAGGGAGGGAGGGGGGAGGAGAACGGGCTGAATGGACCAACACGCGCCTTCTTCTCTTCAATATTTCAGTCCGACGCCTTTTATTTTCCTCGTCGCAAATTGGCCCCGTTCACCATCGGAGACGTCTTCTCTCTGCTGCTTGACTGAGGAGTCATCGATGCCCGGGTCTGTGCTTCCCCGCGACGCCCGTCTGGTCCTTTGTGCGCGTCCCCGCACTGAAACGCACGTGTCCGAGTGCAACGCCGATAAAGTCGGCGGCGCACGCGTCTTCATTAAACGCCGCTTGATGAACCATTAATCCGTTCTAGCGCTGTTTTATTTTCATCTATTCCTGTCCGCCCACGCCGTACAACAAATAAGGAGAGGAAACTCCCTCCCGAGTGTTTCCTGACCGAAAACAATCCCATCGTATGGCCCCGATGCCTGATGATATAAAGGTTGGGGTGTATTTTGCTATTATTTTTTTTGTGTGTGGACACGACTGTATCTCTCCACGTCCAGTCACTCCTGTGACCTTTAAGGAGACCGTCCGTATTGAATTTCCAAGTATCGTGTATGGTATGTGAATTGATCATAAGAGGAAGTGATATGTTCCAGTAAGACTTTCCACAATGTGTGTGTGTGTGTGTGTGTGTGTGTTAAACTGGGCCTCTATTACCATCTGTGTAGTGTTGGGGTTAGGTCAATATTATATTAGCACTGCCATCGCATTTTCCACAGCCCCATGAATAATGTAAGAGTCAGATATCCCCTCATATAAATACAGCCCATTATCGCTCTCTATCCTTTTTAGACGTAAGACAGTTCATAGTTTCTTCCGACAGATTTGATTAACCTTATTGCGCGGTATCATCAAATGATGGCCTAAAGTTGTTGCCACAAGAGATAGACCCCTCTCAGTGGAGAAAGAGACCTTATTGTGACCTTGTTGGAGACAATCAATGGCCTTTATCTCCCCCAATGCATAATAAATCCTACCAAACAGTTGGGCCCACACATCCCTGTAATGTATTGACCGGCGCCGGCGACATTTATCAACTGGACTTGCTGGCTAAATAATTTAGGTTTTGAGCTTAGACCGTACTTAGTCAGTGGCATCCGGACCAAGTTTAGACTGATGTGCTGCACGGAGGGTAAAGAATCGTCCTGAGTAGAGTTTTATTAACCCATCCCGTCCACCAGAGAGACTCCACATTTCACATCTCCTTCAGAACACGAACGCACTCGGCAAACTGAAGAAAACACACACACACGCATGAAATAAAACCCCCCAGCCTACGCGCTCAGGCAGCGCTTTATTGGAAAGGTCAAACTGCAAGGTCAGACACTGTGAAGTCTGCGGATCGACTCCGCCGCGCAGGCTTACAACACCTGTGCGGTTTCTGGCTGCAAAGCTGGCTGCCAGCGTGTTCCCCAGAATCAAACCTGTCATCTCCCGGCTTCTGATTGGTCTCTCTTATCTCGGAGCCAAACTTATTCCTCTCAGACAGACGCAATATATCCCACTCTGCTTTGAGATAAGGAAACCCCGGGGTAGCAGTCTTGTCCCATATTAGACTGATTTTTATGAACTGTACGCTTATGTTTGTCCGGCCCCTAATCGGACCCTCTTGAATCAACTCGAGGGCTTAAACTACTGTTGTCAGCAGAGGAAAATTGCTTTCATTTATAAGAGTGAACTATAGATTTTTGGGAAGACCGTTAGTGGCAGGTGTAGCGCTCAGAAGCTCGCTTTAGTACTCAAATCAACGTAATTGAATAATAAAAAAAGACATTGTAGTCTGCGGTCTAGTGTTGGACGGAGTCCGTACAAATGCTTAATTTCTTACCAGATCAGTTTGTGAAGTATCACGAGACGTTCCTCAAACAAAGGAAATGTCACTCAAAACTTTGGATTCATGAACTTGCAGGGCGACGGCTTGCTTTCCAAAAATGTTTCACTTCTTCCCTCACTTTCTCTCACTCTCTCTGTTTTGCTCGGGCCCGACACCCACCTCTTGGATATTTGCACTCTGTATTAATAAGAAATTGATGTTGCCGATGACTTTTAGCAAAGCAAGCCCGGATTACCATACTCAGCATGAATACTAAACAAGAGGAGGGGGACGTGCTCAGGCTCCGGCTGAACCTTGATCCAAAATCTCCCTTTAAGCAAATCTTATTCCCCAGGATGAAAGAGGGGATTGTTCTGATAGGCTGATCAAAGCTGTGTATCGCTGTACTATAAAGGAACACCTGGAACCTCATGGAGTATTCTGTTGTAGCAGTCAGAGTACTGGCCAATACATAATGTATTTGTACATAATGTTTATGTAAACATCTGCTCGGGGGTGTTCTAACTTATTTATTTTGCTCTCCCTGCTGGCTTGGCTGATGATGTGCTGATCTTAATGACCAAGACCTGAAGACTGGTTTCCTGGTGCCCTTGACTGTTTTTGAGCCGGTGCTTGTTACGACAAATATGCTGCAGTCGGACGGGCGGGGCTGCGAAGCCCACGTTTCTGAAAGTCGAGGGTGCTTGGATGACCTCAGGTTGCCTCCCGACTCAAAAGTACACGACTGATGCGCGACTCTGAGACTCAAACACTCAACTTCTGAGCAGCATGTACTGTACGGAGCCAAATCTCACATTTCAGACTGATATTTTTTAGATTTTCTACCATTATTCAAGTAGAAATATAAGGGTTGTGAATATAGGAGCCGTCGACTTCAATGTTATTTTGCATCCTCCCAGTCCAATCTGGAAACAGATTCGATCAGAGATGTTTAAGAAGTTCACGCCATGAAGCTTCTCCAGAAATAACCTGATTTGAAAGGAGACGACTACCCTCCCCTTCCCGAATAAAAAAAAAACGAATCTGCATAGACGTAACACTTCCCGCACTGCCTCCTTTTTGTTTTTCCAAGATTGCATCATCATGTATAAGCCGCCATCATCGGCAAGCTGACGGAAGCAGGAGACATCCGACCGCGGTGAGCGCTAATGCCGGCGTTCGATCAAAAGAAACCGGTGACGTTTTAATAAAGATGCTCCTGGTCCTGTGCAATAAGGCATCAAAGAATAGATGTATAGTGTCACCGCATAATGAACTACATCGAGCCGCTGCTAGTGGACTCGCAGACCTGTTAGCACAACATGCTATCTGCTGCCAGTGTGCTGACATGATGGCTTTTCCAGTGAGTGAGCAGGGCTGCCAATAGCGTCTGGGCTGGAATGGGCTGGCGCTGTGGAGAGGAGGGGGGGGGGGGGGGGGGGGGGCGCGGCTCTACGCTGCGCTATAAATACCCCTGTCACACTTATATCAAATCTGCCCGGCACACTAAAGGGCCGGCCCGAGTGTTGAGGGTGTTTTTCACCCGCACGTCTTCAGAGGTCCGGGGGGTCTGGAAAGGTCAGTGTTACGCTCAATAGCACATTCATACGAGCGGGCTTGTGCATTGATGTTTATCGTGATGGCTGTCGCAGATAAAAAGTATCATTAGAATTAATTATCCAGTGGGGGGGGGTGGGGGGGTGGTAGTAAAGGGGGAGGGGGGGGGGGGATATAGGATAAGGCTGTGAAATTGCTGCCTCCAAATGCCGTCGCATTTATCATCCTCCACATGGCTGTGTGGATGCAGGATGAATGACTGATTTAGACATTAACCAAACAAGCTTTATTAGCATATATTGCATTCAAAACACTGCCTCTGAAACCCTCTCAGTCTGTCCCTCTCTCCCGGAGATGAATGGCGTTGTGCCGTTCCACGGCCAAGATGTACGCTAATAAGAGGTAAATTGTAGCCCATGCAAATCGTTCTTCCTCTCCCTTCATATGTTTCAAGTTCAGGTTTTAACCCTTCAAATATGTGAGTTCTTCCACTTAACGCACATGTAGTATTGAAGCATTTTCTGGACCCATCAGTTTATCAGTCCTTTACTTGCTTTGTACTCCAGTAATATCATAAGGGTCTTCTTGGACATAGATGGACCATTCATTCTCATACTCCAAGGGTCAATTAAGAGTCTCCAATCACACAAGTCCACACAAAAGGACCCTTAGCTGAAGTCTGACCAGTCTGACCAGTCAAAAAACACTACACTATACTATGGAGAGGTAAACATTTTTATTAAAATCGATACTTGGTGAGTGTGAGGGGGTCTTCAACATACTAAACTGGAAAACAGACCGCTGAGTTATCGCCTGACATTTGAGAGTCTCATTCATTCCCTCCAACCTTTATGGCCCTTGTCAAGGTGTATATTTTTTTGCTGTTGTCTTTGTTATTGTCTTTTCTTCTTTTGTCTTACATTTAGATTTATTTCCCGTCTTGGCCCATGTGTTTGTGTACACCTCTCCCCTGATCAGTCAGGCAAAGCCCTTCGCTGAACTCACTCGTTGCCCTTATTACTTTCTGTCTTTAAATTTTGTGGGGTTTTTTTGCTCTTTGGATATTTCTATCTCATCCTCCCCTGTAATCCTCCTTGACAAGCCTCTCTATTGTCTTTACTGTTTTCCATTTGTTTGCATCCTCATCTTCTTAAGTACGGGGTGCAGGAACAATGAGCGTGGCTGGGTTTTCACAGTGAATATGGTTTAGCTGCACCAGCCTCTTTTTTTTTTGTGGTACGAGGAGTATAAGGAAAGATATTCCACAAAGAAAGGTCAACAGCCTCTGCGAGGTCTTAATTAAAAGTAGTTTTTCAACATTTTGTCATATCGTCAAGAATATTATTATCTCAGTTATAGCCTGAAATGTGATATAATATTAGGTCTAGTACCTATTTCTTGTTCTTCAAAATTGGCTCGCTCACCACCGCGGGGTCGGGGAACCCTTGATTTAAAAGGCAAACACGGCTGCACGATGACACCGCCACAGCTGCTTGTGCCGGCGATGATGAAGTTTCCCGGGAACGAATGATAATCCTGACACTGCATCCTCCCCAAGTCAGTGAGCCATGCAGTATAGATATGGATGTGTCGCTGGCAGATTGGGAGGTAGATTTTTTCCCATCTCCACTTCCTGTGGTGGCTGGTGCCTCGGGGGAGCGGCTATGTAAATAATGAATGCCTCTGGGTGTGAAACATGCACTGATAACCTTCAAGACAGGTGCGGATCAGTGCCTTCACATTAGCTGATAGGATTAAGGTTAAAATCTACAGAAACCTCTCCATAAGAAATCACACATCTAGCCGCGGCGAATGGCAGGTTACATGGGTACACGGTGTTGGGCTGATAAGGCCAGGTGGAGGTAATCACCGGGGACTGGTAATAGTTCGGCAATCTGATGCCGAGAATGACAGAAGTTACAAATCCAGCTAAAAACAAAATGAGAAGCCCGACTGTACTTTCAGAATCGTTTAACTGATACGAAGTGAAGCCCGTAAACTCATGAGTTGGCCTCGCCAGATAAGTCCCCAGAAAGTCTCGCAGGAGTGACCCCGGCGTCTCCGCACGACTTTTTCATCCCGCTCTGTGGCTGTGCCGCCGCGCGCCTCCGCCTCCGTCCTCCGAACTCCCCGCTCTGAAACCCCCTCCGCGTGAGCGAGGTCCTCCTGCGCCTGGGCTCCGCGGAGAGGAACCCTCGTCGAGCATATGCCGGCAATCCATAGGAGTGGAAAACGCACGGGGGAGCAGAACTGGTTCTCTCTGTTGTCCCATCTGTCTGCAGAGGACTCTGAGCACCCAGCGGAGGCCCCGCTATAGCTTCCCCTCTCAGAAGTCGGCCCTCGCTGCGCGGAAACATGTCCCTGCGCCTCTCCCTCCCCTGTCGCGGCGCGTTTATGACATCACAGAGACGCCGCGCTAACAGCCGGGCGGCGGTCCGCCGCGAACGACCCGCCGCTTTCAATGAGGCGGCGTTGTTTGGCGCTGACGAACATTTGGAAGTTGTTAGATGGAAATGATGAATCTGGAAATTAGCGCCCTTGCTTCTTATTATTTGGCTGTGCGGGGGGAATTACACCTGGAGTAATAACTCATTAAACCGGAGTAATTAGCATAAACAGCTGTAACACAATGACCCCTATTCATCAAAGATATTGGGAGCCGCGTGCTCCATAATGCGTGTCTGTCCGTCCCACTGCCTATACAACGTGTCCGTCTGCTGGCCGTGCTCGGCTCTTAACAGCACAACACATTGCATTGTTGATTTGGCATTGCCTGAAGGTCGGGGACCGATAATGTCCATCTGTCTTTGATTCTTATCCCCCCTCAGCAAAAAAAAAAAACTGGTTATGGTCTTAGTGGGAACGAGGAAGCGGAGGGTGACTGAAAGAGACCGCGAGGAGATGAGGGTGCTGGGCGTCGTTGTTAAGCCGGGCTCCAGGCTGGACCTGGAGGACAGCTAAACCTAAAGTCCAAGCCGAGCTTAGAGAGAGAGAGAGAGAGAGAGGGGTAGGAGTTAATCCCCCCCCGTCCTCGGGCAGGTGTATCACAAAGGCTAAACATATACATAGGAAGACCGAGCAGGGGAGAAAGTTGGGATAATTGAAGTCTGCTAAGAAATGAGCATGTGCACCCTCAGGGTGAGTCAGCTCTGCTTTGTGGTATTACTTCTTAATGTTATCAAGGTAAAAGGGATGGGGGGTTTCATTGCCCAACCTTTTTAACATTGTTTATTGCTACCCTGCTTGGGAATTTAAGAGAGTATTGAGGTGGGAGGCTCGTGGGTGAACTCGCTTAGCTCCATGTTTACATTTTTTGCAAAGCCGCTCGGGTCGGCAAAGAGGAATAGCTGCGCCCCGGGCCCCCGGCGCTGCCTCTGTTCCATCGCACACAACTTGGAGTTGAATATTTGTCGAGCGAGGAGTCCATCGACCGACATTATCAGCGTCCGTGTCTATTGATAAAAAAGGCCCGGCGAGCGGCCGCTGACCCAGGCGAGGGGCGGGGGGGGTGGGGTGGGGGGGTGGGTGATCATTTTCTGTTCCTCTAATCATTCACAACGCCACCCGTTGTCTCTACAAGGTGCCTCCGTCTTTGACCGTTCCGATTCCCCCTCAGCAGCAAAACAGCCAAAGTCAAATTGAATCCAGAAAGGAGGATTTTAAACGGAAAGATAAGGGGGCAGATATGCCTTAATCATCATTTGCTCTTGATTAGAAAATCAATGGCCTTTGATGCCAGAGTGCATGTCTGCCTTTGGAGTTAAGAGTGTGACAATGACAATGTGGACTGGAAAATTGGCCTTTTAAACAGCTACCTTCTCTTTGTTGTTTGGAGCCCCCCATTCTTTAATGCAGTAAAAAGTCTCCTCTATCACATAATGTCTGCCTGTCAAAGAAATTACTTTTTCCCCCGCTCCTGTGTGAAACTTTGTTAAAGAAATCCTTCGAAGCTCCGAAAGCACAGGGAATTTCTTAGTTTGTGAGGGCTGACTTTCACAGCGTTCCCTTGATTTATGTAACAGATGAGAAATAAAGTTGTCACTCAATTCTCCGTGGCAGTTTTGAGATACGCCAAAGAGAGGGAAAATCTTTGATGCCTTGCCGGGTTTACCTGTCAGAGAGGGTTTAAAGACACCGTGTCCCAAGTTATAGTGCGGCGGGACTGTGGCAGCGGAGAGATCGCTGCACCTCTGAACCGCGCACCACTTCCCGCTCTGCGTCTGTTTAAGGAGAAACGTACAGTGCCTCCCGAGCTCCGTCTGTTCCCTCTCTACAGTAGCGTCGCGGTTTGAAGAGTTAAGCGCCGCCTCTTAGTGATACGGCGGAAATCACCCATCGCCGTTGTTCCTGCTCGCGTCTCGCCTCCCTCTTCGTCATCTTACCCGTCGTCTCCTCCTGTAGCAGCCCGAGCTCTGAGAGCAGCCAGGTGGATTGCATATCAGAACGTCTCCGTCTGGCTCATTTTGCGACCGCTCCTCTTTGCAGAGTCCTAATTTCTCATGACGAAATTTTAGCGAAAACAATGCAGGAACGGGCGAGTTTCGGCGCCATTCGCTGGCTGTCTTTGTTGTTTTTTTTTTCCCATGAAAATCAATAAACAGTTAGAGAGCCAAGGAATAAAAAATAAAAAGTGATGCATTCAAAATCAAAGAGTTCCCTGGCATTCCAGCAGACTCCAGTTCATCATATATACATTTCATGTTTCCCGTAACAGAAAATCAGCAATCCTTGCTTTTTTTTTTTTCTTTTTTAATCTTTTGGTTTAGCAAGCACCTCTCCGTCCTCTCCGAGCCCGCTGCCTTTTAACGCCGCTGCTCTTGTGCCGGCTGTGTTTTTACCAGCTCTGCATATCGATCCCGCTTTATCACCGGCGGCTCCCCTCGCAATAAGCCGGCAGGAATATGGATGAGGCCGGGCTGGCAGGGGGATGCTCCGCTGATTAATATGCTCCGCGTGAGGATATGATGAAAACTCACATTTATGCGTCCTATATGAACACTGATCACTGTGTGGGGAACATCTGTAATGGCAAATGAGAGATGTTCTGTGGAGTGGTGATAAAGGCGCTATAGTGGTGGTGGTGTTGGTGGTGGTGGGGGGGGGGTAGTCGTATCCGGAAGTGCCGCTAATGGTCACGCGCGCCGTGCTCTCCGCTCGTGTGCAAACTGTATCGATTGCAATTGGAATAGCGGACTGACAGCTTCTAATCAGCGTAAAGGTATTAGCTGTTGCTATCTATGGAGGGAAATGTCAGAATCCGGGCCCCCCGATCTGCTCCTCTCCCGGCCAACATGTACACACATCCGTCTCCTAGATTACGGCTATTATGGGGACTGAGGAAAATGAAGCGGCGCGCTCTCGTTTTGTGTGTGATTTCGACGCGTTTTGTGCAGATAAAGCGCGTGGGCGCGGAGACGTCTTCCATACCAGAGACTTTGAATAAAATAAGAACGTGTGACGGGATGAAATCAGGGCAGTCGTTGGCAAACGTATCATTTATTTTTAACGGGGAGCTCAAACGCGGTCCGATTTGACGTCCCATTGTCGCTTTGTTTCGGGGAAGGAGACATTTTTGTCGCTCGTACACAGCTCGGTCTTCTTCTTCTTCTTCTTTTTTTTGCCTGCCCCCGTTTGATATCAAAGCGGAAGCTTACATTTATTGAAATAAACCCCGATATGTTTTAGTTCTGTGAACCCGTGGGTGCGGCGCGGGGAGAGGGGTGTCGCGGAGGATCGCGGCGAATTTAACAACCGCTCCATTGTTACTTTGATGTCAGGGAAGAAAAAAAGAAAAAACAGTGAAAAGGTGTTCGGGGGGGCGCGGGGATAAAAGGACTCGCTCACCACCGCGGAGCCTCGGATTAGAGTCCCACACGCGGACGCAATTAGCAGCGTTCGCAGATGCGACAGTGTCTCCGTGGCCTGGTTCCGCTGCCCGCCCTGCTGGGACCGGGATGTGTGGGCGGCAGGCGGAGTCGCCCTCCGAACGGCGCCGTTCCCGGGCCGGGCCGGGCGGAGGAGGCGACCGGCGTGACTTCATGTGCACTGGCAGATACATGTTCCGCGTCTGCATCCTCCCCGGGACAACAGCATTAGCAGTGACAGGCGGCGCGGTAAGAGGGGAAGTGTCCGTTCAATGAACGTCCGACAGAAAGAAGGAGAGGCCTTGCCGGGATTCGTCCTCGCGTCAACTCGCGGGTCCGTGTTTGGACGACTGTCAGCTCGGACACAAGAGGAGCTGAAATGGCTTTTCGATTAATCGCCCGGTCCTCCCGCAGCCCGCAAATCCCACCTCGGGAAGCACCTCTTCAGGCCGGCTTACTTGTTTGTATTGCAGTTGTGTTTCTTTTTTTCATTTCGCGGTGTGTGTTTGTATTGTTCTGTCGCGTTTGTTATTGTTCTTTGAATCCTATGAGATAGTCACAGTGTATTATTATTATCCAGGCAATTAGTTAAAAAATTGACCTGCAGCTATATTCATTTTTCTTTTCAAACTCCAGTCCTCAAATTGGAGGAATTTTCGTCTAACTTGCTTGGCTTGTTTATTTCCTAGTGCTTTATAATGCGTTTTATTCACTTCTCTTATCTTCCTAATGCTTGATCAAATAATCTAGAACACAATTATCGAATCAGTTGATGGTGAAAATGATAAGTTTTACAGAAATCCAAAACCTACCTCCGCTGTGACAAAATGTGAAATCTCCAACCAAACAAGTGAAACACCTTCGTCACGACTGCGCCTGAAAGAAGTCGGAGAATATGCTCCGAGATGACATTTGTTTGAGCCTCGCAGAAGAACGCTTTGGCAGTTTTGCCCTTGACTTGCTTCAGTTGGTTTTGCACGGAATAAAAGCATCATTTTAAGAGAATTACGTAGCCATAACAACCATCTCAGGGACATCGCATTATGTCAGCTGCAGTTGTTGAAACTGAGGTAGTGGCTTATTCTCCCCGGGGGAATAGCCGCATCAATCAAACACCAGTGATACGTCTTTCATTTCTGCCTATTATGGGCCCCCGTTTCCTGTTGTGCTGTCCGGATCAGATTAGCGATTGAACACTTAAGACCAGTGGACCACCTCCGTGTAAGCCACCTCAAGTACCTACACTGATAAACGCCTCCGCAACACCTGCTCTCAGGGTAGCGTGTCCCATAAAGAGACGTGCCTGTACAGCACAGGTATTACAGGCCTGGAAGACATTTTTACACAGTTGCTCCACTGTTCTCAAGGCATATTATACCCTATATGCAGACATACAGTACCTACACACAATGTATTGAACATCCATTCATAATCTAGTAGGATCCACCCTGGACATGCCACTTTGGGGCAATTTTGAGTCTCCAAGCGACCTAAATGTCTATGTTTTAGACTGGGAAAACATGCAGAGAGGCCATCAGCTTGACTGGGAATCAAACCGATAGTGCTTACCACCAGTCCACCATGTAAAACCTCGGCAACTGAGTGAATAAATACCTAGCTTTCACCTCGGTCAAACTTTTACTTCTATAATTGCCACCGTCAACAGTAATTTGCCGGTTGCATCCGAAGACTGCCTCTCACGCAACATCCACAAAGGAGATGAGAAAGTGTATTTTTCGGGTGGGTAATAGTGTAGCCTGGACCCCGGCTAGTTTCTGTCTGTCAGGAGAATACCTTGTGGCTCTCTTCTCTAATCCATGCAACACACCACGCTCGCAGCATGCCAGTGTGTTCCACTGTGGCAGCCCCGCTGTGTGACGGTAATGATTGCAGGTGTGCATGGAAACCACTTGTTGGCATGACAGGATGCGAGTTGGATACAAACAAACATTATGTTTTTTTTTCATTTTTTTTTTTTATCCCGAGCGATGAATCCATCACACCCCCCGGAGTTTGATTCTTCAGATCCCGCCGGCAATTTCTGCCAACGCGCCCCTTGTTGCTGTTATTATACTCAGACATCACTATATGTAAATATCATTAACATAGCCTCATGAAATGTAAATTATAGATAAACAATGTTTAGGATGCATTGTGTCATTTTATTTGACTATATTTGTTATTCAGATTTTTTTTCTTTTTCTCTGTGCTTTACTTCGCCCTCACGCTCACACCGAGAAGCAATTTAGAGTCCCCGCTTGAACTTAACACGGCTGTTTTTGGACTGTGGGAGGAAACCAGGGTACGTGGAGAAATCAGACGTGGGGGAGGGGAGGGGGTTTGCTCCACCTGGAGGAGCCCTCGCTCCGACCTGAGAGTTGGACTGAGGTTTTTTTCTTTCGCTTTGAGGCGACCGTGCTAAGCGCTTAGGACCGTGTCGCCCGGCTCCTACCGCGTTTCTCCACAGTCTGAACACTTCGGTCTTCTGCAGCGCCGTGCGGCATCCCACGGCCGAGATCAGCGCGCCGCTCGCGTCCCGCAACTTGTGTCGCGCGTGTTTCTTTCCCCCCCCCGAGCGCTCCTCGGCTCCGGTGCTTAACGCGGGCGCTCCGGCGACCAGAGATGAGGCCGTTACGGCCCGTGACAGGGCCCTGTCTCGCTCCTGCCGTGATGCTTCTATCGCGCCGAGTGCCTGTTTGCTCCCAGGGCCAAAAACAATATGCTGTAAATTGCGCCGCGGCCTCCTCAGGTTGATATGCTGCCCGCGAACGTGATGTGATTGGGTATCGATTCGCGGCGCGACGCTAAAATTGCCTGCCTCGTGGCCCCAGACACCGATGGTGGTGACAGCTTCAGTACAGGACAGGCGGGGGGGGGGGGGTGCCGTGGCATGGGTCCGCATCCTGGAGAGGATACCTTCCCTCTGCCCCTCTCTGATCTTCGACCCCCGCTCTCATCCTCAGAAGAGTCGCCCCCCCTCCCGCTGTGTGGCATGAGCACATCATAGGGACTAACATGCCCTCGGAGGCCGGACCCTCTTTTTCGTCGTTCCGCCGCCCCCATGACGAGGGGAAAGCGGTCGCAAACATGGTATTTTCATTAGAACGCCGGCGATGTTTAGAGAACGGACGGATTTTTAATCCGTTCAAGTCGTTCAACGCGCGCGGCGCCCCAACAAAGACGGGGCCCGGCTTTTCTGCTTTTCAGTGGAAAAGTAGTGATGACACAGCACTGTCGATCTGCATTCAGTATGATTAAAACATGCCCCGGATCCTGTTGGATGATGAATAATGCAGGAGAAATTGCTTGTGTAATGAATAAATGGCAAATAATCCCATAACAATTAACTCCTACACCCAGTATGCAAACCAGTCATGCGCCATCCACCAGGACAAGGTGTCCAGTTGAGGTAAATCCAAAAGATGCCTACGGATTTCTTTTTTTTTTTTGCATTTTCAGTTGAATCTGACATGTCCTTGTAGTTTTCTGTGCTCCTGTAATGGGCGGTATGATTCTCTTTTTATATATTTATTAGGAAACACGCTGACCTTGGCGCTGTTATAAGAGTCATAGGAATAAAATATTGAAGATTTCAACGGCATGCCCGTAAATATCTTGTTGCTAAACCTTGTTTTTTTGCAATTGTTCGATTCAGTTAATGTATTCGGTGCAACACACACACACACACACACACACTCCACACCCTCAATTACACACATGAGGTGAACCAGAGACACACAGTGCACTTATCATTATTACCAGTCTACTTACAGTACTCCTCATAGTTGGCCACTACGGGTAATAGACAATTTAAAGACAAGCATTTGTGTGTGTGTGTGTGTGTTTTCTGCCTCTGAGGACAGTTACATTTCATTGGCCAGACATTACGTCGGAGCATGTGTCCTGTGATTTCCGTCGTAATAGCCCGCATTTATTATAATGAATCATGGTATCACCTACGAACTGTCAGAGCGCGGGCACACTTAAGGCTAAAACCCTGTGAAAAAGCTGCAGAGGACGTGGTGGAGCTGTAAACAGCTGCAAGCTGTTTGGATAGACTCACTTATGATAATATCTACATTGAACACAATCATTAACCACCTGGATTGAGGGAATTGCTTCCTTTCCTAATGAGACTTTTTTTTACCACCGCAGAGCCAGAAAGTATCGTGAAAAACGTATTTTATATATAGATGTTATTGTTATGTATCAGATTTGGCTCTAACCTGGTATTTTCTCGTGACCGACATCACAGGGATAAGTGTTATTACCAGCAGTGAGACGTGGGTGTGGAGGAGAAACGCTTCTCTTTATTATAACTAGGAATCAGGATGAAAGGAGGGATAGTTGTGGGGAATGAGGTCCAGAGGCAACTCGTGATGACGGTGATGGGTGGCTGGGCGTGAGCGTGGGAGAGACCAGGGGAGCCGGGCCTGGCGAGAGCTGGCAGGAACACAAGGAGAGAGCAGCTAGAGGAAGCTCGGAGGAAGAGAAGGAAAAGTGAGTGAGTCTGCGAACGAGACCCCGGTGATCTGTGGAGGATCGGCTGCTAGGGAAGCAGGGTGGATGCGGCGCAGATGCGCAAGACTGGGAGGAGTAATGAGCTGAGAGCGGACAGGTGTACGCAGCTACTGGAGACGGGGTGGGGGGTGGAGGGGGGTGGGGGGGGTGAGGTGTGTGTGTGTGTGTATGGGGGGCGGGGGGCAGGGAGGGTCATAGGAGCGAGGGAGGAAGACCACGCCCACATGTACAAACACCAAAACACACTCAGACACGCACAGACAACACATATGTCCTCGTCTGCGAGCTAGTATGCTTATGCAAGAATTTTGGGTGTACGCTCATTTGGTCTGACTAGTTTTTTTCCTCTGTTGAAGAATAGCAATATCTGCCTTTGTTAGCATAGATCATTTACATTTCTTATGCAATCTCATAGATGTATTGAATGGATTATTTTCCACCAATATCGCTCGAGGCAGGGATTTCTCCTTCAATGCCACTTTTCGCGCTGCCAAGCAGCTGTTCTTGTGGATTTTGGCTCTCACAGCGTGATCTGGGTGAGCGTCTGAGGTCTCCCCTCATTGTCTGGTCATTTTAAGAGTCAGGCAGGTGAGCTTTGCACCGCTTCCTACGCGCGCTTGATGAATGAAGGCCGTGGAGGGGAGAGACTGGGAGAGGAAAACACGAGGATATGGCGAGATACGCTCTAACCAATAGACTCGGGACCAAATTCAAAAAGGAGACGGATATAATTTGTTAAAGATGTTTAAATTTGGGTTGTATCGATTTTGTCCCTGGGTTTTTTCCTTTTTTTTTTTTTTGGGAAGCCATTTTTCTGATTCAAAGCGTGCGGTGCAGCCACCGAAACGCTCCCCCTGCATCCCTCTCATTTGGCTCAGTGGGTGTTGATGTCCGGGGCCCAGGCAGTTTCCTTTACACGCAGCAGAACAAAGCGTGATTTAGGGAGGAGGGAGGGCGGCTGTACTTGATATATGTGTGTTTTGCTTCATAGGTGAGAAGAATGATGAATGGATGAAGTCCACAGCCGCCGTAATGGCACCCTTGTGTACCATGGCAGGGGGAAAAGAGGAAGGGTGTACTTGAGAGAATAAAAGTCAGCCTCTTCAATCAGCACTTCCTAAAAGAATTCTTGACAATATATCCTTGTTGTGCTTTCATGATAAGCCTTATGCTGGAAGATATGGGGGGTGGGGGTGGGGGGGGTGGGGGGGTATGAGAACGGAGAGGTTGAGGGTGTCAGGGTGCATCAAATGAGGCGTCGGTGAGGGATTTTTCTATTGAAGAACTGAAGAAATAAAAATCTGTTTACCTGGCCACAAATCCCTTAAATAAAGTAGGCCGCCATGGGTGAAAGTCACAGAGGAGTTTGCCTGCTATATTACACCCAGACACCATTAGTGGGGGGGGTGGGGGGCCTTTGAAGCAACACAGCAACACGGCTGCTCTCAAATGTTATTGTGTTGCACCTTTATGTTAGTGCTGCTGACGTGCGGGCGGCGTTTACGCTGCGAGTATATCTCCACATCCTCCGCCGCGTTTGTTAAGGAAATGCGTGTGTTTGCATGTGTGTGTGTGTGTGTGTGCGCGTGTGCGCGCGCGCGCCACCCGAGCCTCTTTGTCTGTCTGTGTGTTTGCAGTTGTCCTGTCAGGTCATTTGTTGCCGGAGCTATTAATTCCCCCCAGTCCTCTGCTCCTGGTGTGCACTCATTTGCTGATATACTCGCTCTGTCATTAGTCTTTATGCCTACTCTGCATGTTGTGGAGAAATATTGACATTGTCAAAGAGCCCGCTCATTGCCTCTGAACATAAGCCGTGCTTTTTACATATCAAGTGTCAGACGTAAAGGGTAAATTCATCAACGTATTCACACCTCGGTGATGTGGCAATTGTGCTCCCCTCGGACGCAGATTGAGAGAAGAGGCACTTAAAAGGGAGAGAACAGAGGGAGCAGCGTGGTGCTGGAGCTGACCCAGCCATTTTGATGCATATGTTGCACAGAAATATTGACCAGCTCTTTAGTCTGACTCCCCTAAGACTGGGTAATTGTCTGTCTGTGTTTCTATTGTTTAAACTAACTGCATTTTGGCAGCCTTTCCACCTCAAATCAACAATGGAAACCTCTGCAGAACAATGATGAGAGACTGTGGTATCCATACTGATCAGGGGAGGCAACTCCACAGATCGATATCTTTTCAGTTATATTGTACGTTCTCTATTATATTGATCCCCAAACGTTTTTAGATTTGATTCATTTGTTAAGTAGAGAAAAAAAAGAAACCTTTCATGCTCTACACTTGGATTTTTTTAATGAATATATTTAGATTTATCTTCCTTCCTTTGGGTTAGATAGGGAAAAAAAAAATTGGTTCTCCTCTCCGGTCTAAAAGCTAAATAAGAAGCCGCAGCCTGGAGACTATTAGCACAAAGACGAGAAACTGGGCGTCTGGCTGCAGGTGCATTAGCATTATCTGCCCACCGGCTCCTCATTTGTTTAATCTGGGGGAAAATACAACGTGTGACGATGACAGTTTGTGGCGTTCCACGTGTGCGGCTCCTGGAGCCGGACGTGGACGTGGAGCCCAGGACGCGGCGTGAGAACGGCTGTGCGGGGTCGCTGTCTGCCTCCAACAGCTTGTTGCCTGAGTGGAGAGGGACCTTTATCTGCAGCGTTCATTTTTATCGCCCCCGTTGATGATATTGCAATTGATGTGCTAAGGAGGCAATCAACGTCGGCCCATTGACGTCATTTTCGACAGATCAAAACAGCACGTCGAGAGAGTGTGTGTGTGTGTGTGTGTGTGTGTGTGTGTGTGTGTGTGTGTGTGCGCGGCCGCGGTCTGGAGGCCTCCACGCAGGTATACGCTCGTAACAGAAGACACAAATGAGTCATCGGTGTGTTTACGATCTCGGTGGAAATTATGTTATAGAAATAATTTGCGGCGTTGCGTCGATTTGCGGAGCGGGGAGAGAGGTTTGTTGATGTGTAATCAACGTTTTCCAGAACAAAGGAAGCGCGGGGCGACTAAACTCGGATGTTCGCTCTGAAGCATGCAAAGCGTCCACTAAGGGAGACATGATCAAAATATCGCTTAAATGTCAAACCGTATAAAAGAATGGAGGACAGGCTTCGGGAGCACCGGGACATTTTAGTTTTGCCAATGTTTAGCCGGCTACCTGCTATCGCTGACACTTCCAGGTTTATTTATCCAAAGGTTGAATAAACAAGCAAGCAGACTACTCTAACTTAGAGAAGAAGGCCTGCAAAACAGGAACAAACTAACCAATCTCTTTATAGCCTGCAATAAAACGGGCCCAGAGCCGAACAGAGCCTCGGCTATGCACACTTAGTGCTGTGGGCTTAGTGACGCAAACAGACAAAGGGACAAAGACTTCCATTTGCCAATGAACAGAGGCAGTGATTAAATCTATACATTACACTTAAATGAAGTTAGCATTGGTATGAGATAATGTCTTCGCAGTGCACAACAGCTTTTTCTTTCTCTTCTCTGGAAGAATAGCAAAACACAAGGCGTAACTAAGGCAATTATGAAAATCCTAACTCCCATATAATAGGGACTTTGCACAGTTCGTGAACCTTTGGGGAAAGTTCCCTTCTTTTTTTTTCCCCTTACATCTGTTCGCTCTGCGAGAGCGTCAAAAACAAGCAGCTCCGGAGCACTGATGTTTTTGGCTCCCGCTCTGGTATAAAGGAACCATGGGCGCAGAGGTGTCCGCTGTTTGGTAACTGCAGACACGTAAATGCATTAGGTGTCCACCAATCTCCGAAGCAGCGCAGGTCAAAAGGCCAGGAAGCCAAAGCAAACAGTTAAAAGAGGAAAAACAAAGGAAAAAAAAACGACCACAACGAAGACCACAACAACCCAAGCAATGCAAACCCGAAGACGAGCGAGTGGTGTGAGATTTATGCTCCTCGCCACGGAGCTGCTTGGGCGGCTAATATGGCCACTTAAGACCACGGTTTACAAGCATCATTTGTGCCGAGTTATCGTATATATCTCGCCTCCAAACGCTGGCTGCGTGGACAGTTGGTGGTGGCAGCTGGACTCATTGTAGATTCTTGAAGACGTTTCGCTTCTCCTTCAATAGGCTTCCTTCAGCTGTGCCGGCTCGTGGGGAAGCCAGGTTCTAACCTCCGGGGAGTCGTTAGCGTAGCCGTTGCCATAGCCAACAATAGCCAGGTTCTCACAATGGCTATGCTAACGACCCCACGGAGGTTGAATGGTGGGTTTTTCCAGCAGCCGGTCAGAGCTGCTCGTGGAAGATTCTTCAAGAATCTTCCACGAGGCCATTTGCTACAACGTATACCTCCTTGGATTACGACAAAATACAGTGATAGGTGATGGTTGTGTATGCATGTAACCGTTAGGTCTCTGACAAAAGTCCTCATCTGCTCGTGGTTTACGCACAGCTTTCCAAATAGTTCTTTCTAACCAGTTAAAAGAGTCCAGATTGGTCATAAATTGCTGATCAGTAAGGGAAGTTTTTGGTCCATTGTGGTACAGCATTTACATCAATAGCCAACAGACAAACTGTGCTATTGCTCCGTACACAATCTGGCATGTCTGTCTCATGACATAGTTTTACTTTTAGCATTAGCATTAGCCACCATCAACAGACATTTGGCACAGTGTCGGCGCAGGGGTACGATCGGTGTTGTGAATGAAGTCCATCGGATTGTGTGGTTCCTGGGAGCCGTCCCTGGCGAGTAGCTCCTGGACCGGAGTAAATATGTGCCCGTGATAGAGGCTGTAGTCGCACTCAGACAACTGTGCAGCCAATGGTGCCAGGCAGAGGGATTAAGAGATGTTTTAGGGGCCGCTATCTAATATATCCACTTAAAAAACATGCCTGAGCCTTCACGTATGTCGTGCCCTATCTCGAGCAACGTGTGTTTTTCTCTCATGTTGATGCTGTTTATCAACTTGAAAGCATCTTGGATATCACCACCTACGTTTCCATCCGTGGTGTCACTATCTTGATATTCAGAGCGAGTCTTAATGCACATGCCTGCTCTTGGCCTGGAAAGGGTTCATGCTTGTTTTTTTTTTGTTTTTTTTTTCATCTCATATATGTATTAAAACCTGCTCTGAAAGCAGACATTTTCAATTTGTAGATGCAAAATATTGCATTGCTGATCTTTTGATGACTTGCATCTAATTTGGAATTAGCATATCCCAGTGAAGTGTACTGTAATTTGTCTTTGATGATTGGTTCGCCTGTAATAGATGAGGGATTGCCTGAGCTCCCCACTGCCCTATCTCTCCCTCTCTCTTCTTCCCTCTGCTGGAGAGGCACACAGCATCTTTGAAATGCGCTTTGACCATCAGAGCAGTGAGAAAGCACTAATATTTTACTGACCTGAAATGAAAGGGATTAGGTGCACAAACCTCCTGCGAAAGGCTATCTCGATTTACAGGTGATGTTTTGTTTGTTTCTTTTCTCCCCCCTCCCCTCCCCTCCGTCTTTTAAAGAGAAGAGACTTGGATATAATCAAAAGGCGTATTCCAAAGCGTAAAGCTTTGGGCTTTGAAGCTTTTCAAATGTTTTGTTGGGAGAAACGAGACCGTGGAGCCGCGTGTCTGCATTCAGAGCATCCACCAATCCTTCTCGTCCGCCTCCCTCCATCTTCCCTTCCTCTCACTTTTTTTTTCCCCCCACTTCCTAGCTTTCACCACGGAGCAGATACGAGCGCAGGATAACGAATGAGCGGCCGACGTCGACTTTGCGAAATGGGACGGTTCCAGTTTCGCAGCCAAAAATCCACATAGATTGCCTTCGTCTTATTGTGTGGGTATAGGTGGCACAAGGACTCAGCAATTATTTGCACAATTAGTCGTAATTATGGTGTAAGCATTTATCTTGTGTGCCCCGAGAAGCTCCGATGTGCATTCTGCAGAGGGATGGGGAGAGAGAGAGAGAGAGAGAGAGAGAGAGAGAGAGAGAGAGAGAGAGAGAGAGAGAAGGGAGAATTAATATAGATTGTTTTCTCCAGAAAGTGCTGCTTGTTTGGTTGACGGCAATTAGCGGCTAATACCTGTGAGATCTCCCGTCTGCTCCGGCCCGTGCTGTTTTCTGTTCCTCCAGGATCAGACGATTAATGACGGGTGGAGAGCGCTGGCAGGGCCGGGCGCTGTCACCGCGCCGGGCCGCACCGCCGTCGCGCTACGCTCCCCGGTGCCTCCGTGACGCGTGCATCACGGCGAGGTGACGTTTCGGCGGTGAAGACGCAAGTCTTCGCCCAAACGTCTCACCGGCCCCCGGGCCCCCTGCACCCGTGTCTCATGGCACGACAGAGGAATCTCGAAACGCATTCATTGGGCCCATCGTCGCCTCGAAAGGCACGCTGATAGTAAAAAACAAAACGGGGGGTTTGCTGCGGGAAAAGGTGCTTCCGTCCTTGTTTCCATGCTGATGCAGTGTGTAGCCCGAGGGCCTAATGTGTACCGAGTGTTGTCTTACATCTAATGTTGTTTGGATTTCACGCTCAGTCTCTCCTCTGCACGGCCGCGTGTATCCTGCCTCTTTCGAGAACAGATGCAGAGAGAGCGCGGGCTGAAGTGCCCCCGGACGGCGTCCTGAGCTTTGGGTTGTAACGCTGGAGAAGTCCGGTTTCTGGAGCTTCAATTAAAAAATGACTCATCAGCCTATTATGCCGAAGATGAGCCGGTGTTTTAGTGGGTGTTTTATTGGACTCCGCTGTAAAATTTGCCGTTCTGAGTTATTACGCCTTTTGCATGCGGGCGGGCGTTTAAGCGGCCATTGACAGGATCTTGCTTTTAAAATGTCAGGACATGCTTTATCTTTGTGTTGCCCTGATGGAAAACACACACCGCATGCTATGTGCCACGTGTGGATACGCGGCGCCGAGAGGAACGCCGCGGAAATGCTTTTTCGGAGGCTGAGGATTTTGTTTGGAGCGCAGCATGCTGGTAGAGCATCCCAGAGCAATATCTGAGAGAATATATATATATATATATTATTTGCTGTATTTCTTATCCATTTCACACAAACAATGTCAAACAAATAAAAGGGTCGCATTTGTGTGAGGCTTAAATAGATGAATACTCTGCGCTCCGACTGCGCAGCCATTTGTGTAGTTTTTCTTTATTTGGCAAAGAGTAATGCCTCGACTGTCAGAGGGCTCCAGTCTCACAGACTGCTTTCGAGGCTACTATAGGATTTTTCTTTTTTTTTTTTTGTAGGGTTGAACAAAAAAAAAAAAAAGAATCAAACACGCTGTTTGTCTTACTAGAGTGTGAGCGCGGAGTTTCCTTTGTGTGGCAGTGTGGGAGTCGGGGCGGGCCTGGATGTATGAAGCAGAAAGCGTGAGTGATGTCTCAGAGCTGCATCGGTGTCTCGCTCGGTCCACCTAATTTTGCTGAGAGGTTTTGAAACGAACAAATGCTTAATTTATGGTCTCCGTGCTGTAATAGGATGATAAAAAGATGCGTGGCATTGTTTTAAAGGGCCGGAATAAGTGCATGTGTGATTCACTAAAACCCTGAAATAGCCCACCGCCACTTAAGGAAACTGAGCTCCTGTGGTGTGTGTGTGTGTGTGTGTGTGTGTGAGTGTGTGTGTGTGTGTGTGTGTGAGAGTGTGTGTGTGTGAGTGTGTGTGCGAGCCGCTGTGAATCAGTGCTTACTACAGCATCGTGTCACGTTTATGTCTGAGTGCCACATACTGTCAAGTAGATGCAGGACTTAAACGGCACTTACAGTGAAGTGTACTTACATCAACTCCTTGTTTATTTCTTCCAGAGACATCCACGCAGACGCCATAATGGCTTCCGTGTTTAAATTGAACTTGACCTCTGACCCCCCCTGACCTCCTGCATACGCTTGGTAATCATTTCATTTTTTATTTGGTGCATTATGATTGATTTGAGACCTTTTTTTTGCCATTACTTGTCATAATCATTGCCTTCCATCTGTCACACCTGTCACCTTTCCTCTGTCTTTTCACCCTGTTTGTTACGACTGTCGAAGCATTGTAAATGTGCGTTCTCTTCATTTATTTGTGTCTCCTTCTTTGCTCTGTTTCTTCCACCGTCCTTGAGCCATTAGCCATAATAAATTGTCAATTGTGTTCGCTAACGTCTTTAATTCCTTCTATATATTCTCTCATTTCTTCTTCATCATCTTTTATATGATAAACCATTCGACCATATTTTCATTGATTTTCTTGCCTATTGCCAAGGATTACAGCTCCCTGTTTCAAGCGTTGTGTACCGCAGTAAGTCTCTGTCACCATCTCTCTTTTCCTCTCTCTTCACCCCCCCCCCCCCCCCCCCCCCCATATATGTGTGGGTGGAGGTAATGTTTGAAAGTGACAACACACGGAAACTTAAGACAGACAGAGGAAATACGGCACCGCAGCAGCGTATTGCAGCGTTACACATCAGCCCCTCTACGCCCACCGAGCAGACGATATGCACACGATTCCTCACCCGTCCTTTTATTTCTCGGCCGGATTGATCCCAAGAAGAAAGGCCGGTCCTGGTCGACGGCGGACGTTTACCAGCAGCGATGGGCCGGCGAGCCCGTGGAGCGGTGGGGCCGGGCCGAGACATTAGGAGAGCTGGCAGCAGGAGGGAGAAGGAAGTCACAAGGTTGAAACCCAGAGCAGTAGACTTGCTTGTCTCAGCAGAGTAAACATCACCCCTCGTCTGCACACAGTAATGACTAACAGAGGAGGACGTGCACAGAAACACTATCAGGACCGCTGCTTTGTCCTGCCAGACCCCATGCATGCCATTCCTATCATCTCCCCGCCTTTGCATTCTCAAAAACAAGCCCGGAGATACCAGGGCGTGCTGTGTTGTGGTCACGGATATTATTGAAGGTGCCGTACCTCGTCTTACCTTTGCCCTTGTTTGTTTAAGGAAACGCGGTCAATGTTTGGGGTCAAAAGATGTTATTAAAAATAAGCATATGACGCATAAACAGGGTTACGTCGAGATGTGTTTTAATTAGATGCGATTCCATACACAGATGGACTGACCGTTACGCACCCAAACATCAGACTCCAATCAGGAGCTGTGGAAACGCGGCATAACAACAGGAAATTATGAGTGATTGGGAGCATCTTGAGATCTGACCCCCAGTTGTTTGACTGATTTTCTTTTAATTGGTTGTCGTCTCCCACTTGACACCATCAAAGTTTCACGCTGGAGGTGAGGCTGATGAAATGGTTCCATAATACCATCAGCGCGATAAGGCGCACGCCGCCTTCGAAACAGTTTCAAATGTGATTGCAATCACAAACTAGCCTCTAGATTAATGTCCTCGTGTTAATGAAAGAAAAAAATGTCCAGATACTATACGAAACGCTCGGTTTGCAAGTGTTTCGTCCACGTGTTAAGGTCCCAAAGGTCCACGTGTTAAGTCCGAAATGTAGAAAATGCACACTTGACTGACTCGTTGACTGAGTTTGCATGTACCGCCTGTGTCTGGTTTCCACTCACAGTCCAAAAACACACAGGTTTAGGTCAACTGGAGAGCCTAAATTGGCCCTAGGTATGTGTGTGTCCTTTGATGGACCTGACCACTTCCCTGCATTCAGGTATAAAGTGGTATAAAGTAACGGATGGATGGATAAATCTACAGAGCTGAGCTCATGCTCATAACTTTATTTGTCCTCAGAATGTCTTAAAGTGTTGCAGGGCAGCTATAGTATATCTGAACCATCTGCTTTCTTAATGCTAACTTCAGCTCCGGCTTCAACTTTATTGTGCCCAAAGGGATATTAGAATGCACGCGGACTCAAACATAAGATACATAAAACATAATGAAATACATAAAACATATGACATCAATAGAACATATGCTAAAACCTCCAATCTAGCAAAGTTGTTCCTATTTCATTATTAAAATAACAGATGAGCCGGCCAGTTAAAGATACATGGGGAAAAAAAGGCACCGGCAGCAGTAAGGAGAAGAAAGCCCTCCTGTAAAACACAAGTTCACGGCTTTAGTTAAATCAAATTTATCAGCGGTTATCAATAGTTCAGTCGCCAGTAATGCAGCAACTAGAGGCTGAAGTTCCACCGTTAGCAGCATCCATCTGAGGTGCTTCCAATTAAGGCTCTCTTGGCAATTCTGTGCCTGGTGGAATATACAAACACAGACGAATTTCACTTGGGTTGCATTTTATTTATCCAGCAGAATCCGGCGCAGAAACATTTGTTACGGCGTGCTTAACAAAAGCGTCGTGTACTTTTTCTCGCACTGAGGCCAGAGTTCCTCCTGGAGGGAGGGGCGTTTGTTTAGCGCAGACATCCGGAGCAGGCCTTAAAATGCATCTTAGCCCGTTATTGTAATCTGGAGCGAGAGGGACAAAAGCCCATTTTCCAGTTGTTTGCAGCTCAAGGTTGTATCAAAGTAAAATCCTCGACGTGTCAAGCTCGCCACTTACGAGCACTGGATTCATTAGCCAGCTGTATGAAAGGTACTGACTGGAAAAGGTTGAGGACATAGTTGTAATACAAAGAGCGACGCAGCCCGGGAAATTTGCATGGCGAGGCAGAGCTGACGCTTCCTGAGACTCGGAGAAGACAAGTGTTTGCAATGCCTGGTGATGTGCGAGACAGAGCGAGCCGAAGATTATTGTTAGCATACTGAGAAAAGATCATGAATTGCAATGATTCCCCAAAGCGCAGGCAGAAGATTTACTGAGACTATGCCTTTACCCCCTCTATCTATGTGTGTCACTACAGAGTGCTGTCAGCGCAGATGATTTTTGGTAGAGGGGAATTGATGGTGTCCCCAGCCCCCCCTCCCCCACCCCCCTCCCGCCGTGCTCTGATTCAACATCTGATAATGAGGAAGAAATGTTATTTCAGTTAAAACCACAAGCCATGTTTGAGGAAGAAAATAGCAGACAGCCGAGGCTGCTGCACCACGCAACAAGGAGGGAGGAATACGGAGAAGAAGAAGGAGAAAGAGAAGGAGAAGAAGAAGAAGAAAAAAAAAAACAGATGACGGTGAAAAATTTCCTTTCCAGCCTGTTTAATATGTGTTAAGGCATAGCTTGTGAGACCTCTCAGCTCCAGTAATTTGAGCACATCAAAGACATGCCTCCTCCCAGAGCTGGTGTAGTCTTAAGAAGGGCTCATCATATCCAATCACAAATTCACCCAAGGATCTTGTAGGAATACCTCCAACCCTGTAATTTTGTTCATTAAAACCAGACTAATGTGGGCCGGTCAGCGCGGCGGCTAAGCGCTGCGCTGCGGCGCCGGCTGCAGCTGCCAGTCCTTGTCCCTCGTTGACCTGTTTTGTTAACTCCACCGCCGTATTTCACTGCCTGATTAGATGTCACTCAATTAAAAGCACATTTCTGCCGGGAGAGCGGCCTCCCCAGTTGCCATGGATGCTGCGAGAAAGGTAACGGAGCTGCGTAATGTGTGTCCCAGAGCACCATAATGAAATATCCACGCTGTTACGGCAGGAATACACAGACAACCCAAACTTTCACACCCAATCAATGGGAAGCCGCGCGGCTGACTTTTCCTTTTTTTTTTTTTTTTTCCCTCTTAACGCTGAAAAATTAAAAAGGATGTGCCTAGTAAGTCACAGAGGACTCACGCGTTTTATAGTCAGCTATGAGAAGCACTAGGATTAATAGACCTCTCCTAATATGCCTCGCATTGGTGGTCCCTGAACACCCTGATCAGGTAAGGCCCAGCGAAGCAAAGATCATTTATAAGTGGTTCATTATTTTACCTTCAGATTCCTCTGTCTGGCATTGATTTAATAAACACTGATGTATCTCCTTGTAGGAGAGAAGTGCCATTTTTCATTTCCCAGATTTGCTATCTTTGTTATCGCAGTTATCTGTCGAGCTCTGGCATTTCGGGCGGTAATGCGCTCCCAGTCTGAGCTGTGTACCGGGTAGAGAGAGAGAGAGAGAAAAAAAAAAGCAGGGCAATTCTTCTGTGGCAGGATATTCCTTTTAATGTTTACTGAAATATTCTTTAAAAGAAAAAAATACCGTCTTTTATCTCTTTGACTCGGTGCCTGGGCGTCCAGACACGGCTTTGTAAATGAACAGCTTGTTTAATAAAGTTCCGCCAAAGTGCTCTGATTATCCATGAAAGGATTCAACAACGTGTGACATCAACAGTGAGGTACAATAATTAATGATCTATCAGTGTGTTCTGATGATTAATGTATTTGTTTTTGCAGTTTGATGGACCCATAAACTGTGTGAAACAGACAATGAGCTTTGCCACCGTGTATTCCCCCGCGGTGAGGGGAGGCGAGCAGCGAGCGGGAAAGAGCGGGGAAAAGTGATGAAAAGAAGAGGAAGAAAACAGGCTCTGTATTATTAAGGTTAACTGTCAGAAAAGGCCGCCGCCGCCCTATCATTTCTGTGACTGAGAAGCTTGTTGTGTTTTTTCCCCGCTCCAAAGGGTTCTCCTGTGAAGTGTTAAAAGCAGTTTGCGGTCAGATTAGGTGCGTATTGCTGGCACATCAAATCAAGATGAAAATGAAATGGAATGATCAATTTGCCCCGCATTAATCCCTCCTCTCCAGCGGCATTCTATTGATTTTCTTGTTCGGCTTCCTTGATAACAAGAATCATTTAAAGGTCACATTTTGATGTCTGTCAGAAAGAAAACATTCTTAATGCACTATGAGTGGCCTTTGAGGCTTACGGTTGTCAGAAAGCACAGACTGAATCTTGGCACCTCGGACAGATTATACGGAAAATATCGCTAAATTGCCCAAGTTATGGCAGTTTTACGTTCGCGGGGCAGATAGCACCCGGGCTGAAGCGAAAGCCTTTACATGGATAATTCTTACAGCACAAGCAAAGCGTCCTCTCTCCGAATGATATGAATTTCCCTTTAAGGTAATAATTATGATGTATTCCAAAATTATTTCCATCCAAGCATACATTTTTAATTCATCAGAGGAGTGCAGACTTTGCAGAATCTCGCTGGCGATGCGTCTAAGGCCTAAAATAGCTCGATGCACGCTATCCTGACGGACACGCTGAAATATTGCTAATGAGAGGCCGACGCTTGTTTGGAGCTGCGCCTTTAATCGTCCGGCCAGCAGTGTGGAGCCCGGCTTTCATCTCAGGCGCCACACATGGATGGATGTTGTTTCTTTTTTTTAAGTCCTTTTTTCCCCAGCTCTGAATGTCAGTGTTAGGGGCCACGGTGCTGGATGGTCCACATATGCTACTGTATGAATACAATAAGCGCTCAGAGATCAGCAGCTCCCCTGGTTTTCACAAACATCCAGCGCTGACCTTTACGTGCTCCAGCTCCAGGATATAGAGCCGTGCATCATGGGCCACTGCCTCAGGCACTTAGGATTCTGCGAGCGAGATGTCTTCGGGGAGACTCTGATCAAACGGAAAAGCATGCGCAGTTATCAAAGCATCCCGCGCTGCTGTTTGTACAGTTTTGTATAAAAGCCAATAATTATACTCAATTTATCCGCACAATCTTTATTTAGCGTAAATCTACTTTTCCACCACTCCTAAAGTTTATTTCGTCTTTTAAAAGCGTCGCCAGCCGAAACGCCGCCATTCACCCTGTTTAATGAGTAAAACACATCAGATTTCACAAGAGTTGACTTAAGCCTTTGCGACTGTCAACAAATTTCTCCCCTTTTTTTTTCCCTTTTTTGCAATTTTTGATTACTAGAGACGGGCGCTCGTGCGGCACGGTGCAAACTGTAAAAGAGGATTAGCGGGAATAAGAACGCTAATAACAACAATACACCTCAGCGGGTCGAGGAGAGATCTTTCCCGCAGGTGGAGCCGCGTCGCTGTCTGTCATCTCCATTAAAATCAGCAGACGGTTTAATGGGTGACCAGCCTGGTTTCTCTCAGGAGGGGCAGAAACTGGATGTGCAGCTGAACGTAGCAGGACTGTGTCCGTTCTCCTGCTGTGACAAACACTTAACGTTATTTTCAATGTGCACGGATGCTTTAATAAGACGCTCCTTCTATTTTGGGAGAGGGGAGACCCCCCCCACCCCCACCCCCCACCCACCACCCACAATTATTTTCCTTGAACACACAGCGGGGTTGTGTATCCACTTTTCTAGCTCGGGGAAGTTGGATTAAGCTGCGACTAATGATCATTTTCATTATCGATTAATCTGCCCGTCATTGTTTTTGAATAATGGATCAATTGTTTGTCCGTGAAATGGCATTAAACAGTTCGAGATGCTTGCTACAATTTTTATGGAGCCTGAGGTGATGCCTATAAAAGTTTCATTTTTTTTCTTTCTTCGTTTTTTTTTGCTTGTCTGACCTAACGGTCCAAAATATGTGTAAAACACCGGAGCTGCAGCAAAGGAATAATTGGCATTTTCGCAAGACGAGAACCGCTCTCAACAAATTATTTTCCTTCAATCAGCTCATCAATTAATTGACTAATCGCTGAGGCTCTAAATTATAATTGTGTGGTCTAGAATAACGCGCTAATAGAAACACTCAGTGCTGACTCTGCTGCGATTTCATTAAAAGTAATTTGACGAGCATTTACATCTACACAAAGTGAAATTTGAGATCAAAGTGAGAGATGCAAAGTATGGGAAAAAAAAAAATTAAGTGCTTGAAAGGTTTGATATAACGTTGTAGAGGCGTCTCCGCCAGTGATAATTGCCGTCTGTGTACGATAAGAACTGTTTAAGTTTCATAACCGACAGAGCCGCGATGTTATGAGGGGGAAAATATGTTGCTTCTGTGTGGGGAAGAAAACAATTTACTAGCTCACAGTTTAGGGAAAAAGCAGCGGTATAATGGAGCTTTATGAATACTTGATGAGTGCCCCTCGTTTAGCTCTGTGTGCTTTTCCTCTGCTACCTGTCTGAGCCCATACCGGCTGTTGGAGCGGACCCCCACCCACCCCCCCCACCCTCCACCCAAAAATAGAGGGTGAGGAGAGCTGACGGAGTTTGGGAGAAGAGGAGCAGCGAGCCCTTCCACTCACTGTGCCTGGGTCAATATAAAACCTCATTACTGGGGTGTCATAGAAAATTTGTGCACTTTCTGCTCCATCTAGCAGCAATTTTGCTGGATAAGCACTGCTCTCGTTTGGCCCGTTTTAAGCATTTTCGCTAAAGAAAGGCTTGCAAACAGGAAGCCATTGCCTCCCCATGGGGGCCCTGGCAGCCCAAATCCCCCCAGCGCTGCCTCTGCTCTTATATGTGGAGTCTGTGTGTGTGTGTGTGTGTGTGTGTACGTGCAGGCGTACACACATTTTATGACTCCCCTATCATGTTGGTGGAGTGTGTGTATGTGTGTGTATGGGGGGGGGGGCTACACGGATAGTGTGTGACGGGCTCGTGAACCACATTTACATCTTGAGTTGTTTTCCATTTTTTTCTTCCTTTCCTTTCTCCCCACTATGCATTTTGATATCTGAGAATGACGACATGCCACATCCATGTTGAAAGCTTTCAACCTCCAGATCCTACTGTGACATAATTAATCTCCTAGTAAGCCGCTGTTGTGCTTACTGATGTGCAAGCACTTCACTCAACAGCGTGATTCTCTATTTTTTTTTTTCCCACTAGTAGAAACACATATTTTGCTCAACCCCTCTTTCACATCCTCTCTGATGTCAAAAGTATCCCTCAGAGGGGAAAAAAGAAAAAGAGAATCACGGTTTCTCGTTCGGCTGATGAGAACATTGGTGAAATATTCGCATGATGTTCGAGTGTTTTCTTTTTTTTCTCCCAGCTCTGCGCTGTAGGATTTTATGAAAGCAAGCAGACATGTTTATAAACATGAATGGCCGCCCTCTGGACGGGCTGCTCAGGCAGCGCCACATTGGCCCCGTCACTCCACGCTGGAACCTTGTAATTTCCGAGAGTGGGGACAGGAAAGGAATCAAAGGGAAATCATAAAGGAGCGAAGTGCCATTCAGGCAACCCGTAAAGTGTTTTTATTTATTTTTTTATTTCTATTTTTCTTCGCGAGGCGGCGAGAGGGAAGCCGAACAGAATGTACACAACAAAGATCCTGAATAAAACATGACCAGATAAAAGCCAAACATGCAGAAAATACCAGAAAGGTCAGAAAGAACCCTGGCCGTAATTATGGATGGAGAATTCGCCGGGAATGCACTAATTAAACCACAGAAAAATCTCCCGTCTCGACCCCCCTCCCGTCCCCACAGCTCCACCATAAGCCTGCATATTAATCATAGGGGAGGGGAGCGCAGACTTGGCTAGCCGGTGCAAAAATGCACACTCATAGAAAGACACGTCCACATAAGTCACATTTCAACAAACAGGAAGCAAAGGCGGTGGGTGGGCGATCCAGATTGGATCATTTAGTAAAAAGTTGGACTAAGTGGAAGGGTGAATAGCTGTCTGCTAAAATTAGGACGGCTACCAATTAGTGTCTCTAACGAAAGAGAACTGGGAGGTGTTTTTTTTTAACCACCCGGCCTTCTTGGCTCGGAGCAGACGAAACAAAAGCTTGCGAGCTGGGCCGTGTCGTGGCTGGCGTCCCTCCCTCGGCGGCTCGCAGGTTGGAGATAAGGCGGGAGCGTGCCGCCCGCCACCCGCCGAGCGCACTCTCGGTGCGTCTGCGCCGTGCATCTGTGTGTTTGCAGGGCCGACTGTATCACGCTGTTCACCTCCAGTGGCGTGTCTGTAGGTGTCTTTCTTGTTAGCGCCGGATGGCTGGTGATGATCCGAGTGATCCTCTCCCTCTCTCTCTCTCCGCGAGTGTACAGAAGTGCACGCCGGCAACCGCCCGCGGGGAGGAGAAAAGAAGAAGAAGAAGAAGAACGGAAGTGATCAACATGCTACATATCGACAACAACACTCTTTCCACCCCCCGTGAAATAAACAGGAGCGATTTTCCCCTCCGTGTTTTTATTTACTACTCTCACGCAAAGCCGCACATGCTTGTATCAGTGTCTCGACCCGCTCCTTATAGTCTGGCATCGAGGAGAAATGTTTTACAGTTCCCTGGGATCCAGATGGCTAACTGTACACGACCTCCAGCGCTGAATGATAAATGGCAAAAAAGCACATTTCATCCATCGCCCGGCTTACCTCTGGGCTGCACACTGATATTCCTGCTGAAAGTGTGGTGAAAAGCACAGTGGGCTGTATGGTTGCGGGCTGCACCGGAGAGGATGTGATATAGAGTTATTCTGTTCAGCAGCTCCTCTGCTCACAAGCTACCTGCACGCTCGCCGTTCACAGGTTCGGCTCTCAGAAAACCGACCAGCTGATAGGACAAAATGCTGTCAACGAAGATTAACGGCCTCCGCAATATTTTTCTTGCTCGCGAGCTGATGGGAAGCTTCAGCTGCTCCGTTTTATTTCCAGTGCGAAGTAGGTGCGTGTGTGCGTGTGTGCGTGTGTGTGTGTGTGTGTGGGGGGGGGGGGGGTCGGGTCGAGGGAGGAGGAAGAGAAAAACGGTCGATTGTCAAACATAAGAGGTGCCGTTCTGAATCTCCCAAGTCGACCGGGGTGCCCAGAGAGGAACAGGTGTGTTTCCCCAACACATCAGCGCCATAAGCATTGTTCAAGGAATTTACAGTGTTAATTGTGTGTTATACCACACCCTGTGGGGCGCCCTATAAAAGCAAGCCATCCAGTGAATTAGCTTGTACATATTACAACCCGGGCTGAATGGCGGTATCTGAGGCTGGGGCTGGTGTTTTTGTTGTTGTGCTCTGGTGTGCTGGGCTCTCTCTCCGGCGGCCTGTGCTGGGAGTGGAGCCCTGGGGCTCACTGAGCCACATAACCGCCCCTGTCAAAGGAGGCCTGCCGGCTGGCTGGAACAGCCATAGAGAGTATGTGGCCTTCTCAGTTAATCATAACGCCGACTCACTTTTGCCTGATTGTATTGGCGGCTCCAGGGATCTGCCATAATTGGATCCTTGTAAGTGGGATGGAGGAGCTAAACAACCAGATTGCTGTTTGTTTATACCTTTTCATATATTAGTAACGTGCCGAGACTTCTCAAGCAGTCTGGGACTTGTCTCACTGCTTGCCGCTCTAATTAGTAATTCATTCTTAACATAT
This sequence comes from Karalla daura, assembly GCA_029224185.1. NCBI lineage: Eukaryota > Metazoa > Chordata > Actinopteri > Chaetodontiformes > Leiognathidae > Karalla > Karalla daura. The sequence goes on along the minus strand of CM055193.1, from coordinate 13,714,669 downwards.
GCCTCAATTGTGGCCCTATCCAGCTATTTGTGATTAACTCCACTTTAATTAGAGTTGCTCATGCAGACTTTGGCTCTGCGCGGACGTGTAGTGGGCACTTGAAAACCCGTACCCTGCGTGGGTTCCTGTGACAAAGGTGCCCTTGATGGATTCACCGCTTTCTTGGCTTTGAATAGGAATTTCCAGCGTTATGATAATCTCGGGGAGAACAGACAAAAGCAGAGACGCCACAGATGCTTATTCCGAATTAACAAAGCGACGATGACGACTGAATTAAAGGTGGAATACGTCAATTTGCGCCTCGTCCCCGACTCCAAGCTGTCGAAGGCGGCGCGCTGCAGCTGTTTGGCCGCTCGCCGTTAATGTGAATCAACCAGTGCAAAGCATGGCAAATGTGGCAACTAGCGAAGTGTGATGCAGGCGAGCGTATGCTTGATTCCAATGCATGAAAACACAAACATGGTGTGTGAAATTGACACTTCCAGTCCGCTGGCTCCGTCTCGAAATGAATGAGTTATTAGCGGGAAACATTACAGATACCGGTTTTAACTTGTTTCAAATATCAAAGCACTTAATGTGAACCTGTGATAGCTACATTGTATTATTCATTGGGAGCCCTTGACAGACGAACAGAGACACACACTGAGCTTCATCTAACAATTTCTCACCTCTCTAATACTTGTCACCACCCAGTGCTTTGACAACCTAACTTAATCAGCAGGGATTACACATTTCTTTTATCAGTTCCTTTGCGGTAATTAACTGACATATTTGCCAGACAGCCCCCATGTCACCTTGGGGAGCATGTGTGTGAAGGGTGCATGTGAACGTTTTTCGTGATGAGGAAATTTAATATGTCTTAAACTGTCCAGCTGCCCTCCTGATGTATATCCCCGAAACTTTGTGAAAATGAAAGGTTTCCACGTTGGAGCACTTTAGCGCGCAAAGCCAGTAATTAAAAGGCGACAGCTTTGCTGATTAACTGCGGAAAGGAGTTGTGGGGAAACTCACGCTGGGAAGGGGGCATTTAGTCACATGGTCCCGAGTTCCCCCACAGATAAAGCTCATTTTCTCTAGCAGTGGGGTAGAAAGAGTGGAGAACACAGCCCATTTGGTTTTGGCCCCACATGGGGCCCACAGGGGTAGCCAGCATTTTATTTAAGGTCACCAGGAATAAATGGGATTCAGGCTGTGTCTGGCAGGTTGCAGTGGACAGGGCCCAGGCTGGGGCCTTCCACCCCTGCTGCCCCCAGGCGCCCTCTCCATCTCTCCTCGCAGGAGAGTGCAGGTCTTTTCCTGCCTTCTATTTCACTGTCTAGAGGGCCAGCTAAATACCTCACAACTCTCCTACTTCCAATCCCGGTACTGTGTCAAAGGGTAATAGCATGTTAAAATCCCCCTCAGGTTGTTCAAAAGGGCGAGTGCAGGAAAAAAAAAAAGGATCCCAATAGAAAAGCCCTTAATTCCATTTAGCTCAATAATGAGAAACAAAGGCAGGCAGAGACACGGGAGAGCGTGCATTGTTGGGTCTGTGGCGTGGAACACATGAATCGCAGGCACCCCCTGGTAGACCACATCAGATGATCCTCTGTGGGGTGACACTTTCGCTTGAGCCACTCTGTCATAAAGCCCACAATACGCTTTCAGGGGAATGAGTGGCCATCACAGTTTAAGGGCTTTTCTCTCAGGTGGAGGCAACAAAAAGCTACAGAGATGGATCTGGCTGCCAGTCAAGCTTTGTATCAGTGACTGTCCTTTGGAGGAAATATGAGAGGCCGGACCGCTCTCCCACCACAGCGTGATTCAGAGTGAGAGGGATTGGAGCTCACGCAGAAGCCAAGCTGCTCTGCAGAGCTGTGAATATGTGAGTGGGCCATGTGTTGTGGTGAGGAGAACGGGCTGAGAGAGGGAAAGGAGGGAGTGAGAGAGAGAGAGAGAGACTGAGGAAGCCCGGGCTGGCTTTACCTTCAGACTGAGACATACTGTACAAGTGTTAAACAGGGACTAACTACATTTCTCATATCTGTCAAGTGCTCTGCCTAATCACTTCTCGCCATTTCCAACTCGCTATCGCCTAATGTCTTATAAACGTCTTGAACGTGTGAAAAAAAAAAGCTTACCGTGCATTGCAGCACTGCTGAGGTAATTGATAAACAGCGCTGTCTCCGTGTAGCAGATCCCATGCAAGCTGTTTCAGGACGGCAAAGATGCTCGATCCAGGAAACCCCGAGATAAACACTGATATAAACTCCCCTCACAAATAGTCTTTTATGCGGTTTTATTAGATATCGTATGTCAGTGCCTGCTTGAACATTGAATACAAACCGTGTTTAATTCAAAGGCACAATACCCGAGAGACGGCGTGTTGCTCCTGTCATGTCCCTACTCCTTTCATTATAATATTGATAAAAAAAATAAAAGAAACCCTCTGCACTGGATACTTTGAAGTGGAGCTGTTTGACTTGGACCGCTCTCATTGAAGAAAACATCTACATCACTGCTGACTTTGAAATAGAGGAAAACCTACATCATGACACAGTCCTGATGTAGGTTTCAGTTAAAGATACATATTTACTATTGCTTCTGACAAACTAACAGATGACTGTTGTTGTTGCCTATGTGTATTCCAGTTTAGCACAAAAACAATGAAAACTGCATATATCTGGTTATTTGTGGACTCAACCCAAATGCAAATACATTAGTCCACTAATAATAGCCTGAAAAAGGCACTTTGTTAATACAGGGAACCAGGGCATCGCTCACAATCTTTCCATAATAGCTTGCAAGTGTATTTTTGTTTTTGATTCAAGACGGCGAGTCTGTTGGTGATGGGTGCCCAGCACTGTTCATTGGCTGCTTATTTTTTAATCGAGTCAAGTCAATCTTTATTTGTATAGCACCTTTAACCAAGGTGCTTTACAATTAAAGACAATACAACAGCAAAACAAAAAATACTTAATAAAAACATAATAATACAGATATAAAATCTATAAGAACAATAAGAACTGCTGACATAAAACATGAAAAAAAAGATATGATAAAAAGTCAGTTTGGAGAGCTAAAAGCCAATGAGGAAATGTGGATTTATTTTTTTACCAAGGATTAAACATTTTCCAGAGATGCAGCTGTCCTTGTGCAGCATGGCTAAGCCACCTCGTACTGAGGCCTGCTGGTCACTCGAGGGTCAATGCAAGACGTTCATTTTCATAGTCAAATACAGATAAACATGGCAACATGGCCAAAAAGCTTCCATTTTTATGGCACTCAGAAGCAAAGAAAATGGTTGAGGGGCTTGGAGCGGACACCCTCTGATAGCCCCAGACTGGTGACAGAGGACGCTCTACAACCAGGCCTTCTCCATTCTCCTGGCTATGATAACTACGATAATTACTGTGACAAATAAGACGAGCTACGATGATTATTTCTTTGTATCTCCATGTGCCGCTGTGATCTGGAGTATTGAAAATGCTCGTTCTCTCTCAAACCTCCTCTTAAAGGAACTGCAATATAATGGTTCCTATTGTTGTTGCGCCTGAACTCGGAGCACGAACGTCTTTTGAAAATGAAAAATAATTGTTTTCTCGTGCCGTCCGAGTCTAGCCTGCGAGCAGCCGGTGCTGCGAGGCAACTGCTGTTACTCTAAATGCCCCTTCATGGGTAATACTCACAAGGCTTTGTACATCAAAGGTGACAACTGTAGTATTGTGCAATGCCCTGAAGCTCAGCACACTTTTATATACCTTTAGTGTACAGAGGGGCTACAGAAGGGCGGATAAGTGGTTGCTGCTCAAACTCTGGTTCAACCGAGGATCTATCTGTGTCGAGATTCCTCCCACAGTCTGAAAACATGCACGTTTAGGACTTGGGCGAGTTCCCGGGTGTATTCCCTTCCTTGGCCCTGAATGTGCTCCAGCTGACCCCCTTAACACTGATAAAGTAGAAGGTGGGCAAGGTGATGGATGGATGGTGTGCAGAACGGTGAGAAGGAAGAATCTAATGTGCGGTAGTGTGGAAACGGATTATTTCCATTGTTACATTTCATTATGTTGCCGATTGAGTTTGCCAAAATCGCAAAGTAGAATCTTCCTCTAAATTACAGTCACAAAAACAGCAAGGATTGTTATTTTGGAACCTGGAGCCTGAAAATGACTGAAACGAGGAATAGATAATCAGAGTTGTTGCCGATGACAGACTGATCTTTGCGGCTCTATTGTGCACACACGCTGTGGTATGAGCTGCTTTATTCCATCCAAGCTCACACCACAACCATGCAAAAAAAAAAAAAAAATTCAACCTCTGTTTTTCTCCCCAAACATATGCATGGAAATTAGGCACGGATGTGATTATGCAGATAGCGAGAGGAGCCATGGGTACCAAATGTCAGATGTCAGGTATGCATTTTCAGACCCTTGTGGGATGGAGATGATTATCATGGTAATTATTCAGCATTTGAACAATCCGTTTTCTGTGCAGAACACTAGGAAGCACATCTGCCAAGGGACCTGATGTTGGTGTTTGTCTGCCGCCACAAACAGGAGTGTGTTGCTCAGGCATAGGGGAGGAGACTGCGAGGCGAGGCGAGGCAGGGTAAAGTGATGAAGATAGTGCAATGTCTGCAGTTTGGCTGTGATAAACTTGGTCGAGGGAGAAAGAGTTGCCGTACCTTGCGCTCAATTCCCTCTCCTTTCTCTTAGCTCCTATCCTCGGTCCCTCTTAGCATTAAAGAGATTGGGCTGAAAGTGGAGCACATATCAGTCATTTTTATCTCCCAGCTGGGGGAGGGCTGGCTCAGGCCCGGGCTTTCCTCTCTTTATGGCTCCTTCCCCTCTTTTTGTTTTCCCACCACGTTCTGTGCATCCTTTTATGCACTCTGTATATTCTGGGGCCAGCTTTGTGGTTTAATATGCATGATAAATTTTATTCCTATGTTCATACCCATTATCCGTCGGACTGAGCACCACCTTTCCGGGGGTCTGCTCCTCTGTCAGGAAAATGCCACGCTATGCGCGGCCAGCAGGAGAGCGGGGAGGCCCCAACCCCCTCCCACCCCCCCATCCCGCCCGTCATTAACCCTGTGACTGGAGAATGACCCCCACACCTACACACAGACACACCTCGTGCTCATCATAATCCTTTGTCGTCACACTTTGATGTCCCCTTCAGTCCTGATGTACTCTGCTGAGCACACAGACATGGCTCAGTTCCCTCATGGCTGCCTACTCACACAACACACTTCACACAGCACTCCTGTGCTCCACACAGACACCCATTAGCTGCCAAGGACATCGGTTAACTCTACTGATAATAGTCTTTTAACTCTGTTTTTTGGCGAAGCGATTTATCATGCGGCACCGGAGCTCACCGAGTTTCGTGCTCGAGGAGCTCGTAATGCGATGCGCTCGATGGTTCCTTCGCGCACATCTGTTTAAAAGTTTCTGCCGATGCATAAATACTGTATAGTGAGATTCAGACGCACGTTCATCCTCAGAGAGATATGCAAATGCCGGTTGTTCCTCAATATCATCTTTGTTGGGGCAGATGACTTGCTCTAATGCTGAAGGGGGAGCGTTGGCCTGAAAACTCAGTGTTCCACATCTGTGGCACGGGGACCTTGACCCAGAGGTCTCAGGCGAGAGGCAGACACAGAAGGAGGAGGAGATGAAGAGGACAACAGGAACAGACAGCCTAAAAGGGGTTGAGTGAGTGCACTGAGACGGGGTGAACACCTCTCGGCTCGGGATGCATTTTGGGCCAAGCCCTGACTGAAAGATAGAGAAACTTCCAGCATGAATTGTTAACTAGGGTTGACCCAGGACAAGTCGAGCATGTAAACAGTCAAACTGGCCTTCTAACAAGCTTGACTCTAATTTACATTCTTCCACATTCCCCCTGGCTTCCATTATACATGAAACCCCTTATGAAAAAGTCATAAATGCAAGAATTTATTCAGGAAAAAGGCACACAGATTAATTACAGACAATCTGGTATCTGTTGTATTTAGCATTTTACTGTACCACCGAGGGCTCTGTGTTTATCCTATAGTTAGTTTTGTAGACTATAAGGTATGAGGTTACACCATTGTGCTGTACTGCTCGACACAAAAGTCGCAGCAATTGCTCACGATAAATTGCTGCGTAGCACAAAGCTGAGAGATAGTGTAGTCCTAAAACAAACATAACTTCCCTGGCCTGGTTTTTTTAGAATGCCCCTTTACAGGCATATACTATTTTACTTAAAGGAGAAGTGTATCTGCTTTACATATCAAAGTGTGTTTACAGGTCTTCTGGAGTACTATTGTACAGGGGAAACGGGGGAAAATCCAGTAATTTTGGATGACGTTCGCTCTGAGCTGCAGACAACGGCTTTGAAAGTGAAATTCGTGTTAGTGTGAAGAGTTAGGAGGAAGTTCATCACACCCCTTTTGTGCACGCCTCAACTGTGCTCGGGGCCAGTGGCTCAAGGCTACAGTCTGTGCTCTAACTTTTTGAGGTTGGACAAAGAATAAGAAATATTTTTTAAAAAGTATAAAAAAAACCCCAAAAAACAACACCTCTAGTTCTGCAATGTCAACATTGATACAAATGTTGATACATTTATTGCGCAACAGTAAATCATTAGACTACTTTTAAAACAACTTTCTGATCGCCTAGGGATGAGATATCACACACACCTAATACAATTTTTGCCGGAGAAGGAAACGTCCCCTTCCAGCAGATGTTCCTGGCATAAAACGCAGAAATGTGTTGGCTCAGCTTCTCGCCACGGAACCTGACAACGAAAGCATCAATTCTATGGTTTAGCTGTGCAAACATCGAGAATGAGACGAGAGAGAAACCCACACAGACTGGAGGGGCAACATGCAAACTCCACACAGACAGACCCCGTACGCTCTGCTCCCTCCACTTCTCGGCGTTTTTAAATTGCATAAGCATTCGAGGCGCCCACGCTAACGCATGCACGATGGTATTTTCTGATCCTGAAGATGGCGTAAGGAGCAGGTTTATATCGGGTTTGGCCGGCGGTCCTCCCTCTTTCCCTCCACTCTCTCTGAAACTGCCCTGTCCTGGTTAGTGAATGATGGTTATGGTAATATTGATAGTAATAACAGTAAAATGAGATTTCAGCAGTGTAAGTGCTTTTGGACATGATAAAGGGTACAGTCTCTCTCCTGCCGCGGCCTCAGTGTACTGAAGGGTGTGGTTTGGACCCTATGAGGTAAGTGAGCGACAGCCTGCCTAATGGTGCCTACAGTTTCAGTGTTGCTGACTGTACGTCGGGAGAGCAGGAGACTGTTTGTTAACTTTTAGGAGCTCTCGCGACGGCTCATTTTTGTGACAGCCGCATTTTGTTCGGTGCCGCTTTATCTAATTTATTTCGCCGTGGCATAAACATGGAATTTTTTTGTGGAAATTCAATTACAAGAAGCCTTTGGAGATCCTGCAAACAAAGACATATCGGTTGTGTATCACCCTCTCCATCACCCTTAAAAGTGGATAGCCAGTGGAGTTTCTAATTTATTCAAGCAAAACGTCGCTACCTCTGTTAATCATGCAGAGTGGGCTGAAAGGCCCAGATCAGTGCAGATTGGCACAGCCTGAAACACACAGGCCTTATTTATTGAGGTTTGTGTTTTTGTATGCCGGGATTGTGTAATGCATTCAGATGAGGGTGCAACAAGCCAAAGTCACAGCGAGTTGCTGAGGGAGTACGTCAAGCGTTGTTGCAATGTTTTTATTCCTGTCTCCTTGCCTCTTCACTGCGCAGCGCCGCCATCAATAGATCTCATTCAGCTGAGGCTTTTTCTTTCAGTCTGTGTGTTGCATTGTGGCAACAACTGCCTCTTGACGGAAGAGAAAGGATCGCTTGTCAAGGTCAGAGCCGCGCACTAATTAGCGTTCACCACTGAACCGCTGGCTTGACTCGCGTGCCCTTCACCCCTGAGGCCTCGTGGCATTATGTGCGCGTGTTGTGTTTTCTATCATGTTCGCCTGCGCCTTTTTCTCCTCCCGCCGCAGCCATCTGAGACGATGCGGGCCCTCCTATACGACGCCCCAGACTTGACTCAGAGGGGGCAGTCATATGTGACAAGCAGACATAGGGAGGAGGGAGCGGGAGATGGAGGTTTTGGGGCGGGGTGGGGCCAGCGAGCATTAGCGTCCCACTGGGCTTCGTGTGCTTGTTATAGCGTGAGATCACGCCGACGGGAGAGGGGCAAACGAGAGAAAAGGTGAAAGAGGGAGTGAGGGAGAGCGTCGCCACCACGGCCGCAGGAAGCGGCGAGAATCCGATTGATACCAACACAAACACGAGGGGTTCACTGAATAATGACGGCAACAGAAAGCGCTGTGGCAAAAGTTCAGCCATATCTTAAGGGGTAATTTTAGGCCTTTCGCTTGGGAACAGCAATTTCCTCCAGCTCTGTCTCTGAGCGATATTACGGTGGAATCATTAGACTAATTCATCATCCTTGACTTCTTCGTGTTTTCTGCTGCACCAGTGGGGGGAAAAAAAATGGTCGTTCTAATTGCAAAGCCATACAATTCAGACGTAAGTCCCGCTCGTGGCTCCAGCTGAACTCTGCTGCTCCGAGTACGTACAGAAATAGTCCTGCTCAGTTTTCACCGGGTAAGACGAGGCCTTTGAAATGCAGCTCGATTGTCAAATTATCCGTGTGTGTGTGTGTGTGTGTTCGCGTACAAGGTATCGAAGAGATTCCCTCTGTACCACTGTTTCATTATGAGGTATTGAGTCCTCATTGTATATAGCCTGTACAACATATTACAATAAGTGCTTTGCACTAGATGGTAACAGTTGCCCAGAGATATCGATCCAATTCAGCATGAACATCATGTTTGGCAGGATTTTTTTTTTTTCATTTTGCTGTATCATATGTAGTTTTTTTTTTCTTTCAATCTCTCCCACATAGACATAGAGTATTGTTGTTATTAAATGTGGCTGATATGTATTCCATCTCTGTAACGCTTTGCTAGGAGCAGTGAAGGAGATATGTTAACAAGTCTGTTCTCTAAGCAGCATCCATATGGATGCCTCTGCCCTGCTCCAGTCACTGTAGTGGTAACTCACAGACCGATGAAACACATGCATGCCGCTCGCCTCCATTAATTTTTGTTTATTATGTATTTATGCTCTAAGCCCGAGATTTGCTGTGATCAAATGCATCTGTTTCGGCATGGATCAGTGGATAACTTTGGCACACCACCACCTCCATCACATCCTGCTTTCCATCCATACCTCTCCTCTGTTTCTACTTTAGCCCTCCCTTATTTGGCCTCCTTTTTTTCCCTCCCCTCCCTCCTACTCATCTCTTCCCCGGTCTCTTCCTAGATTTCCTTTTTTCCCTTTTTAGCCTCTAGTGCATTTGAGCCTGCATACTGTATGAATCACCAGTCTTTCTCTGAAAATAAGATCAGTTCACTTAATGGTCAAAGGGCATTTTCAGCTTTATTAGTCAAATCCAGGGACTTAAATAAGCAGGTCTTGGAAGGGACACAGTGCACTCTTCTGTCAAACTGCTTTAAATTACGTATTATACTTGTGTGAAAAGCCTTTGTTTGTTTCTAGAAATTCCCTCTCCCTCTGATCTCAAGCGCACCCACTGAGTGTAGTATATGTGTTAGACAAACATAATTAAAATGCCCATCATAATCATTAGAACCTCATTTGTTTGTGGTGAAATTTTAACTCATCAACAGAAAAATCTCATTTAACATGTTTGACTTTGAAACAGATTAGATTTAGATGAAAAATTGTTTCCTTAAATGGACTGTCATGCACTGTGGATTCTGTAATTTATTTCTAATTTCCAAGCAAATATTAGAACGTTTTCACGTCTCCAGCCAAAATTTCACATTTGCGCATTTCTAACACGTCTCCTGGCACCAAGGATGAAAAAAAAAAAAGCCTCACTGTCCAAATTCATGGTGTTTACTGTATTTCAGAATACAGAAACAGCTGTTAAGTACTACATCAGTACCAGGCAAATATGTCCTGAGCTGGTGCTGTCTGCCGAATGCATCTGAGATTCAGTCTAGCATGAAAATCCCATCAGCTTCTTGGCCCGGTGTGAGACAGACATTTTTTACTCATTTATGTCTTAATGCCATCTCTTCAATACTCTCACTGCATCCCGGTAAAAGGGAGGTATGCCCTCTCAGCATTTCCTCCGTGACACGGTAGCCTGCAGTGGACAATTGCAGGTGCTTTTAGTGAGACTCAGTAATGAGCTCGTTGTAGGCGTGCTATCCACGCCGGGGAGACAATAAGGACTAAAATGACAAGCAGTGCCACGGTGATGGAAACACCATTTTAAGACATCATTATAATGTGAAGAAGAAAGGAGGACAAGGTCACACCCTTCTACTGCAGCAGGTACAGTTGATGTGTTGTGTAGTGCAGAGCATTGGCTGTGTTGGCCATATATTTTTGTGGTAGGGAATCTCATCTGTAATTGTTTGCATTGGTCACGATAGCTCTTGTTATAAGCGATGAAAAAACATACATATTCAGAATCTTATATATTCAGAATCTCATATATTCATCCATGCATTATCTTACCCACTTTGTACCTTAATGGTGTCACAGGAGTCTGTAAGGAGTCTACTGGAGTTCACGCATATTGGGCGAAGGCAGGTATAACAACCTGGAAAGGTCGCCAGTGCATCAGAGGACTCGCACACACCTTTCACTCTCACTCTCACACCTCCAGGGAAAAGAGTCTCCAATTTAACATAATGCATGTTTTTGGGCTGTGGTACGAAACCGGAGTACCTGGGAAAATGTAGGGAAGAACAAAGTGTGAATTTCTGGGACGATGCCGATACAGATGTTTAGAATAACAATTTGGCCGAACGACGATGCTGATAGGGATGCTTTTTCCCTCTTATTTATTTCTCTTTTGTCTCTAGATGCTGAAATATTCCCTAACAACCAACACTTTCCCTCACTTGATTTTAACATCCCCACTAAAAGAGCAGGCCCTTAGTCCGAATCAGCACAATATACCGCAGGTGAATGTCTTTTTGATGCCGCTTAAGAGGTGGAAATCGACCGATACCCATTTTCAGCCAATGCATTTGTGCATTCCTATAAAGAAAAATCACATAGAGACACAGGATGAACATACACCCTTCAAACCAACCACCTTACTGTGAGGTGACAGCACTATCCACCAACCTACTGTATTGTATTATACTAAACTGGAATAATTCCTGTACACGCCAAGCTGTAAAGATAGATCATCATAGTTTGCCTGTGCTCTGAGAAGACAGGATAGTTTGTGCCTTTCACTAAAACAGCCTGTTTTACTACAGTCAGCGATTACAGGGTGTTTGAGCTCCACATTGCATTTTTAATCTCTTAGTTAGGTGGGGATGAAGTGGGGATCACTTCTGCCCTGCTCATTATTTCAAACAGTTGCTCTGAGGTCTTTTTTTGGACTCAGATAATGTGCTCTGTGTAAAGCTTACTCTAGTAATCTCATGACATTGTTAGCATGGAATTAACAATTTGTTTGTCACAGCGAGGGTAAATAGTGAGACCTTTTAGTAAACACTGGAACATCCTTTTAGCGCGCTGCTATTATGCCAGGCTTTTAAGGGCACCTCAGCTCTGCGAAAAAGAAGTTTTGATCAAAAAGACTTGTGAGGCACATCACAGCACAACCACCATCCTAAACTCCTCAGCTCCTCATAATCATCCCTCTGGAGGCTCCGCCGCGAGCATTTGTTTTATTCCGCCAGTGTATGACATCATTAATTGACTCAGGATACTGAATAGAATGGCTGAAAAATTGAACCCCGGTAGAAGACATTTGTTTTGAATGGATGATGACTGCCGGGCCTGCTGTTTAAACAGCCTTGCAGGCTTTGGGCAGGTGGAGGGAGAAAGCTCTTATCCATCTTCATCGTAATATCAAGGTCACGGATGAGTAGCTGAGCTAATCTCCTTCTTCTCATATCTCTTACGGAGCGAAAGAGCTGGCAGGCCTGCCGTGTATTAAGCCCTCTCCAGCCAAAGACAGAATACGACGTCGTTTCCACACGGGGAAATATGATAAACTACACTGAAACCAAATTCAAGGGGTCTCAGTATCCGTAAGTGATGTACTGTACACATCCGCACCCAGACAACAGCTGCTAAATCAAATTGGAGATAATCTATGCATATTCAAATTCTGTGCCAAACTATATAATCTTCGGCATCTGCTTCATTATGCATGGAAGGCACCATTTTGAGCGCATATTTCCATCCAAACACCATATCCCTGTAAGTGTACACGACTATCAAATATTGTACCCGCTGTATTCGGGAGCGTGATCAAAGCACAGAGCTTGTGCGTGTGAGCTTAATAATGATAGACTCATGTTGACAGATGAGATGGGCTAAAGGCTCTGAAGTTCTGTATCTGAAAGAGAGTTGGCTCCTCCTCCGCCACAAATAGATATGCCCCGCGCAAGGTTTTATCCCCATTGTTCATTAGACTTCTGAAGGAATAATTAACAAGGCTTTAAAACACAGCTTTTATGGATCACCTGCTGTCCCCTAATATCATTTTTGTGATTGCGCAGCAGAATACAGCGAGGAGCATTGATGCTAACGTCTGGCACCCAAATGCCTTGCAGGATCAGTAACTCTCCAATTAAAGCAATATCTCTCAGTCTCGCGCCTGGCACCCGAGCACCGAGCTCACCACAGGCCTCGTCCGTGTACAAACACCAAACTTCTTTATAATGAGACCGAGGCCCCCAACAAGAATAAAATGGCTTAAATGGACTAATGCAACATGCGGATAGATTGTGTTTTATGAAGCTGAACTGTATTGTATAATGGCGAGCCAGGACCGTGGTAGAATAATGGCTCGCAAGGACATTGTTCGTTTAAAAGTAAGAAAAAGGGAAAACAGGAATATTCTTTCATTTGAAAGTCACAGATTAGTCTGAGAACATTACCCCTTATCACAGAGCGCCGCGGCACAGAGCTCCCTTCAGCAGCAACCTCCCTTTACCTGAATCACAGTGCCTCCTCAAAATGCACAAATATATTTGTCATGTCTGGGGCCGCCAAATCACGAGGTAAATATTATCATCCAACAAGCAAACAAACAGTCTTTCGCGTGGTAGATAAAGGTGAGGCGTGTGGTGAGGTTAATGGGACCCGGCTATTAGCATTGTCACTCAGTCTGCCAGGTCTGACAGTGCAGCTCAGTCTGAGGGCCTCTCCTCCCCTCGTCCACCTGCTTATCACCCAGATAAATTAACTCCGGCAGACAGGAGAGGCAGGTGGAGCGAGGGGGGTGGCGGGGGGTACAGATCCTCACCTATCACAAGACAGGAACACCATGGCACAGATCATTGCTCTGTTGACTCTAGTTAATAGCGTGGGGCCACAGTGTGTGTCAGATTTTTGGGGGTCCGTGAGATTGACGTGCGGTGCAGGAGAGTAAACACTTGATAATTAAACACAACCGTGTGTTTGTCAGAGGTGATGACAATGCCCGCAGACCCTCCCCTTCCAGTTCTCATCGACACTCAAATCCTCCAACTTTAACAGTAACAATTCCCACCGGAAGAGTTCATCTAACTAGAAAGAGGAGAAAAATTGCCTTTTGTCCAGACTGTACAAAGGTAGCCATATGGCCAGCGTCTGATCTGGTGTCCCATGTTGCCAATGACAGCTTTGTTTGTCATGACTGTTAGAAAACTGGTCATTGGAGATGGGTCTGGGTTTCAGCAACTGAGTCTGTTTGGCCAAAGATAGGGAAAGATCACTGGCAGGGTAAAAAAAATAATAATGAAGTTGGGTGCTTTCCCACCTGCTGACATTATTGATCATCTCCCTCTGGATTTTTCTGGCATGGGAACATCAACACGCTGTGTCAACAAGGCCAATTTTTCTGATTATCCACAAGCGTCAGACTCAGTCAGACATGACTCAAGGTAACATCACAATAGATTTAATAATACAATGTTTGAAAAATTAAACAAACCACATTTTTAACTTCTTGTGGAGCCATTATTGAAAGTGAATAGACAGATTTTCCCAAAACTTTAAACATTAAAAGAATCATCCAGATTGTAGGATGATACGGTGGATAGCACTTTTGGCATACACCAGGAAGATCCATGCATTTGAATCCTGGTTGGACAGAGGGATTTTCTGTGTGGAGTTTGCATGTTCTCATTGTGTAGATGTCGGTATTTTCCCAGCACTCTGGTTTCCACAGAAATGTTAAGGACTAATTGACTGTGTATAAAAGATGGATATAGTCTTCCGATCTGAAAGGTGAAGTCAACACGGAGGTGACTTTACTTGCCATACCACTTAGATCTCCAAAAAACACTTTCAATCATGAAATACTCATTCAACAAATGAAATGAGATCTGTCCCTCACTCCCCACCCACGCCCTCTCATTTTAAATGGTTTCTTCTGGCTCCAAGGAGTCAAGATTGTGGCACTGTGTCGGCCTCTCCAGGCTCCAAACCAATGGGTGACATGACAGAAGGTTGGGGCTTGGACAATGACTTGTCCTTGGCTTTTGGGTGCAAAGCAGGTAAAGTCATAGATTGAGGGGTGTTCAAACAGTTGTCCACACTGTTGGTCTGTCAAGAATTCAGGGAATCACAGTAGTTTTATTATGTTTCTGTTTTCGATTAAATGGTCAAGTCTTTGCTACAAACATGGGTTGTTGATTCAGGCTAAAGTAAGACTTCAAGACCAGAGTGTGTCCGTTGGAGAGCATTCACTTGGCTTTATCAAGCTCAGTTTGCCTTTTGGGTACTCTCTGTTTAATTGAACACTCATTAGGGACTATACTGTTATACCCCTACAGTTTATAGTGACATTCCCCCAAATGTAATGTAATTAGGTTTAGGGAAAATGGTGGGCTGAATGGATTCAGATCTGGTCCATGACTGCATGCAGTTTGTGCTCTCACTGGCTGGTCATAAAAGAAATCATTTTGGGAAAAGTATGTGACACTGGCTGGCACAGAGCATATGACTGGAACAGGAAGATTACAGGCGCGGCTAAAAGGGAACAGTAATTGAATTCCAGGGATCCTGACGCACATTACACCAGACCAAGAGACAAGAGAAAGCTTTTCTGCTCGATGAGGGAAACTGGAGGGTAGAGAGAGGTGAGTCCTCTCACTACACAACCCCTCCCCCTGTTAGTGCCACTCAGCAATGCTGAAGCCATTGCTGTGTTAACAGTTTCTGTTCTCACGGGACGGGAGAGCCCTAACTGTCGCCCACCTCCAGTTGGCTGAGACCGGTGAAACCACTCCACTGTGTCTGCTTTATATTGGTGGTTAGACGACAGCGCTGCCAAGGATTGTCTTTTCTGCTGCTGAACATTTAATAGAACCAAACTATCCATGAAAGACAAGCCAAAACCCTTTATCAAACTACTTGCAAATCTGAGAGAAGGAAAATCCATCACCATGTCCAAGAGTAGCAATTTGTTGTGCACAAATAACAGCTGGAAAGACTATAACAATCAGCATATAGAGTCAACATAACAAACTCTTCTGCCTTGAAACAAATCAAGTAAACACGCCATTGGGTGTTTAAGTGATCCTATAAAATGGTGACGGAGGAGACAATTCAACTGCCCGTTTTAGAGCAAATGTAAAATGTTAGCTATGCCGCTGTATGGAAAACAAACATCTCTATTCGACCACTAAAAAAAACATTACATTGCCGTGCATTTCAATCTCCAAAATAGACACGTTTCTGTTTGCTCTTGTAGTTTGTTTCCCTTTTTTATTCAAAGGACCCCACGCATCTTGAGAGACTGAGTAGTAAATGAAATGTGAGGAAGCAGTGGACTTTAAATATATTCTGTATGGATATGTTATTTTCTCACTCCTCCAAGAGTTTTTGAAATTTGTAAAAGTGGAGCATCATCCACTTTGTGGCGACTGAATACCTCAAGACTTTTATTGTCTCGGGATTCGAGTCATACGAGAAAAACAGCCAGTAATATCTGTGATGTTTAAGCAGCTCGAAACAAATCAGAGCAGTGGCACATTATCCACTTCATCAGATAGTTATGCATCATATTGCTGCTCCTACCTTGTTTACAGCGATACCCTTTGGTTCAAAGAGAATATCGGTATGCATCAAAATAGAGTTTGCTTTGAGTGTGACAGTCATGACAAGTGCTCTTAATGTAGATATCACAAAAACATTCTTTTCAAGTGTCCATCCATCCGTCTATCCATTACCTGCTTTACAGCTGAAAGTGTGGGTGAATGCCAGGAATACACACTTGTCCATCGTCAGTCACACACACCATTCACTCTCACTCTTACCCCTGAAGACTACTGACCTAAACATGCATATTTTTGGACTGTCAGACATGGGGATAACGTGCACACTCATGTTATTTAACATTCAACTCCACACAGATCATCATGGGATTCAAACTGGGATCCCTCTGTAGCTAAAGTATCCAACTACTGTGTCATCTTCAGTTCAGAGTAGATAGGATAAAAGAAAAGGACAGTAGGATGGTCAGATTTATGCAGTAAGAACAGTAGAGTGGAAAGGCGATAGAATCTGTCAGCGAAAGCTCTTGTTGGATCCCACTGGTACCCTGGGTCTCAGTTAGCCCTCGGCTGACACTGCTGCAGCCCTTCTAATTGGCCGAGGCCAAAGAAATCTCATTGAAAACAAACTGTGTTGCCTCTCCTCTTTGACAGACCGAGAAAAATCACAGATCAATACGGAGGAGCAGATAAATGGGCAGAAAAGTGATCATTTGGCGGGTAAATGGTGCTATCAGACCACTGACCCACTAATTTACTAGCTCACAACAGCACATTCACCCTCCATTTTGCAGCATAAGTAAAGATGACTATCTGGTTCTGAGGGAAAAGTTCCGCTGCCCTCTTTTTAAAGTTTTCCAACAAGTGAGGAAGCGCACAGTGTGGATATTGAGGTGGGTGAGTGCAGTTGAGGTTGTGGGGTGCTTGAACTCTCTGTGGTGCAGGCAGTAACAGTCTTTACATTCAAGAGAGAGAAGATCAAAGAGCGTAAGTTTAAAGGGAGGAGGGGCGGTCTCCGAGTCTCTCCTCTGTTTGGGAGGCATCCAGGTATCTGCGGTGTGTATTGATGTGGAGCACAGTCGCGAGACACACTTTCCCATCCTTATTTCCTCTTGTCCTGTTGAAGCTAAACGGGCTGCGCTTCAAAAACACTGCTTTATCAAAGACACCACTTAAATTGTCTCTCCCTTTTTTCTGTGCTGCTCCTCTGTTCTTCTGATAAATATTATGTGTCTTTCTGGCTGAAGCACTGTAGAAGAGCCTTCAGAGAGTGACTGGTTAGAAGTAATCCCAGAGAGAGGTCGAAAAAGGAAAGACGCTGGTTAGCATTTCTTCAGAGACGTGGCGCCGCATCGTGAACTGAAGTCAGATGTTATTCCGGCATGCGCCGTGTGCTTTTCCCACAGTGCATCTTTGTCTGACCCACGGCGTCTAATAAGACACTAGATGAGGTTCCTTCAAGCCGCTCTACAAATGACTTTGCTCCGCGCTTCCACCTGTGTCCTCTTCCTGCCGCAAAATAATCATATCAAACAGAATGTTTGAACTAGAGAGAGAGGCCTCTGTCTGTGGAGGAGAGAACTGCTGCCTGGAGAAAATGCTGCAAAAAAAAAATCCCCCGTGTGACACTCTGCAAATACTGTGCATTTCAATAAACTTTGACACTATTTATTAGTCCAATTAAACCGCGACACGACAATATGATGCCTGACATCGATGTTTAACCGCAAATCTTCTTTTACTGGATATCCCTCTCCATATTTATTGTCTTGTCACTATAATTGTTGCACCTGTCCTGCAAAACTCTGTGGCATATGCCAATGCGTTGCCCCGCATGAGCCCCTATTAAAAACCTGCAGTCGGAGGGATTAGTGTCTGTATTCTATACAGATTGGAACAGTGTCAAAAGAAAAGAAAGCAAACTAGAGCAGGGGTAAATAGGGTCTGGCAGAGATTATAACTGTGGATATAATAAGGCTGGTTTCCACTCTAATTGTGACACCAAGCCAAAGCTTCGCAATTAGGGTGCAACGAGCAGCACTCTAAGTCCACACACCAGCGGGGGGATCAGAAATCCTCAACAACTTTAAGCTATAGTATCAGATTATGTCACTATTAATTAGGCGCTGTATGAGAACAACACTGTACTGTGTCTTCTCCTCCCCACATGTAGCCGAGCGGGGAAGTAAACTTAGATCAATAATTACACAAGGACTGTCTTAGCTCCTCCACAGTTCTGTCACCAAATTTCACACTAATTGGCCACACCAGCTGAGAAACCCAGAAACAGACCTTTATTGAGTCCGGGTGTGACTGTGCATAGTCTGGAGGGACGCTTGCATTACCTAGAGGGCTACCTTTGGAAACCAAGGCAGCCGCGCATCGATACGGATGCAAGTTGACTGCCAACTGTTGCATCCATTTTAAATAAGGTTGGGCTGTGTATTAGCCATGCTAGTATAGCGAGCATTGATCTGTTCATGCATACATAACACACAGCCCAGCATAATTATGGAGTATATTCCCAGCTAACCAGCCATATAGTTTCCCGGCCTGCCCTAGCGGTTTGGCAGTGTACGTGTAGCGTGTGCGAGTTCTGTCTCTGTGACGTCTTAAGTTTGTTTTGCGCGCCCTCATTTGCCTCCCGATGCTGGCTGCTGTTATCCTGTCTATTGATTGCGGAGAGTAAGAGGCCCAGGAGTCCCCTGGTTTGATCTGTGTAACATCCTTTTGCTTAATTCTCCTCTGTGAGTGTAATACAGGCACACGGGTCCCTCTTGACAGGAGCCTGATCGAGTGAAATGTTGAGCTATCGAAAACAAAAGAAGTGAGAAACAACAACACCTGGAAACAAAAAAGGGGCCACTGAGAGGGAGATGGATAGCTTGATGTCTTTTAACTGTCATGGATTTAGCTGAGATCATTGTCCCAGCTCTGGCTGACCCGAACATCAGATGACAGTACGGTAAATGGACGGGATCTTATATAGCGCTTTTATGGTCTTCATGGCCTCCCAAAGTGCTTTTTACAGGACGCGTCACATTCACCCATTCACTCCCATCCACACGCTGTTGGCAGAGGCTGCCCTACACATTCCATCGGTGCAAACAATAGCTTTATTTTGGGCTTTATTGCCCTTTATGTCTTGACAAGGCAGCTGGTGTAAGGAGGAAAGGAAGGAGAGAGGGCACGTCGCAAAACCCTGAGCCTGCCCTACCCACCGTGCAAAATAAATGATTTTATTTTTGGAGTAAAAAAGTAAAAGTAAAAAAGAAATTCCCTTCATTCCTTTTTTTTCTGTCATAAAGGAAAGAAACCGGAAAATATTTGCATTAAAGCATGTTAGAGCAGATGATTTTGACTTAATTCAATTCATAATCATTCTCATTTTAAAATCGCGGTTGATTATTTGATTTTTCGATCCATTAATTGGTTGCTGGAGCTGTACTAAACTGCACTCCCAACCAGTAGCTTTCAATTACTCGCACACTGTATGCACTGCACTCACAGGCAGTTTTGGGGTTCGGTATCTTGTCCAAGGATACTTGGACATAAAGGCTACAGAGAGGAGAATATAACAGAATTGAAAAGAACAGAATAGAATACAATACAATACAATACAATACAATATGGTGCTATACAATTGGATATCTTTATTTCTTCAACACAACAGAAAAAGTTGGAATCAAACCGCCAACCCTCCAAACTGTGGATGACTACACTGACCCTGAAGCACAGTTTTGTGTGTGTGTGTGTGTGTGTGTTTGTGGGGCCCATGATGGACTTGCAACCTGTTACAAGGATAAGAGTTTATTATGACCCATTGTTGGCAGTGAGTTATTTCTCTCTCTACCACTGTGCTGTGATTGTGCTCGTCTGTGTTTGCTCGGCATGAAACCTCAATAATCCCATCATAAGAGTCTGCCTTTGATTCACGGAGTAATATATAGTGGCCTGGTAAATAAGTGGGGAGGTGGTGAGGGGGGCGTGGACGTAAAAGGTCCCGGGTAGACGCAGTCAGACAGCTGGTCGTCACATGAAAGTTTGCCTTCTGTAGCTGACAGGTCAGTTTTCCGGTGTGTATTTCAAGCAGGGGCTCATCCAGGTAAACGAAGAGATCAAAAGCAGGGGCTTGAGCTAGCATCACACTGCCTGTGATGTAAGGCCTCGCGTCCTTAGATCTCGGGCAGTGCTTCTGCCTCCCCTCCCTGTGCCAAATCTCCGATGGAATTTTAATGATAAGCCCGCTAAGACGGAATTGTTATCTCGAATGCAGCACAAACATCTCATACCCATATCAAACATTTCTCACTTTAAAAATCGCAGAGAGCTGAAATGACTGTGTCCCTCCCCATGTGAAAAGTTTCCCGTCTGGACGGCTATCTTTTCTGACAGTTGCACACTCTGCAAACATTGTATTTCTGTTTGCAGGCCAGTTTTTGATTAGTGGCAGCACTGACACCTTTAATAGCGGAGGATGGGGGGGGTGGAAAAAAAATCAGCTGTGGATTGGTGCTAAGTGTTTTTTTAAGGTTAGGGGAAGTGCTGTAAAAAGCACCATCTTCTCCCCTAGGGGACACACCCACTAAGCAAGGGTGAGAGTGGGAGGGAGGGAGAGGGGGGGGATGTTGGAGCGATGGTCAGAGAGGCAGACATCTCTGGTGCTGAAATTGAATCTGGTCCCAAGTTTGTAGTGGAAAAGCCAAAGTGACAGAATAGTAGATAATAGGTTTGCTGTAACGTCACGCCTGAGTGTATGTCCACACTTGGGCATTTCTGGAACAGTCCAGCTTCTGACGTCCTTATGACAGGCCTCTTCCCATTTCTTTTCCCGTTACACGGATATGTAGCCACAGCCCATTTTACTTCAACACTTTTAGCATGCTCCAAGGATTTCTCTGTTGCCTATTACTTTGAGTGCTGAGCTATCAAAAATGTCTGATTTGTTATTGATAAAGTAATGTTAAAACGGTCATAAAAATGAAACAAAGCCCAGTTGTGTGTTGCTGCCCGGTGCGATACGGTGCCAGGCTTTTTTTCTTGCTTTTTTTTTTGTTTTGTTTTGTACCCACGCTCCTTTGCTGCATTGTTTTATCGTCGTAAAGCTCATGTAATCCTCGGCACTAAAAAGACAAGTGAACTGTGAATATAGAGAATTATTTAGGAACTTTTATATTCTGACTCCGCGTCGTTGGTTGGCCGCTGTGTTGTAGCACGCAGCAGTGACGCGAGTCAAAAAGTACCGGGGAAAGTTTTCTGTATTTATTTTCTCTTGGAGACCAAATTTCTGGACTGATCAGCACTTCAGCCGTCCCCTCAGCGCCCTCCCCTCCTCCTCTCAATCACTCCATCTCCCCCGCTCTCATTTCCTCTTTCTTTCCCTCTGACAGTGACCTTGAAGGTATTCCTCCTGTGTTTGTTTCAGACACACAGAACTCTCTGTTTCTTCTTCCTCTCCCTTCCCGTCCTCTGTTTTCATTAGCGGGCTCAGTCAGCCTGCCTAGGGACAGCCCGGTGCTGCGCTCACGTTACAGGCCTATTGACTTCGGAAGAGAGAGAAAATACCGTGGACATGATTCACCATGCATGAACCTCATGATACCAGTTTTATCTGTACCTTCTTTTCAAAGCAGAAGGGAGCAGATAAACCACATGGCAGTTTTATCGCCCTCACTTCAGGCATGTCAGTAATCAGATACACAGACAAGGCTAATTAATATTTGAAGATACTGCCACGCAGTCGCACACTGGCACTCCGCTCCAAAAGAAAAAAAAAAGGAGAGAAATGACACGGAGTCGATACAAAGTGAATGTGTTTCAGACCTTATTGAAGATGTTTTGCGATTGTTTTTTCTTACATCCACTTACTCGCTTTTGTCCCACGCCGCGTGTTCTGCGGCCGTCATTACTACGACGGCCCGAAATTGCAGCGCCGTAATTGCTTCGGAGGTGATAATCAATGCAGCTTTTCAATGACGAAAGAAATTCCACAATTCTCACAAAAGTTGATAAAATTGCTGCCCATGGAAAAAAAAGAAACAAAAAATTGTGTGTGCGCGAGAATTAGTTTTGGTTTTCATTCATTATGCATCCCGAGTTCTCGAGCAGATGAGAAAGCTGGTAAATGAAAACAGAGGTGGGCGTCCGGCCCTCACAACTTCTGCGGACTAATCTTGCACCATATTGGGCATTAACCTTCCGTGTTTATACGTCGTAAGCAATGTAAATGAGGTTGTAGCGTTCGGGAGTTGTGCTTCCATATTCTAATGAACTCCCATGAACTCTCGTGGACATGAAAACAATGATGAAGGTATTGGCAGGAAGTAATAGCCTTCAGAGGCGGACGGCCGTTTTATCACGCTTGTACCCCAGTAATTAACCAGGACTGCCCTGGAATTCACTGTCTGTTCTGCTGTCTCTCTCCTTCTCCTTTTATTCCAGCCTTTTAATATGGAAGGGTGGGGCGGGCGGTTGTCTCTGTTCATATCTGCAGCTGTACAATCCAAGCTTTGAACTATGCCACTGTGGCATTATGGTAATCAAAAGTGGAATACATTTTGAAGAACTGTTTAATGCAGCAGCACACTATACACACAGTTTCTGACCCTATGTTACTGGAAGGAGTTGTTGGGGTGGGGGGGGGTGGAGAAACGAGGGGGGGGGGTGTTTTTCGCGGTGCACTTAGCGGCCCACATTCCAGTGATGATGCACCTGATAGGTTGGCAGCCATGCGGCAATCAGTTAAATGACAGACAGACAGGCCCAGAGCACAGCTGCACAGAGCAGTCTAAGCCAATTGTGTGACAATCAGAGGCTGCTATTTTAGGTTTCCCTCCCCCTACAGAGAACAGATTTCAGTGAATCAGTTGGCCCTCGGGCATCATAATTATGCAAAAGGCTCGGCAGAGAAAAGTTGTTTGTTTCACTATTGTTTTGACTTTCTTTCTTATCGCTTAATCATCTGAGGAAAGTGGTTGTGGTAATATATAGAGAGGTGTGCGCTTGTGTTGACTATAAACATTAGGCTTGAAAGCAATCTGAAAGTAAGATTAGAAGTACAACTATACGTACTGAATTTGGCGGCATGCAAATGACTCAGATTTTGCAATTCAAATTGTCTTTTTTTTTTTTTTTTTTACTAAACAAAAGCTCTGTTTTCAAATGTGTGAACGTAGAAATTGTGAAGCACTCCAAACCGTGGTGTGAAAATTACCGGACTCCCTTTAGATTGAAGTAATGTGTCAAATAGCCTTCAAAGTTAATGAATTCAGCACCACGTCGGGATTTTAGAAATGTCTCGCCGCGTCGAACATGCAGCTGGAGCGGTGTCACTCACCTGTGGCTCGCACTGGGGCGTCGCTCTGAACTGCAGCTTGGTTTTAACGTCTGGGCCACTCGAAGGGGACCAGTGAGAGGAAAGGGCACAGGCTGCCACTCTTTTGACCGGCTTTTTTCCCCCGTGGTGGAAAAAGCCTGAGCTGAAACAATTACAGGCCACCGCGAGGTCTTTCACATAGGATGTCTGGAAATGTTACACACAAACACACAGGCTCGGGCGACGGAGCCAAAGTTATTACGACTAATTAACTCGAATTAACATTTAAAAAACTTCTCGGTGCCCTTTAGAGTTTTAGGTTGACTGCTGTAAGTAACACAAATCCATCCAGACCTCCAGGATGTGTGTGTTAAGCCTCTGGTCAGTCTATCAATGCAAAGTGAGAAAAGCTGTTTCCCTCCCGAGGCTGCGCTCCCCCCTCCAGATGCACTACAAGTCCTCTTTGCACCCATGAAGGTGGAAGACTTATGTGTTAATCCTGAAGCCCCCACCTAAGCCCCCTGTAATAAAGCACGCTCTCAATGAGGACCTGTCCCCTCCCTCCAGGCGAGGCAGCTTAGGCCTCAGCAATCACTAGCTGGTGAGCCGCAGGAAAGCTAATGAGCCCCTCGTCTAGACGCCCAGCACCTGCATTCATGGCTGTTCTAGCACAAGCTCTCTGGGGTGTTGGCAGACTGCAGGTGTAGATGATGGAGGTCTGCGAAAGGCCAGCAGTCGGCCCCACCAGGGGGTGGGGGGGGGGGGGTAACGCAGTGACCAGCGGTTTGCCGGTCTGAATACATAACAGTGGGACGCGCTGCAGCCGCCAGCCCCCGGTGGACGACTTGAACCTGCCGCTAACCTGAAGCTGAGCATACACTCGCTGTGGACCTCGGTGTAAATTAATTAATGATGTCTAATTCCATGCAAAGGCTGCTTTACGCTCCCCATGCAAAGCTGACAGTTTTCCCCCCGCTCCCTTCGGACTGCTGTCGAGCAAAATGCAGATAGGTTGTTTTTTTTCTATGTATGTGTGTGTGTGTGTGTGTGAGTAAATGTTAAAGAGCACAATGCAGATGTTTGTACATCTGTTGTGCCTGCAGCGAAATGGGGATGTGCATACACCTAGATTGGGTTGATGTGATACCTTGACTTTTATTTGATTCCATCTGGATTAGAGAAAATGTAGCGAAACACGGCTTTGGCGCTTTTATCGTATTTATGATACCTGTTACTACACCACACACACACCCAGACGCAAAATAACTACGACTTTGTGACTTTCACTATGATTCATTGGTCTCTCCATGCATTCCACGCGGAAATTTGTTATATTTCATTACCCGTACTTTTCAAGCGCTTTCATGGGTTTTACAGCAGCAAACTTTCCTAAAGACTTCAGATGAACTTGAGGGACCCGGTTAGTTAACAACTAACCAAATTCCGATGGTGGATAACAGGACCTCATTTATGTTGGCCATAATCGTCAATTGCCCAGGCTCCAATTATATTCTCAATACAGGAGCAAATCCACTCTGATTGAGGGACCGACCAAAAGAGCAGCGGGCTGGTGTCCTGGATGTTTTCAGAATCCTGTTCAGGAGAGTAGAGCACTTGTGTAAGTGTTTGTTATTCAGGTTTAATTATGTCCACGGGGCCTGGGAGTGTAGGCCAATCTACACAGCGCCTCTTTAGCCCGAGCCACAGTGGACTGACTTGATGTCTTCCTCTTCTTTCCTCTGCACTGAATGAGCAATTAAAGGTCATATCAATTAGAGCATGTTGTGGTCTCCAGACTCATTTTGAAACAGCTTGCTCCTGTTGCGCTGTCAAGAAGGAATAAGTATACAAACGTAAAGCTCGGCCTTCTTAACTTAAATGTTATTTTTTGAGCGTATTTTGAATAAATCTGCGCCAACGTTTTGAGTTATGGCGGTAATAAGTCGCTTGGCTTGGGCCTCACTCACAATAGCGTTTATATAATGTGCGGAACACGACAGTGTGTATCACCCATTATTTTAGCAATTAATCACACAAAAATTAAAGCAGCGTACGATGGATGATCTGTTGCCAGGACCAAACATAAACATATTCTACAACTGTTCATATTCTTACTTACAAGTCATTTATTAAAAGCTTTGTTTGTGTTTTTTGATGGAGCTTAAGAAGTACAGTGAAATGACGCTGTATGTATATATCTATATACACACATATATATATACACACACACACACTGAATACCAATAAATGCATTTGTTTATGTGTTTCATTCAGAGCCACAGCGCAATGAGCATGAATCTAGGCATGGACTCTACTGTAGTCTTTCATTGGTCGGATATATTACAGCGTGCTACAAGAGGCAAAACAAAAAATCTATTTAGTCTAAATGTGGAGGGTCTATATTATCATCTCGCCGCTACTGGTGTGCAAACAATCCTTCACACCATGACAAATGAGAGACAAAGAATTGTTTTCATTGATGATCCATGAATCCTAATGAAGAAGCATGCACAAAGAGACATATTGCAAAATGTGAAACGTGCTGTTGCCATAGTGAACCCTCCTCTTTGTGTAGTTCCAGATTATATGTGTTTGTTTACAAGTGGAACTACTGACGGAGGTTCCTTGGCAGTCTTGCAGCGTGGGCGTTAGTGTGTGTGTGCGTGTGTGTGTGAGTGTGAGTGCATTTGTTTGTGTGTGTTTGCGGAGGGGTTGGGGAGGGAGAGTGGGGTGATTCCTGAAGTATGATTAGATGAATTTTAATTCATTCATTTATTCATGAAATTCAATGGGTCTCCTGTCTTCTTAGAGACAGCACACCAAATGCCCTTGCTGGTTTCATCATCACTCTTTGTATTATTTGTAAAGAAGAAATAAATTGTTTCCATCTCACACAAATAAGAAAAGGAAGGACCAAAGAAATCAATATTACGGCGGAGCGCAAACATGATCGCGGGGAGACAAGTGGTTTTGCATCAGTAGCCTACATTAATGGCGTGACACAGTTTTTGGTTTGTTTTTGTTGATAGCGGGCTGTTTGAGTTGATGACAGGTTGGCGTTGAGTCCGTGGGACCGTTTCGCACAGAATGCAAAAAAAAAACAAAAAAAACGCGACCGCCGTAATGTGGATGCGGCTGTGGAACGCGGATGACTATAGAGGGTCTCGTGTAGGGATAAACGGTGCGCCGCTGAGAGCAAGGCATGAATAAATCAGAAGGCGCCTTAACATATATAGGAGCTTTCTCTCGGCATCCATGAGGAAAGTCATTTAGGACAGCTAGCTCATCAGTGTCCTCCCTGCTGATTATTGTAATCAGACCAGACCTGAATGAGAGGTATTAACAAGAGGCCTCCACCTTGCACTAACCATCACCCACAGGCTATAAGACTCTGGTCTGACTCTGTCTATGAGGACGCTTATCGAGGCACGTTCCGGCGCGGACGCATATTTAGCGGCTCGTGAAATATAGCCCTTAATTACAGTAAATTAAAGTTTTGGGCGTGTGAGTAAAGTTATTTTTGTTTAAATTAGATTTTATTTTGCAGTGATTTTTCACCTGCTTGTCTGACAAAAGTGCCGTACTGCCTTTCTGATTTATGCTCTCTGTGTGACTAAGAGTGTAGCCGTGGGAAGTGCATGCATATATCAATATGTGTCAGCGGGCTCATACAGTAAATTGGGTGGCTTGCCTCGCCTCTATGTGGTCTTGACGGTGTCCTTGGGCAGGTAAAAACCAAGGTCAGCGCGGTAGTTACTTTATTATGAGATAGTTTACATAAAACACAGTGATGGCATCTAATCGCAGCCTCAGAGGAAGTTCAAAAGCACATTTCCAGTTGTTCTTCCTCAGATCTAGTTTTGCCAAAAGTGATGTGATGCAACCGTCTGATTGCGAGGGAACAGTTTCTCCCCAACTGATAGATGTGCTTCAAAGAACAAAGCTTTCGTAGGCCCGCTTAAGTGAAAATGCTTATTTTTTAATCCCTGTGAAAGTATTCAATTAAAGAGGATTCTTCCTTGTTTATAATCACATGCATATTGCTCATCAGAGATATAGAACATAAAGCTGAGAGACTAACTCTTTTCCTTTTTTTTTTTTCCCCATGTTCGTGGATCCTCCTGGGCTCTCGCTGTCATCAACAGGTAAACACAATCTTTTTTCCTACTCTGATATATCTAGTGTTACAGACAGATGATACAGTAAAATACCCCGGGCACCTGGAATGGTCAGATTATTTTCCTGTCAAACTCCCCTTTGCCTCCCTTGACTAATCATATTTGATGATTGCCACTGACTGCTTGAGTGCGGGTGGGGTCCCCTGCTGTCTAAACAAGCCCCCCCCCCACCCCCTGACTGCACAGCCCTTTGCCGAGCGTTGTAGTGGAGAGAAAAGGGCAAAAGAGCAGCGCTCAGGCGAAACAATAGCACCGCGAGGAGATGTCAGGCCCTGGGAGCTGTGAGGTGGATGATGATATGAGCCCACTGGTGTTGTTTCTCACTCTGCTGAATGCTAACACACGGCCCCCCGTGGCTGGCCGTCGACCCACTGTGTGGTCAGGACCCCGGTGGTAGTGGTGGGAAGAGCCGGTCGGGATGTAATGAGCCCAGTCTGCACTGCTGGGCTGTTGTCTGTCAGAGCAGGTTTTGTGTGGCTTTGTGTGTGTGAGTGTGTGTATGCATACTCGCATGTGTGTGTTTTCATGTGCCGCCACCGTTGATGCAGGGTGATGTCCTTCTGTTCTCCCAGTTGCTGGATATCAAAGGCCTGTTGTATTGTGACTCCACCTGACTGCAGCCGCCTGCTGCTCACCTCCAACACTGGTTCGACACAGAGGATCGGTGGTTAGCACGGTCACCACACAGACACATGGTCCCCGGTTTGACTAGTTTAGACTGAGAGCATTTCTATGTGGAGTTTCCATGTGCTCAGGTTTCCTCTACCAGCCCCAAAACATGCAAGCTTTCGTTGATTGGAGACTGTTTCCATCAAATCACTTCCAGTGCTGGTTCTAGGCTAGTGTTATTACTGGTTTGACAAGCCAGTTGAGAACCAATTTGCAATTTCCACAGCTCAGGCTCATGACGTCACTGTGTATGTCAGCTACGCTTCGTACACACTGCTGCCAACGTAGAGACAATAATGGCAGGCTCCATATTTGTACTTTTTTATCTATGAATAAATATAGAAGCAGACATGAAAAACAGAAAAACAAGAGCAATCGTGCCGTGCTTAGTTCTTACTTCTGGCCCAGCAAAGAACTGGTGCTACCCTGGAACCATTTTTCAGTCAGTTTTCTGGTTCCAGAATGGAGCAGTAGCCTGGAACTAGCACTGGAGCTACTACTTCCCTCAGGAGTGAGCGTAGAAGCGAATGGTGTGTGCTTACTGCCGCGCCACACCATTAAGGTACAAAGCCGGTAAGATAATGGACGGTTTTCACTGTGACAGCATCACTCAAAAACATTGAAACCGGCATTTTGCCTTTAGCCAAACAATTTACTCCCTCTCTGTTTCTAACTTATCATATTGGAGCAATTTTTCCTTCAAATGATTCCCAAAAAAACAAGTGATAAATTACTTTACTAAATTATCACAGTTGTCATTGCCACTTTAATCACAATTGCTTCCAGCACTTTGTTTTCGGTCTGCTGTTGATGTTTTTTTTTGGGCGAAAACTGAAGCAGCACACACTTTGAGAAAAATATGGGTGAAAGAGCTTAAATAAATGACCCGTAAGTTTATTTGAGCTGTAAAATCTTCACACCAAAAATATTGTTTTTGAATTTGCTCGGTCTGAATGTCTGCCCATCTCTATTACATTGCATCATGGGTGAGTAAATATAAATTACAGTTTTCCGTAGTTCCATTTGAAAGTTTATTTTACGGAGATGAGATGTGATATAATGTAGAGGTGGGTCGTCATCCTGTTGTCCCGGTGTACAGTCGGGACCCCCCCCCCCCCCACACACACACACCCCACCAACCCCAACACACACACACACACACACCCCACCCCACGTTTCATTCTTTTTTAAGTGAGCCTGGAGGACAGCCTGCTGGCAGCCAGGGATGCAGAGAGGTTTTCTCGAGCAGTACATGAGTGAGGGAGACAGATGGAGCATGCCAGACAGTGGTTTGTGGATTTATCCAGATTTATGATGGGAGGAAGTGAGGCTGGATGTGAACGGGGGGTGGGGGGTAGTCGGGGAGGCAGGAGAGCCAACTTTCGGTGCAGGATTGTGAAAGGCTGGAATTCTCTGGATGAGGGTATGGGGAGGCGGGGGGTCCCAGCACAGTGGTGTTGTTGTGGAATTGATTGGGTTTTATTTTAGCACACTGCTCTGTGTATTACTGTTTTGTCGTCTACCGAGGAGCGCGTCCTTGCCTTCACATTGAACTCCATTACATCCCTCCCAGGACACGGAGCTGTCTTTCAGATCGCTTGATTGGCATCTGCTTCGACTCCTCTACCACAAAGGCAACTCGCTTTATTTCCCGCTAATTTGGCTTCCCTGGTCTCTCCACTGCTATTAACAATACAAGATTGTTAACGCTTCCTCCCTTTGTCATGTCATTTAAAGAGCTGGAAATCATGAATAACATCAAAACAATTGCTAGAATGTGATAAACATCAGTGTTTATCAAGATAACAGCACAATAAAAAAGGAAAATGGGTGTAGTCACAAAAAGGAAAACGGCTGTATGAATTGATCAAGAGATAAAGGATGACGATAACTTATCATAGCAGATGTTTGCTTTCATAGAAATATCCCTTTGATAATCCACTTTTTATTCCACGTACCGTTGATGTTTACAAAGCTTCAAGGTTGTTAACTCCTTCTCAGGGGAGAGGAAAACATAGCAGCCATTCCGGGCTAAAGGATGAAAGAAAATAGAGATGTTCTTCCCTTTCCACAACATCGAAAAGGTGGAACACATTCTTTGTAAAGGCCCTCTGTTACGCAATGCTGTCACGTTTTCGCAGGTTAAAATAGAAGTCTGTTTTGGAGGGACGACCAAAATCCAATTTAAAGAGGAACACATGGGACAAAACAGCAGAACTATATTCCATCCATCCATCTGTCCATCCATCATCTTACCTGCTTTGTACCCAGTGGTCTCAAAGGGAGGGACTCTGGACAGGTCACACACAGCATTCCCTCTCATAGTCACACCTGCCACTGGGACAGCCATGGTCTAGTGGTTAAGGTCATAGGATTGGATCCTCTTGTGACTGTAGCGCCCTTGAGCAAGGTATCTCACCCCAATTGCTTCCCATTGCAAGTTGCTTCGGATTAAAGCTTCCGCCAAATGAGAAATTATTATTTTAGAAAGGCCAAAATTGGGGTGAAAATTGGAGACTGCGATAGTGATAGCTCTACCTACCAAGCCAGTGTTTTTCCCAAAACCTTGATCTCTAAAAGTTTCCCCTCCGTTTCTCACGGTAGCGGCAGCTGCTTCGGAGAGAAAACTTGGATGACACATAACCGTGGCGTGTTCATACGGGATTTTATCCATGTTCACAAACAATTTCTGTTCTTGTGCGTGGACCAGTGGCTTTCTGACAAATGATACCTTTCATCCTTCATCCATTGGTTGAGAATACATGGGGGTCGTTGGATCGGGAAGAATAAATCAATTTTCAAACAGCTGAAACACAATGGGCAAGGCTCTCTCTAAACCCGCCATTATTCCACTTGCTTGCATCCTCCCCCGTCTACGGTAACCCTTCCTCAGTCTGGTATCCCTGGCTATAGCCAGTCACTGGGAGCCTTCTGTTTCAGTAAACCAAGGTATAATGGAGCGTCTCCCTGTAGAGTAGTCACGTACCAGTGGTTTTCATTCATTTCATTTGTAAACGTTGGGGAGGGGTGGGGTGGGAGGGTGGCCCTCTCAGAAGGCCTTGAAAGAAAAAGAGATTGAGTGAGGAAAAGCAAAAAAAAAATGCTATGAACAAACAGTGAAAAGGATCAGAGTCAAAAAAACGACAGAGGGAGGGTATAATAGGAGAGCAGATGGATCCAGTGAACTACAGAGGGAACAGTGAAGAGAGGAAAGCGATGCTTTCTTTCTTTCTTTTCTTTTTTTTTAGAGGAAAGCTAAGTAAGTAGCAGCTTGAGTCGCTTCTCTCGGCTTGCGGAAACAGAGCCTTTTATTGCACAGCAGAGATCTGAGGCATGTCAGATGTCTCGAGAGATGCGTGGAGTGGCCATTTTGGGGGCTGATCTTGGTCGGGCAGAGGGCCAGAGCAGCGTGTTCGGGGGCCTTTTTACCAACTCATTTTGTAGGCCAGGCCTGACAAGTAAAGCCCTCGGCAACTGCACCGAGCTGTACAGTAGCTGGGTGAAGGTCAAAGAGAAGGACGTGATTTGGGAAGTGAGTTCATGTGACAGTGACTGTCCCCCGTAAGCAGTCTGAGCTGTCATGGATCATATAGATAGAAAGGAGTCTGCCCTCCCTTTGCATTTTCTCAGGAACGGATGACCCCGTGACAAAGTGGATTTGGGGGAAGGCTTTTGATGCAGACCAGTGGGACCAGTGAGATGCCTTACTTTGTCAACATCTTGATTAATATACTGACTCCTATTCTACAGTCACTGTATGGGCCAAACCATCAGGGACGGCGTATGCGGCACACCGATGAAAGGGAGAGAGAAAACAAATCACCTCAGTCTTTATTATAACGTGGGGTGCCCCAGAGTATAACGGCTAAATAAATTAAGCAGCAAATAAATAAATGACACTCTTCAGTGCCTGAGAAGGGAAAGAATGATGAAGACGCCAATGTGAACTTTAGATAGTTCCTCGCTTAGCTGCCATGAAAGGCGCAGCAGACATACCCCCCCACCCCTCCCTCGCTCTCCTTTTGATTCCGCTCGTGCCACGCAATTATGACAATCGCGGAGTGGAGGATTTGCAAACAAGAGACCATCGAAGAACTGTGAATGGAAAAACAAAGAAGTCTGATGAGAGAAAGGGAATCTTAATTACAAATCTGCATGAGGATAGTTAGATCCTAACAGCCTTAGGTAAGGATATCAAAAAAGAAAAAAGCTATGAGGGGGTAAAAAAAAGCGCGGGGGGTGGGGGGGGTGGGGGCCTGTTTGAAACTTCCACCGCCACCCGGTCTCGAGCGGTGAGCAAAAAGTTTTTTATAGGACCTGCTTGTATCATTACAGTTCTGTCTCAGTGAGAAAACAGCTGGACCGGCACACTGCTTGATGAGCGGTGCTGCTGGTGAGAGGGTTTTTACTGTCGAAGCCCCCTCTGCCACAGCACCTCCCTGTGGCCTCTGCCTTTACCAGCAGCCTGGCAGCCCGAGCACGCTAGAGATGGTTCCCAGGGTAAGGATTATTCTATCAAAGTCATACTTCATGTTACTCTTAATTTCCCTCCGTCATACACAAAGAGGCTCCAACAGAATGTTCCACTCTCTCCCCCTCTCTTTCGATTTCACTTCCTCCTCGCTCGCTCTCCCACTCCTCTGCCCTCACAGGCAGATTGGCTTTCTTCATCTCGCCTCCTTCACAACACCGGCCATTTTCAATTCTCCTCGTTCTCCTTCAAAAGAGCCCCCCTCTGTCTTTTTTTTCCCGGCGCCCCTTTCCTCCTTTACCCCCCCCATACACACACACACACACACACACACCCCACCCCGCGCCTGTCTCTCTGGGGAGTTTGAAAAGGAGAAGGGGGCAGTCATAAAAGATAAAGATGAAAGCGAACAGAGAGAAACAAACACGCAAACAAATAAAACCCTTAAGTAAAGTAGCTTTTTCCATCACAGTCGCGGCGGGGAAGACGCTGACAGAGAAACTCTGCTGACATGGTGGGAATCAAAGCTAGTTACAGGAGGGGGAATAGTTGTGTGTGTGTGTGTGTGTGCGTGTGTGTGTGTGTGCATGTGTGCGTGCTTAGCGGACCCATTAGAGGACTAACCACCTAGATGCGGTGTGGATGAATCACAGAGATGACACCTGGATGAAAGAAAGCGTTCCATATTGTGCACCCACCATAAGTACGGTTTCAAAAGACTAATATGTCTCGTGTGAACTCTTAGATGAGTGCTCCTATGATGTATCTCCTTATGTGTTTTATTGTCTGTCTCAGTCTTCCTCCCGGCCCATTAGTGTATGACGGCGCCTGGTAGTGTGTGCATGTTGCTTTAGTCGGTGGGACTCTGTAGGATCTAATGAGGCTAGGCTCCCAGCCATCGCAGCAGCCCAGCCTTACTTACCGGAGAGGGCTGGATGAACACAGGGCCAGGGCAGGAAGGTAATTAGGCAGGGAGTGGTGGTCAATGACGGGCCGCCCCGCACCCCAGGCCTCCAGCCTCCAGCTGCTTTGTGCGCCGTGTGGCCCGCACAAAAGGGCTGATGAGGAGGCAGGCTGACCTTCAGGCCTGGCACACGCTTCCAAGGGTGTCTACAAAAAAAAAAAAAAAAACCTGCTGAGCCATTCGAGGTTCAGCTTCCCTGTACACATCCTACACACACATCTTGTGCTGCGTTATCTAATGCGCACGCTTCTCCTAAACTTTCAAAAAAAAAAAAAAAAAGCCCCAAAGCTGCTCAGGGAGAATTTGTGGACTGAGGTGTGAATACAAATCAGGCATCACCATTTGGCCTCAGCTACTGGTAAAGTTTTCCTGAAACATTTTTCTTTGTTTGCTCCTTCTTCTGCTTCTTTTTTTTCTTTTTTTACACTTTCATCTGCCCAATATATCCTCCACTTTCTTGCCACAACAAGCTACGTTAGCAAATGGCTATGTCAACTTTCTGTCCCTGCCTGTGTGTAAAGTCCAATACTATGCAGACAAAGAGTAATCACTGCATGGAGAGGCAAAAGATTTATTGCGCTGCTGTTTGTATTGTTGTTGCTTAAAAGTAAATTCTCATGCACAATCGAAGAATGAATCATCTGATCTTTAGCATCAAATAAGTCGTTGTTGGCTGTGGCTGTGACATTGGACAATTTATTCCCTCTTAGGCCGTAAAGATGGCCATGGGCGGACAAGCGTCTCTCTTAGATGGGCTGCATAAAGGCACAAGACCCAATAAAAGGAATGTCACAGGAAGTGCACTGAATGTCATTAATAATAAATCACAATTGTCTGAAACTGACCTGACAGCGAGGATGGACGTCGTGGAAGCCTGGATGTGGAGGGAGAGCACCTCTATTTATGTCAATCACAGCCTTGAATCTGGCCTTTTATTACTACGAGAAGCAATTAACCTTTCAGAAAACAGTGTCACTCAAGCACAGACAAAAGAGCATTTTAGAGATGTTCAACAAGTCCTGGCCAAAACGACTTTGATAAGGTTGATGTTAATGGGCAACCTGCAAAAATGAGAGGAAAGTTCACGTCCCCTCGATGGTCTTCCACAGATATCCCTCCTACACCATCGGCTCTCAGTCTCTCCTTCATTTCTTGAGGAAATCTCAGTTAGGGTGACATTGTGGGGTTTGCATGCATCTCGACATCCTCCACTTTCCAAAAACATGTATTAATGAAGAGTGAGAGTGAATTCCCCGCCTTCGCCTTAGACACACCGGAATAGGCTCGACGCTGTTGGGTACAAAGCGGGTTAGACGGTGGGTAGATGGCTCTTATTTAGCTGAATGGTTATAAGTGTTTGCAGTGGTGACTATCAGGATGATGTAGATGATGGCTAATAATTTTGGTTGCATGGGATGTGCTCAATGAAGCATGACCTTGGCTCAGCACAAGTGCACCGGCAAATGGTATCTTAGCTCGGCAGGTACTGAGCTCCTCACCTTCATTTTTAACAAAGCCTGGGAGTCTGAAACTAAAACAGTGAGTGTGATTTTTTTTTCTTTTTTTAGGGGGCGAAGATAACATTTGTAGCTCACATGCACACGCGCAAACGGGGACAAGTTCGGAGAGGCGTAGGGATAGACACACACATTGTGGGTGTACGCGCTCGGCGTACGGTGTCATTTGCTTACAAAACTCTACATCTTTGTCACTAAACAGCTGGGCCCAGATGAAGTTGGGCTATTACGCAGCTCATAAATAGATTTAAAACTAGGCTGGGTGGAGCAGCGGGAGGGACGGCTCAGGGAAACAGTCGGTGTGTTTCCGTCCAAGTGAATGTAATTCATGTTTGCCGGCGAGGTCAGTGTGGAGGAATGTTTTTGGTTCTATGTGTCTTAATTGGAAAGCTTCCGGACCCCGGGGTTAGCACACCTGCTCCTCTATCTGTGGCTGCAGTGGGAGTCTCCTTTCCAAAAATCCAAAATGAGCCTAGAGGGTGTGGAAGTGTGAGTGTTTGTGAGAGTGAGAGAGAAGGAGGGAGAGAGCAGAAACTGAGAAGTGAGCCTGGTAAATATGTGTGTGTGCATACTGTATCGACGTACACAGTATAACCACCTCGCAAGCAATTTGAGCGACATTTTTCTGTTCTTCTGCGTATAAAAAGATGAGAATACTGTCCTGTCCTCCCTCTGGAGTTCACAGCTAATGCATTTTCAGGAGTGAAGTTTCAGGTTTACTGAGCAAACCAAATGATTAGCTGCTCTTCACATGCCAGAGGTCGCGTAATTATAAGCAGCGAGCGATCAATCTGCTGCAGATTTCTTAAAATCACATTACGGGCAATAATGGGATTAACATTGTCCAAAATTGGAGGTAAATGTATGATGAGAAAAACCACAGTGATTATTTTAGCCAAGTAGATCAATCTTTAAAACAATAAAAATGAAGAAAATTTCAGTGTGAATAAACAAAGGAAATGAAAAGTCTGATCTGCCAAGTATCTGGTTGCTTAAAAGAAACTGAGATCGTCTCCTCCAGTGCACATTTGCACAGTCCAAAAAGCATGCATGGAGCCATGTCCGAGGTGTATTCCCTGCCCCAGAGAGGCTCCAGCAGATGGATGGATCACGGTGAAGAAATTGATACCCATCCAAAGTAATGATAATCCATGCTAATCATTGTTTAGTCGTTGCATTACCACTGGTAAAGCAGGGATCAAACTCTTCTTTCTAGGTATCATTGATTGTATCATATGGGGATGCATGGGGATGGATGAAATCCATTTGACTTCTTCAGTGGAAACGATGACGAGCTACTTATTGGTTTTTCCTCTTTGGATCGTTTAAACAGCAACTTGCAAGTTCACACAGGAAAGAATAAGCAGAGGTCCTTATCATGCGAATGATGCTGAGTGACGCTGTGATGACTGTTTCAACTAGAAGGGTACCCGAATGTTTTTGCTCTCTCGGTAGCTCTGGTTATACGTATATTTTATCTTTAAAGGGCTCACCTGGAAACCAGTTGTGCATCCTGAAAGGAAACTGCCATTGCACAAATAAATTGAAAGAAATGGCAGATGGTGTGAAAAAAAGGAACGGTTAACAGCAAGGTTATGTTAAGCGATGGGTAGGAGCGGCTTTTTGAGCAAGCTCTGAATAAAAGATAGTCAGATCCACCGATGAAAAAATATTAAAAAAGATAAGAAATGTTCAATGACTTTTTTCCCCTTTTTCACAGAGCTCTAAAATGATTAAATCAATTTTTAATAAACACCGGCATATTTTATCATCCGACTCTTAGTTAACATTTTTGCTCAGAGATTCTCCTCTAATAGCACATGGGGAAATCTCACACACGATTTTGTTAGTGTGGATTTTAAATATGCCATGAGAGGGTATTTCTTGTGAATACCTTGAATGCTGCATCAGCCTTTGCTGCTTATTAATTAAGCTGCCACTTAGTGCTCAAGGAGGAACCTGTGCGTTGCTCCGGATGGTTTCCAGTCCTAAGACCGGCGTATCGCAGGCATCTGTCCCTCAAGACCTTCAGAGTGCAGGGCAGCTTCGCACTTTTTGCAACCATCTGCAGAATATGGGTGCAAAAGTAATTGGCTAGTCTTCCTTTACTACTCTGACACCAGCTTTGTAAACACTGGATGCGTTTTATTGTTTTTGCCCGTATAGCTGGCTGCCACGCTGTAGTGCAGGACCAACATGCTCTGATGCGTTAGCTGTTCCCTGCAGGTTTATGGATGTTTTGGCCCCGCAGTCACCACTCCCTTAAAGAGGCTCTACTCTGAGAGATTAAGACTGCCAAACCCTCACCTCTCCCTCTCCTTTTAGAGTAATTACGCAATTCTGCCTCTGTGAGCGAAGAGGGGGGGGGGAGGCACTCAGATTCATTGAATGCTAATTCAAGCAGGAAATTCAAAAGGGATCTACATATTTTCACATTATGTGTACAAGGACGAGGTGAAGTAAAATAATAGCCAAATATTGTTCAGCACAGAACTGTTAAGCTCTCACAAAGACTTCTCGCCAACAAAAGAGCTCGCTGCAAATAGGGTGGGTCTTTGAGGTCAAGGCGAGACATCATGTCACAGGGTCTCGTTTTATTCCACTCTATTTATAATGGATGAGATGGAGGGAAAAAGCATGGCCAGGCTGAGCCCTGGCAAATATTTTGGCATCTAGATGCTTAATATTTCACAAGATAAGAGCTAGGTAGGTGACGGACACCACGCAGAGTGCCACTGGTATTTGCGTCTGCTTGTTATATATATAGCCTGATTTACTCCTTCTTCCGTGCCATGGGCTTGTCATAAGACAGTCCTCGACTCCTTTTTGAGATGCATAGAGGGGCAGAGAAAGCTAGTGGGCTGACTGAGGCAATTAGGTCTATTATTAGTACGACAGTGGAAGGATTGATGCGCACAATAGTCAGTGTGTAAGCAGAAAGCCCGGCTACGTGAAGGAAATTCTAATGGTGAGAATTTCCTAGATTATATGGGCCTTCATTAACATTTTCACACATGGCTGCCTAACAAATGAGAAAAGAGCCCTGGCATACCAGCAGATTTATCACATGCACACAACAGACCAGCTAGCTCCTTCTCTCCCTTTATGGCGCAGAACACACTATGCACCGCTCACACAGCAACATTAGCCATGGGCACTTTGAGTGTCTTTGGCTTTTGAATAATGGGGCGGCAGGACTATGATGCTATTCCATGCTACATAATATATGAGGGTATGCGTTATGGCATATACCTGGCCGTCACATATCCACTGATACGATCCCCAGATAAACCAGACTGGTTAACTGCGCCAGCCTGCTACCGTCAGCGCTGTCTGTCACATTCTCCCAAATGAAGAGAGCAGGCTCTCCAACACAGTTTTCTGGACGTGTTCCTAAATTCTCTATTCCCTGCTTTAATTTGGCATGAATTGTCCCTGTTAAGAACTGATACACAGGCAGGCCTTTTGCCTGCAGGGCAGGCCCACTTGAATTAACTGTGTTGCACACTTTACATTCTCTGCTCCCTGACATCTTGAGAAATGTTCCCTGGGATCTTTTTTCCCACAGAGAAGTTCATTAGAATGACAAATAGCATCCTGCCATAAAGTAGAAAACATCAACACGGCACAACAGAAACTGCGATCTGAGGGAAGTGACACGCAGGGAGGGAAATGAATTAGACTCCATTTGATTCTATGTGATATCAGTAGCCACGGCTATACCATCCTGTCGGTTTGAAGATTCTGCTGACTCACTCGGCTTTTTCTCTCCGCCGTTCTGCTCTCACCATGGGTTGGAGTTGGGGAGCTTTGTGTTCCTTCAAGTTGGCAAGCCCATGGGGCTTTTTTTTTTTTTTTTTTTCCCTCTCAGCTCAGAACTAACATATTTGATTTAAGTGATCGGCTGGATGATATTGAGAAAGGTTTGTTTGAAGAGTTGAGCCCCGGCTTTCACAGAGTGGTCTAATCTCCTCAATCTTGCGGGAGGTGCCATGTCAGCAGCGCCGGCTCAGGTTGGAGGCGGGGTAAAGAGGTCAAAGCCGGCCTCTTCTCTCAGCTTGTTTGGTGGATCGTTGCACGGACGACCTGTTGCCACGACAAAGCCGGCAGCTCAGGGAGCTCTTCCCTTCCTCATCCTCCTCACGGGTGCCCTGGCCGTCTGCCAGCCCAGGCCTCTGTATCAATAATGAACGTTTTAAAGAACAGCTTAGGCAAGTGCAAGCCTACCTAATGTCCTTAAGACAAAAGGAGATATTGCCATGGACAGGGGGGCTAGAAATCAATTTCCCATTTGCCGCTTTAATTTCAGCGAGATGGGTGGAGAGATTAGGGCCGAAGGCACCTGTAAGCCCCCTCGCTGATGAGCTTTACCTGGGCCTGCTGCGCTGACTGGCCTGACCCCCTGGCTAATTAAAGTTCTCAAATTGATCCACAAACAATGTGATACAGATCTGTCCTTTACCACCCTCAGCAACATGTCTCGTTGTGGAAACTGCCCCATAATGGCCTCATAAAACAACAGTTGTGGTTGGGTCCTGACGTCCATGTCGGCGCCTGCTAGGTTGTCCTATTTTTGATTATGGTGATGGTCAGGTCAGGGGTTAATTGGATAACAGAGCCGACAGCGGCACTTGCAGCTCACGATGTTTATATCTGCGCTTGGCGGCCCACATGTATGATTTCGGCTGTCACTTTTATTGTTTTTTTGTCGCCTTAATGCCTGGTGTGACTCACCAAAAGAGTCATCTTGGGATGTGACGTGAACGCTGACGTCTGACTCAAATATAGAAGTGCTTTACTGTCCCACTTATTCTCAGAAATGTACAGCAAAATAGGAAATTTGTCAGCCATACCCATATAGAAATGAGGATTTCTTCAAAGCAAACGGAACACTCGTTTCTACAGTTTCACTGCAGTCATCTTTGTGAGGCGGAAACAAGCTGTGAGCGCCACATTGACACGAGCACTTATCACTTTGGGAACTTGTAACTTGCAGGATGTGTAAACAACGAACTTGTAAACAGTTGCTTGTTTACACATCCAGCCGTTATTGAGAAACATTATCATTCATTTGCAGTCGTGTTTCTGGCCACCTGGTGAATGTAAGTCCAATATTCACTCTCTTTCAGCTGCGATTTTGGTCTCTACCAACTCCTGGGGGAAATATATGGCTCCTTAGCTGCTAAATGCTCCAAGAATGTTCATCAGCTAGTCGCTAATTGTGTCTGTCTGCCTTTTGGTGCTAAGCAGGTACAGTGCATGCTGGGTTTTATAGCTCTATCTCTAAAAAGAGATGTCTGTGGCTGCCAAAAATCATGCCATGAGTCTGGGAGTGAACTAAAACAGTACAAATGTGGCCCAGATGGATAAACAGCTGAAATTCGCTGTGAAGAACAGCAGATTCAGCCGATAACTGTAGGCAGTGACTATTTTTTATGCAATCATTAGTGTTCCTCCAATCAGCCATCCAGCAGCCCGTTCATTATTTATGTGCTCTGTACCTTAACGGTGTCACAGGGGTCCCCAGCACATACAGTATAGGGTGAAGGCAGAGAAAACACCCTGGACAGGTTACTACACTCTCAGACTCGTATGTAAGGGGAGTATAGAGTCTCCAGTTGACCTAAACATGGATGTTTTAGGACTGTGGGAGGAAACCAGAGTAGAAAAGCCCAAAGTCCAACAGGGATTCAAACCAGGGACCTAGCCAACGATCATCCATCTGCATAGGTTATTATGAGGTAAAATTTCAAATATGATGCCACTGCTAAAGTCTGGAAGTCCTTCACATATTGGTGAACTAACAGTACTGTAACCCACGTAGCTGTGCATCTCAGAGGAATCTCATGAATGTATCCTAACGAAAGCACAGTTAAGACCTTGAGAGCAGCATCTTACTCTGTTTTCTCTTTTGTGTGTGCGTGCGGATGTGTAGATGTGGGCAGAAGTAACACAAAAGTTAACATGAACTGAACTTGGTCTAGTTTCCCAGCCAATGAAATTACATAATGGCTCATCTTAGTAGTCATGTGCTTTGCTTGGAGTTATTTTTAGCAACCTGCATGTTGCCCTTCCCTCCTGTACAATGGTTGTCGGCTCCATTGTGGTGAATTTTTAACAAGGGCCTTTTCCTAAGCCCCTCGGAGGAGTTAATTAAAGTGATAGAGGCTAGAGCTGATGAGCCACACCACCCTGACCTTGAGGCTCTGCCTTCCCCACCTCCCCACAATTATACCTGCATAATCAGGACACACATGCGCACACACACACACACGCACACACACACACACCCACATATGTGCACACATACATTTCGTCAGGACCCCCAACAGGAGTCCCAGCCACAGTCTCCCCAGCGTAGGAGATGGTGATTCACCACGGAGCCACAACAATCTTAGCATGCACAGAGACGCTATCGCAAGGGGGGCGGCTACCTTGTTTCATAGAGATGATTTTTTATTCTCCCGCCTGGTAATCACAGCAGTGGTCCCTGTTTGTGTATAGGATTTCTCTGCACTGTTTGTGTATATGATTCACTCCGTGTCTGGCTTTCCTCATCTGCCTCACCTTTCCCCTCTTTTCTCTACCTCCCTCTGTGTCTCTGTGTCTCACTGTCTCCCGTCTGACGTCGTGGCCTCTGTGGAAAACAGGAGACGAGTTGGTATTTGGTGATGTGGTGCATGCAAATGATCTCTCTGTCAAGGCTGCTTATTCTAATATGACAGCGTAGTGAGTTATCTGGTCCGCTCTATATTGGCAACCAGATCTGCAGCTGCCAGCTAGAGGGTATAAGAGCTCAGATGTGTGTGTGTGTGTGTGTGGGTGCGCGCGAGTGTGCGTGTGTCATCAAACTAGACAGTCCGAGACAGAGAATAGATGAAGACATGCAAGAGAGAGAAGCCAGTCAAGACAGGCATCATAGAAGCAAAAGATGGGAAGAGAGTGTCTTCCCAGCCCTGTCCCCTCCTCTTTTACAAGCCACCACCGCCCCCCCCCCCCCAGCACCGCCACCACCACCCGACTCCTCCAGTGTTACTGCTGTTTAGTAGAGCTGTCTCTTTCAAGAACGCCATTGAGACATGAATAAAGAGAAAATGAGGAAAAAAATGTTTTGGCGAGAATGGGATGTCACAGCAGATAAGCATCACGAGCTGCTCCATATTTATTATGTGCAACAATTTGACTAACCAGAGAATTTAGATTAATAACATTGGGCCCCGGGAAGTAATTTCCTTTTTGCGAAAGTGATTTACATGGCGCATCGCTAAGAGAACAGCTCTCGCAGGCCTTTTTGTTGTGTCAGCTAAAAATAATGACATTTAAAGTACCAACCAAGGTTAATAGGCTTCCTCTATGGTTATGAACTTTTTGTGCCTGCCCCTCCCTTTGTTCTCCCAACGAATCGACCCACTGCTTTTATAGTCGCGCCGTCCACACTCGCAGTAAACCACACGGCTCCTCCTCTCCACAGCCTCCCTCAGACACCTTCGTACGCCTCGTGCTAAGAGAGCGCCATCCTCCTCTAGTGGCCGCTCTAACCGTGCGCTCGCAGCTTAGCTTTGCAAATGGAAATTGGGAAGATTTTTGGACCATTACCTGAGACATTGGTGTAATCACTGTGCCATGGTCCAGTTGAGCAAGTAATTACACATTCTCCGAGAATGAAACCTCGAAAGTGAACGTTTCTATAGGCAGCTGCCAGCGCAGTTTGTTTAAACAACACCCTCTCACGGTGTGACGCAGAGATGGAAGTTGTGTGACGTGGACAGCGGGAGAGTCGGGCCGTTGGCTCGCCGCGCTCTCGCCGTCTCTCTGAGTCAGCATACGCAAAGCGGCCTCATAGAATTGTATGAAGCGTACTACACAGGTGGAAGCGGTGGCATTATGCTGCGCGCTGTGCCTGCAGCCCCTGCCTCACTTTAGACGGCGTGTGAGGTCGGGATGGTGCGCTGGGTGGTTAGGTGCTGGGGGGGCTGTTAAATCTCTCCATCTCCGGCGGTAAAAGTGCTGCCTGGGCTAGACCGGCCCACTACCCCCACCCAACCCCCCCTCAACCCCCCCCCACCCCCACTGCACACTCCCATATTTTGGATAGATCTATTTTTGATGCCAGGTTCCTCCCTGTGTCGGGCAGGTGTTTTTAATGAGGTGCGCCCAACATCTCAGGCAGTCTGCGGGAGGGTAGAGTTATTGATAAATCATTAACGTCGGTGGAGAAGGTGTGGAGGAGTTGTAGCTTGTTCTCCTCCGGAGAGCTGTCTTACTGCTGAATATTTCATCGGCACACAGATGTGCTGCTGTCTGTGTAACTGCTCATGGCTCCTCAGCTCTCTGCCATTACGTAGCGGCGGATAGTATCCCCACACCTTATCCACCAGACGAATCAGAAGCGGGTTTGATAGAGAAATCGCTGCGGCCGCCTCGTCCCAGCTGCCACCTCTTCCATGTGCAGAATCCTTCCCACACTGTTAAAAAGCGCATATAAAGAAGGGCAGCTGCCTACAACATATGCCCCTTGGTAGGAAGAAACAGCAAGCAAATCTGTGTCATAACAGAAAGAGGCGTATTGTGACTTTTTCCCCCGACCGTGGAGTTGCAGCACTTCTAATGCAGCAATTCCATTAGACTTATCTCCAGTGGGGGAGACAGAGCAACGACTGCTGAGTCAGAGCAGAAGGGGCCAGGGATTACTTATTCCCCATGTCATCTGTACAGAAGCGTGTAGTTCATGTGCTGTCCTTATCCCCCCGCTTCCCTCTAACCAGTGCTTACTCTCCTGTGATGCCGT
Source organism: Karalla daura (assembly GCA_029224185.1). Classification (NCBI taxonomy): domain Eukaryota; kingdom Metazoa; phylum Chordata; class Actinopteri; order Chaetodontiformes; family Leiognathidae; genus Karalla; species Karalla daura. The sequence continues at coordinate 13,670,697 of CM055193.1, read as the reverse complement.
CCTCAGCGCATTCATTTGTCTCGACTGTGTAACACTGCCACCTCCTGTTTGGGAGCCCCGGGGTGCCAGCAGGCATGGCCAAAGTGCGGGCTGCTTACGCAGAGAGTGGGAGGAAGGAGAGGGAGGGTAGGAGGGGGGATTGAGAGAGGGAGGAGCAGAATTGATAGAAAAAAGAGAGAGGGAGGTAAAGAAGGGGATAGAGAGTAGAGGAGGGGAAACGGGGAGGAATACGGGGAAAAGAGAGAGAGAGAATGAAAGAGATCTCAGAGCTCACCCGGCCCTGATCAAAGAGCCGTCTCCCTAATCCTCCAGCTTCAGCAGTCAGCCTGTCTCTGAGCATTTCCAGTTGCCGACAAAAAGGAAAGGAAAAACACTTGCAGCTAAACTGCCCTGGAGTGGTGCTATTTTTACTTTTTCAGAAAGGCAAGAAGTAGGACCCCCTGCTGGGGGGATGTTCAAGGACCGGGCGAAATTAGAAGAACAAAGCACAGAGGAGCAGGAAGACAGATGTATGCTAATGGAGCCATCAGGATAAGAGAAACAAAACTGCCTGTATGCTCAACCATAAGTTGTGTTTATGTATATATATTTAGTCTAAACAGCACGCACACTGGTCTGGCTGTATAATGTGATGCGGCATACCTGAATAACAACACTACGGAGTTTCACTGTGGAGTCACTTTTACACAATCCCTGATCAAAAGCTACTTACTAATCCTAACTAATTATTTATCGGGTAGAGGAGGAGGGGCTGTATCAGGTGAAAAGTTCACGAGATTTCTTCCATCCTCATATTTAGTTTGACTGTACTGCAGACAATACTAATAAACTTGGTTTCTGCCTGTGTTATATTGCATTTTATAACAGAGATATGAATTGATGGATGCGTAAAACACAGTTGTATTCTCTACAAGGTCTTTAAAACAAAGTCGAGGCTATAACTGAGTGTAGTTGTGCTTCTTAGAGCAGCAGACAGTGCTCTTTATTTGCATCATAGTGTAAAAGGTTATAATATAATATAATAAAATGTTTCAACTTGTAACAATATTTTGTATTTCCCTGCATTTTATTCGAGCTCTGTAGACAACAAAATAACTTTATTTCAACAATAATACTCGATTAAATGCAAATAGAGTGAGATTATGATTTAAAAGCCAAAGTCTAATTGTGGAGCGACGCATTGTTTGGGTGAATAGTCCGCTCTCTCTTTACAGTAAGAATGTCTCTGGGCTGATCAAAGGTCTGGATGACGTTTGCATGTTCTCCCCTTTATCTGTGTGGATTTTCTCTTTCCCACAGTCTAAAAAACATGCAAGTTTAGGTCGACTGGAGACCTATTCCTACAGTAGCTGTGTGTGTATCCTATCATGGGCTGATGCTCTGTTCAGGGTCTATTCCCTGCCTTCGCCCAGACCCCACAATACTGTGAGTGTCAGTTATTTAAACAGTCATTCAACATTAACACACATTTTGTCACCGTTATGTAATAGCAATGTTAACCTAACTGATAACCTTGGGTGGACTGGCTGACCAACAAGATTTGACAACTATATTTTGCAGTTTGAATAATTGTATAGAAATCACGAGCGCAGTGGGAGTCAGAGGTCCGTGACTCTCTTCACCACAAATATGCTGTTCTGTTCGGTATCATGTTAGTCCCCGGAGAGTGAGTGAGAAGCCTCTAGACTGCTGCGAGAACACAGAAGACAATTGTTTGGCCCATATGCATGCAGCAGAATTATGATGGCATAGAGCTAATGGAAAAAAGACGGGAGCAGGATAAATGCATTCACAGATGGAGATGGAAAAATAGGGACCGGGCAAGGAAGGAAATAATGAATGAATTGAGGAAAGGTGCGAGGAAAAGAGCGAGGAATGGGCTGAACGGGAGGCTGTAAATCAAAAGAGGGAGTTAGGATGGAGGGAGAGAGGTGAGGTCAGTCAGTTGGAGAAAGAGAGAGAGGGGGGGGGGGGGGGGGGGGGGGGGGGGGGGCGGCTGGCCAGCAGCAGTGGAGGAGGAGGAGGAGGAGGAGGAGGAGGAGGAGGAGGAGGAGGATAAAAATGTGTGGTGAGGTAATGGCAGTGATGAATAGCCTGTGGCTGATCAGTAGAAGCCAGGTTGGTGTTTGAAGATTAGATTTTAATACAGCGCTGTGACTTCACTCTGCTTGCAAAATAATCACAGGGGAAAAAAGCAAATTAGGAATTATTTCATACAACACAAACTGATTATGCCAGTTCGCCCTTGATGAGGAGAGCCTGCCACGTTTAGGTTACTCAGGCCTACGCCACGTATAGTCAATGGCTGAATAACTCCCAGTTATACTTCCAAGGAAAAGTAGACAGCACATGTGAATAATGGATGAATGAATCCTAGCATGTTTCTGGACTTGCAAATTAACAGGTCGGGTGAAGGCAGGGAATACACACTGGACAGGTTTCCAGTCCATCACAGGACACACACACACACACACACGCACACACACACCATTCGATCTCACACTCACACCCAGGGGAAATTTTGAGTCAAATTGAGAACATGTAAACTCCACGTACCTAGAAGGTCTCCCATGCTGACCCAGGACCTTCTTGCTGTCAAGTGACAGCACGAGCCACTTCTCACTCAATGACCCAGAGTTACGACGTATTGAACCCATTGACGTGATGAAATCATTTGAGTAATTTGACATTGTTGTCAGGAACAGATCGACAACCGTTCTTGAAGATTTGAGTGTTTTTTAGTTTTCCTGGCTTCGCCTTTGCTCTTTTGTAGTGATTTGGCCATACAAATGATTGGTTCGGCCACCACGAGGGCCTGTGAGATGAGACTTTATTCCTCTGATTGCAACACAGTTGTGTTTTGTGGCATGGAGGGTTCTCGAAATGTCCGAAAAAACTCACAGCAAAGTTGTTGCAATCTTTAATCAGTTTTGCGCGGAGTCGAATTGCCTTTCCTTCAACGCTACAAATTTAATTGCCCATCTCGAGAGCCGACATCCCGATTATTATGGCGGCTTTGGAGAAACAGGCACCCTTGGGAAGAAAAAATAAAAAGAACCTGCCAACACTAGTTTTCTTATTCAGAAAAAGCATTGTATTTTATGTTTGTCTGCCAGCAGACCGTCATATTAAGAGTCGGCTTAATATCATGTTTCACTGCTTTATCTGCTCTGCAATTAGCTCTAAAAAATATGTGTGTAGCATGCTCTGTGTCAGTACTGGCAATTGGCCAAAATGTATCTTTTTTTTTTTTTTTTTCCTCTGGAAAATATCAGAGCATCAGATATCGGCAAATGTCCAAATCGTGCATTCACAAATGAGGTGTTCGCTAATGTCAACTTTAAAACTTGCTCTTGTTTTACGGTGTGCGATAGCTCACTGTATGTAAATGCATGGAGTTATTGATTGAGAGGAGTGGTAATTGAATCCATGTGACGGAGCTCATAGGCACAGCATGCACAGTTGTGCGTGTGTGTGTGCATGTGTGAGTGTGTGTGTGTGTGAGTGTGTGAACACTAGTGGCCATAAGCAGAGAAGAAGATTCAGTTCGTCTTGCCAACCATCCCCGTGGCCAGTGGGGGGACTAAAATAGTACTCTGTCTGTTGCCAAGGTTACAACATTGACAACATGACACGGCCATTCATTCTCAATACTGTATCTCCCTGGCCTTCTGTGAGAAAGTGGCTGCTAATCTTAGCCCTCAATCTACCCGCCTGTCAATGTGAAGAGGGAAGCAGCCGAGGTATGGGATGAAGGGAGTTGGGTCAGCTCCGCCCCCCCCCCTCGCATCACGCCCCGTTCCACTCATCAACACCCCCCCCCCCCCCCCCCCCCCCCCCCCCCCCCCTCTCCCTCCCTCCCCCGGTCTGTCGCCACCCCACAGCGACTCTCCCGGGCGATGCGCCTTCCCTCCACTCGCAGATAAAAGTCCCACTCACCTCGCCGGCATGTGACGGGCAGAGAGAATCTGTGCTGCTTCTCAGCAGACCCCCGCGTGTCAGTCCTCTTCCTGGGCGCAGGTACGCGCCAGCTCGAGGAGAGGAGAGGAGAGCAGAGGAGAGGAGTTGAATGGCAACCGGATGGCGCTCACAATAAAACTGTAATTGAAAGATATGTTATCGTGACTATTTCAAACTGAGGAAAGTGGTATCAAAGAGACATTCCTGCTAAAAAAAAAAAAAAGACAAGAAAGGGAACCTCGTTTAATTAAAAAACAGTGCTCAAAGGGGCGACCAAAAGTTGAAACTGGAGGCATGTTTGGCATGAATAAGTTGCCCCTCTCCTTTGTGTGGTGACACTGACAAATAGAGCTCCGCGTGTGAAAAGGAGACTTATCTTTGATGGGTAATGAATTCAAAGTCATGGAGATGAACGTGCTCTTTGAGGTTCAGAGGGCTTTAGCTGAAGTCATATTATCTCACTCCCGCAAATGGAAGCGGCGCTGTCACATGGCTCCATCCCCGCCACTTGATTCGTCGGGAGGGGAGAGTGTCTGCCTGTCTCGGCACAGATGCACCGCCGCTGCTTCTGAGCTATTGTTATTGTGATAGGAGTGCATTAGTGCATGCTGGTCATCCTAGCTCTCTTCCAGTGTGGTCAAGTTGTGTAATAGGCTGTGTAACACACATAGCCGTCCCGGACAGACAGAGAATTGATTGTTGCACACTGCACACACACACACACATACTCGCACACACACACAGTGCTAAAGCACAGCTACAGTACAGAGAGTGTGGCGCTCTGATGTTGTTCCAAGTCAACAGTTGCCCTAGCTGAGGACACCTGCAGGCTACCAGTGGCCAGACACATGGATATTTAACCAGTTCTTTGTGCTGAACCTTTGTGTTTTTATGACAGACACAGTTTTCAAGATGTGCACAAACCCATTTCTGCTCAATTGCTCCCAGCGGCGGCTCCAAATAGATTTAGCAATGATACTGTGAGAGGGGAGATAGGGAGCAGGACTGAGGGAGAGAGACCTAGAGAACAATAAGAAAGGCAGGAAGGGAGAGTGAGAAAGAGGAGTAAAAAATAGTCTGAAATGAGCCAGAATGGGATTTTTGCAGTTCAGTTAAGAAAGGCTTTGAATGTATTTGAATCACAGACTTGATCTTCCACCAGCCTATTTTTATTAGCTGCTTGACAGTGCAGCATAGTGTTGGGATTACAACCAGTGCCTGTGTTATTCAGGGTTCCTTACAGCTAAATTTGTATTTGAGCATTCCTAGCACGCCTCTGCCTCCTCCTAGCACACACTTGAATGCCTTTCCAGTTTCCTTTTTGTTTTCAAACTACATAATTTTAGTGTCGCGGTTCACATATTAGGAAACAAACACGGTGGCAATTAGAAATGCTTGTCTTGTTCCCTTTCTTCTCCTCGTTTTTAACGAGTGATTCCTCATCCTAATATCTTGAGAGAATGGCGCAGATATTCAAATGAGTTCTTTTATTATGGGCAATATTAAAGCCGAGCTTTGACGTTGTTCAAATTCCTAATTGAAAAGAAATGTATCATATCCTCTTGAGTGGTGTAAATCATATCCCTCTTCCATCCCCTGTGCACTAGTTTATGTTATCTGTGGCTAATTCATGCCACACTTAATTTGGCCTTGATTGTTAATGTCCGGGGTGAGACGAGAGCCTTGTCGCTATTGTGCCCGCGTCTGAGTCGTGCGCGGTCTCGCAGGATTAGACGATTCTGAATTTCAGCTGCAGTCCTCAAATGAGCATCTCTCTCATCCCGTGAAAACCTCTTTATTGTTGTGACAGTCGCACCCATCAGACTATTTTCTCTCGGAGCAGGATCATAGACGGGGAGCGAAACCTAAATATTTCACAGCGAGGCAGAGATGTCTCCCCTCTGCCATTGTTGTTGACAGAAGTTGCTTTGAGCAATTTTCTTTTAAGCATCCTTCATTACTGGCAAACATGGTGAACACATGCGGTGGATTTGTCATAATTAAACCAGGGCTTGGCTTGGACTTGGAGAAAGATGCAATAAAGACAACAGTTTATTTAGGATAAACTCCCCCAGCTCGGCGGAGCTTCACAGAGGGAACCTCCTCACTCTAAATCTAGTTGCACGAACATATGAGGGGATAAAGTGGCTCTATTAAATTTGTTGACTCCAAAGATCCTCTGTGAAGCTGCAGCGTATTGCATTTGTTGGCTCTTCCATCCCTGCTAGCCTTCTCCGCAGCTTCTAGGATTGAATCAGACAGTGCCCAGATCCTCACCATTGCATGGGATGAACACTATTGAATTGCTTGGCTTGTAGATCCACAATTCTAACTTCTTTAGACTATATTGAATTTACCATCCGGGGCAATCAATAATACTAAGTTTTGCAGGCAGTATTGAACTCTATCCTCACACATCTACTCTGTGGTTGGTTTCTCTCCAATTGCTTTGGAATCTGCAGGCTGTCATGCAAAAAAGAAGCGATTCTGAGTTGCCTTTTTAAAACAAGGTTCATAAAGCCATGGGGATTGTCCAGACTGGGCTTCGCAGTAAAACAAAAGCAGTGTACATGAAATCAGATAAAATGTGGGCAGAATCATATTCCTGCCGAGGGGAAGGAGGACAGGCAGCTTCATATTCTTTAGGTCTCTCTTGCAGAGATGTATAGAAACGGGAGCAAACGATCTCCTCTAAATTACTCATTTAATTTGGTAATCCAGATGGTTCATATTGTCTAACGAGGCGCCATCCGTAAGATTACGCCGTCCTCTGAAAGCCCGTCCGTGATAGCCGCAGGCCTAGAGGGCAACAGCACAGCATCGCTGTGGCATTCAGTGCATTGCGATTCACCATTGGCCCCCTGGGTAATGAAAGGCCTAATAAATGAATCCATCAGAGTGTCTGTGTGTTGCTCTCTGTGTGTATCTGGGATGCAGTCAGGCCCAGACGTGCCCAGTCTCCGGGCACACAGAGGAAAGGGATGCCATTGCTGGCAGGCCTGATGAATGGGTGGCACGCCGCACCATGACAAAGACGAATGTGACAGCCCCCGTCCCGCAAAAGGGGGGCGGCGCTCAGCTACCGAGGGGCGATCATGTGACGCTGACCACCTCCCCTTCCTAGTTACATCCCCCACTGGCTGAGCCCAAGGTGGTGGGAGAACCAGAGGGGGAGAAAAAGGGAGGAAAAAGAGGAATATCTCTGCATCCCGCTGAGTGTCTGCCTCCCTGCTTCTCCCATCATGTTCTCTCCATCAAACGGCACATATAGCGATACCACAGGCGTGTGGGGGCGGGGGATGTAGGGGGGGGGTGTACAGTATATTTATCTTGTGTGAAGCAAATGATCGGAAATAACAAACACTTCTTTAAACCACGTGGCGTATTTAATAAAGGCCCTCGACAAAATAACAGGCTTAAACAAACACAAAGGAATTCATCAATAGATCTTCTTCGACCAGAATTGATGCGGTAATCTGTGCGAGATGGTAAATAGTGGAAGGCCCGAAGCTCTATTTGGATTTCAACAATATTAGAGGTGGGAGGAAATTAAAGACTGCAGATCAATAGCAATATTTGTTTTATATTACTCAGGTGTCCTTTGATTGTCTGCATGAGTGAACGACTGCGGTGCGATTTTGGTGACTGTCTCTATCAGATAGCTACATACTATGGTCTATTAGGCAGATCACTTACACTTAAGATGAAGATGCACTTGTACTTGTCCAAATGCCTATCAGTAATCTCTCCTGTTACAGGGGCATCTTATTATCACCAGAGCATAATAGCAGAGAAGGGTCTCAATTATAAAAGAAACAGCCAATTTAAATTTGAGCGATAAGGATAATGCAGTGCTCTCACAGGTGAAACTGTACATAGGATATTTTGAGCTATTACCCCAACAGTGTCAGTCCAGAGTGGAATTATGTTGCACGGGGAGTGAACAAAACCTCCTTGACCTCACTTCCAAACTCCTCAATAGACAGAGTCATCTTCTCTGTGGCAAGGAAGGGAGGAGGGGGTCGGTTAACTATCCCCTCTAAGATAGGCCTTTGGTGAAAGGGCGAGAAGCACGGAGGGCTAAGTCAATGGGAAACTGAGATGATTAAGAGGCTTTCACTGTTAACAGAAAAGCGAGGATTGGTTTCTATTGCACCCTCTTCTTTTCACGGCCTGGTCTAGTGGACAGGCTTGTGCTGTCGTCTGAACAGAGCCAAGACTTGCCTATTAATAGACTATTGAGTGCTATTGATCCTTGGCTCGTGTGACACATAAGATACAATGAGTCATAGATCCCAGTAAAGAGCCATGTCTTTCTTTTCACTTTACCACAATTGCATATGATTATAGGAGTCTGGAGATCAGTCGGAGAGGCCTATCTTCTGTAACGATGACCAGGAGTGCGATGGTACCCTCGGTAAAAGGCGACCGCAATTTGGATACTTTTGTCATAAACACAAAGGCGCTTGAGCAAAATGGCAACAATGGAGACGGGGGCTATGCCTGAGACTGAATACGGTCCCCTCCGTAATTTAATGGGTAGGTTTTTGTGTCAACTACACAAACATGGATGTGTTTCAAAAAAGTCAAGATGCTCTCTCCCTGCGTCCAAGGTGAGAATAACTCCAAAAAGCTGCTATACAATTACAGATGAATTAGAGGGATAATGACGAGAGGGAATGGTGGTTATATCAATAACCTCTCTAATGGTCAATTCCAGAATGCTGTCTGCTGTGTGCTAGATTTAGTGTAATGGATAAGGTGCCTGTTTAGCTGAGGCTTACTTGTCGCCAAACGAGGGAACAAACCTCAAATAGCCAAATTAAAAACTGAATAATAGATGAGTGATGCCAGGATGAGAGAGAGGAGAGGAGACAGCTGTAATTTCTACTCTCTGGGAAAAAAAAGCCTTGGCATGTAATTGTTGAGAATTTATAAGGGCACAGGAGATAAGTAGAGACAAGAGGAGATGCGCATCCCACTGCGAGAATCACCTTTACCAAAAGACACTTAATACTGATGGTTATTACAGGTGAAAGTCTACAAAATCTTCAAAACATTGTAAACGCTGCTGTTATTGTGGCTGACTGCCAGTCTGCGCTAGAGAGCGCCTCCCTTCCGTGGGTTTTTTTTATCCTCTTTGTAGAAAACAGCAGCGGCAGTCTCGAAATGATAAGAAGTTTTGAATTATGCCGAAATGACAGAGGGGAAGTTTATTTTGGCAGCGGGTTGCGTCAGCGTCGTATTGAATGCTTAACAAGAGCCGCACGTTGTGTGTCGTCCACGGGGGCATTACTCTCAATCTGCATATGAGAGGGATTGTCTGGGAAGTATCTGTCTGGGAGACATGTTCGCTACCATCAGCCTCTTCCCAGAAGGCCGCGCCTAGATGTGCGTGTGACCGCTGTCGAGCGTTCAAAGACGCTGCCATCACCTGAGGAGGTTGACTCAAATGTGTGATTGCTAGACGTACGCGGGGGGGGGGGGGCCCGCATCGTCTCAAAATGTATTTATTCTAACTGATTCCAATATTTTTCTTCTAATATATGGAAAAATGAATGCATCCGGTTTCGCACAAAGGAGCAACTAGTTTCCTAACAATAGCATTATGGGTAATGAGGGTGAAATTGGTTCACACGGCAGAATATTACAAGCCCCAGTCGCTGTCATCTGGAGGAGTCGGCGTGCGCAGACCTGCTAATAACAGGAGTCTCTGATTCATTCTGTGGTTTTAGCTGGGTTTCCACTTTTTTTTCTTTCCTTGTTTCTTTCTTTCTTTTCTGTGATCCTGTGAGAGAAAAAGGACTTCCCTGCTTGAGGCCTGGTGATGCAATCTGATATGAGTGGGGGCTATGTGATCACAGAATAGCCTCTCTGGTGAAGAGGTGAAGCTATTACTGCACCATTGAGTGCAGGTCATTTGCCACAGCCACCTGGCCCTCTGATCGCTGCACTGGAAAGAGCTGTAGTAGCCGGACTCCCTCCCTCTGTTGTCCTGCGTGCCCCTGTAAAGAAGAGCGGCTTAACGGGCAACTCACTCTGGCAAAATTTCACATGAAAATGTTGTTTCAAAGCAAAAGGTGCACAGTAGTAGTCAAAACTAGTCAAAACTAGGCTGTACAAACATGTACATATAGACCATAACACTAAAAATTATGTAATATATTACATCTGTAATAGTGTTAATCGCATTACTGTTTAGGAAAAACATCATCATAGATATTGTGGTTGAGATTTTCTATGCAGACAACATGGTGATGAGTGGTCAGCACAGTTAGCCTGACAATAACAAGGTCCTCGATTCCTGGCTGGGCCAAGGGCCTTCGCCCTAAGTGACATAGTAAAGGTACAAAGTTGGTAAGATAATGAATGGACAGATGGAATTTAAATGCCTGCATCAGCTGATTGTAGTTTAGAGCTGGGTTGAGACTAAGGAGGATGTGGTGACAATGGTCTCAGGTCAAGGCAGGGGTGTTTTGAGCCAGATGCCTCATTATTTTTCAGGCCAGGTTGTTGATTCATGAAGAATAGTGTGTTTCCTTCAGGGAGGTTTTACAAGGCCTGTTCCTTCAAACAAGCAGTATCCTGTGCAGATCACAGCGTCGTAACATTTTACAGGTCGTACGTTGTCGACCACCAGCCGAGGAAAAAATGAAAGTCGACAAATGTAAGATTGCCTTTATGAGCATGTAAAATTTAGATTATTACATTGGTCCGCCGCATAGATCCGTGTTGTTGTTTTTAAACACGTATCCTCCATAGCACGTTAACATCGTGTCATGCCAAGTGGAGCACTAGCTCATCAAAGTTTCAGCGGCGTTTTGAAAGCCTGAGAGGGAAGGTTTGTAATGGAGAGACGTGGAGGAGGGATCCTGACAGCGTGTTGGTGAAAGAAGGCCTGCTGGCTTACCAGCTCACACACACAGATGGACGATGTGTCAGGGGAATCTCGCACACACTAATCAGAGGCTCCCTTCCCGGCCAGCAGTAGGAGGAAATGGGACTGAACGAGAGGAGGAAGAGCGGGAGAAGGAGTTAATCACCGCGCTAATGCTGCACTTCATCAACGTTTCTTGGGCCCGCCTGCTCACCCTGGCTGGCAGCACTCGACTGTCTACACAGCGCCCCCCTCCTCCCGGCATTAGCTACGCCTCTGTTGACTCGCCCACAGCGAGCCTATCGCCCAGGTTCAACTAACCTCAACTCAAGAGGCACAACATGTTTATGGAGGAGACTTGCAAAGCCCCATATAAAAGTTGTTGATCCTTAAAGGTGATTCGAGTGGCTGCTGATAGGGAGAGGATTCGTGCTGACCTTGGCTGCTGTGCATCAGATATGTATGCAGGCCAAAGTGCTTTTTGTGCTTTTTCATGCATGCCTATTTGACACCGGTCCTTTGAGGGGGGACTCTTTATTTTTGCAAAGGCCCACATGCGGTGTGCTGACCCTGTCTTATGCACACAGCTTGTGTGACGTGTGTGTGTGTGTGTGGGTGTGTGTGTGCCTGTGTATTTGTTTGGGTGCGCACTTGGCTTGCAGTGCATGTGTGCATAAGTGCATGTAGGATGCATGCCGTGCACAAAGATGGATCTGGGACCGGCGGTGAAGGTGAGTGAGTTTAAGCAGGCTCCTCCCCCGGGCCCTTGTTCCACAGACAGTTACAAACAGGATCTTAGGAAGTGCTGTGCTGTGCTGCCGTGCATGGCCGACCGTCAGCCTGGCCTCAAAAAATATGAGCCCGTGTGCGGCGTGCATGACACAGCCCCCGGCTGCCACACCCGCCCCGCTGCCCCAGCAGTCAGTCCCTCAGACCGGCACAGCCTCGAAACCCATTTCAGCCCCATGGAGTAAACACTGTAAGGTGCCATTCAGAGCCCAGGCTAGTTTACAAAACCTTGTCTCAGCCTCTGACAAATGCAGCTGCTCACACACAGTATGCCCCCGTCGAGATCTTTGCACAATGCATGCAAAGCTAATGCCAGCTTTATGGCTTTTATGCTGCATTTGAATAGCCGAAATGTTTTGGTGGTGCCCTCGCAATTTATGAAAAATAGCTGCTGGAAAAGAATGAACTGACATGGAAAGGACGAGGGGGGGGCTTTACCCAACGCTGCAGACACACTCATAACCGCCGTCGCTTCAAGGTACTCTGATTATGTCCCTCATAGACTCACAGACCTGAACACGTAGACTGTTGAAAATGTTTTTCTTCCGTCTTTTATTTTTTTGCATGCACATCAGTTTACATCAGTGATTTCGTCCCTGGTGATAATTTGGGCTATTGGCTCTGTGCAGTACAGGTTGCCTTTCAAATTACCTCGAGCTACAAAAGAACAGAGTGTCTTTTAAGATGGGCTAGACTGTCTCAGGTGTTCCCAGAGCTGCAGAGTAATGCGTGTGTGTGTGTGTGTGTGTGTGTGTGTGTGTGTGTGTGTGTGTGTGGATGAGTGTGAGAGAGTGACAGCCACATGACAGGCCTGTGCTGTGATCACAGCTCTGTTGAGCTGTTGAGGAGACACCGATGGCAGCGCTTGGCTAGGTGCCCATCAGTTTGTCTATCCGTCGGTCCCCCTGGTCACACCGTTGCTACATGTCCACACAGACACACTGGGATGTACCTGGCTCGGTGCTTAATGGGTGTCTGTCTGTCACCAGGAAGTGACCGCGCTCACGCACACACAATCAACAAACTGGTGGCGGAGACGCCACGGTGCAGTGATTTCAGCTTTGGTTCCACATCACCTCCTACTAATGGTGGTAATTAATTGATGAATGAGGTCAAATCGGAGATATCCATGCACGTCTCAATTCGGATACAACCCCATCTCACCCACCCACCCCCCCCTGCTCACCTCTCTGCCACCCCCACCCCCCAAGTTGTTTTCTTATTGCGCAGTGCACCACATTCCCTCTGTGCTCATCTGCATAAGACCTTGGGATGAATGTTAACGATGTTTAATTAGACAAGACGTGGGATGGATGAGTGGGTGGAGGCATTAGGCCAGGGTGGTGCTGCCCCCCGCTGGGGGCGCAGAACACATAAAACACACACATGGACCCCTGCAAGCCCTCCCACACACACACACACACACACCTGTGCATGTGAAAGCTTGATGAACAATAAACGGCGATTAAAAGGCCAAAAGCTACAGCTGAACATGACCTTACACATGATTGGTACATTCGGACCCGTATTTTACCAACACGAAGGGCAGAGACCCCTCTCAGTTAATACGGTATAAATTAAACATTTATAAATGCCACGTATTTGTCGGATATTGTGTTGTGATATCTAACGGCCCTGGATAGTAACTCCGATTAAACGCGTTTTTATTTTCTCCCAAGCTTTTCTGGGATCGACCATTTTTCTTGCGGAATTAATCGGCCCAAAATGAGAGCATTCAACAGTTCACCGAATTAAATTCATCCTTCTGGCTCAAGCCCTTGACTGCGTGCAGAGAGTTTGTGGAGTGCGGTGCCTCTACTTGAACGCTGGTTGAATGGTTCGAGTACAAAACGCCTCATCATTAGGTTCTGGACTGATTAAATTCCAGCTTTGTAGAATTTCTGGCCCACAATGGCTTGATTGAACGCGGTGGCAGGGATCAATGCTAGGTGAGTGCACTGCATTCTGCAACGCTGGCTTTTCATGCTTATCTAAGACACTGAGACAACTTTCTTCTCCCTGGCTTCCCTCTGTATAAACATTTCCACTACGCTGATCTGTGAAAGAACATCAGGCAGCGGCTTACTGTAGGGGTAATCCAGTAAATGATCGCCGTGTCATTTCGACAGTGCAGCCAGTGCAGAGATAAGGGGATGCAGATGTTTTCTCGCTAGCTGCTCCCAGATGAGGTGTCATTATCCAGGTTTGGTCTCAGACCTGCTGTTTTCAGCCCATCTCCTCAACTGGGTGACTGACTGCGGACCCGACGCGAAAGACACACTCTCAGACGTGCACTTTGTGTCTGTTGCCGTGCCGCTGTCTCCTCCAGGCTCGGGCTTATCTCGTGGTCACGGCCAGACAGAGACACCTGCGAATGCTGTGGATTAGCAGGCTGCCTGGAGTAAGGTGTTTTTAATGCGCTGCCCCGAGGATCCCGGGGCTGAAGGCAGGCTGAGCTGCGGGGCTGACGCAGGCTCCACAGAGGCGTCTCGGGGGCCCAGATTCCGATCGGCGACTCCTCAAAGCTGCCATACAGAACATTCAATGAAAGAGAGGCGCCCGGGTCGAGCCGCTTTGATTACAATAAAGGAAAGGGGAGTGTGTTTGTTCTCCTAAGAGTCCTGCTGAAACAACAACACGGCTGCCCGCGCGCCTTTGTGTTGGAGATGCCATGTTGAATCACCACTCTTAATTAATTTGGTGTGCGCGGAGAGGGAGCGTTTGTCACCCCTGCTCTCGCCTGTTAGCGCCATTTGTCTCCGGGTGACCTTTGATTTCACACTGCATTGGTTTTCTCCTGTTATGGACAAGAGGCGGTTTTTGCTGACAACAGAGGAAACCTTATCTTTTAAATAAGTAATTCCTCAACTGCTCAGTGAATTCACCAGCAGCAAAATATTGGGATTGCTGAAAAGGCAGGCACAGAAGCACACTGGGGAAAAGATCTCCTCTCTCTATATGCTACAGCACCTTCGCCTCACTCTCATTAAAAATTCCACAACGCCTTGTTTGAACACGGCTTCCTACACAATAGTACTTTCTATACCACAATGAGCTTTTGTTTATCTACATGATACACTTGTAAATGTTTGGGGGTTTTTTTCTCTCTCTGTCTCCCTCACCTTGAACTTCTGGGCATTATAGGTGCAATACTATTTGCAGTACTATTTGCAGTACTATTTGAACCTCGTGGTCGAGGTCTCTGTGCGAGTATACGGTCATCTCAGTTTGGCATCTGTCCTGCGTATGAATCGGGAGGCACTGAGGGGGGCAGGTTTGCCGTTGTATTGTAGAGGGGGGCTTTAGCCAGTGACACAATAGGAGCAGCCAGGCCTCCTTGGCACATGTTGGGGCCCAGAGCTTTAGGTTTTTGGGAAGGAGGCATCGATTTTAGGCGATGGCTGGAGTGACTGAAAGGTGGGCCGGATGAGGGAATTGCAAGGGGATGGATCTGTTGGCACCTGGCTCTGTGGATTCTGGCTGGTCGCTGGAGCAGTCTCCAGTAACATTGATGCATGGCCATGAATTATATTATGCCTTGGCAGCTGCTTACTCCCAGATTCATCTTAGCAGTCGTTGGCTTATTTATTTATTTGTTTCCACAATTTGTCAAACGGGTTCCCATGTAAAATGAAAGAGAGAGAGAAAAAACCCAACCTAACAAGATTAAAAAATGAGACAGATTTAGAGTATTTTTACCAAATGGGAGTACGTGCAGGTAAAATCATTATGATAACTCGCAAAGGTGTAGCGGCTAAATTCTGATGGAGTGTTTTTTGTTTCGGCCCAAATGTCACGGGTTGAATAAAAGATGGTGTGGCAAAGTAGAAGACGGTTCACTCTGAACATTTCTCCAGCACCTGCCTGGAAACCTGCCGGAATAACGCCTCATTCAATGGCTGCCTGCGAGCTGAAGCAGCTCCGGCTGTCGCAGATAGAAGTGATGCCTGGGGCCTTTTGTTCAACTCTGACATGGCTGTTCGGACACCTTTGTTCTGGGAGGAGAGGCCCATTCACAGCGTGCCTGGGGAACAAATTGAATCTGGTTGACAATTAATAGCCGTGCGGCATGTTTAATTAAGAGCATGTAGCCGGCGAGCGACGTGAGGGAGATAAACAGAGACGAGCTGCGCGGAGCCAGACTGGGCTCACAAAGGAGCGGGCCATCGGAGCGTTGGGCTGATCGATTCCTTCCCCGCCGTCTGCAGAGAGCAGCCTTCACAAAGAGCGCTTCGCTCTCGACGGGCCAAACTTCTAGAGGGGGGAGAGATGCGAGACAGATAATGCACACGAGGCAGATGAGACTATGCAGATAGAGGCAGAAAAGTTGGGTCGGAAAAGTTGGGGGGAAAAGTAACGCCAAATAACAGTCAGGTATTTGGTAGCTCCTGGAGGTGGGGAAAATGGAAGCCGAGCGCGGTGCTTAGTGCTTGTTAACTGTATCTTATGGTTAGTATTACATCGATACCTGGTGCAAAATTGATGCGTGCCGGCAAGCTGGTCTGACTTCAGCATGGGTGACCTTCACAGTCCCGTTATTCCCGTTATTGTAACATGAACACAAAGCAAGCAGAGAGAGAGAGAGAGAGAGAGAGAGAGGAAGAGAGCTCGTGACAGCTTGTCTGATTGGCCAAACAATTTCAGCCATGGCCAGGCGATGCTCTGGACAGATAGTTACACACACACACACACACACACACACACACACACACACACACACACACACACACATACACACTCACACACACACTCTCACACACACACACACCCACTTCAATTAAAGAGAGCCCTCCTCCAGAACTAACAATCACATCAGTCAGCGAGATGGCAGGATCTGAGAGGAGATAAAACGAGAGCAGTTCATGTGAGAATTTGACTGATACTGTTTGTATGGCTGTGTACACGTGTGTGTGTGTGTGTGTGTGTGTGTGTGTGTGTGTGGGAGGGGGGGCAAGTGTGTGTTCGATGTGTGTGTTCTGCATGGACATATGTGTGCTGACAGGCGTACAGAGAGATGACAGGAACAGAAGAGGGAGTTGCAGGAATGCAGCCTGTTCATGTAAGAATTAAACGTGTGTGAGTGTGTGTGTGAGGGTATGTGGAGGGTGTGAGTGAGTGTATGTGTGTGTGTGTGTGTGTGTGTGTGTGTGTGTGTGTGTGTGTGTGTGTGTGTGTGTGTGTGTGTGTGTGTGTGTGTGTACAGGAAGTAGCAGCAGAGGATAAAGGCAGGAGTCTGACAGACAAAGGGTGATCCTCTCGTACTGACGAGTAGTAGAGGAAAAATGAGTTTCTGCCGGCTAATTGGCCTGAGCTGGAGATCCGGCCATCCCTTTGGTGAATTTTTAGTCTTGTCTTGTCTTCATGTCTTTTCTGGCTGTCTCTGGAGCAGGATGTGTCGCTCTCAGTGGATGGACAATATTTCATCCTGTTTCTTTTCATGACATGTACTGCAGTCGATTAAAGACATAACATTTTGCCCTTTAACACATAATCTGCCTCTCTTTCAATCTCTTTCTTTGAGTCTTTCTTTCCTCTGCCACCTCCTCCTCCTCCCACTTCTCCTTCACCTTCTCTTTTCTCCTCCGCCTGCTTTTAACATGCTGAGCAGGCTTTAGTTTGCGTGTCACAATTTGTTCCCCCCGTCAGAACATTCTGCATTTTTCGTATAGAAAAGCTCTTTCAATATAGCTGCATTTTTGAGAACAGGATGAACCAAACACTTTAAACTTCCCATCTGTACATAAGTTACATAACCGCACATACTCATCACAAACATTATATGCCACGCACGCACATAGAAACGGGCCGCGGAGAGCTACGTTTTGGACGAGAGAAGAAACTCCGGGTCGTTCCGGGGTGTGTCTTGAATTGAAAGTTAGAAATTGGTTTCATGCAACGGTGCCCCAGTCATTTGGCATTTGGAATAGTAAAATCCGGGGGATAACGTAGCCACTAATTGATTCGGGAACCTGAAATAAATAGGCTTACGGGCTCACGTGAGACGGTAGCTGATTTGTTTCTTTCGGGGAATAGGGGAGAGTTCTTTGCCCCCTCCTCTCCACCCCGCCTCGCTTTGGAGAGGTCCTGCAGGAGCCTTAAAACGAAAGCTGACACTCGTTGATGGATATGAAGTGATCGGTGACCTTCGAGATTCCCGTCATTTCATTTATGCATGATACCATCGCTCTTTGACTTTTGGGAAAATTTGGGTGATATTTAAGGATACAGCACTCAGATACTTGCGTCTCCACAGAGGGAGATCACACCTCATTTATACTTAGCTGACATTTAACGCCCTCTCTGTGGATTCTCACAGCAATATCTGTCTCACACAAAGCGCGAGCAAAGCAACAAACGTAGCGTTTATGTCTGCACTCTATCACATTCTGAAATTACATTAGAAGTCAAAAAGCCCCGGCGGCTATTGGCCGTTCAATCCGACATGGCACCTTCAGTATCTGCTGTCTTCCAAAACACGAGCATCTGTCAAACAGGAGACATACTGTAAAGAATTAGAAAGATGAGAGGCGTGGAGGAGCACCTGCTCCGCTACGTCTGACCGCTCCTGCAGGGTTTTTCCCCTTCTTCTGGTGGACAGAAGTTGGCTTTGAGGGGGGAGAAAAAGTTCAGCCGCAGAGTGGGGTAACAGCCTGGAGTCTGGGCTGCGGGGCACGGCTGAGGTCAGTATCATGGAGGCTCCGCCGCTCTCCGTTCTCCTTGGCTGGGCTGTTAGCGGGGGGGGAACAGACATCCTGCTGAATAGATGATGAAGAGGACGTGCAGCGTGGACGCCAGAGGTCAGACAGCGGCGGGGTGCCAGGAAGTGAACCCGGCCGCTTCCCGCCGCGCCCTGCGATGCGTCCACGTGCACGCGTGCACATTTTTTTTCTTTTTTTTAGCCTTGTTTACTAATGTGGCGCTCCATATTTCGCACCCAGCCTCCAACACGTCTTAAAGTCTTGCCAGAAGTTAGGCCCCAAGGGAAAGAGAGGGGGGAGAAACGATAGAAGAAGGGAGAGGTGTAATAGAATCATTACGGAAGACACATTTCTCAAGGGTACAGCAGTAGGAGGTCCCATATGGGCTTTACATCAGCGGCATGCACACATCCATTGCAACAACCACAGGGTCACAGTGCTGCCTAATTATGGCTGACAAAGACAGATGTATTTCATCCGACTCAACTTTTATGTCCCATTCGCATTCAGCGTGGCCGCACGCTGGAGATCCGTTCCCACGTGCGCTCCCAAATGAGGGGGGAGGCGTGCTCTCGCAGGTATGTTGTTACAGTGTGGGTGTCAGTGGATGCCTGTTGTAGCCCGTCAAGGCCAAATAATTACATCCTCTCGACGAACATATGAGGCGGCAGAAGCCAAAGCTGTCCATGCCAGCTCCCTCTTCCTGGTCTTTCTGTCTTTCCTGTTATCCTTTTAGCATATGGCTGCTGGGTACTCTGCTCCCCCCCCCCACACACACACACACACACACACACACACACACACACACACACACACACAGTTTCATGGGGCCGAGCATTGCAGACTGGAACAGCACTGAGAGTTTCTTTGTTTTCCCCAGCCCCAGCATTAGGTGTAACGGCGACACTGTTTGAAAATTAAAGTGTGGCATTGCGAGCGATGTACAGTTTGTCACCGGAATTAATTTCTCTGCTCCGTCTCGTCACTGTGAAGTCTTTATTAGTCCCATTAGCGGGGCCCTAGCTGGCCAAGCAGAGAAGTGGAAATCAAAACTGTGGGGGGAAAAAAAAAGAAAACAGAGGGAATGTCGTTTGTGTGATTATGATATTAGTTGCGTTTTAATTATTTAGCAAACTGTGTTTTTTTGCAAATCGGTGTCGCAATTTAGAGACATTAATTAAAACGCATTTTCGTCTGCGCCTCTTGTCAACGTCTCCCACTGTCTCTTAAAACAACACAACTTCTCTGTTCGCTACTTGGTAATTCAGTTAATTGATAAGACCACTGTAAGCATAATTAGTGGTCCAGTGTGTAGGATTTAGGATGCAAATGGAATATAAACATCACAATTATGTTTTCATCCATGTGTAATCACCTGAAAACAAGAGTCACTGTGTTTCTGTCAGCTCAGAGTGACTTACATTAATAAATGAAACATGCTCTTCCCCTTGCTGGATATGTGGTGTGTGTATATATAAAATACATGTGTCTTGTACACACACACATATATATATGTATAAACAAAAAGAGCTTCCCTGTATGTACATTAGTCATCAACAACATTTGTATTCAGTGTAACTCCAGGATGTCGAGGTACCAGCTAAATTATAGTAAATAAAAGTAAAAGCAAAGTTACTGTTCTCATTTCAAATGAAATATAGCCTCTATATTAAAATGAACAACAACCAAAAACAAAGTTGTAGCAGATGAAATATAAACATCTTTAAATAAATTGCTTGGTTATAAAAAAAAGAAAGAAAAAGTCTAACTTGACTCTACGACTTCCCTTCACAGTCTCAGCAATGAACTTTTTCCACTTTCTCCTGGAAATTGTAAATGATGAGTACGTCCACAGCAAGTTGTCAACAGTAAATGAATGAGATAAAATCCCTGAAGTCCTTGTGGACCGATAAAATTTGTCTTTTACTGTCGGTCAGTTGTTTTGTGAAATCTCATAGAATTAAATCTCTGTTTACAGTGTTTGCAACATTTGTTGCATAGCCGTAATACACGTATAAGAGAGCATGCAGCAACAACAGTCAAACTGAGTCGAACCGCAGTATACCTATTAGTGACCTCTCATGGATTAGTCATGCATGCATGTTTAGGTGGATTGGAGACTAAGTTGCCCCTAAAGTGTGATTGTGAGAGCGATACCATACAAAAAATACACCATACAAAGCTGTAAGTAAGCCATAGTAAGAGATAGATGTTCTTCCAGGGACGTCCACCATGTTGCTGTGTGCTACAGTAGCTGAGAATGAGCCAACTATACAAAGCTACTCCCATGTGGCGTTTGCCACCTACATACACCGATCCTTTCCTTCCTTTTGTTGCATCATTAAATCAAAGTCATTAATTTAGCAGGTAAAAAAAGCACAACACGGTCCCCTCCTCCTCCACTGTTCTTCATTAATGCTCAGTCATCTGCTTGCATGAACATACACGCCGTATGAAAGTGATATTGTAAACAAAAAAGGCAGAGTGTTGGCAGAGCAGCTTGCTGTTGATAACATTGATTGTGGGAGCAGGGAGGCGTGCAGCATGGAGGATCGAGAGGAGTCTCCCCAGGAGAGCGCCTCCTTTTCAGAGCAGCCTTATGACCAGCATTCCAAGCAGAAATGTGAAGAGAGGCATTGACCAACTACTGGAAAACATCTAAGCTATCCAGGATCAATGCCAAATTGATCCCTGAACTATGTATAATGTAGGACAGCGGATGGCTTGTCTTGCTCTTTCCTCCTCTCGTACGGCCCGGAGAGAGCCGAGGAGGTGCATGGCGAGCTAGGTGGAGAAACAGAACAAAATTTCCTGAGGTGCGCTGTGTTTTACAGGCATTTGTGGTGCAGGTGTATGCTGCTGTGTTTCTGTCTTTCTTTTTTTTCTTTTTTTGTGAGCTAGCAGAATTTTGTTCAGCCGTGATGATGCACTTTATGTTTCCAAATTGATCCGCTGGTTTCGGTTGCCAAAACACAGGATGTTTTATTTTTTTGTGGATGTGGGTGAGGAAGAGCAGCAGCAGCAGCAGCAGCAGCAGAGTGGACACAGTGTGACTCCTACCCCTCCCTGTTAGCGCCGGGATCCCTGGGAAAGCTCATGCAGGTCCTAATGAGCAGTATGCTGGAGAGGGCATCTTTTTAACCCTGCACAGGGACTCGTAGCACAGCCTCACTCCTCTTTAACAGATGCCAAGTGCAGCTGTCAACAGCTCCACGCTATTGTTGCTTGCCTTCACTTTACTCCGACTCTCCTATGTCTCTGTCTCGCCCATCTCGTCTTCTCTGGCGTTTTTTTTCCCCCCTACCGTCCTGACCATTCGTCTTGATAACAGTTCCACTGCATCCTATTATCAGCCGTGCTCAAACAATCTTAAAGGCTAGCTGGAGGTTACAGCTTACTAAAATAGATTCACTCTACCTCACCATTTTCCCCAGCTTAAAAGAGTAATATGGCCATATGAGATTACACAGAAAAATTGTGTGATACATTATTGCTAGTGCATTAAGAATTCATGAAGTATAAACAAAAAAAACCCTCAAAATGTTTCAGCGAGTAAAGGCACCTTTGCTTGCAGAATCGAACCGAAGCGCTCCTTTTTTTTTTTAATCACCATACCTTCACGCTCCTCCTGTTTTAAATGCATTTATCATTGTCAAGGGAAAAAAAAACTTTTAACTTTGTTCCTCCTCTCTCATTTTTGATTATCCTCTCCCTTTTCAGTAACTCTCCCACCCTCCTTTCATCAGTGCCAGTCTATCTATTCTGTGTCTAATTACATTTGAATTTTTTTCTGGTGTAATCTTGTGATAGCCCGAAGCTTCACCCCCCCCCCCCCCCCCCCCCCCCCCCCCCCCCACCACCTCCTCTTCCTCGTCGTCGTCCTCCTCCTCCTCACAACCACCACCGCCACTCCCAAAACCCCCGCCAGTCCATTTGTGCCCAGCCCTGGGCAGGATGGTTTCCTGGGCTCCCCTGCAGGAAATATCAGATGACCTGGCTCCCCGCAGCAAAACCCAGGTCATCTGGGAGGTCTCCTCTCACCGTATCCCTTCCTCGGCCCCCCTCTCATCCACTTCCTGCTTTCAAGTGCAGGGCAAGGTCAAAGCTTTGAGGATGCATTCCCCAGACTTCACCACCAGGCAAGCTGGAGGCGCTGCGCTCTCCCTTCTCCCCAACTGGACTTTGCTCCATCAATTCTTTTCGCATCTTCCTGCTCTCTCTCTCTCATATTCATTTCATTAGCTCGAGCTTTTACTGCAATCAATACCGTTTCTAAAGTTAGTTTTTCTAATACAGCTATTCATTAAGTGCCGTTTCATTAGTGTCACTAGAGCACCAGTATAACTGGAATAATACTGTAATGGACAAACATATGCTGTGGTGGTTGAATCCTTTTCCTGAGTTATGAAGACCCGGGTTTTAAATGGCTGAGCGCACAAAGAATGACTCATTACACTGTGTTTTTTTTTACATAATTTGTTGAGTAAATTGTGGGTTTAAAAAAAAAACCAAAAACAAGATGGAGCTCTCAGACAGTGATGTAAGCGTTGGTGTTTTTTACATAGGGGGTTGCACAGACGGGAATGTGCCTCGGAGTTGCGTCTTCTCCTCCTCTCTGTACTGTTCCCACCCCTCGGCTGCTGTCAGCTCGGATGCGCCGTGGATGCAGGAGAGCAGAGGCATTATGGATGGTGTTTAGAGACAGGTGTCTGATGCGTCCTGAGATAATGCCAAAAGACTCCTATCGCTCCTTCTAATGGAGCGGCGACAGTTGTTTCAAGTGATCAGGTCTGTCATCCAAATGCTGGAGTGTTGGTCCTCTCAACGCCTCTCTTTCCTCCCATAAATCAGAGTCGCTGGTGAGGCGGAGAGAGAGAGAGAGAGAATCAGAGGGAACGGCAAAACAATATCGCCTCGGGTCATCCTGGGATAGCGAATCTACCATAGAATATCTCCATCAAACACCGGCAGCGTGTTTGACTGACAATTTTCTGCAACAAGAAAGCCAGGGGCTCTGATGTAATCCATCTGATCGGGCTCTGCAGACACTTGCTCCCCAAATTGTCATTACACAATAATTTTGAAACAATCAAAATATGGGCCCGATTGTTTTTATTCTTCTGTCGCTGCCCCGCTCCTCCCTCTTCCTGCAAAAGAAGTGAAATGGGATGAATATGTTAGTGTCATCTCCAATTTCAAATAGGTAGACATTTCAAAAGCTGATTCTCTCTGGAGAAAATGTTGTACCTCTAGAGTGAAAATATCATTTGAAAGGCGAGACAGTAAAAGCCAGTCATCTCAAAATGAAATTTTTCTTACGGTGGCTTTCCTTTTCACCCCAGCGGTTATAGGAAAGGAGGAGGGTTGGGGTGAGGTGGGGTGAGGTGGGGGGGGGGTTGTGAGAAAAAAAAAAAAACGGAGTGAGAGTGAGATTGGAGAAGGTGTATGGAGGCAATGAGAAGAGAGGAGTAGAGGAGGGAGACACGCTGATGAGCGCGCGAGTGACACTTCTTGAAAAGCATGTTAATAATGTGCCAGGCCCAGACAGGTAACCGGTAATCAGACCCTCTGATTGTAACACAGTAGACAGAGACCCCCCCCCCCCCCCACACACACACACACACACACACACACGCACGCTCTGGGCTCTCCATCTCCATCAGCCCCGAACCCGGCTCGACTGCTCCCTCCGTCATGTTCCGGGGCGGCCCCCTTTGCTAACAGTGTGTCGCAGCTTCTGTGGAGACAAAAGAAACAAATGAGATGGCTGGGTTACAGCAAACAGCTGCGGGTTGTTCTTTCCCCTGTAAAATGAAAGCCCCCACACCCTCCCACCCCACCCCACCTCCTCCACTAGCACCACCACCACCCCACTCCTTTTTTTTTTCGCAACCACCACGTCAATTAGAGGAGGTATTGCTCATACTCGCTCTCTGGTTCGCTGCCCACTTGCGCTGATTGTTATTTATTTAGATCGGGCTTGAAAGAAGGCAGCCGGCTGCGTTTTATGATATCGAGGAAGACGGGCCGTTACTGGTAACAGTATATTACAAGCGCATCGGGAGATAAAACCCCCGGCTCGGATCAGGTCAGCATGGAGGAGGGAGGCGGGAGCGTGGGGTGAGGCTGAGGCTGAGGCTGAGGCATAAAGGAAGGAAGTACAAACAGCTCTTGCACGAGGCGGATTCTGACCTCCGAGCCGGAGCGAGGCAGGGGCCGTGTGTACAGAGAGCCTCCTCTGAATATTTCCCCAGCGACAGTGAGAGCGGGCCAGAGGCACTGAGGTCAGCAGATAGAGTCCAGAGCCCATTGACAGCTGCTGCTTTGACTTTGATGCACCATCAGTGTTCGGCACGCCGCTCCCCTCACCCTCTCGCTCCGCCTCACCCCCCCCCCCCCCCCCCCCCAACCCCCCACCCCCACACACACACCCTCCAACCCTCTTGTGCGAACCCCGCAAGCGTGTTTGCTCAACCTGAACGCACGCTAGCCTCTCATTATGCCGCCCATGCAAACTTTGTCTCTTTGCAGCTGTTTAATGGCTGCACGTCTGTTTTTGTTTGTTTCCTCACCATAAGATTATTGCACCTTTATGTTTGGTCGGGGGGTTGGAATAATCCCTGGCATCTGTTCAGAGAGGGAGGGGCGCGCAGAGAGCCAGAGGTAGAGGCTGGCTTCTGTTTTTTATTTATTTATTTATTTTTTTGTTAAGTACGAGACCATGCGGCCCCTTATTTCATCCTCTGCCACCGAAGCTGCAGCGGTGGCTGTTTGTTAAAGACGAGAGTGATGGAAAGGGGCTCTGTGCTAACAGGCAGAGAGGTCACTGAAGGAGCTTCCCGCTGCTGCTTATCCTTCCAAAAATGAACACGGAATAGGAGGGATTAATCTAATCACTGCCGCGTTAGTGTAATTTACTTACAAATGTATGCAGAAAAGTAACTTTATCGTGACCCTCGTCGCCGAGCATCCTTCTTTTTTTCATTTTTTATTTTTTCTCTCGCCCTCCCCGTGAACATTTATAGCAGAAGTTCATCCGCGGGTTCCTCTCAACAGTCCCCTCCTCCTCCCGCTATCTTTTCTCTTAATTTAAGACATCTTGTCGTGACTTCATTGCCTCCGGTCATTATGGCAAAAGAACGGGAAGTTAATCAACGCGGCATTATCTCCCTGCCTGCACCTGGAAGCAGGGGTGCCAGTCACACTGCTGCTCCCCACCCCCCCACCCCCCCCCACCCCCCTCTCTCTCTCTGCTGGGACCCCTGCCAGCCTGGGAACCCCTCGCACCGCCGCGCTGCCCTGCAGCTTTCCCCATGGGCTGTCACCAGCGTGGCTGCGTGTCCGTGCCAGGTCACACTCGTGACACGGCCCGGGCGAGCCAGCGGCAGCCGGCAGGGGTGCGCGTTCTCCAGTGAAAGGAGGAGAAAGTAAACATCTGTTTGGGGTTTTTTTTTTTTTTTGTGAGTGCTTTGCGGCATCTCAACCGTCTATCCATCATTGTAACTGCTTTGTACCCAATGGTGTCGTATGTGGCGGGGTGGGGTTGAGCGGTCTGCTGGTGCCTATCGCACATAGCACACATAGGGCGAAGGCAGGGAATACACACTGGACAGGCCGCCAGTCCATCACACACACACACACACATACACACACACACACATATACACACAGCATTCTCTCTCATTCACAAATAGGGACAATCCAGAGGCTCCAATCGATGTATTGTGTGTTTTTTGGGCTGAGGAAAAACCCACACAGACGCCCAGAAAGGCTCTGAAACTCTGTGACCTTCTTGCTGTGAGGCGACAGCACTATTCACCGTTTCACTGTATCATCCATGGTGTTACACATTTCTCCAATTTTGTGTTTGTTGGACACACCGTCGCCCCGTACGGACAGCCACAGAAACAACACAAACCTCCAGGGAGAAGCCTTTTTCTTTTTTTTTTTACGTACTCCAGCCTCTCAGACCAAAACAAGACAATATTTGAACAACATATTCACACTTAGAGTTTTGTTGACACTGCAACATGAGCAGAGATTCTTAGAAAGTAAAACTAAAAAAAAAATCTTTTCTGTGGCAGCAGGTCTGTCCTTGTGTCTCTAACGGTCTGAGAAGCTGACAAATGTTCTTGCTGAAGAGTGAATTGCTGGCTGTCGCTGGTAATCATTAGGTTGTCCACCAGCATCCAAAGTGCTTTTATTTCTGCCCATTAGTTTGGTGAGAAAATGGCCGGGTACGGTCTGGCGTGCCCCCCCCCCCCCCCCATCCTTCTTACACTGAGGCTGGTGCAGTAGGCAGGGTGAGCATGGGAAACATGAAAGTGTTTGAAGTATCTCTATTTATACTAGTTTGGGCTTCTGTGTCTATTGCATCTCTTTCGCACACAACTAACTCCAAAGGCTGTGCAACCTTCTCTTTTTTTTTTCTTTTCCGAGGTAGCAAGACGCACACATGTCAATATGGTGAGACTGGCGTGTAATTATTATTCAAAGGTTAAAGAGTGGATTGATCCATAGAGGAGTGTCAAGGGCAGATCAAAAGGATTTGGGGGAGGATCTGACCAAAAATGTTAAAAGCCGCTCGCTCTCGAAACACAGAGATGTCAATCTTTCTGAGAGCACCTTGATGTCCTCAGAGGAGAACCTGATCAAAGCTTCAGTAACAAAGATGGCCTCAGAAGATGATCTGACCTCAGCGGCATCCCACTTCTGTCTTTCACTTTACTTTTCCTTTACCTGTCTCCATTTACCTGCCCGGGCTCCTCGGCACTGCCCCTGCTAACGTCTTGCCTGTGTTTGTGCTGCTGGTTAGGCTGTCTGAATATCAATGAAGCAGTCTCACCGATGTATTACAAACACAAGAGAACAGTGATTAAAGATGACATATCTAAGCCTCACTCCGGTTCCTCTCTCCTCTCTTCTCTTTTTCACAGGAGATCGCAGCTTACTTGATAACATTTGAAAAGCATGAGGAATGGCTAACGACGTCCCCTAAAACAAGGTAAGGAAATTACACTTTCGCCCTCTCATAAAACACAAGTTAAGATTCATTGCTCTAAAAAGAGAGAGAGAGAGAGAAAAAAAAAGTATACCGTTCAGGGAGCAGAAATTTCCATTTCTAGTTTTACATATTTTGTACTTCTTAAAGAGCATTTCCCGCATGCACAGCTTGCGGCCTGCTTCAAGTTCAGTGTGGGGTGTTTAATATTACCGCCCGCTGATGGCTGTTCAGGAAAAGTTTACAGTTTGCAGATAAGTGATAGGATGTTGACTAATAATTGCCTTTCAGCAAAGCCA
The DNA here is from genome assembly GCA_029224185.1 of Karalla daura. Lineage (NCBI taxonomy): Eukaryota > Metazoa > Chordata > Actinopteri > Chaetodontiformes > Leiognathidae > Karalla > Karalla daura. Next base: position 13,643,073 of record CM055193.1, on the reverse strand, counting down.
ATTAACATAACATGTTCTTGTGCTGCATCTGCTTTAAATGGTATGTTAATGTGTTCCTATCTGTCTGCACATTCACCACTCAGCTAATAACGCTGCTGAAGCTGGGGGTGGTTGTCTGGGTCAAACGTTACTCCCACACATGGAACAAAAAATTCCAAGAGCTCATATCATATTTGGAGTAGGATAAGAGCATCTGTAGTTAATATATTAATATGTTTTTTATGCATGCAAATAAGGGCCAATTTGCAAATCAAGCCCACATGCTTCTTGGCTTTTCAACAAACGTTAACACCTATAGTGAGATGGTTAGAAGAGAAGTGTGCGTCATATGCGGTATTCGTTCTTGAGTTCATTTCAGTGACGCGCTTTGTATCGGGCAGCCCCAGAACTGACAACCTCGGCCTCTTTTACTCTTGGATTTCACTGTTGTGCGGTCAGACCGCGCAATCTTTCACCGCTGCAGCAAATACAATGTGTTAACACAATGTTCCCATTGCTAAAGTTTACATTCTCATGCATTTGGAATCAGCTCAATATGGTAAAACCTGGGTTTCTCTTTTTCTGCAAGCCGGACTAGGCTCTGCTGGCATTATTAGCGGCCCTCATCCATGTGTAAATGGACCCTGGGCTCATTGACATAGAACCCATTCCTCACATCCCTCTGCACACCCCCTCCTCTCTTCCCCCTGCCTCCGAGGGACATTGATAATAGTTCTGCATAAAGACACTGCCAATTAGAATACGTTCTCTGGTGTAATTATGGAGCATGGGCCAAAAGAGCGCAGAGCTCACCTGTTTTTTTTTTTCCCTCTTCCTTTTTTTTTTTATCAGGAATCCCTGCTCCTCCTCGAGCCTCCACTCTCCAACTCACCCCAAAAATTAAACTAACGTCAGGCATATTTCAGCCACCAGATAGGGCCTGCAGAGCCGGTATTAGCATTTACTCTCTCCAGAACGCTCAGGTGTGGCTATCTTGCCGAGATACGGTGCACAGCATTGAGGAACAAACATGAAAATGGTTAAGGTGGGTGGTCGAAGTGTGCCAGAGCGTTACAAATGTCACAGCGCTGGCATCCTCCAAGCACATGACAGCCTTAAAATGACACTTGTGTGAGATGTGAGAGACGTTTGAGTCGCCTGCTTTTCTCGCCAAATGGTCCTCGTGGCCACAGTCTGTCACCACTGGCTGTCTGTTTCGTGGCGGTCTCGGCTGCCAGCGTGCCGGGGGATTTTCGAGCCCGTGCCATGTCTCAGTGCAGGTGCTGATATCTCAGCAAACATGTCACCAGGGAGCAGCTCCTGGTATACACCTGCGGATCACCTGACCAAACGCTGCAGCGCAACACAACACTTTCCCTGTTTCAGAGAGGCAATCACTGCAAGACAAGATGTGTGTGTGTGTGTGTGTGGTTGTGGACTGGAGAGGCAAAGGGAGAGAGCGGTTGTGAAGTGTTTGTGTTTTCCCCAGATGTCAGTGAAAGGGTAGAGCGTAGTGATGGATGTTAGGGCCAGGAAAGGTTGTGGGGGAGTGAAAGGTGCTGCATGTATGTGTGATTGATGGGAGCTGATTGATGGCTGGCCTCTATATGAAACCCTCTCTCCGCTCAAGGTCACGGGTGAAAGGTCAGAGCGGGGACACCTGTGGTTAAGTGCCGGCTTATCATTTGTCATCGAAAAACATCTTCGGGGCTGTGAGCGTCCGATGGGCGGGCGGGTGTGCATGTCTGCATGTCTGTGTGTGGCTTGACCCCTGTGGGGAATAGGCTAAGTAGGCTAATTCTCCCCCTGCCAGCGCCCTGTAGACAGGGTCAACAGGGCATGATGGGAGGCAGAGATAAGCAGCGGGGTCACACACGGAGAGGCAGCACGCTGCATGGTTGCGCCGCGTGCGCGTAACAACTCTGACATATGCGGCTCGTAAACATGCGAGCGCGCCGCTAGCCGCAGCTCAAGGAGCTGACGCTAGCTGTTTGACCAAGGTGACACGCCATGCAGGACATGCCCTGAATAGAGATGGCATCCTGTCAACACCAGGAAGACGAGATGAAGTGGACCAATTACATGCATGCATGCTTGTATTTTGCCCGGCTAATGCTCATGCACCCCACCCAGGCCTGTACAGTAACAGCGCAGTCGCTGCTCACCTCTCGTCTGGTTTGTTTTGTTTCTGTTTTTTCTCTCTCTCTCTCTCTCTCTCGCTCTCTCTCTCTCTGTGTTTGTTTATCATTTTAAAAATCTGAAGCGTGCCAGGGGAGAGTGGAGGAATGCTGAGTGATTGATGTGCCCAGCTGTAGTAATACACATTCCCTTTCAGATAGGAAGTGCAACAGTGCTTAAAATCAATACCAGTGTTCTCCCGCTGACTGCTTGAACAGCACTACAGCTAATTCAGGCCACACCTGTCAGAGCCGGGGAAATCTTTCCCTACTCGGGCCTTACACTTTAATTTACACCCACAGCCTCGCCGGCTTCCATTTCCATTAAAGGGAGAGCCTGGCATTATGGCTTTAATGAAGGCCGCGGCCAGGCGGTGATTTAAGATGGCCGTTACCCCGCACCTTCACTCCACAGGAGGGAACACACTTAAAGGGACAATTAGGATTTTCCTCTCCTACATCCTCTCAGATATAGCCACACTCATTCTTTTCTGCACGATGTGGTCGTGTGGCTTCAGCTGATGGGATCTGAAGGTGCCTGTGGGAGGGGAAGTGAAAACAGGGCGAAGACGCAGAAACGCTGCGCTTCCAAATCGAGGCAATAACATTTGATTTGACCTCATCATGGGCGTTACATTGTGCTCCTGTTGAGAGCAGACATTTGTTGTCCATCATAAATGACACAAATGTCTCCTTGAGGGGCTTTTCCGAGGTGTTTGTGCGCTGACAGATGGAGAAACTATTGACTAGAGGGTGTCACAGATTGGTCAGCCCAAAGAGCTAATGGACACCTGTGTGTCGTATAGAGATAGCTCATTATCTTGAGCATCCCCTAAATGACTCATGGTTTCATGAGTGAAGCATTCGCACATTGTGTTCCTTTTCCTTCGCCACTTTCATTTTATAGGACGGGTTAACAGTGACCCATCTCCAAACACAACAAAGTGTTTTTACGCCTGTCATCCAGATGGCTCTATGTGTGTGTGCGTGCGTGCGTGTGTGTGTTTATCTGCAATCTCCTGTTTTGCTCAAAACACGTCGACTTGTTGTGTCTGCTAGAAAGTAGTGCTGGGCCGTGTCAGCCATTTGCTTTCGCATTTCTTCAAGCATGTACAGACACATGTTCTGAGTACATACGACACACACCCACACACACCCACACACACACACACACACACACACACACACAAACACATTGTATATTGAAACTATCAAACAATAAGCACCAGTCCTTGGAGGGCTCCACAATGACACTGAACCTAGCCGCCCCCACGTCCCAGCGCAATAGCCCTCTCTCCTCCCACAGTCACAGCTACAGCGGCGGCAGCGCTCCAAAATGAAACCGAGTCCCTTTAGACAGCTTCCAAAGACAATGCTTTTATTAAAACCTACAGCAGCGACGCCACCCCAGAGGCACGGGGCGCACCAACAACAGAGTACAGCAGGACTGAGAGGCCGCCTGAAATCTACTAATGACTGTTTGTTTGCTATTGTGTATAGCGTTGGCCATTGTGTGCGGAGCTTGCGAGCGTGTGACAGTGTGCGACTGACAGAGACGTGGATAAAGGGGATCCTATTTAAGCATGTGTATATGCATACGTAAAAGTCCCCTCGCGTATGCACACGCCATGTCTGGAGAGCTGAGCGAGCGTGACCGCGCATTCGAAAAACGCATTGTGGTAGGACGTATACAGGCCTCTGTGAATGTATTGAGATGGCATGTGCATGTGTAATTACCAGTGAAACAGTGTGGATGTGTTGTGAATTAAAAATAGTCCTTGCCCGTGTGTGTGTGTGTGTGTGTCATTTTTTTTTTAAAGAGAGGTACTATCTGGGTGAGTCTGCCACAGTGAATAAGACCTCCCTGGGCCAATGTGTAAACTCTGTTTCTGTCACCTAGTCTGGCACATGGTGTGAGGAAGTGCTGGGCGCTCTGTGTGTGTGTGTGTGTGTGTGTGTGTATGTGTGTATGTGTGTGTGTGTGTGTGTTGTGTGTGTGTGTGTGTGTGTGTGAGTGGGGGTGGGGGCTTATGTGTAGGATGTGCCTGAGAAGGGCGTCTGATAGTGTTTGGTCCTAATGCTTTGTGGCACTCGTTGGCTGGCAGAGTTTCAGAGGAGAGTGGAAGAGGACAGGGGCAGAAGAGAGAGAGAGAGGAAGAGAGACATAAGGAAATTGAGAGTGGGGGACAGCACAAATAAGCGGGACACATACATAAATAAAGGCATACAAGGCAAGGGAAAAAGGTGTTAGGTAAGTTGAGGCAAAGACTGGCACTCAATCAAGCTGAGGTTCTCTCTCTTTCTATATATATGTGTATATATAAATATAAAAACCCACATGTCAAGTAAATGTGCAGACTGTTTGTTGAGGTGAACTTGTGTGATCCCCTCTTTGCCTCTGCTTGTCCTTCTTCCTCTCTGTTTTTTTTTTCCATTTTATTTTTTTTCATCCCAACTCATCACAAGTAAAAGTTTAGTTTCCCGCATAGTGACACTTCTCCCCTGGCTGCCCCGTTCTGTCGGGGCCCTGGAGGACACTGTCCCACGCTGCTTTCACCCAGTCACCGGCCCTGACAAGGACAGCTATGCCCACCTGGGGCCTCACGGACTGGGTGAAATAAAGCCCACCAGGGAGAGCCGAGAGGACAGGTGTGAGGTGAAAGCTGAGGTAAGAGTGGATGAAAAAGTGAGGGGGGAGAGAGAGCGAGAGAGGAAAAAAAGAAAAAATTGCCGTTGAAGAAAGGGAGAATATGATGGAGCGAGAGCAGTTTAGAAAATGGAAACATGTCGATAAGAGAAGGGAGCGGATGAGATGGAGATGGGAGGAATAGTGATGGATGGGGTGAGAAGGAGAAGGACTGAGGAGGGGGAGAGGATTTACGCAAACAGAGGAAAGAGCAGGGGAAAGATGGAATAGAGGGGGATTGAGCTGACATAGGGCGAGGAGGAGAGAAAAAAAATAGAAAAATAGAGTGGGTAAACATCAGATAGAGATGGAGGGAGGTGAGCAATGGATTCAACTGACAGACAGAGAAAAGTCCTGTGGTTTTGGGGCACTGGAGGGAAAATGCAAACGGTCAATAGATTATAGCTGGTGCTGGGCGGAGTGCCTGGGCCTCAGATTCCTAGCCAACTTAATAGTGCCTCTTGTTTGTCTGTCCTCTATAGTAATGCCCAAGCCGAGCCCAGGGAAGCAGCCTGAGCCTGAGGCTAGTGGAAATGGACAGGGGACTAGATATATGTTAGTTCTCATCCCAGCTGCTGTATATTACCCTGGCCAGCTTGCCCACCAGAGACTATTCAATAGAACATAGAACATCATCTAGCTTTATCGCCTTTATTCTCTCTGCACTCACAAGGACTGCTGCTGAAGGCCAAAAAGGGCACGGCCACTTTTAGGAATTAATCCTTTTTATTATGTGTCCTCTTTTTGTATGGTAATAGATGTTGAAGTGTGGGCTGTATTCTTTATTTATTTTATTTTTTTTTACCTGCGTGGCTTTTAAAAAGATCACTGAAGTAAAAGGTGTGTTTGTCTGTGATGTTAAAAGGAGGATTGAGCGGCTTAGATAGATGAAGAAGAAGTCGAAAAAAAGCACAGGAGGACTTGCCTCACTCTCTATGCCAGTATGGAGGAGGAGGAGGAGGAGGAGGTGGGAGGTGGGGGGAGGAAGGAGAGCAGCCAGTGGCTGGCCACAGGAGAGAGGGGATAAATAAATAGAAGAGGAAGTTGATGTCAAGCAGGTGTTCAAGGAGAAAGTGTCAGCCAAGCGGGCCGAGATGGGGAGAAGTGCTGCCGCTGCAGCCTGATAATAAAGACTTAATTCAATTAGCGCTTCTGCACCGGTGAGCAGCGTGCAGGCTGGCTGTCATGGAGCGGGCCACAGACACAGCAGAGCACACCCTCAGCCACCTAGACACAGAGACGAGCAGCTTTAACGCCGACCCACTACTTCACTATGCTCTCTGTCTCACCGGCCCTCTCTCCCTTACACACGCACACACACACACACGCACGCACAATGTAGACTTAACATATTATTCACACCTGAGTCACTGAGCAGTCCAGACACTAAACCCTGCCTACACATCTCTCCTACACACACAGTGACACTCTCAGCACGCAGATGCACTGCCTCATCCCTCACCCTCAACTCTCTCGCTACCAAAACTAAGCTCTCCTCCTCAGCTCATCTCCCTTCACCTCCTTGATTTTCTATTTTCAAACCCCCCTCTGCTCTCCACCCCCTCTTGTACCGTCCTCTTCCACCTCATCACTCTGCTCTGTTGGTGCTCCGAGTGGCCGTATGTTGGCCGGTGCGGGGAGGATTGTGACTGCGAGTCCCTATTTTCAGCCCGTCACGCCCTGGTGCCCAGTTGGGTGCTGTCCTGTAGGCATATGGTGTAGCGCATCCCGGATCCTGGGCCTTTAGAAAGCCCTGGGGGGCATTTCACTCCAAAAAGTGCCTGCCGTCCCACGCATCGCCCCATGCCGTACCCTGGAATCTGCTCCGCCGCTTGGTGCTTTGGGTGTGGTCCGAGAACGCTTGTTCCGGAGCGGTCACGTCACGGTCCCATGGGTAATACAGTAGCGCCGGGAAGCGCCGCGTGGTCAGGACTCTCAATGCGTACAGCAAGGTGGAGCTTGGGGGGGGAGAACAGGAAGTGGCAGAGGAACAAGAGGAGGAGGAGGAGGAGGAGGAGGTGGAAGAGAAAGGACAGGACACAAGGCTTCAGTGATACCGTTTGCTGTTATGTAAAGAGAAGGAGAAAATAGGTCCTGGACAGCTGCCAGAGAGCTGGGTGAATCACCAGCAAAGAACAGGCACGACATGGGTGCACACACACACGCACACACACACACACACACACACACACACACACACACACACACACACGCACACACACACACACACATATTCTGGCACACATTCTGTCCCATTTCTTCGCCCCAGCTGAGCCTCACAGTACAGGAAGTACCGCGAATGATGGGTCTGCCACGTGGCACAATTCATTGCGTAAAGACGGCAAATGGCAACAGTGACCCCGTGTACCTCGTCATAGTTTAGCGTCCGAGAGTGAAAAGCCTCACTCGCTACGTCTCCCGCTCTGATACAGAACAGATTCAGGCCAGATATCCCCGTTGTTTACTTAACTTTTGCCCCGCATCCGTCTGGTTGACCTGCGCTGTTTGTTTACCGTCCCCTCTCGCCTGACTTTTGTGCCAATTAGTTGGATTGCTTTTATTCTCTTTTACTTCGATTTTTTTCCCCCGTTTTTGTTACCTAGACATGCAGGAAGCTGTTCCTCAAAAAGAACCGGCTCATTGCGCGTGAAACTCTCTGGGTATTTCTCACTTGTCTCGGTCCCAAAGATAATCAGCCTGTTGATTCTGATGAGATGTCTTCATCACTGTAGATTTGTATTAGACAGCCCGGCCCGGCGTACCATCTCCTGCTTTCCTCGGTCCCTTACCCCAGGCAAAACCCTTACTACTTTAACTGCTTCATTAAAGATGGGAGAGGATGAAGTGGGTGGAATGTTCAGGATAGCCATGTATTAATTTTGCATCAGTGATTTAATCAATTCAAATATAAGTCAATTGATAAATTATTCAAATCTTTTTTTTGTCGCGTTTGAGGGGAGTGCAGTGAAGGAAAGGTGAGAACCATTTCAGATTGGATAATTAATATTAATACCTTTTTTAAAATGAAGCAAGAAAAATAGCCGTCAACTTTTTTTTAAGGACGGGTATAATTAAGAGTGTCTGAGAGAGACAATTCCCAGAATGATACAATTCCAGACAATTAAAGGCAAAGGGTTTGATCTCCTTTGTCCTCCTTGTCTCCTTCATCTCTGCCTGTTGCTGCCATCCAAGGCTTGCAGCTGTCTCGTACCACCGCTCAACTCATAGGACTCCGAGAGAGATAAATAAATAAGAAGATGATGAATCTCTCTCATCCACATCATAAGCAAAGATAATTAACAAGCCCGGGCACAATGCATGCCCTCCACCTGCAGCACGCCGCTCTCTTGCTGAGGTGTTTTCCATTTGTTTACTAAATTTTCAATTTATTAGTATTTCTCGACACAGTCCTTCATTATTTTTTTCCTTCTGTCTACGAAAGGGTGGTGCTGGCTAGAGTTATGGAGACAGCACAGCTAAGATTTAAAGTAGTCCTGCACCTGACCTAAAGGAAAGCACTGCTGGATACATTAACATGATAGCAATATGATTATGTCGGAATGGACATGAAGAGTTTCAATTATTTACAGGTGATGTCCCCGTTGAATTGGCAATGAAGTGGCTCGTAAATTACCCCCTCTGTCTAATCAAGCCTCCAGTGGAATAATGGAGCAACTGCTGCCAAGGAGGGAGCACTTTGCCCCCTCTCTCCTCCTTCGCCTCCTCTCTCTCTCTCTCTCTCTCCTTCTCTTTTCATTTTTGGGTGGGTAATGGGGGTGGGCTCCCTTCACAGTGGGATGATGACACTCCCCAAATGACATTGGTTGAAAGGCAAGAAATGTGCCAGTGAGCGCAGGTTTAAAACCTCTCCACTTCATCACTGCTCAGTGCTTTACTGCGCTTTATGTCACCAGACAATGATACAGTGACAGCCAAGCATCAAAATGTGCAGCACCAGCACCTAATGTGCAGCTTGGTTTTGTGCCTGAAAGAGAGAGAGAGAGAGAGAGAGAGAGAGAGAGAGAGTATGAGACAGACATACAGACACAATGAGAGAGAGAGAGGGGAGAGAGAGCAGACAGGAAAATGGAGGGGTGCTGTAAAGGTTGGCATGGCACAGCTCCAACGTAGCCCTCCCAACACGGTTCAGACGTACCGCAGCCAGCCTACTTTCTGGTGTCTTCTTTTGAGGCCTGTGGTGTGGGATTCTGCTCAGCTGACTGATGGCCTCTTTGATTGAAATAAATCAAATGCCAAAGAGTTTAATAGCCTGTTTTAATGTGTCTCCAGTGAGTGTGTGTTTGATTCCTTGCACATCCTGCTGATATGCAGACCTGGCATGATTGATGCACCCTAGCAGCTCCAAACGCACCGCCACCTGGAGTAGTCCATGAGTCAGTCCCGTCTTCCTGTTTTCTCTCTCCTAAATGGGAACCACCATGTTTACCTCAGTGCTGTCTGATTTTTTTTCTCTCTCTCTTTCTTTTTCTGTCTGTACCCTGAGCCATTGTAGCAATCACCCGGAGTGTGTAGTAGTGTATTAAACCTATTTTAAGGAAACAAAAACGGGGATTCGCCTTCTCCACCCACCAACATCACAATCCATAATCACCTTAGGCGGTTTACAGTAGAAAGAGGAGAGGCAGTAAAGGCAGAGCCAGAAATGACAGGAAGATGGAGTGGCAAAGGGGAAGTGAGATAAAAGTGAAATATAATGGAGAGAGAGTACCACCTACCGTTCCGGTGTCTCCTGGCAGAGTGGGGGAGACAGGGTGGTCTGTTCTCAGCCAGAACCCTCAGCTACCCCCCCTCATCCCCCCCACCCACCCACCCACCAAAAGAATCTGGGGTGACTGCACCCACAATTAGGGCATGAGAGGATTAGTGGCGAGTGGGAAGGTGGTTGGGGGCTGTTTTTTGTTTGTGCGCTTGCTATTCCCTGAAATGCATTGTGGCAGTGCATCTGTGATTTTTTTTTTTTTCCAATCCTGATGTTTTCAAAAATAGAAACAACACAAACAACACAGCAAGCTCATGTGCACAGGGAGGAGAAAACAGAAGAAAAAAGAAGAGAGAAAGAGTCCAGCGTGTTGGGCTCTCATGTGTGTTTAGCAGCTTCTTGTGTCGCCGCTGTCTAACTCTTCCTGTCACCGCACAGCGTGTCCTCGGAGTCTTTTTGCCCTCTGTTCCCTCCCTTAATGCCTGAGCAGACCCAGCAACCCCCACGGTGTCTGAGCATTGCTCATCTCTGCATCTATTTCAATTGCATTTCATTTGCCTCCCGACAAACATGGTGATCACAGGGGGAAGAACTAAGCATTAGGGTTATTATGAGTTTAAAGCACTTAAAAGCTTTTGGCCGTCCCGACACCGGGACACAAAAGGGTCCAGAGGAGCAGCGAGGCATCACGCTCCAGTTTTCAGAGTGTGGCGAGTCCCAGACGTGTGTGCCCGAGTGTTTGTAAGTGTTGCGTGTCTGCGTTCTGCATGCACATACATAAACATGTAAGGATTGCCTTTGTCTCCGGGAGCTTTGTGTCGTGCCCGTAGCGCTCCTCGGCGTGGCTTGTGGCAGACTGTATTAGCTCAGTGCTCCGCAGCAGTCAAATTCTGTATCATGGCATCGAAGGCCCACTCTTCAGAGCGCGCTCCCCCAGGTCACACATGGAATTTAAGAGCTTTTCTGAGGCAAAGAGGTGTGACTCGCCCTGAGACTCCCCTCTTGCTCTTTCTCTGCATCTGTCTCTCTCCCTTACTTATTCCTCCTCACATTATTTCCCCCTGCTTTGCTGCTCCACTCAAGAGTCATGGGGCGCACGCTCAGCGGTAAACCAATTTCATTTAGTATGTTTTCATATTTTGATCCAATCATGGCATGCTTAGAGGGTCCAAAAGCCACATGACGCTTTTATTGAGCACTAATTAAGGATCTCTGATTTAATCCATGTAATTTAATAGAGATCAGTCATGAATGTGGGGCTTTTGTGCGTTGTGCGTGGGGAAGTGACGTTGATGCATTGCGAGCCCTGCCTTCTACAGGCGGCGGGTCGGGGTTAAACGCATTCGGGTTAAAGCTGCTGCTATGCATGGATGGCGTTCACACTCCACCTGTTGGGCAGCAGGGCTGAATAAATGGCTTCAGGAGATTTAGACCTCCACCTGGTGACTTCTCACACATGCGCGAGTGTTTTTAACTGACAGCCTGAGCCGCAGAACGCCGGCACTCAGGTGGTTTTGCTGCCACCGGCAGATCAGTCTGCCTTCCGCTCTGTAATTGCCTCTTGGCTCCCTCATTGTTCTCATTCATTTGCCTCTGTGCATATAAAAAGTGGCTGAAGTACTTTCGGTTGTTATTTTTATTTTATTTTATTTTTTTCCAAGGCGTGTCGACATTATTGAGTGATTGGCGCAGGCGGGCTCATTACAATTGCTCACACTTACAGTCAACCCACGAGACTTTCCTGATAAATTTTTAGCTAAATCCTGGATTGTGATTATTTCAGCTGCCGTCGCAGGAGGATTGAAACTCTGAGCTGAGTAATATTTCCTAAATGTTCCGGTGACTGACTTGAATGGGAGTGAGAGAGAGAAGTGAGCGAGAGAGGGAAAGAGAGAGAGAGAGAGGGAAAGAGAGAGAGAGAGAGAGAGAGAGAGAGAGAGAGAGAGAGAGACCTGCCTGGCATTGTTCTGTCCTTTTCAGCAGTCCTTCACAGCCCTCTAGCCAGCCACTGTTGTGACGCAGTGTTGAGCGGAGAGAAAGCAGAAGAGCTGAGAACAGCCCGGGTTGGCTGGGGTGAGGGATCGCGTGCTGAGAGATGTCTAGACGGTCAGGGATAACAGGCCAGACAGGGAGAGGGAAGGAGACTGGCAGAGGAGTCTGGGCCAGAGGGAGGCCATGTCGAGGGCACGGCTGGATGGGCACCTTATCTAAAATCTTGTCTACTCACTGTAGACTTCAGCTTATGGACACTAACGGCATTGACAGTTGACAGGGTGAGCGGCCATTTACTAGCCCAACACACCATCACTCACTCTGGCCTCAGTCTGTGACATTCCGCTCGGCTTCCACCCCGACTGTCTCGACTGCATGTTGTGATGCATGTAAAGTGTAGCCAAACCACAAGATGTGACACAAATCATAAGCGTGCAGTGCTTCTCAAACAAGTTATGAATTCTGTCATCTTCTGGATCCTCTCATGCCCTGTTTCCACCAAAACGGTTCTAGTGCTGGCTCTCGGCTGGTACTAGCGGTGTGAACCAGATGCTTTTTCCACCACTTGAGAGCCACGTCATGACATCCTTATATATATCCGTCTATATGCTGCTGCCACTCTGTCCCAGAAGACCAAGTCCAGGACATCAAACTGTGTATTTGTCCTTGGCTGTCCATTGCCGTTCCAACCGCTGTCCTTTTTTAGTCCCCAAAGTCTTTCTGTAGTCTCCCTAGCTGCTGTTTCATCATTGTCTGTGGCTTCTCTCAGGTAGCAAGAAATAAAAAGACAGACTTTTAGTTTTAGCTAGTCCCAGTAACCCAGCTCCCAGCCTCTGACATAACAGGGTTCTTTCTTTTGGCCCAGCAAAGAATTGGTGCTACTCTGGAACCAGTTCCGAATTATACAATAGCCTGGAAGGAGCACTGAAACCACTTTGGTTGAAAAGAGGCCTCAGAGACCTCCTGTCTGCCTCTACCGACCTAAACCACCAGGCTTTCTTCTGCTAAGTCCCAAATTCATCGGATCTTATAACGCATACAGTGGTGGGCGTTTTTTTTTTCCCGAGCTGATCTGTGACAGATGAGGAGGGGTAGAAAAAAAAGTGATGACTAATGTCTCCTATGTGTAGGACTTGCACTCGTCTCTCTACCTGCTCATTATGCCTGAGCCATAAGACAGTTTGGAGGGCGTCGGAGGCATTGCCACGTTGGCCATATGCTTTCTGCGGCTCCTATCTGTCAGGATGTCAGGACATGGCGGGGGTGCGCTTCTCTCCGCACCAACAGAGGATTGGAGCGCAGCGCTACAGGAGGGCCTCATTACCGACACACATCCTGCAAGAGAGTCTCGGGGCCGGGCGAGCAGGCATACTGAGCGTTGTGCTTAGAACCAGAGGGTGAGCCATTTAAAAGGCACTCAACCCATTCGCCGGCCCCTCCCTCCCCGCAGCTCCATTATCACAGCAGAAAATGTGACACAGGATTTTTCTAAGTAAATGCTTTAACAAATTAACAAAGTAATTAAGGCAAACAAATTGATTCGCTCAACATTTTTAATTGAACTTTTGCCTTTGTGTCTCCTCTGGCCAATCGCCCCTCACCCACAACCCCACACGTCACCTCTTTATCTGGGCTGCCAAGAGGGAATTTATGTTTTGGCCCACACCCTCCCATGGAGCGTCTAAACAAATCCCAGACAGAAATTTATTCCTCCTCTGGTATTTGAAGACATACTATCACGCTGGCTGCTTTTAGAGTAAGTGAGTCTGAGGAGCATCTGTTTAACTGTGTTTAATGTGAAGCAATGTTTTCACCGGTCCAAACACCTGGAATATTTTCTTTCTGGGCTGCGCTTAGATCGTCTGGCTCTCAGCGAGAGTCCACAGAGTACACCGATCCCAGTCCTGTGCGGTAAATCACAGCAGAAAGTGGTGGGGTCCGTCACGATTCCCAACCCTCCATCCAGTAAATTTATATCGGGAACCTGCTTTCAACAGGCCGGGTCCAAAATCAAACTTTTGCCCGTGACAATCTGTAATCTATGCCGTCTGAATTAGGATGCATCAGTGATTTGGTCTCTTCTCACTCAGGTGCTCGAAGTGCCTGGTGGATTAAGGCTCCATTAGAAACCACAGGGAAACTTTAAAAAAAAGATTTTCTTCATGACTTTTCAGGCCAGACATTATTGTTGCTGAAAAAGTTATCTCAGCTGGGGAAAAGTCACTTCTCAGTCAACTAATGACTATCAAAGCATCTCATCTAAATCTCTACTGTATTTTTTGAGCTGCTTTGCCGTGCTTTCTCTGTGAAATGGCTCTAGCTTTCGAATGGGTTTATTTTCAATACGTATTCATGTAGAAAATGTCTATTTAAGATGGATGAAATGCCTTATTCCCAACAGACAAGATAGTTGGATGGTCACAGATACCTAAATATTAATACATTTCCCATCCAGCTCCAATATTCCATTATCATAACAACATCATTATAGGCCATGAGTATAGCTATATCTAAAATATTCATGATGTTAAACATTGTCCCATAATCATAGAGGGTAAAAACGGTATAAATCTTAATATTTTTCTACTATTTTCTATCATTTAGAAATAGAAATTGGAAGGCTGGTGCGCAGGAGCCGCTCATCTGAATAACCGCATGCATGCAAGGACTTTCTGCCTCAATGGCGTGACTTATCAGCGTGTTTTATGAGAGTTAACGATTTAAACTTTTCCTCCGTCGTCACAGTACATACTGGCTGCTGTGGTTCGGCGTGCGCCCTACGACCTCCAGGGACGACGGCGGGGTTCAGGAGGGATCGGGCCGGCACTGGGAGGGCGGGGCTCACTGCAGCGCCACACAATGCGTTCCCATGCACCCTAATTAAATCGCCCAGTCCCGTGTAGCGTGGAAGCTAGCGGCTCGGCAGATGTAGCGCCATGTTAAACTTTATGTTGCTTGAAAATGGCTTCCGCTCCAAGTGCATTTGAGACAGAGATGGTTTGACTGTAAAATGATGTGTTTTATGGCACCGTTATCGGGGCGATATTCCTTAAAGATGCAGCGCTGCACACTGTGGCGTTCTCCGTCTGCACGAGGGAGCAAATTGATATGAACAGATCAACAGAGCTATGCCCTCTCGACGTCCTTGGCACCATACTTGGCCCTGAAATTGATTTCTCTCCATATCTCCTATGCCAAAAAACTCTCATTCAGAGATTTTATACTCCCACTGCTGACACATTTTGTGCAGGTTTGGAGAGGATGTACCGTTGGAATGTCATTCTTTCCCTCCCTCATTTCTCTCCACACTTTTAAAGTAACCTAATAGTCATGGCGTCTGTCGGCTAGTGGCGGCTTCTGTGTATGCGTGTGTTGAGGCACATGCATGTGTGACAGTGCTCTCAGTGTGAAATGCCAGGAGCAGAGAGATCGCTTTTGATTTAATGGCTATTGTGCTTGACTTTGTGTGTGTTCCTCAATAGCGGCGTGTCCTTCCCTTGCCTTCGCTGTGGCGGGTGTGCTCTCTCGGTCCAGCATTATTTCGCACATGCACGTACTTACAAACACACATATTGTGCCTTGGCTATGCTCCATTAGGTGGGCTGTGTCTTAAACAGGAGGCTGATGTCACCACTTGGCTTGGGA
The DNA here is from genome assembly GCA_029224185.1 of Karalla daura. NCBI lineage: Eukaryota > Metazoa > Chordata > Actinopteri > Chaetodontiformes > Leiognathidae > Karalla > Karalla daura. The sequence goes on along the minus strand of CM055193.1, from coordinate 13,627,874 downwards.
ATATAGGACGGGGTGTGTGCCTGTGTGTGTGTGTGTGCGTGTGCGTGTGTGTAAAATTGTGTGTACGCACATGCACGTGTGCGTGTGTGTGTTTGCTTGTGCGTCTCTGTTTTATTCTCAATGTCCTTATTGTCTCTCCCGTGGGAGCCCCCTCCACACACCCCCTCCTCTGTATTTGTGGCCTGCTGGATTCTATTGATCAGCCTGTGAAAGCTTGAATGTCTGAGAGGAGGACACAGAGGGAGCGTACGAGAGCCAGAGAGGGTGGGGAGAAGCATTTGCGTGCCAATATGTTGTTTTTTTTTCAGTTTATGCTCGTGTACGGTTGCGGTTGCTGATCAATTAAAAAGAAAATGGATAAGTATCTGTCTCCACGTTCCTCTGAGGTACGAACTTTGGATGTTTCATTTGTCAGTCTTATTGGGGATTCACTAATATCGTTGCTATGGATACTTTAACTTTTGTGAGCAGCCTCTGTGTGTAGCTCCTTTTACACAGGCTGTGAATGAAGATTTACAGCCTGGCGATATCGTGTTAGAGGGGGACCCAGAATGAAAAATCGTTATCTTCTTGGCTTAGTTGAATAATGACTGTCTGTGCCCGACCAATGATGTTCAGTAGGTCCAAAAACATCTTGACTTCATACATGTATACATTTCAGCTCCTGGAATGGAAATTAAAAAGAGGGGTGAATCTGAACATTGACAGTTTATGGCATAAAATACCATAAACTATACCACTCCCCCATGTCCAGCTTGTACCTGCCATTATGCGGGTACACCTGGAAAAGAATAGAATAGAATAGAATAGAATAGAATAGAATAGAATAATCCTTCATTTGCCACACAACTGGGAAATTTCAGGTGTTGCAACAGCAGGGGTACAGTGACACACAGAGGTAGATGAGTAAAAAGCAGTAAAATAATGTAAGAAATGATACAGTATAATTTGTGAATATTAACACTATATATGGACAAAAACACTCAGTAGATGACAAAACAGAGCAAATATCACCTAGAAGTGAAGAGACACAGCTGCAAGGCAGCTGGTGAAGTCTCTGGTGAAATATACTGTTCGTACTTGCGTACAGTACATATGCACTTCGTCAATATCCGCTTCCTCTGTTTTTGGCTCAAACATATAAGGCTAGATATGTACATAACTCTAGCTATAGTTGTAGTTGTAGCCATGTAGCTGTGTCACTCCAGTTACCACTTAGATTGGGGAAAAGTTGCTAATTCTGTTTTTAAGCAAGGAATGTAAAGTCATGTGATCATTCATATGGCAGGCAAGGCAAGTAAAGCCATTTATAAAGCCTACATGTGGTTGCCAGATAAACATGAAAGGGCACTTGATATATGTAAATATAGAGCATTTCCTCACCCTAAAAACAGGATTGTAAAATAACATCTGAGACATTCTATGTAGATACCAAAGGACAACCATCCCAGGTTCCCTTCAAGACCTCTTTGGTAAATGTTCAAGTCAACTATCACATTGCAACAAAAGTACAATAAACTAAAGGAACAGTGGGTGAAATTTCAGGCAAAGAATCTATTTGTGCAATTGTTGTCGCAGACAGTTGGAATTTGTAATGTGCACAGTTTTGCTGTGTGCAGCTTTTAAAGATTGAAAAGCCGGTAGAAGTGTAAATTTGAGCAGTTGGCATGTCTGTGCACGGGGAAGTGTGAATGGAGGCTGGCTCCCATAGAGACAGACTGCTACTGTTCAGACCCTCCCTCAGGGCTGGACCACCGTCAACTAAGCTTCTAGTGGCACAGCGCAGCACAATGTTGCTACTATCAACATGGTTGGATCGGTTGTTGTTGTTTGCCGTGGGAGGTTGGAATTCCTCCCGTAGATCCAGTGGTCTTACTGATGAAATCTGGCTAAACTCCCAAAACCTCCAGGAAGGTTTTTTTTTTCTTTTTTTATCTCTTCGACATGAAACAAAAAAAATGGAGACGTGCGTGTAGCAGTTGGGGTGTCCTATGATGACGTGATAAGGCTCATTTCAATGTGTCTGTGCAGACTGCCAGCGCTGAAGCACGGCTCCTCTACTCTGCTCTACGTCCCGGCCCTGTAGACACGGGTGGTGCTTTTCCTCTGGCATTGTTTCAGACCGCTCACCTCGTGGAGGGCAAGGTCACCGCTAATGCTTACATAATGAATTTGCATGATCATATGGGCCTCCCATCCTAATGACGGCGGTGGAAAATGCCATCTCATACTTTGCGAGCGACTCTCCCGTCGGCAGTGATTAAGAAAGCCTTGACACATGGTTAATGTTTTTATCACGCTGTTCAAACCACCGGGCGACCGTTTACGTCTTGTTGATAGTGACGTTGACAACCTGGAAGGCTTTGTTCCCATCAAGCAGGAGATGCATTGTGCCATAGAGGCGATGATAGAAAATTAATATATAATCTTTATATAGGCCTCGCTAGTGGGTGGTGATTTGCAGGCGCAACCAGAACAGAGTGTTTATTTCGACAAGAGATGGATGGACATGACCAGCTTTTTGATGTTTCGATCGCACCCCGTACGTATGACGTGCAGGCACTGGTGCGTTTCCTACACAGAAATGTCCTCTCGGGCTTTTTTTTTTTCTTTTTTAAGGGCTCCCCATTCCTTTCTGTCTCCTTTCTACTTTAAGCTCCAACAAATGGTGAGTGAGTCACAAAACAAAGAGTTCTTTGAAGAACAACAAAGTGAACCTGCCACATAGAACTACTGGCTGGAGACAAATCCCAAAGCAAAGATTGCGTGCTTTCAAGACAGGGGAGGGAAAAGCATCCCTAACAACAAAATGATATAAATTACCACTGTTATGGTCTATACGGTTCAATTTAATGTGCTTGTAATGATAAATTATTTTGGTTATGAATCTAAAGTGGACCTGAGTGCAGTCGGAGCAGCAGGACTGTTAGAACAATTGCAGCTGTCTCCCAGGGCTGTGGCCATTAGTCAATAAATTAGAAAGTAATTAGTTTCTGCTTCTGTGGCTCTATTTGAAGCGCTTCACACAGGTGTAATGAAAATTTATTGGAGCTGTTGATCCGGAGGAGAAAAGAAAAGTAGAGGATTTGTAGCGTGTGATTGTAATGCAGGATTTCCATCTTCCTCTCTCCTTTTTTGCTCGCGGCGACAGGTAAAGTTACCCATGAAGACCAGCATTGTGAGATTTCGCTTCGACGTTCCCAGCTTTGTCAGCAGACCAATTAGCCAGGGGGCTGTGAATATTCCATGTGTGGATACTTAATAAAAAGAAATTCAGTTTTTTTTTTTCCTTTTCTTTTTTTGGGTGGAATATTTAGTCCTTGTGACTTCAAATGATTTCAACTCAAACTCAAATGACAAGACCGCGCGCGTAGAGGAGCTAAATGAGCACGAGCAAAATCATCCTCCCGGACATTCAAGCGCAAACATCTGTGCTCTCTTTGCTGTCTCATTTATTATCATAAATCCCGTCGTTTTACTAAAGTGCAAACTTACGGGTGGAATATTCACATGCGATATAAAGTGCCACATAAAATAAAATAGCGTACATAAAATTTCAGAGAGGTCATGTTTTCTTTGCTGCGGTTTAACAATGTCTACTGTGCTCGGAGAAGCCTAAGAGGAAGCTGGCTCCCTGGACTGTCTGGTTCATTCTGATTATGTGTGCTTTTTGGCCAGCGGGCATCTTATCACCCTTTGTTCTTCATACAGCGAGCTCAATTTTTTTTTTCTCTCCCAGTGTCATTTGATGCACAGTCTGTGTCTTCGCACTCCTACATAAAAAGAGAGAGAACAGCAGACTTCAGCCATCAGGTTTACCTAATTGAACAGCTTCACATTTCTCTTTCATGCCATTGTGTGTGGATCAAGGCAGTCACACAAAGCTTTTTGTTGCCAGACAACATCAAGGCTATTTGTTTTGTCTGGTGGAATGTAAGGTCAACAGGAGTGGAAGAACAGAAATTGGAAAGCGCTCGCACAAGCCAGGATGTCAATGAACGCCATGAACGACAGGCAGACAGAGGGAGCCGCCATGGCAGCATATGGGCAAAGAGAAAAATTAGAGGTGAAAGATAGATGAGGCGTAGAGAGGAGCCGGCGAGGAGATGAAGAAACAAGCGCAGGCGTTAAGTTGTGAAGGCGGCAGGACGGAGGGAAACCGACAGACAGACAGAGACAGAGAGAGAGAGAGAGAGAGAGGAGCAGAGAGGACGGAGCAGAGACAGGATGGACGGATGGATGAGGACAATGAGGCAGAACAGTCCCAGCCCAGTCTATGGCCAATTAGAATAAAATTAGCTGGACCTTGGCAAAGGCTAGGGCGCACAGTAGGGCATGAGGAGAGGGGAGGAGAGGTGGGGGAGTGGCAAAGGGGGAGAATATCCCGGTGATTAAAACCAAATGATTAGTGGTGTGCAAGGCAGAGGGCTGGAGAGCTGGGGTCACCTGAGCCTGCGGGGAGAGAGAAGGTCTAATAGTAATGAGACCAACCTTCCCGCTCCTCGCCGTCACCCTCCTCCTTTCACCCTCTCAGCACCCCGTACCTTCCTCCGCTCTTCCTCAGCCTCCATTTCTCTCCCCGAAACATTTCTCTCCATCTCCCACTGCTCTGTATTTACACACTCTACCCTTTTCTGTCTATCACTGTGCTTTTCCCTGTCTGCGCCTGCTTGCCTTCCTGTTGTAAACCCTATTACTATCTATTACTGTCTCTTGCCTTTGGCCAAAAGCGTGCGCTAATGCTATTGTTGTGTGAGACAGTTTAGCTTTTTGTGATAAGGAAAGATTTATGAGTAGTTTGTTTATCTTTTTTAATCATGGTTGTAGATCTGCAGATGTATGGTAATAGATGGATTGCACTGCAATAAAACTCAACACAATACTGGCATCTGTTGCAAGTTCCCCATGTGCTGGGGGAATGATATTCAGTTTCTCCACTCAGGCTCGAATTTAGTCGGAGCACTTATATATGTCTAAGGTAATCATGGCATATGAAGGGGTGTTTTTGTCTTGGGTGCCAAAGACTGTCGTCATAGAGATCCCCAGAAATGTGTCCAGTTGGTACACCCAAGTACATGCTTGTGCATCTGTGTGTGTGTGTGTGTGTGTGTGTGTGTGTGTGTGTGTGTGTGTGTGTGTGTGTGTGTGTGCCTGTGTGCAAGGGTAAGGGTGTATCTATCAATAATGAGGTCTGGCCCTTGGCATGTTTAATAGCCAGAAGCTTGCTAATGGCCAGAAGCAGCACCACTGATGCATTAACTCTTAAGGCATCAAAGCAGAGCCTGGAAGGATCATTGGCTCTGTGTAGACAGACTTTCCATGCTCTCTGCTACTTCCTATCCTGTCTTATCCACAGACACCCGTCTCCCCCTCGTCGAATCACCAGCTCACCAAATCCAAAAAATGGGCCACTTGTTGGAACCCATTAAACATTATTTTACACCTAAATTTGAACAGACATTTCTGACATTTTTTTTCCTCTCTCCAAGACCAGTCCAAATCATCCCATTCCTTGTTCTTGTTTTCCACTTATTTTATATCCAGTCTGGCTTCTGTACTTTCTCTCATTAATTCTAGATCCTTGGGTGTATCACTTTCTCTTCTTTTTTTCCTGCCTTTTTTTAAACAAAGGAGAGGAAATCTCTGGAAGAACCTCCATGCACCTAGAGAAGCATCAGAGGAGTTATTCATGTTCTCCTTTTGAAGCCCACCATAAATAGAAAGATATCATTGTGTCTGTTTTTTTTTCTGTTTTTTTTCCCAGGGAGGCAGCCAGAGTAACGCTAATATGCTGCGAATCAACAGGCAATCATGCAGAACATGCAGATAGCTCTGATCTCACAGAGCCTGAGAGGAGAGACAACCAGCTCCTAGATGCCACTCTGAGCACCAGTTTACCTTAATTAGAAGCAATTGCGATCTCGCCCTAAATGAGATTACTCTGTGCACACTGTTTTCTGGCACGTCAGTATTTTTCTTGTGAGACACTTTCAGCGAGAGCAAAGATGTGATGCTCCTCTTTATCTTAAGTATCTCTCTGCTGCCTCTCAAATTCCCTTATCTTTAGCCTTTTTTTCCCTCTGTCTTTTCTCTGACTTGGTCTCAGTTTATTTTGCCACTATGATGTGGCGTAGAGGTGTAGTCGGGTCTGTCAGCCCTGGAGGACTGTTAGAGATGAGAAGACACTTTAAAAGTCCATCGGGTCTTTTCCACACGGACCCCAGTCAGTTATGTGGTTGAAGTCATAGAGGGAGAGCAAACACAGCCCTAGGTCCAGGTCCACAGGTCTGCAGGCGGTGGAGATGGGGAGATGTGTCTGACTGCAGTCAGACAGGCCTCCCTGAATAAAGAGATCTATACGGCAGGCGGATTGGTTCTGTGTAATTCTGTGTGCGTTCCATTGTGCAATGGCAAGAAACACAGGCAGCTGCATGCACAGAGGGAGAGAGAAGAAGCAGTGACAGATAGATAGCGTGCTATATGTGGCCATTGTTTGCGTTGCCAAATTGCTCTGTTGTTGGCCAGAGATTATCTGTGTTGCAGAGCACCATGATGACTTGTCACTTTGGAGAACATCGAAACGGGGAGAAAGCGGGGAAGCAAATAAAGGCCTCCCCTGTTGGCAACCTGTGATAACTTAGCCAGTCCGGCAGACTCACAGCGCGGGCTGACACATAAGGCCTGGGGGCCAGTATCACTTTAAAAACAAGAAAAAGGCACAAACGGTGCAAAATTGCAAACATCTGCTGCGCGGCCCCCGATGTATTGTTCTGTATTACAGTCGCCCCAGAGCTGGCCCCTGGTCGGAGGTGAGAGGTGGCAGTTTTAGCCCCGGCCGTGGGGACAGTGGGACAGGAGGCCTGGTCGGCGGAGCGACAGTGAGGGTCACAGGGTCCCCCGGGGAGGAGGGATCCCAAAGGGGGTGGGCAGATGGAGTCTGGGAGAGGAGCGTCCTCAGACAGGTGGATGCCTGTCACCCTCATTTCGCTACCGCCAGCAAGCAGGTGGCCTCTCCCTCCTCCTCTTCCCCTGGAGGGTCACCTTCACATGGCACCGCTCCCCCCTGGGTCCCATCCCATCATATATACACTGTATGCACGCACACTCGCGCTCACACGCAGACACAGCAGTGGCTCTCGTAGCGCGCCGCTCTCAGTCAGCCTCAGCACCTGGGGACTGCGCGCGTAAACACTCGCTCTCAAGGTTGAACCCAGGTGTTTCATTTCCATTAAGGCCCTCATCACATTCACAGCCTCCTCCCTCTGACTTTGGTCATAACACAGACAGAATAGTCATTAAATTTCAGATTACCTTCTCTTTGCCTTTGTAGATGTTGAGATGCACGGGGTCTATTTTAGATGTCTGTGTATGAAATAATTATCTCCCAACTCTCTGCCCCCGACATCTTCAAAAGAGGATGTTCCATTGATGATTTTTGCCCTACATCATAGCTTTGCTCTTGCTGCGACTCTAAAACCCAATATAGCGTAATTAAACTAACAAAGTGACATCAATAAAGACAGAAGTACTCTGTAATTACAGTCTGTGCTAGGACATCATAAGCAGGCAGTGTCATCACCCTAACGAAGGAAATAAATCGATGGCAGACAGACAAAGCCCCGCTTTACGATCCCCTTCTCCTCTGACACACAAAGCCAACCATAAACACGAGTAAGGCGAGAGTTTAATGGCAATCTTAAAGTTGCAGAGGCCACTAGCTTGTCTTTACTGCTCCTGAACAGCAATACAATAGGTGCCTTGACACTTTCACCACTCCCTTCCTCTCCTTCATTAGCTCTGCCTCTCTCCATTTCACCCCTCAGTTTGCCTTTTCCCTTTTTCCACACGCTCCTATATGGTGTCTGGTCTCCTCACCCTCTGGAGACGTGTGAGTGGCAGGCCTCCCCCCTTAATAACTGTGTATTCCAATTCTGACACGGTTGCACAAAAAACAGGCACACATAGATAGCCACACACTCGCAACTCACACACTCACACACACACGCACACAAAATAATATGTTGCAGGATTCAAGATTGGCATTCCCACGTTGCCTCTTCCCGCAAAGAGCCATGTGGACAGCAAGGCTAAATGTCAAGGAAAGAGATTTAATTCTGCATGCACACACACACACACACACACACACACATGCATACAGGCACACTCAAAAAGCCAACACAGATGAGACACCCTGCACTGATAGTGTGTGGAGTGTGAGGCTAAATGTCAGGGGATGATGTAAATTCGCATGATTGCCTCCTGAAGTAGTTCATCACAATGCCAGCACGGGCCGGAGCACTGTCATCGTCCTCCAAGAATTTAGCCCAACAGGACAGAGGGTCCTGAGCAGGGGCAGCACACCACATTTTTGTGTGTTTGCGTGCATGTATGTGGGTGGCGACGAGGGGGTCCTCTAAATATATAAAACCCACTGTCTCTCTCAAGCCTGTGTTTTATCACGGCTGACCCACTTTCCCTGAGAAATACATAGTATAAGTTCGGAGGAAAAACATTCTGTAATAGTCACAGATATTTCTCTACACACACTGCTGAGCATCACAGGTTCCACATGAGATCAGCTTCGGCTACGGCCGGGCTTGTGACATGCCACACACTGGAGCGTATGGAGCAGTCTCTGAGACTTCAATCAGGAGCAGACATGTGTGCCATGTTTTAGTTTGCCTCAAACGTTTGATTTCATATGTCGGTGGCAGTCTCAGCTCTCAACTTCAAAATTCACCGTCCCTACGTCTCAGTTTGTATCCGTTCATTTGCACCTCAGTGGTATTGCGAAAGCAGGAAATGCACCCTGGTCAGAGTCTCCAATTGACTGAATTGAATTTTGGAGGGAGGGAAGAAACTGGGGAATATACGCAGGCATATGGAGAAAAAGGCAGACGGAAAGGCTCCAGCTCTGACCGGGATTTGAACCCATGACCTTATTGCTGTGAGGCAGCAGCACTATTTGCCACATCGCCCTCGTGTATATATATAGTGCCACATATTTCTCCGATTTCTGCTCATGTTTGTTGGAAACACTGTTGCCTCATGTGGACAGCCAGACTAACAACATAAATCCCCAGGAGGAGCCTTTTTTTTCATACTCATGCCTCACAGACCAAACAAGACAATATTTGAACAACATGTTCATGTAGTACACACACACACACACACGAACAACGCATTCACTCCAATATTCTCATCAAGGTGCAATTGAGAGTCTCTAATCGACCTGAACACGCATATTTTTGGACTGTCAGAGAGAACCAGAGTGCCCACGCAGACATGGGGACAACACACAGACTCCACACGGAAAGACCCTCTCTCCAACCTGGATTTGAACCCGGGACCTTTCCCCCCACCCACACACACACACACACACACACACACACACACACACACACACACACACACACACACACACACACACACACACACACACACACACACACACACACACTGTGTGGCCTGGAAACACACACTAAAAAATAAAGTAAAGAACTGATTAAGTTAAAAAAGCAGTGCATCCTCCTAGCTGTTTATACCAGACTAATGAATGAAACATGGATTAATTTGTCTGCTCTCGCCAGGCCCTATACGTGCGGCACCGAGCCAGGAAGCAAACTCTTTGCCATGCTGTGGCTGTTGCCTTGCCTCCCTCCCTCCCTCTCTCCCTGCCACTGCTGCCGCCGACACCCAGTTCTCACAGACTACTTGCCGAGGTGACTGATGAGCAGACTCACTGGTGTGTCAAATATGGGGGAAATAGTCAATCAGCTAGGCCGGTGTGACAGGCCAGCATGCCGCTGTAGTTTGGAAACGCTGCTGCAGGAAGTGTGTAAAAGTCATGCTCTGTGCCAGACTGAGGATAAACATTTTATGGTTCTGGAATAGGAGGGTTACACCTCTTCCGACTCTGGAAGGCATGGTTAGGTGCTCGTTGCATCTGTGTTCAGTCCACCCCAAGCTGTGTGGGATTTATTACACTATACCTACTATCACGCGGGCCATGCCTCAGAGTGTCTGTGTATTTATGTGTGTCCGTGCGAGTATGTTTTTAAGAAACAAAAGGAGAAAGGGAAGAAAGGAGAGAGAGAGAGAGAGAGAGAGAATGTTTGTGTGTGGATCATTTATGGAGGAGAGAGAGTGTTGATGTGATTAAGTGTGTGGGAGCTCAATGGGCCACTGAACCTGGAAAATGAAAAGGCAGAGGTGGCCATGATTAGAGGTGTGCCTTGCTGACTTCTTTATGAGTGTATTCAAATGTGTGTGTGTGTGTGTGTACACGCACATGTAGATGACTGTGGGAGTCTGTAGCTGGACGTGGGTAGATAAACACAGAGGGGCAAACAGTCTATCATCTTCATTGTCTGTGTAGAGCCTATCAGTGCTGGCGTGTAGAAGCAGGAGACGCAGGGTCGAATTATCCTCTGCTCCGACTCAGTCACACTGGGTTTTTGTACGTATGTGTGTGTGTGTGTGTGTGTGTGTCTGTATGTATGTGAGTGTGTGTGTGTGTGTGTGTGTGTGTGTGTGTGTGTGTGTGTGTGTGTATGCGTGTGTGTGAGGTCTTGGCCCCGGCTGATGCATCAGAGATGGAGCAGCGTGATCTCAGAAGTGTGCCAGGGGCCAAGGTCAAAGGTCGTCATATACAAACACACCCAGAGAAATAGAGTGAAAGAGAGAGAGAGAGGGAGAGAGAGAGCGTCGGGGCATGTGGGTCCACTTGACTAACACACTCAGCCATAACATCATATACTACCCACACCCTCTCAGTTTCATCCCTGTGTTCAGTCAATTCCAGTCGATTCTGTGTGTGTTTCTACCCCCCTCCCCACACACACACACACACACACACACACACACCCTTCCTGTTTGCCTCTGCTCTGCTTTTGGAAACAGATTATTCACACTCAGAATAACATCAACAAGACTTGTCAGAAATAATACGATTTTGGAATCTAGCTCTTGCCTTAGCAGTCATGGAGAGCAGCAAAAAAAAAAACATACACTTTCAAAAAAAATGCTAACAGTCAACAGTGTAACAATAAAACTAGATGCAAGTGTTCATGAAGGGGAGAACAAACAGTTCGTATTGATGTTTTTTACAGCTCGCAGCATTTGAGTGATTTGTATTTTGCATTTAAATTCTCTTTCCTTTGTCCTACAGACACAATTAAACATTTTTTTCTATCTTTATCAAGCCAAACCTGCTTCTTGCATATCTGTACTGTCTGTGATAAAAAAAAAAAAATGTAATGCCCCGGAGCCCCAGCGCCTGTGTTGATTAGCTTCCACCACAGTCCTGCATGTCTATGAGCATTGCCAGTGTATTAGGCCATGCCTGAATGGGCATCCCTCCATCCATCACCCAAGTATCTACAACAGATCTGTTTACAGTTGTTTTTTTATGGCCACTGGTCAGCACTGTCGGCATAGCACCCCCTAAAACCAGCATGGGCTTCTTTTAATTGTCAACAACCGTGCATGGCTCACCATCATATTATAATTTTCTCTGTTTTCCTTCCTCGACTTTGTTCAACCAGGGTACAGTAGATTCACTGAACCCGAATGCTTTTTTTTCTTCTCCCCTCTCTCTCTCTCTCTCCCTCTCTCTTTGTGAGTCTCCTGCTCCACAGCTGCACACATTCACAGCTGAAGGCCTCCCCAATACAACCACAGTCTGATCTTTTGGCCAGCTGAGCAGCTTTAATCTGTTCTGTTGAAAGCTGGATCCCACTGATTGTCCCACACACACTGCTCTGTTTGCCGCGGTGCAAAGGCCAGTCAGAACTCAGCTTGATGATCAGCAAATTGCAGGGCAAACTGATTTCAGAGCATCCTCCGCGCTTCCAGTCCGCATTACTTTCACCCGCTAAAGCGCGAGTTATCAACATGATTTATCATTTTGTTTTGATGTCGTGGAAGGCGGCGCCATCACGCTGGCATCACGCTCTCTCCACACCGCCGCTCAAACACGGACATAATTACTGGTGTCCATTTTCAAATATGGATCCCGAACGTCGGAAAAGGTTTGACCGAAGGCCTTTCTGTGCAGAGTTTGCATGTTTCCGGGTTTTCTCTGGGTACTCTGGTTTCCCCCACAGTCCAAAAAACATGCGTGTATAAGTCGAATTCAGACTCTAAACATCCCTCAAGGCATGAGACCTGCAATAGACACGCTGCCTGCCTGGGGTGTATTTCCCACCTCCATCCTGTATGTGCTGAGCTAGATAGATAGATAGATAGATAGATAGATAGATAGATAGATAGATAGATAGATAGATAGATAGATAGATAGACAGACAGACAGACAGACAGACAGACAGACAGACAGACAGACAGACAGACAGACAGACAGACAGACAGACAGACAGACAGACAGACAGACAGACAGACAGACAGACTTGCGTGTGCTCTTAATTCTGCAGTTGCAGTCCTCCTGGAATACATTAAATACACTAAACCATGCAAACAGAAACTCTGTACCTTTGTCCTGCATCCTACTGTATGGGTTCACAGTATCTAACCTCTGTCTACAGTTTTGTCAGCTACATGCAAACATGTCCCTGAGTTAGACCACCAGAACAATATTTTCTGAATACCTCCTGTTTTCTCTGAAAGGAGCAGACATGTGTATCTGCAGCCTCAAGGAGAGACTGTCTCACCGTGTGGACTCGCTACAGGCCCGTAATGACCTTCAGACCTAGTCTGACCCCTGGTGTTACACATTAAGTTATGGAAAATTCCCCCACAATTATCACATGCTTTTTCACCCCCCTTCCTCTCTATTAATTAACAGTCTTCCCAAGTCTGCCTCAAATGTTACAGAGGCGTTAAAATACATGTTAGATGGGGAACATGATGTGTTTATTCACCACACTTGTCAATTTCCCTTTCATCTCATACCAAGACCATGCCTGACGCAGTGGGCTCCCCTCTGCTGCCGCTCTGTATACTCAACACTCTGGCACGGCTCGTGTTTACGGAGGCGAATCGCAGTGTGTCAGTGTTTGTGTAAAATCCCCACACCACACACAGGGATCAGAGAAGAAAAACCAACGCTGCACCGTGAACTTCATCCCGGAATCCAATCCAAGCATCGCTGCGGAGGTGGCTTGGTCTCCAATATGTTTAGCGCTACCTCGAGACCATATCGGCTCTGCAGTGCCTGAAATTCGATTTGATCTGCATGGCCACCGTCACTTGACCATGGCTGATGTCCGTCCCTCTCTTCCCTCGCTCCCTATCTGCGCCTGAGCTGCCGCTGAGCCCTGGGCTCCAATTAATCCCATGATGCCTTGGCTGTGGTTGGTATGGTGACCAGACAGGGCACGGAGAGAGCTGTGATTCCCAGGTGAAAGGTGGGATAGACTTTCTGATTCGCTCCAGCACACAGATAGAGTTACAGCTCAATTTCAAACACTCGCCCTCACTAGTCTATCCTCATCACTAAAAGAGGACCAAGGAATGGGAGAAGAGAGAGGCACAATGGCTGCTTTTCTTTCTCTCCCTCTTCCTCCCTTTTCCCACTCCTTTCTCCGCTCTCTCTTTTCAGCCTGACCCCCACTCCCCTCCATCACTTTGCTGATGTTTCTCGTGACAGAGTGGATTCTGAGATGTGCTTTATAGCTTGGTCAGCTTGTAAAGTAGCACTTCTTGCTCTGTACTTCTGTCTCACTTTTTCTTTTTTTTTTTCTCTCAAAAAAGAAAGGAGTTTCTGGACCCCACTGGCTCTTTATCTGTCTCTCTTTTCACTCGTTTGCACCGCTTGTGCTTTGTTCTTTTACCTTTTTTGTGGACAAGGCAGGATTTGTGAATTAATCATAAGTGGTTCAATAGCTGGCCTTAGCGGTGTTCTGTCACCGAGGGATCAATAGGGGAAGGTCGGTGGCACTGTGGTGGTGGCACTGACTGCTCTGAAGGAGAGACAGGCCGGGCCGTGTCCAGGTGATCCATAAGCTCTCTCTGGCATGAGGCATGAGGGGTAGGTGAGCCCGTCCTTGCCCCACCCTGTCCTCCTATGCAGAGAGAGACACAACCGCCCTCACCTTCAGGGCGCTCTCCTCATGCAAACATCACCCCTCTGTCAAAAAACATCAGTACGAGAGTACGTTATTCATAACGTATACAGACAAGAGCAGGAAGTAGTACTCCTTGTATTAATTTACAGTCATATAAACCTGTGCCAGCACTGCCAGGGTCAAGGTTATACAGTCCCTGATTCAGCTTTCTAATCTTAAATTTTAATTCTCTGGCTTTTTACATTTCTTCTTCTAATCCATCCTTGCTTTTTTAAAATTATTTTTATAATGCCTTTTAAACCTCTTTTTCTCAAATGCTGTCAAGGAAATGACTTTGCAGCACTTGTTGAAAGTAGCATTTAAAAGGAAACCAGTGAAGAGAAATCAAAATCTTTGATCCCCTGCTCTGGATTGGGCTCTTGAGAGTACATGACCACGTCATTAACTTAGTGGCTGAATTTTCCCGGCTTCTCAATTAAATAGGAACTCAGATTGTTGTCGGCAATATTGAAAACCTGACCTCCTGTTGCTGTAGCCTGGTTCGACCTATGATTTAATTTCATTAGTGTTTCTTACCACGGGAGAAAGTAAGCTGCTAAAACAGCAACTGAGCAGACCGTGACATAATATAAGGCTGCGCTATTCCCCGCTGCCCATGCATTATTGAAAGTACAAAAGCATCCTCTTTGCAAATTGTCATAATAAGGCAGTGCTACAGGACTTTAAGCCCACACATGCGCGATTCACACAGCGTGTAGTTGTCAGGAGGAGCCGGGGCTGGAGAGGAGCTTCATCCTGGTGGCACCTTTATTTACAGCGCTCTGAGACACACCGCGGATGATTTGTGAAGATTAGCGGCGAGGACGCGAGGTATGAATCATCGTCTCTGTAGTCGCTATTCCCAAGTAAGCATATGCATACTGACGAAAGGCTGAAAATAGCATTCACCACAAATATGATGTGGGAAGCCTTTTGAGCGAGCAGTTGAAAGTCATCAACGTTTCAACCCCAGTTAAACATATTATACGCACTCATGCGCGCGCACGCGTGTGCCGACGGTGTGCGTTTCAAGTGAATAAGAAACGTCTCCGCAGCCAAAAAAAAACCTTACAAGCTCTGAAATTCAAATTGCGTGTCACCTAAGCTGTACATCAAAGCGCCACATTAGGCCTTTTCTGCTATGTTTGTGCGTGTTTGACACGGAGAATGGGAGCGGTGTAACCAGTGTACGACATGGCTATTTTGTAAATATCGTCCCAGCCTCATCCACTGGCGGGAGCTGAGCGCTTTAAGTCTGAGTTGCGATGGCAGCCTCCCTGAAATGTGCATGAAACCGGCTTAGCGCTATCAGCGCAGCATCACCGCCAGTCACCAGCCTCTCTCTCATTCTGCCGGGCTGCTGTGGACCAGATAAGAGCAACACCACCCTCCTCCCCTGCTGCTTCCATCCGCCTTATGTTGTCTCCCAACAATCCCTCCCACCCTCCCACACCAATTCACCCTTATCCCCTTCGCAAGGTCTTACAGAGACAGAGACATTGATGTGTAGCTACAACCATAATTTATATTCTTTGTAAATTGTCTGTGATTTTTTCATTGAGATAAGTGCGGGGGGAACATCTGTTTTGTGCTGGAGGGCAGTGGGCCGGGGCCTGAGTTCCGTGGCAGACACCGGCAGTATAGATAGAGAGAAAGAGGGGAGGCACACGATCTGTCTCCTTATCCTGAATTACAACACCGGGGGCTCGGCTCGCGTCTCATCATTACTGTTGTACTTGAGCACATCGGGAAAAAAACAAACACACTGCTCCATCTGTACAGCCTTGGAGATACGTGATGATTTTTTTGGAAAACTTAACTTTATGATTAAATTGCTGTTGTTTTTTTTTTCTCTCTCTTCGTCATCTTAAATGCTTTTTAAAAATGTCCGTGACTGTTTACCAGAGGCCAAATTAGAGAGAGAGAGAGCGAGAAAGAGAGAGAGAGAGAGAGAGAGAGGGGGCGGGAAAAAAGAAAAAAAAAAGATGAACATGTTGCGCAGAGAGGCAGATGATGTGATATGATTTAAAAGATGATGTGTAACTTGTTCCAGCTGACCGGCCCACCACAATGCCCCCTTACTCCTTAATTACCATAGATAATTAAGCATTCATGGCTGAGGGCTGAGGACTAGCGGTGTAAGAGCACAGTGACCAGGCGCCGAGGCCTCATTGGCAGTCAGAGAGGTGCGCGACCTGCGGCGTCTCGACATACGAACACTGGCGGGGGAGTTGGAGGGGTTTTCGGAGCGGCGCAGACAATGAATCTCAATCCTGAAGCCGTGGCAGATTTACATTTAAAGTAGTTTTAGCGAACGCCCCACTTCCTGATGCATTCTTTGGCGGGCGGCTGGAGGGGAGCGGCTTATCTGCGAGTCATCAATTGCACGTGATGCGGCGCCGATAGGAGCTCCCGACGCGGCGCCCGCCACCTTTCTGCTCACACCAGCTCAAAGATGATGTGCCATCTAATAGAGCGCCGTAGCCCCAGAAATAATTACATTACACGGCGAAACACCTCGGCCCAGGTGTCGACGGCTCCTCGTGCGCATATGTGAGTGTTTCCGCGCACCCATATGTTTTAACACATGTGACCTATGTTTTACCTGTGATTGACAGGAGCAGTAATAACCAGCATCAGTGTATTATTGATGTTCTGTCACTCGCCCTCGCTATTAATGTTGTCCCTAGGTGGAGCAACAGGGTTACCACAAACTTGTGAGTGTGTGTGTGTGAATGCACGTGTGTGCGGTACGTGATGCTCAGGGGCATATTTGTACCTCATATTTATACTTAATGCGGACGGCGCATGTAACATTGGACATAGGTGTGTGTGTGTGTGTGTGTAGGTGTGTTTGGATGAGTAGTGGGTGTGAGTGTGGTTGTTGACACAGTGGGGTAAAGGCTGTGATGGCTGAAGGCTCTGTTGGGTAATTGAGAACAGCAGGTTTCTCCTCTCTCCAGAGCCACTTCAGGCCCAGAACCAGCTCACCCTCCGATCTTCAAAGCCTCTCTGGTCCAGCACGCCTCTCCTCTCCTCTCTTTCCCCCTTTCTCTCCTCACCCCTTCACTCCTCTCCTTTTCTTTCCTCTCCTCTCCTCCCCTCTCCTCTCCTCTCCTCTCCTCTCCTCTTCTCTCCTCTCCTCTCCTCTCCTCTCCTCTACTCCTGGCTGCAATGCCAGTCGAACTTGCTGGGGAGAAAAACAGCATGTATGGTATTAATCAAACCCAGTGCATCATGGGGAATAGGGTGGAGGAGGGGAAAGAAGAGGGGGAGGGAAACTAAAGCCCAGCTATTACTGCTACAACGGTTCACCAAAACCGAAATATTTCATTCTCTGCAACCCTTTTAACAAGAACACAGCCAGCAGCACAGAATTCGTACTATTATCAGCTGGAATAGCAATAATTAAAATGCTGTCTGCTTGTCTTACACTTGAGTACACTTGATACAGTCGAGTAGTTTTGAGTCCAGTAATACAGAAATAGCTTATGTCATGTATTATAAGCAATATGGAGATGTACTGAGATCTTTTTTTTTTTCTGTTTGGTTTTGGCTATTCTATGAATAGCTAATCGGTACCAGATATGTGTTCATACTTTCACGGAAAGCCTTTTTTGTATTCTGTGTGAATATTTTTATTTAAATCAGAGCATTTCAAAGTTCTGAGTCGCCGTGTTTTCACATTTTGGTATTTTAGGATGATTCACGGTGTGGATTCTCCACACTGATCCCAGCTGGAACAGGAGGATCTCTCACACTCACGCAGATTTGTCTCTCTCTGTCTGTCTGTCTATTTTAGCTCGTTCCTCCGTCTCCTGCGAGTGCCTATAGGCCCTCAGACAGTGAAGCAGAGCCAGTGAGGGTGCTTTTCCTGTCTGTGGGCCAAGGCTCGCTCGCTTTGCCTTTGTTACCCATGCTGAACACGTCACCCACCTCATAAAACCCCCTCCCACCCTCCCCTGACTTTTTCAAATGAACAAATCTGATTGAGTGAATGCCATTACCTGGGTAAATGAATGATTCCTAAAGGACTGGACAAGGCCTAACACCACCCTGAGGGTAAAGCTTATTATCGCTGCAAACTCCAAAGAGGAGCGAGGCGGCTGTGGAGCTTGTGTGCACTTTGTCAGAGGCCCGTATTTCCATATTAATCTGCCACATTTAGGCATCTGAGACAGAGGGCCTCCTGTCACGCTTCTTTGATAACAGAGCAGTTAGCTTTTCCCCCTCATGTATAAATATGTATAATTCTGATAAGATTAATTGAAGTGCCTAAGTATACAGTGGTAGGAGATGACTGAGAGGGAGGGTGGTAGTGGTGGTGGGGGGCAGTGGGAGGGAGAGGAGTCACATTATGTTGCCATAGCATGCGTTTTAGACTGGCCCCAGCTTCAGACCTACTCGGGAGAGGGTGCCGAGGCTCTGTCCTCTGGGTCCAAAGTGCCTTGAATTGAAAATAGCATCTAGGTAACAGTCCCTCAAAAATAGCTGAGCGAATAAGTTTTCGCGCGCAGCCGATAAATACGGCGTGGAGCCTCTGACACCGAAGCCTCACCCCAATTTCCAGTGCTCTGGAGGAGATCAGATAGCCCTGTGTCATTTGATTTTCTGCCTTATCTCATCCGCGCCCATCTTTTTGTCTCAAGCAGAGCTACATTTTAAGAAGCGCACGCACTCCTGGTATCTTTTGAAGGACAAAATGCAGAATGATATTGAAACAAACAAGAGGATCACGCTGTTATGAAGGGCCACTCCACGGTTTGATTGATACCGAGCGCTGATGCCGGCACGTCAATCGAGTGTCCTTCAAGTGACATTCGGGATGCAAATCTGTGGACGCGCACACGGAAATTGCTGCAATCTGCAAAAAGTTTTTAGTTCATGAGTGCCGTTTATGATGGTGCCTCCACGACGGGAGACATTACGGATGCCGTAAACAAGCGCACAATTTACACTTCTTGTATATCCCATGCAGCCATTGAGCAGTTCCACTTTTCAAACTGACCAATAAAAATGTCTGTTTAATAGTTGTTTCCTGCAAAGTATGCTGAGCACTAAACAAGAGAGGTCAGTGAGTGAGCGGGAGACGGCGGCAGAGAGGGAGGTGTGGGAGAATGGAGGTGCGGGAACCTGAGCCCGGTGAAACAAGAGAGCGAGAGAGAGAGGGAGAGAAAGAGAGGGAGAGGGAGAGGGAGAGAGGAGCCGGCACGAGGGAGGAGACGGAGAAATTCCCTCATGCACAGCCTGAGTTGAGTGACGGCGAGAGGAGAGCGTTGTAGAGGGAGGAAGGGAGGAGGAAAGGGAAGACGGAAGATCTGCGAGGAGCGAGGGCGTCGGTGTGTGAGTGGCGTCTCCCATTAGAAGGTGCTGTCAGGGGCCACAGAGCGGGGACTGCAGGGACCCCACCCACCCCCCTCTCCTCCTCCCTCTCCGTTGGCCCCTGAGATCCGTCCGGGAAAATGATTGATGAGTGATACCAAGATAAACATGCGCCCTGGCCCCCAAAGGCAGCCCCTGCAAAATGATGCATGCGGCGTTATAAATAAACCGCGTGGAAAGAAAGAAGAAAAAAATTAGAATAAACAACAAAACAATGCAAAACAACAATCGGGTTTTCTTTGTTTGTGTCGACGCGACTTTTGTTCTCCGCTTCTTTGATGAAATCCTTCCAGTTACGTTCGGGTGTGAATGTGCGCAGCTGTGTGTGTGTATGTGTGTGTGTGTGTGTGTGTGTGCGTGTATGTGAGTGTGTGTGAGTGGTGAGCACAGGCCTAACAAGGCTCAGCAGCTGACTGCATGGTTAAGCCCTCCTCAACAGTTACGCTGCCTTCTCAGCAGCTCGGGCAGCCGGCTTTCCCACTCGCTCACTGTGAGGCACCAAACACTCGGGCAGACCTGTTCTCATTTGGGAGAGCTCCAGATCGTAGCAGCTGTGTGTGGACGTGAGCAAACGTGAGTGTGTGTGTGTGTGTGCTGGTGTGCTCTAGTGTGGGAAAGTGACGAGACGCGTGGCATATGTATGGATTCAGAGTGGCGATACATAACCACACAAACAACACATGCTTCGCCGAGCCACGTTCAACTGGCCCGCTAATTGTGGAGTAAGTCATGAATGTTTGATGCTACGCTTTCTGTTAATGTTTAACACTGAGCGCCAAATGCCTCTATTACAAATCGAAGTGGAAAGGCAGATTATCATCAAATAGTTACATTATATCATTATGAGCCTACAGGCTGTGGTCTGGTGGAGGGAGAATGAATTATGAATGGAGAGTGAGGGAGGATCTTCTTTTACCCCAGGGGACTTCCAACACCACAACTCATTTAAGTTGGATGAATGAGAGATAAGGAAGGAACCCACCCACCACCACCACCCCGCACCCCCATGCTGCTTGCCTTACACACTGGCCTTCATGTAATTTACTCCGCGAGGAGTGTCACTTCAGCTACTCGCAGCACACACACTTCTCATTGGGAGAAATGTATGCTGAAGGGTGCTTTGTTCATTGTCAAACTGTGCATACCAATGCTGAAAAACACCATAAAGAAGTCTTGTCATCTAAGTCACTGGTGCATTTTCTGCCTGGCGCCGACTCGTGTCGGGCCTCTTTGTACATCTCTAAAATGAGTCCCTGAGCTGTGCTGTAGCTTTGCCTAAAAATTCTTCTCATCTCATTTCATCTTTCTCTCTTTTTGCTCCCCCTCTCTCTCGATCTCTGTCCTGTCTCCATGGATCCAGGCCGCAGAATGGGTCGATGATATTGTACAATAGGAAGAAGGTGAAGTACAGAAAGGATGGCTACTGTTGGAAGAAGAGGAAAGACGGGAAGACCACACGGGAGGATCACATGAAGTTGAAAGTACAGGGAGTTGAGGTGAGTGCGCTTGCAAGTTTGGATTCGAAAGGAGGGAATTTGGGAGGGGAAAAAAAAAAAGAGGCGGGATGGGGTTGGGGATGGGACGGGATGGGATGGGCGGAAGCCAACCTTCACCCTGACACAGACAAACACAGGTCTACATGAGCTCTCCCCTGGCTGTAATGGAGACAGTCACATGCTGCAGTCGGGCCTGTGTCTCCGAGGAGCCTTACCAAGAAACAATGCGGCACAACAATAGTTTTCCCTGGGAAGCCAGTGGAGTGGAACCGATTGTTTGTACCTTATTAAGGCTCTGGATGTTGCCTTTGCTCCAGAGAGCCTACATTAATCTTGCTGGCTCAAAGCAGTACTCTGGAGCTATCGTTCCCTCACCTCTCTCCAAGTCACTCCCCATACCAGCCGCTGCCATAAAATGCTCAGTTGTATCTGTCCTTGGCTCACCCAGGCTCAATCTTGCTCGACCCAAAGTGGTGGCAGTGCGGTGCTGGCACACCGGCTGATTTATCAACAGGCCCACGGTAGAGACCAAAGCAAGTTTCGGCCCTTCATTTCCTTTGCTTTCAGCTGTGCTGAAGCTCGGGCTTAGTTGTGCCACAAGCACAGGAGTTGAGATGGAGTATAGATGTGAGGGCGGGAGATTGGGGCAGCTTATTGCCGAGTGTGTACGCGCGTGTACACACTCAAACACCTGCGCACATCCACACGCCGCGTGGATACGTAACCACACACCTCAGGGAGTGGTGCTGTGAGTCTGTGTCACACAGTGTGACAGAGACAAAGCTCAGGCGTTCTCCCAACAGGGGCTCGGCTCTCTGTTTGTATTCTTCCAGATATTTGTCACTCCAAGAAAATGGCCTCTTCCTTTTGCAGGGCCTGCTCGGTGTCATCTCCGGTCCTGCTGCCGTCTGATAACCTGTTGAGACTCGCACATTCATCCATACAGTCTGATATTTGTAAAGCCTCTCACAATCCGTGCATTCAGACAACTTGCATTGATGCATCCATATTTATATGCGAGTCGAGATGATGTTGTGTATTGCTTTGTATGTAGGCTTGATTTTTCTCTCAGAATATCTAAAAAAAAATCTCCACAGGCAGGGATTGGGAAGTTATTCTGCTTGTTTACATAAATGGCCTGAGGCCTTTTTAACTCAAAAGTTAGTATTAACTGTTTTACCGAAACAGGGGTTGGCTCGTCCATTATGGCAACGCACATTGTACAGTTAATACAAGAGGCAGATGTTTCCCCAAACCAGTCTGAAGGCAAGCATAAATAATATAGATTATCACATATCCGAAAGCAGAACATTTATTACAAAAGTGGCAACAGATGTCAGTTGGAAATGTCCTCGTAACCATGTTACATCTGCTGTCTCCTGGATTATTTAAGCCCACCTCAGCACGCTACCCCCCCATCTGAATGCTGCTCTGTATACCGCTGTCCTATTTTCCAGCGTCAATGCTGGTCAATGCTCCAGAAAAGCAGCCATATCTTTCTGTAGACCCACTCTCTCAGGTACATCACAGCTACTGTATGTACTCCACTCCTCTTGTCCGGTGATAGCACGTGCTCTGCTGCGGTCTTGTAGCTGTCAAAGTGGATGAGGAGAAACACGCCGTTACAGTATAAAAATATCCACACCTCAGTGACCATCAGGCCCGGGCTTTAGCAAAACAATATTAAAAAAAGATTCAGTGTTCCTGGGAAGCCGTGCCCGAAAGTCGAAGAATGGTTGAGAAATCATGTGAAATAAAAGGCACAAAAGACGCTTTAATCAAGGGCATCACTCCTCTTGATATGCGGCTGCATGATCCTGCTGACCTGCCGCTGCGAGTCCAGTGTGTGTCCAAGCTGTTAGAGGAGGAAAAAAAAAACACCCATTCAACAGAGGCAACTGCAGATAGGGCCAGGGCGAACTTCTTTATCAACCAACCCTCGGGCGTTTAGAGAGGGAGCTGTATTTTCCATCCCAATCGACTCTCGACACAAACATCGAATAACGCACCGGTGACTATTACGCTACTTTATGTCTATCAAGGGCAGTAAGCTCAGAGGGAGAGGTGTAGTTATCGAATCACTAAACCTTTAGTGCGTGGTGTACAGTATGCTACAAAAAAAAAAGATAAAGGGGCGCACTAATGTGAAATCGTCATGATTCACGCACGCACAAAGGGCTGACTGCTATTCACGGGGCCGTCGGCGATAACTTGGCACACAGTCCGGCTCTCCAGCCTGTGATTGTGTGCTGCGAGCTTCTGTATGTTGTAGGCCCGTCTAATTTACCGGAGCTAATCGCTGTGCGAGCGGCGCAGCCACTGCGAGGTGTGAAGGTGAGCTCAGTGGGAAGAGAGAGGCGCGCGCTGGGGAGAAACTGACTCAGGAACTGCGCGGCCACATGGGAGCTTATAGAAACTGGGTTGTAGCTGCTGTTTCACCTCCTTGACGTCCTGCGCCCACGTGCCCACGCTTCTCCTGCGGAGTTTTGCTCACGTAGACCCGAGTCGTGGCCCTTTAAACTCGTCGGCACCTCGAGTCTGACGCGGAAGAGCTGATCCGTCAGCCGGCGATGAGCTCCACGACCCGTCCCGCGCAGTCACGTCGATCCGTACGCTCACACAAACGACTTGACCTCTGCCTTGGGTTGCAGTGCAAGTCTGAGGCCTGGGCGGAGGACGAGCAGCGATCTAATTCCGTTCTCCCACTCGATTCCGAAGGAGAAGAGAAGGATCTGTTCAGATACATAATTCATATCGTACCTTCGCCAGGCGGAACACGAAGAGTTGACATTACTCGTGCAACCTCGCTTGTTTTACAGCATCTTAGTATCACTCATGCCGCGCTGTGGCTGATACGATTCCCCCTGCCGTGCGGGGCTTAATAGAGGTGCTGTGGTTATTACATGGGCCAGGTTTAGAGCGCCGAGAGGACAAGTGTTGTGGGTGGTTCGGGCGAGTGATGTTCAGTGGCTCCGGCGAGGGTAGGCTTTGAGTCCGGGAGTGAGCGGCCTTCTGGGGCCTGGGCGAGTCAGCCTAGCGTGGCAGGAGTAGATGTCAGCGTGCGCTGCTGCTGTCCTGTCTGCTCCGCAGTGCTGGCTCAGCAGCCCGTGTAAACCGAGGCTCTACTCTCCTCCTCTCTCCCTCGCTACCTTTTACTCTCTTTATGTGTCTTTCCCTGTTCCAGCCTCTTTCTTTGTGCCTGTCATATCTCAGTCTTTTTAATTCCTTCACCAGATTTTTTCATTGTGCTGCTCTTCTGTGGCCCCTTATTGCCTCGGTCTCCCCCCCCCGACCGCTCACCACCACCACCACCAGCCCCCCGCCCCATACCCTCCAAGTCCACAGTCCAGACGGACAGAACCTTGAGTTGGGCGGTAATGCTCCCTGTTCCCTAAAATTGGAGCGCGGGGCATGTTGCGGCATTAGCGCTTAACAGGCCGTGAAATAGCAGCCTGCCTTCCTGACGTCTCCCCCATCACTCCAGGTGAGCTGGCCAGACGGCTGGATAAATGAGCGAGCAGCACCCCCAGCTACCGGCATGCATTTGGGGCACCTGAGGAGAGATGTCCATCAGTGATTACCTCACCACACCCTGCTCTTGCAGAGCTCAGGTTTTACATCGGCTCCGTTCCCATGAACAGACTTCCGTGGGGATCCTTGCAAGCGCTCGGGTGACGTGCGGCGTCAATCAATCAATCGGGAGGCGCGGTTACGCCGGGCTTTGATCGGCTTTATTCTCCCACAGAGTGATGTCATCTCAATTCAGGCTGTAGGTCTCATGGTATGCATAGCTCTAGCATCCCCTGGCTTCTCGCCGTGAAATAGCAGAGACCTCTAACACATCTGCTTTGACAAACTCCACCTGATCTTCGTTCTGCTTCTTGTCAAGCTTCGAGCCCCAATGCTACCACCTCTCCTTATCTGATTAGCTGTTAATGTCGGCTCATCCCCCCATCTCCGCCGCACCTCCACCCCTTCTATCTTTTCTCCCCATTATTCCTAAGCTTTAATAAACTCCCTCAAACGCAGATCGATTTTCTCTTAAGTGAAGGTGGCAGTGCCTCTGACTTATTTCATTACCACAGGCTAATTATACCGATTGAAATGAGCTTCTCTTCTTAAGGTGTGCCGAGCCGCTCTGCATCCCCACACTCCCCAGACTTTAATGCCAATACAGTTCTCCACCAATTCCCCAACTCCCATTCCTGACTCAGCTCCACCCCGCCATCCCTTCACCCAGCCCTCTCGCCCTCCGCCACCTAAATAATCAGCTGCTGCGTCCTTAGCTCCCGTAACTTGTCATTTCATGTTGGATCCACCCTAATGTGTGATTTCAACTGTGCAACTGTGCAATGAAGGAAGGTAATGGAGCATGCTGGTGGCTCAATCGCCTCTGTTCATTGATAATAATGAAGACAAATGTCAAAACATTAGTTGCTAATGTTGTAATGGAGTGGATGCTAGTAGATGCGCGCTGGATGCTCCACTGCATTGGCTTTCAATATCACATGACCTTCACCATTTAACTCCTCTTTTTACTAGTAGTCCTGTGCATTCTGGTGCCAGTCCAAAACACATTTATACACACATTGGAATAACTCTCTTGAGCCATGGCTACATACTGGCATTTTTTTTGTCTGCTAGTTTAAAAGATGGTGGAGGCGGGGAAAAAAAAAAACATCGTTCTACAATTTCATGGCCACCTGGGTGGGTTGCGTTAATAAGTTACAATCAAACTAGTCGGATATGTGTGAAATAGAGTTGCGCTGGGTGGTTGTATGTCTTCTCAGTAGCAGTGGTGGTGCTGATTTACAGATGCAGAGGCTGATATCTCCAGATTGTGAGACCAGATGTGAGAGGGCACTAAACAAACCCCTATTTCTGAGAGGAGGTGACATCGTGCATGCTTTCCCTACTGCCCTGGCTCCAAGTCAACTGTGAAATTAAGATCAGATTACTGATACAAAGGCAATGCCCAAAGCAAAAAAAAAAGTTAGTATTTTCCATTTTTATTCAAACTTATAGGCTGTCTTTTAAACAACAGTCTGCTGCCTGCTCGGTAAAGACAGTAAATCGATTACTGTTTCCATTGTCTTCTTGCTTCTCCTGGAGCCTGCTTTGTTATTCACTATTTTTTTCCCTTGCCTTGGAGATCACACAGCAAGCTCTTCCTTTTTGAATTACCTGATTGTGGAGGAGTTAAGACCAATCTTTGTGTGATATTTCAAAGGGCGGTTACCATGGTTATAACTCCTAACCTCCTGCTCTCACATACAGTAGAGTAATTGTCAATGAGTGGTTGCAAAGGCACAGGAAGCACTGTATATAGTGTTCCTCCTACAGGTAGTCTAATTTATTAATGCTAATACAAGTTAACGTAACCTTGGGAAAGGGGAGAATATAAAAAGGTATCATGTTTTAATACTCAGCAATTTGCAGTGGGAACAAAATAAAATTATTACTTAGGTCTTTATTAGAAAATGCAGCATTAAGCTTTAGACGTTGCCATGCATGGGGGGCAGGATATGGAGCAGGATATCCACTTGAGTTATTGTGCGATTTTTTTTATTTTCTTTTATTTTTTATATATTCTATCCAGCGCAGTAGATTAAAGCAGTGATCCTCACCCCAGCATAATGGCTTAATGGGGGTTGTTATGTTGTTATTAGTGACTGAATCAAAGCCTTCCCACATGAACGCCTTACCCCCAGCCTTGGGAGCGTCCACTTTACCCATGGTTTTCCTTTAAGACCGCAGTAATTAGTTTTCCTCTCTTTCTCTGTACAATTGCCGAATCACTCAGCAGCAGTTAAGCCCTCAGCCTGCCTTTCATGCTGACCCCGCTATCACCATTTCAATCCAACAGCCGGATTTGAGGGGCTAATTTTGGATAGGTTGCTGTTGGGGGCGAATGTATAAGCTGCTCGTCAAATAAAAAAAAAAAAAAGGAAATCTGTGCATTATTCACCAAGGTCCATATTATAATTTCCCTTAATGTTGCCACTTGTGAAGTGTTGTCATGCCGAGGTACCTCCACAGGGTTCCAGCCCTTTACGGTTATTTCCTGTTATGGGAACGAAGACACATCCCCAAGAAAATGGCTTGAAAAAATGAATTAATTTGTCACTAAACATGAGGACTTTGACTTCCACTTAAAGACTTCCTTTATGGAGGTAACCCCCACTGTATGGCTCCCTACCGCTCTCCTGGGCTCAGTGAAAAAGGGAGAAGTGCCCACACCTCCTTCATTTCTCCTGTGGTAAAAACCAATTCAGAAGACTAATGGAGCACAGTAAAATGAGGGAGTAAAGATGACTTGAAACCATATGACTGTTTTCATTCTATGCAGAGCCTATTGAAAATCATTTGAGGAAGAACCGGGGACACCTCGCAGTTCTTCGTGTGTCACTTATTATCCTTATTACTACTGTGGGTGCACCAAATTAAATGCTGCTGTTTTATGTATGTACCCCCACATGGGAGATGTACACGAGCACCAGCAGTACATATGCAAAGTAGGGGCATGAGGTTTGACAGTGGGGCGAGGAGAAGAGAGCGCTGCAGGCAGAGAGCAGGTTTTGTATGGCTGTGGTTTTGCTTTTAGAGGGTGAATTCTCTTTTTGTTTGGTCTTGCGAGCGAAACACAGATCCCTGGGTAACACAAGGCCCGGGCTTTATGTTAATAAGCAACTTTCACCAAGTCGTCTGCCTTCGACCAACTCTCAGATCCAGGCCAAAATACTCAGAGATTCATGCGGCTCCGAGAACACCAACCAAGTGATGTGCTCTGCACTGGTATTCACCAACAGGCCAACTCTGTTTCTTAGACCTCGAACCAGCGCTGCATTCGGTTGATTTCGCTTGAATTTAAAGGTTGCAGTTCAAAGAAAAGCAAGCAGTTTCAGAGTCAGCCTCACTCTCACCTCCCTTATGTCAGGGTGCAAGTTCTTTGCAAAATCTCTGTTTAATGATCTACAACCAGCTTTTGGCTGGTTCACACGTATCTTGGGAATTTCCGTCTACAGGCCGGCACCAAAGGGTCAGGTGAGGTCTGAGTATTGAGCAGAATCAAAGAGAGGTTTTCTATTCCTGAAAACCTGTAAAATGCATTATATAGATTGCTTAAAATGCCTTGGATATCTCTTCAGGATATGCCTTTTACTGAATCTGTGAGTTTCCCTTTCTCCCCATCTGTCTTTATTTTGTTCCCCATCTTCTCTCCTTCTGCCGCTCGCTCACTCCCTTTCTTACCCTCCGCACGCCTCTTCACTTTGAAAAAGCCACTTACTCCATTGGTCTTCCGTAATGTGAGGCCATTCCCGTAGTGAAGGCAAACGTCTATGTCAAGAGCGGCAGCGGTTCTCAACGGACGCTCAGAGGCCTTGGCAGAACCATCTCTTCTTCCCCCCGCCGGCTCTGGAACACTCCGGTTCTTTTAATATCCTTCAGATGGAGAGTGCACCACTCGTCTTTAGGATACTACTATACACAGAGAGGTGAGGGCTTTGAGGAGGAATCATCTGGTGACATTATCGTCTCTTTACCTAAGACGGCGGTGCAAGCTGCCGCCTCGGTTCCACGGGAGCTTTTTCCGCCTCATCTGCAAAAATATTTGTCTGTTGACGTTTGCAGCGAGATGAACTTGTTACACTCGGGCGTCTCGCTCGTCGGCTACCTTTATGTTTCTTTTTTGCTTTGCTATTTATTCTGCTGGCTATTGCGCGCGGCCTATTTATTATTAACCAGCAGCACAGGGGTTTAGATGTAATTTACTGCTGTGTTACATTTCGTAACTGCAAAATCAAAATGTAGCGTTGCTCCACCACTCACTCTTCAAAGGAAGTGTAATGAGTGGAGCAGCAAAGTTCAAAGAGAATTGTTAAGTGTTTGTAAAGAATTATACAGGGGGAGCAACTGTGCTTTCCTCAGAGTGATATTGAAAGGTTTGATATTTTACATGAAAGGTTGCTAAAGAGGAGTTTAACACAGGAAACAGGTTTAACCCTTCAGCTTTGGGCGAGTGAGGAAATACTCATTCCGCGGATTCGAGTCTCTCCATTAATGGTCTTGCCATGTAACTTTTATTCGTCCTGACTTTGTGTCTTCTCGCCTCCACATTTCTCTCCTTCCCATCATCTTATGTTTGTATTGCATTCTTCTACATCACTCTTGTTCCATTCGTGGCCGATCCATCAGTTAACCTTGTTCTTTTCACAGTGCTCTGAATAGACGTTCGCCTCTGTGTCCTCTTGTATCTGTGTTCCACGCTGTTTTCTTCAATTTCTGTTGATTTTCAACGCTCTTCCTTTCAAGTTTTGTTTTGTTTTTGATATTTTTTGATATTTTTTGGGGCATTAGGCTTCGGGGAGGTGGGGGTACTGTCGTTTTGATATGTATTTTCTTTTTCCTGTTGACAGTGCTGAAATGAAAGATGGCAACAGACTTTTGAGAATTTTCTATTGCGCATTTAAATGTGGAGAGAGAATGAGTCATTTGTTCCAAGCCCAAGGGGGTGCTAAACTTGTTCTGCATTGTGTATCAAGACTGGTCCCCTGTTAATGTCACTGTCACTAAATAATGATGCATGTATGTAGACAGATGCACTGACACGCACGCATACTCACACACAAATCATTGCATCTACTCACATTTGTTCGGTTTTACTGACAGAAATCTCAGGGGGGAAACACGCTTGTTATTGTGTGCCACGCATGTCAGCGAATGTCCACACACAAGCTGATATAGTAAAACCTCATTTCATAAATGGGGCCTGTTATTGCTAGAAAATTACGTTTAAAGATAAAAAAAAAGAAATCTCGTGATGTGATGGATGGAAATGGGAGAGATAAAAATGAATCAAGAAGACTGTAGACTGTGGAAAATAAAAGACTGATGAAAAGGAGAGGAGGGAGCAGGAGAGGCTTAGAAGGTGGATGGATGGTAAGGGAGGAGGGAGGAAGGGTGGGGGAGGTGAGAGTGGGGGTTGGGGTAGGGTGGGGGGGGCGAGTGTTGAGCGGAGAGTAGAGAGAAAGCCGGAATGAACGATATATAGCCTCTGGCAAACAGAAAACAATTGTTACACTGCCTCCCATAACCCACTTCAACCTTAAACAGCAGATTTTTTTCACTCAATTAATTTCTACACATTGGAGCAGGGGCCTTGGCTGAAGCTGGGCTTTTATGTGCTCCTGCTGCTGCAAGGCCTACACACATCTCTGTCTGTCTCTCTCTCTCTCTCTCCCTCTCTCTCTCTCTCTCTCCCTCTCCCTCTCTCCCTCTCTTTCATTTTTTTTCTTCAGAAAATGAACATTCTGCATTGGTATGGCAACACTTGGAGAGATAAAGCCTGAATAAACAGGGCTATATTATATGTTGCAAAAAATAGCAGGTGCACTCACACACACACACTCACACACACACACACACACACACACACACACACACACACACACACACATGCTTGCAGGAATAATTGTTCATTGATTCTCTGCCGGGACAATAAATGCCTTTTAACCTAATCAGCACAGTCAGTGCTTGTCACAGGAAGCCAGAGGAGCGTAATAAAAACTTTGGGCTAAGATTTAAAAGTGCAGTTACACATTCCGCCGTGTGTGTTTTCTGATATCGGTGATTTTCATCTTGCATCATAGGTAAAGCTGATACAAACAAAACAAGAGCGGCAAGGCAGTCAACTCTGAATGTTGACTCACATCATGAAATCCTTTCAGAAAATATTTACTGAAAGATCCCCGATACAGAAAAAAAAGATTTCCATACAAAAGGATTAACAAAAACCATCAAAATAATGATGGCTATGATAATACACACTCACCCACAAACACGCACGCACACACACACGGAGCAATCCAGGCCACTCTGGCCCTGTGTGGACAGCAGGTTGACTTGCCTGAGGGCAGAGAGAGGGAGAGCAGGCAGAGACAGATGGACAGATAGATAGGGGAGGGCATGACTGAGCTGTGTCTGTGTGTGGTGAGTGAGGGCCAGTCGGAACAACATGAATCATGGCTCCAGTTGAGAGAGGAGGAGATCAGATCAATAACAGCCCAGAGGAGGCAGAGGAGCGAGAGAGAGAGAAAGGGAGAGAGAGGATGAAGGGAGGACACAGGAGGTGTTCATCACTGGACCACCCTGACTCCCAGCATGCTCACTGCTTTTTATTTTTTTCCCCTCCTCTTTCTTTCACAGGCTGCACGGTTAATGTATTGAGCCAAGTGCGGGTTAATTTTCCTGGCGAAAGCTGGAACACAGGCAGACACCAGACAATGTGCTAATGTGTAAGCATGACTTATTGATCATTCAGATGAAGTCACGTGTGGGCTATTTATGATCATTTGCAAAGACATGTAAGGATACTCATTTCACTTTGGCAAAGTGCTGACCTACACTTAATCTAATGAGACGCTCTTAAAGATCATTTCATAGCATTACGGACAAATTTTGCAGTGTGGAGTTTTGTTAGTTGAAAGTACGAGGCGCTGAACAATTAATTTTAGCCCCGAAGCCACAGAGCTTGTTTGATTGTAAATGTGCACTTTTTTTTTTTTTTGGTTGCTTGTGTGTGAAAAGTGTGTGTGTTTTTGTCTAGTGCGCAGGGAGTGCAAAGGCTCAGCAGTGGTCATTTCTCATTAAGTGACCAGTGTGCCTTGGGGAAAGGCCTGTTTTTACAGAATATGCCTGTGTGCCAGCAGCAGAGTCAGAGTCAGCGGCCAGTGCTGGAGAAGCTGTCTGGATCTTTAAGCATGCTACGCACACGAGTGTACGATGGTCGAGCTCTCCTCTCCTCTCCTCTGCTCTCCTCTCCTCCGTTGTACCGTGGAACAGCCGAGCAATTTTTCTCATCCCTCCTTTTTTATATAATTTGGTCGATAAAGGTGAAGGACGTTTCATCGCTATTTCTCCCTCCCGTCTCCCTCCTCCTCCTCCTCCTCCTCCTCCTCCTCCTCCTCCTCCTTCGCTCTGCTCTGTCTCAGAGTGAAATCCCGAGATAAAGCTCGGCGGCGCTCCATGTTTAATGGAGCTTAATCCCGCAGATTTCAGATACGGAGCTGTGAGGTAATTCCCTCGTGCCCATCTTCACTAACACAGAACGGTCATGTGACCACCTAATTCTGCTCCTGCGCTACACACAGGCTGACAGGTGGACAAACGGACAACACAGAGAACAAAACTCCGCCAAGGACAAATGTGCACGGTTTTCCAACAATTTATCAGGCAAAGGCTTGTGTTTTTTTTGTTTTGTTTTTTTTTCCAGGATCACACAATTCTCGCCATGTCGCCGGCGCTGAAAACCAGTTATTTCCTGCCACGCTTTCCCTTTAACTGCGCCTCAGTTAAATGTGGTCATGTTTGCTTTGGCTGGTCAGTCAACCTCCCTCTTGATGGGGGGATTTATGAGTTAATCTGCGACACAGAGATGAGTGCGAGCCAGAGTGACGAGTTTTGGAGAGTCATAACTGAAAGCTTAGCGTCCACAGACAGGGCTCCGGCCACGGCGTCACATCGGGACGCTCGGAGAGCGTTAAGAGGGGCTGGCTGACTGGCTGGCTTGAGACTATTTGGAGAAGCCGTGTGCTGAGAAGTATTATACCCACCAACAATCCTCCTTAAGTGATGAGCTGACACTAAGCAATTTGCTATTCACCCTGCCAGTGAAAATATTTTCAATCCCAGTGCATAAAGCTCCCATGGCAGGAAATACGCCAAGCCCCTCTTCTTCCATCTGACACTTTTTGTTTTAGAATGGCCAAAGTGTGGTTCAATTTACCCCCGAGGCATGCTTGTCAGGCCGGCCTGACATGAGCTTCATTGTCAGTGTTTAAAACAGTCCACATGGATGATTGCAGAGCAGCACTGGCTGTTAGCGGTGGTGAGAGGGGAAATGTGCATCTGACCAAGAATATGGCGGTTTTTAATACATGCTAAAAGTAAGAAGTGAGAGGGAAAAACAAGAAACTCCACTTTTTAATCAGAATTGTTTATGCTGTTTTCTCCCTGTTCCATTTTACAATGTTCTGCTCTCTCCTCCCATCCCTGCCTCTCAGGTACAAGGCACCTCGGTGTCACCGCAGTGGAGGCAAACCACAAAGAGGCAAACACAGAAACACTGTATAGTCATTGGCCAAAACAGTAACAGCAGGTTGGAGCACTCAGGAGAGCCACATACACATAAGCATCAGGATGTCAGTGCGCTGGGGCAGGAGCTGAGTGTTCGAAGATGTGTTTGCTTACACGTGTGTGTATGTGTGTGTCTGTGTGTGTGTGAGTGTGTGTTCCTGGCAGTTGAGGGGGCACATCGTCCTTTATAGCTGCACTCTCCCTGGCACTGTCACTTCAAAGTCTCAATTGTTTGCCATTCTGGGCCCCAACCCCTGCCGACGCAGCCAATCCACCCCTGCCAATGTCCTCCTCATCCCTCTGCTGCCGCTCTTCTCCCTCCTCCTTTGCATAATTACCCAGGTAATTGTGGAGTAATTGACTGCATCACCTGCTCCTAGGAAGCTCTGGCATTGTTTAATAAACAGCTGGAATATACGCCACATGTTGTTGGAGAGCGGGAGGAAGAACATATTGGGGCAGAGGGGGAGGGATGGAGACTCGGAAAGACGGTTGGAGGAGGAGGAGGAGGAGAGAAATGACTTAGGTGGTGGCGGAGTCTCAAAAAGGAGGCGCTGAGACTGTACACATGCTAATTTCCCAAACACAGACGCACAGATATAACATTCTCCAGGCGAGTCCTGAACTTGTTATGCAAGGTGAACATATTATTGCCCGTGGAAAGATTAGTGAGGGAGAGGGTAATGAGAGTGGGAGATGGATAGATTTGGAGACACGGGGAAGAGAGGAGGCAACAGAAAGTGAGCGAGAGAAAGTTTGAGGCATGAGAGAATAGATGGATAGATGGAAGGGAGAGCGAGAAAGGAGAGCGGGGTGAAGCGAGCCTCTCAGGGCTAATGACATTAAGGAGGTCTGATGAATCGACACCCGCTGAGTGTTATTGACGTCCCCTGAGCCTGCCCAGGCAGAGCCAGCCTCCCAGCCCGGGTATTGGCTAGGCCTGCTCCTCAATTAGACTGCCTGATTAGATTCCCTCGGTTGTGCCCTCTCATGGGGTGAACAGGGTGGCATGATGGATGTGATGGGCAGGATTATCAGAGGCAGGGTGGTGGTGGTGGTGGTGGGGGGCGGGGGGCGTGGTGTCACCCGTGCTCCGCCTGGGGGGGCACCAGACGATGGGTTTGACCAGTCGACGCGGGGGCGTGTAGGCGGAGGGCAGGGGGCGCGGCGCGACTCTCTTATTGAGACTGTCAATCATTGGCGCTTACAAGACAGAGGCTGTGTCTTGGCGCGGAGATGCACAGGAGTAATTACTATTCCATCTCGCTTGGCATCTAGATGTATGAGGCTGTTCACAACCACTGACCTCACGTGGCAACCCCTCACCATCTTTGAAATTGTTTGAAAATGCTCAATTTACATATCCTGTCCTTCATTCGCTAATCCAGCGCAGAGGGACTCGGAATTGAACTTGCACAATGCGGATTCGCCGGTTTTAATTCAGCGTCTCGCTGAAGCGCTTCCAGTTAAGTTTGCTCTCATCTGTGTTCTTGCATTAGTCCCTAATGTTGAGGACTTTGGCGAGGATATGTCCTTAACCCTATTCTCTCCATTTCCTGGTGGTGACAGTTTCTCACAACCATTCATCAACATCTTGGCTCGTGTGGTGCAAAAAAATGGGGCAAGTCAGGTAAGTGTCCCAATTCAGCAGTTTTGAAAGGCAGTAACTAATGATATCTCAGGAACGGGGGCTGCTGCTGTTTCCCTGAGAACTTTCCTTCCTGTTCCATTGTGTGTTTGTGTGGCTGGATAGCTAGCTAATGGCCTGTCTCTGATGAATTAGGGGGTCTGACACCCTGCAAACACACTCTCCCAAGGTCAGAGCAGCCCACAGATTACCATATCCGGCGGCTTTAACAATCTAACGCAGCCTCAAGTCAGTCGGATGACAATTGAGTCGAGCACACAAGAAGATAAGAGAGTTGGAGAATGGGAGGGGGTTTGGCTCCAAAGGAAGAAATTGCTTTTAAAGTGGAGAAAACCTGCAGTGATCTCCGCCGCTGATGTCCCCAGCAGTGGCTGTGATGCCAAGTGTCCATTTGTGCATCCCTCTCAGTTAGGGCGCTCTCGCAGTTGTTCTCGTGACAATGTTATCCTTTTTCTTTATTGAAAGCTGGTATTCGCCCCTCCAGTCTGTGTTAAAGAGTCCTCTTACACCCGGCAAAGTGCTTAGTGAATGTGCTGTGCCCAAGTGCCTCCATATTTCTTCACAATAGCAAGTTGTTTTCAAATACAGCACAGTATAATGTTACATTAAGCAGTGTAGCATATTGTATATAATGCATTGCATTGATTCATAAGTGAGTGTGGTCAGTTTGTCTGCCGTGCCGTGCCAGGCAGGAGGTGTCACAGAGACGTAGACAAAACAGTCACGGAGAGGTGAAGTTGGAGGCAATAGGAATATGCAAATGACCGCAGTGCAAACAGATATATGCACAAACATGTAGGCTCATATCTAAACTGAGGATGGAGCAATGCAAACACACACAGGCACATGTGTGCATGCTCACGGAAGCAAATGGTAACACATAAGGGCATACACACATCCACCCACACACTTGCCAAATGTGTCTGCAGGGAGCTGGCTAAAATGTCAAGCTATGTGCATGGCTGCCTCCTGTCGCCGCCTCTCTCCTTATTTCACAGCAGCACCTGGTGGTGACAAAGAGCACAGAGGAGAGAGACTCCCCAGGAGAGGAGAGGAGAGGAGAGGAGAGGAGAGGGGAGGAGAGGAGAGGAGAGGGGAGGAGAGGAGAGGAGTGGAGAGGAGAGGAGAGGAGAGGGAAGGGAAGGGCAGGATGGGAAAGGAGAGGAGAGGAGAGGAGAGGAGTGTCGTCCAGAGGAGGAGAGTCCACCCATTCCCCAGACAACGGACACTCCCCATCCCATCATGTTTTACCTGCCTGTCAATCCAACTCAGAGCTGCTTAATTTCACTTTGAATTGACAATGTTCAAGCCCCTGCCAAAGTTTGAGGGATTTTAGACGTAGTACCAAAGCCAAGGAGCATAATGAATGAAAAGCCCCTTCCCAAATTGATTTCAAACTAAATCAAACCCTGGTATTCAATTATCTGCCAGAGCTGCCACTGAGGAACTTTAAAGTTGTATCAGCAGAGAAAGAGAGCACGAGAACGAGGGGAGAAAGTAAGGAGAGGGAAAGAGGACGGTCGGAGCAGAATGCAAATGACTCCATCCCTGCGTGGTGTCAGAACAGGTGGCCCAGTGGTAGCGCTGGGGCTGATGAATGAGCTGTTGAAGTGGAGCCCATTGCTACCTCTAGCTAGTGGCAGCTCCAATTCTGCCTAGTTAAGCATTTGGCCTCCTCTGCCAGGAAGGCTTAATTGAAGAAATCATCACAGGGACCAGGACAGATCTGGTCTTACTGGGACCAAATTGTCTGTCTGCCCAACCAGGCCGTAACATCATAATAGCGCGATTCTATCCGTCCACTAATCACAAGAAAAGTGTTTCATTACATTGTACCAGACCGGGGCCTGATTCCTCTTTATTATGCTCCCAGTGTGACTTTCCCCATTGTATTCGCGACAGTCAGAAGCAACTACTTTATTATCTGTTGCTGTAGATTAGTGGCCCCCACTGTTGTTTAAAAAATACATCACAAAGACATACTGCTGCTTTGACTAATGCAATACATCATGGCGAGCAGCACGTGTATTGCCCGCTTTGCGAGCACACCTTTATCACTCAGGTAATTACTGTTTTAGCATCATTTAATACAGCGTTACACCTGCATGAGGAAGACAAAACGGCCCGGTCTTTGGTGACATTTGTTTCTGTTTTTATCTACCTTTGTAATATTTAATTCAGTCTAACACACTCGGGTGGATATTATTCACAGCAGACAGGCAGACCATGAGGCAGGGAGCAGGAGTGCACCAAGATTGGTTTACCTTAGCAGAGACCAGTGACTTTTTTATTGTATCAGGCAGTGAGGGTAATTATTGGTAAATTACAAAAACCTGTCCTGTCAGCGATATCAAGCAGAAACCAATCAAGTCATTGACACCGCAATTGCGTTCCAAAAAAACAAGTAGCCTTTGGCCCCCTGCCGCACCTGCGCACAGTGTATCAAATGTTTGGCCTAACTAATGAACGACTGAATGCAATTATAATGTACTATCTCTGAAATTAGGCCTGCCATGGTGTTAATTACATAATTACTGAAGATGTCAGCTCTATGCGGGAGGGTGTATTGTCAGCGGAGAGAGTGGAGCACGCAGGGAGAAATGTTG
This sequence comes from Karalla daura, assembly GCA_029224185.1. Lineage (NCBI taxonomy): Eukaryota > Metazoa > Chordata > Actinopteri > Chaetodontiformes > Leiognathidae > Karalla > Karalla daura. The sequence continues at coordinate 13,590,544 of CM055193.1, read as the reverse complement.
CTTTGCTTTCAGGGATGAACTATAGACGCTTCTTTGATTCATGATGCCGGCTTTGTGGAAAATATCGCCTTTGCCAAGTTAATTTTGAAAAGGCCAGCATATTTGGGCAGAGACAATCAGCCTGACCTTTCTGAGAACAACCCCTAGTTTTCACTCTTTCACTTCTTCTTTCCCTCTCCTCTCCTTTCCTCTCCTTTCTCTTTCTTCCCCTCCCTCTCTCGGCGTCTTCCTTTCCCGCCTTGCCGTCTCGCCGTCACTCTCTCCCCCGCTCTCCTCTACGCGCTCGCCGCTCTGACACGCGCGTCCTTGACAGCGGCGTCTGCTAATAGAGACCGCCATTGTTTATCAACACATCCCACTGATGAAGCGGCCTTCCCGTTCCTGTTGGAATATTTGTACAAATTTATTGGAGGCTGCCTCTATTAGGGGCAGGCCTTTCGCTGGAAAACAAGTATGCTTCGGGTGTAGACAGACAATTGTATTCTCCTGCCTGTGTACTTCACTAATCAAGGCGACGCAGATGACTTTGCCGTTGTTCTGTGTGCAGTTATATCATGCAGATGATTGGAATATCAATTCATTCCACTCTTGCAGCCTCATGGCTAATTTGCAATGGCTCTGTATCAAATATGTCATGAGAATGGGGTGCCGAATTTCCCATGCAGAGAGTATGGAGAGAGAATCAGTCATTTGCCATTCAGCGTTCGCCTCTCCACGGTGCCGTTCTGCATGGGAACACGGCCCGCATGTGCACACGTGTTCTCTTTTACATATATGTAAAAGAGCGAAGGAGAAAGTGCACCTATGTCGAGTGTGTCTTTGTCGCCAAGATCTGTGGGGCTGCAGACAGACGGGGTATGTCGGGGCCCGGGCGCCCCAAACGAGATGCAGATGAGGAGCCATGCTGAATAATCGCGTAGCATCGCTGCTCCTCGGCAGACAGGGAGGGGTCTCCATCACAGCTGTTTGAGCCCAGACACAACCCCGCCACGTCCCCACCTTATCCCTCCACCCCCCGCCGCTCTCCCCTGTCCACCTGTCCCACGTCAGGACTGCCAGCCGAACAAACTCTGATGAACCTTTCGAGGAACTGAAAATAGTTTACCTCCTCCCTGTTCCCTGTTATACCTCCACCGGCTGCCTGCTGCCTCGCTAGTCTTCTGTTTTCACAGGAAATTAGCTAGACGTCCCCTGAGGTGAATCTCGTGCATAGCAAGATATCTGCCTGTCAAGGTGTTGTACGGATTCTGCATTCATTTGCCGCTCAGTGTCTCTCACTCTCCCCGCCCCCCACCTCCTTCTGCCTCTCTGTCTGACCCCTGCGAGTGAACTCAGAAGTGCTTTCAGAGCCACTGTTTGTGAGTTTTACTTGCCTTATATGAAGAATTCTGGTACAATCGACACCCGGGTGTTTGTTCATTGGGATCCCAGCGCGCTCGGCCGTTTCTCCCCCTCATTGTTCCTGTCTCGAGAAAGTGTTTGTCCGCGTTGTTCTCTGTCACCGCGTGCGATCACAATTAGGGTTAAAAGTCGATGGTTCGAGTCATCAGTCGAGAAGACGCTGAGTCGACCCGCTTTCCGTCAGTGGAATCGATGCGCTTTTGTTTTAAGCTGCGTCACCGTAGAGAGAGAGAGACAGAGAGAGAGACAGAGAGACAGACAGAGAGAGAGAGAGAGAGAGACAGAGGCGCGGCCTCCGAATGACCACAGGCTGCAACACTGACGGTGATAGGGAAAGGTGAAGGGTGCTAGAAACAAGGGGGCTGCGTGCTGCCAGACAGCAGCGCGACTTCCAGCCTGTAGGCTGCTCCGACGGCGCCCCGCTCCCGGGATGGCTGTCAGCGCGGCCGGCTAAAGCGCTCTTAAAGCAGACAGCGGTACAAGCCTCTCTCCCGCCGTCCACTGTGATTGACCCCTTCGACTGACAGCGCTCTCGGCAGCCCGGCAGGAGAGATGCTCTGCGGTGTGATGGGATTTTATAACTTTGAACTCTGAGCAGGATGCGCACTTTTACTCGCTCTCTCTCTCTCTTTCTCGCTCTCTCTCTGACGGTGTGGAAATCTGATGGTTTTTCACATCACAGATGAGAAAAGGAAGACGTTAAAACTTGAGACTTAGAGGTAAAACTCCAGGCTCATATTGATTTTCACAGTTTGTATTTGGGGGGGGAAAAAAAGGAGCGAGAGAGAGAAAGAGAAAGAATAAAAAAAGTCTTTACCAAATCTGTAAATTTGACCGACAAAATCACAATATTCCATTACGCTGCCGTCTTTAATCACCGCCCACTCTAACCCTTTGCCATGCAGAGCCTGACATCATTCTCCTGAGGTATAATTGCTCTGCCTTAAGCTGGTCGAGCTCAGGCTCGGGCTGCACCACGGGTCTCAGAACTTTCAATTCTTTGACCTGAGGCGCTGTATTTATCACACCTTGTTTTATGACCCCATAAAGCAGTCCCTTGATGAATTTGATAGGCTTATGAAAACATTTCCATCCAGACGGGCTGTAACGGTTTCAGAGGGACAGACCCGTGCGGTTTCCTTTCTCCATCGCAGCTTTTTCTGCCTCGGGCCAGCCTGTAAACTAGTAGCAGCGGTTCACGCCATTCTTGTTCTGCAAATTTTTGTGCTCTCTCTGTCGAGGAGCGGTACAATGAACGGCTGAGACGCTAAGTGGCGACTACTTTCGCGGTGCTGTTCTGCTCCCACGAACCACCACCTTTTTTTTTCTTTTTTTTTCCCCTTCCAGCAGCTCAGTCTCGGACTGTCTTGTGTTCACGCTGTTGAGCCTATTTTCTGGAGTGGTTATAGGTGACCTCTCCTATCAGCGCTTCATGCTTTTAAGGACAGTTGTGTTCAAGTAGTGGAGTGAGTCATTGAAATGGGTCAGATAGTGGCCCATATTTGCCCCTCCACATGAGAACAGAAGGTGGATGTCAGTCACAGTGGGGGAGCCCAGGGAGAGGCAGCACCTCTCGGGATCTGTCCCCGGTAAAGAATCGCTGAAACAGGGAATTCAGTGGCCCAAGACTTTTGCAACACAAAGGACTGTCCTCCTGCTCTGGCACACGGGGGACGCAGTCAGCAAAGTGCCTCTCTTCAGCCAAGACCAGGGCACCGGATTCATTGTGTGTCTTTTGTGCTCATAGAGTCCCTGCCTGCCCCGCTTTCGCTTTTTTTTTTCTTCTTCCTCTTTTTTCATTTTTTTTTCAACTTGCGAATACACGTGAAAGGTGCTGATTAGGGAAGTCTGACACAGCATCTTGCAATTGCCAATCGCAGACCTGAAATTTGTATTGATTGTCTTCTTTTTAATACAATAACCTGTAACATTTAACTTTTATGAAATAATGATCTCATGTTTATTGTGTTGTTTGACAACAAACTTTATAGATATAACATTAATTCATATATATGTATATATATAAGACACACACTCAGTATAAACTGTGTGCAGTTTCTTCTCCCAATGGGGGAATTTACATTGCAGCAGCATTTTGTAGAGTAAATAAGATACAGTATTTATTACAGAAGTGTCAGTATAAAATATGAATATAAAAAAGTGAAAAGAAGCAGACTGTGGACATTATCTACACAAAGGACAGCTCTCTTTCTCTCCTTCTTATATGGTATCCAAACATATATATGGATGCATGTATAGATAGATAGATATATGCTGGTGATTCTGATGGTAATTCTACTAGAGGAAACCTATTTTTTTTATAGAGAATAGCACGGTGTCCTTACAGCATGGGTTTTAAGGCAACTGTGATGCTTTGTGCTTTAGCCATGGACGGGCAGACGACTCTGCCGAGGTAAATAAGCCCTCTCTGGCGCACTACACCTCCTCAATTCAAGGATACAGGCTACCATCACTAATCTGCTGAATGAGTGCGTTGACCATTCAGCCCTGCTCTTCAGTGCATTTACTCCACATTGTTACGTGGAGAGAGGGCGAGAGAGAAAGGGAGAAAGAGAGGGCCACAGAAGAGGAGAGGCACGGGCACCAGTGCTGATCCGTGTAGAGCACTTGATCCAGTGACAGACACACAATACTTATGCGACAGGACACATTTGAAATACAACAGCGAGGGGGGCCGGGAGGGTGCAGGTGGTGGCAGCATTGGAGTCTCTGGTGAGCTTACACCTCCTTATACTGTTGGTTGGCCCATGAAATATTAACAGTGGCTGCCTCCCTTCTGAATAAGCCAATAGAGTAGTAAAGGGTGAGGTCTGCCTCACACAGTGTTTAATGCATGCCCCTTAGGGCCTGAGCTCGGTCTGCAAAGCAGCGCCTTTTCTGTCGCTCTCACCTTCACTTGTGTCTCCCTTCATGCTTTCATGCCGTCCTTCCAGCCATCTTTTCTTTATTTATTTATCTATCTGTCTATTTATTGCGTTAATATCTTCCCACATCTGCGAGGAGAGAGAGAGCTAGAAAGGATAGAGAGGGCGAGGAAGAAGGAGACAGAGAGGGACGGTAAATGGTGGAATGCAGTGGGTTTAATGTTATCAGATGGCCAGTGCGTTGGCTGTGTTTTCCACCCAGTGCTGGGAGGAAATGGTTGTTCTATGGCGATCTCTGTTTTATGAGGCATGCAGGCCGCTTTCTCATCTGTTCGTTGTTTTTTCACCAAACGCCATCACCGTCTCTCTTCCCTCCCACGGCGGAGCAGCCGACCACCCTTTACAAGGTGACTAACGAAAAACAGCAGAAAGCCGGAATAAATTAAACAGATGCTTAGATATCGCCTCGTTTTTCAATGGTAGCTCTTGGACAGTGGTGTAGTTTGCTGTGCCCCCTGTTCTCACTCGGAAGAAAGTCCTTAAAGCCTCCTTATGGTTCAAGATGAGATAAAATACAGTGTGGCATGTTTATCCTCTCCCATTTCACGTTTATGACGTGTGAGCAGAACAACCCGGTGCTTACCTGTCTCCATCCAACCCACGTGAATTTGCACGCCGGTTATTTCTTAATCCATAGCCATCTGGCTGGAGATGATTGAGCGCCTTTCCAGAGCGTCTTGCATTACGTTCACTTGGCACCACAGAGTGGAGGAAAAAAACCCCATTCCAATTTAATTAAACTGAAAGAATATCATTAAGGTTCTTAATGATGATTAATGTCTAAATAATAATAACATTTATGAAGTATTAGGGTATTAGAGTTCTAGTTGGATGTGAAATTATTCTTTCAGTTCAGGTACAAGACATTGTTGAAACAAATAGCAGCCCTCATTACTCATATCATTGGCTCTTAGGTTAGACATTCAGACAGATCGGGAATCCATTTTATCTCCAAGTTCACTCTCCATTGGACTCTTTGCTCTTCGTAAACTATAGAACATTCGGCGATCCACTCAGCCCTGAAAGCCGCTGACAACAAACTCTTTGTAGTTTTCTTCCTGTTGACTTATTTTCTTACTTTCCTCCCCCCTGTGTTAAAACAAATGGCAACTGCAGGAAGCAAAAAGGGGGGTGAAAAAAAAGCGCTGAAAAGTTGACATTTAGCTTAAATGGAGGTGGAATGGGCCGCAGGGATGCTGCTGTAACGATGCAGGGGAGACCAGGGCTTCTTCTCTCTCCCCTTTCCCGCTAAAACAAGATTTATGACCTCACGAATACCATCATATTTTAGAAGCTGATGTACACTGTGGGTGGTTTATCTGGGATTGAGGGCTTTGCCGTTGAGTCCATCAGTGGTCGGGCTCCTCCGACTTACAGTGTTTTAACGTGCAACAAGAGGTAACAAAAAGGACGCCGTGTCGTCGCCCCGTGATTTATCCGCCCGCGTGACATTTTCGCCTCACAAGATTCGTAAAAATCTGTTTTGCAAATAAAATCCCAGACAAAAAGAGCAGACAAAATGAGGTCTGTGGTGAGCGAACAGAAATATCTAAAAGTCAACGTCTCTGTCAGATTTCTCCCGGGCTCTTATCCAGTGTCTTTGTTGAGGAGCATGTGGAGTCACGGAGGCATAGAATGAGAGATCTTATATTCATCCGTAACCCCCTGCTTCGCGTGTCATTGCTATACCCTCTTGCTCTTCCCTCACCACTTTCCTCTGGCAGTGTAATTGACAGGCTTCAGCAGTTAAGACCTCCAACAGCTCTTTCTTCATTTGGAGACACTTTGTCGGTTTTAATCAGGGCTTTAATTGGCAGGCTGGCGGTGGGTGAGTGGCACCACGGGCTGGGGCACAGAGGCGACTGACTTTGCTGGGACGCCATTCGTGCTTTCGTCAACCAACGTCTCTCTCTCTCTCTCTCTCTCTCTCTCTCTCTCTATCTCTCTCTCTCTATCTCTCTCTCTCTTTCTTTTTTTTAAATGTTTTTCTCCTTGTTGCACGTCCCCAAGTAGTGTATCCTAAATCAATATATTTATCCTTATTCTCTGCATTATCAGCATCTCTGTAATGCCTGTTAACTTACAGAAATACTCAAAACACGCGGTGAGAGAGATTAGGAGTGTGTGCTGATGGTATTACTGATATAACAAACCTAAACATAGGGAATGCACACAGGAATAATCCTAATCGCCGCACAAAGCGGCTGTGAGTGTGTGTGCATGTGAACAGTGGCGGGCGTCCTGTGGGCTCCTCTGTATTGTGTTTGAACTGGGTTGCTTTGTGTGGCTGGTGTTGTTTTTTTGTCTTTTTTTTTGGTTGTTTTTTTTTCTTTTTTTTCCAGTCCTATATGGCAGCCGGTACGATGGGCCAGTGTGTGCCGTGCTCTTGCCAGTGTTGCTGAATCTAGGACACCAGGACTCTTGTCTGTGATTCTCCCTCCTGCTGAGGTGTTAGTAATGCCAGGGGACAAGCTAGAGCGGATTGAAAAAGAGTGAAAAATAGGTGGTGGGAGGTAGAGGGAGATAGAGAGAGAAGTATAGATAGAAGAGGGAGAATATGTCCCAGAATTCTTTGTCGGGGCCCTTTGTTGACAGCTGAAGCCCTGCTTTTGAACCGGGCGCAGCAAAGCCTTGAATTGTCTGTCATTTTGATGACATGACAGTTATTGCCCGCGCTAAAGCAGGCCGCTCCGGTAGTTTTTAGCTGCACCTCGCCGTGTACACGCTCTGTGTGTTTGCGCATCTGTGTCGAAAGTACAAGCACTGGCTGGATAAAGGAAAAAAAAAAAAAAAAAAAGGGAAAAGAAAAAAGAAAAACCCTGCCTATAATCAACAAGCATCCTGTGTATTTGCCAGGCCAATTAAGAGTCATTCATTTGCTAATGAAGGCCCTGTCGAGGTCTAAACTGCTCCTAGGGGCATGCAGACATGCAGTCAGCACACACGCAGCCCTCAGCGAAGCTCAGCGCCACCAACATAGTCATCAGTCTGTGCCCGATGCTGTGCACGCGTCCTGCGTTGCCCACTCAGCACATCTCACCAGCAGCCCCTAAACACTAAAAAGTATAATTGAATTCATTATTTCCTGTTTTATGACTTGTTCCGCTGTGGTTTTAATTTGTCCTGTAAAAGATGAGCCAGGCAGGCAGTTCTTCTGCCTTGAATTCCCTCCAGTTACCCCCACCCCACCCCACCTCCCTCTCACACCGCCCCCCCCCTCCCTCTCTTCTCCCGGGCTCCCTTGTTCTGCTACCGAGCTCTGGATTTTATGAGGCGGGGGTCTCCTGTGTCGTGGGAGCCGTCTCTACCGCTAATCAACTCCTCAAGGTTGCTACCTCGGTGCCACGCAGGAGGAGGTAGAGGTGTGCTGCCAAATCGCGTGCCTGGCTACCTATTTAGCGGGCTAACTGCTTGACCTTCAGGATGACTCCGTCCTAACTCCACTCTAAAGAGATGGCCCATCTGTGTATTGATTGAGTCATGGGAAAATAATCTGAAAACATATCTGTCAATATTTTCCAGCCTGCCTTCAGCTTCCTGGGGAGAGATGATGTTCAGCACAAGTGCAAGGTTATCAACAGCATCTTTGTGTTCATCGGAGACATACTGTATTTTTTTTTTTTTTAGGTGATAAGACGCCTTTAGTTTAGATTTTTGTAGACACAGACTTGGCAGCGCAGTTGTGCACTCAGTGCCTGAAGGCTCTTCACTTCGGCCCCATAGACTGAAGTTGACTGTTTTGCTGCCAGCAACGGCTGCCTCACCTGTTCCCCCGACTCCCGAGACTTTCTTCATTTCGCCCTCGCTTTTCTCTCTCCCACCATCCCTTTTAACTCATTTTGTTATGTCCGTGCATCAATTCCTAGATCATTTTGTTGCTTTGCACAAGGCCCAGGGTCTCTGCTGGCCAGGTAGGAGGTGGCTTTAATGGGAGGGCAAACTCCTTGGACTCCGACCGCAGCAGAATCAAAGCGGTGCTGGCCAGGCTGAGCGCACCGTGCCACTGCGTTTTCACAGAACAGAAAGAAGCCTCGAGTTTATGTTTTTCTCCGGCCTCCGCCTTTCAATAACGATCTGCTAATGTGACTGGGATGACCTTGGGCCTGAGTGAGATCTTTTGTCTGTCCCTGTCATTTCTACTGAGCTTGGACTCGTTTTCCAGGCCTTAGTCAACGTGATTTATTCGCCTTTCGGTGATTCAACACTTTTGAAATCCGTGTTTGTGACTGTTGGCCACGTTATCCTCTCTACGTGGGGGTGGACAGTGGGACAGAGCAATGACGGGAGTGACGTGCAGCAAATGTGTTTTGTCTTCCCTCACCACTGCTGAGATGAAACCGTTTCATTTCATGGTGTCAACACAGAATTGGAATCAGATCATAAAGCATTATGGCACTTATACAGAGAGGAACAGCGCTATAAATCGACACAGCGCACTTAGATGGAGTCAGATCTGTTGTGCATTTTTAGCACATATGTGTTTAGTGGCTTGGTTTAGCGTCAGAGATGACGATAATGATACGAACAGCCAATGTAGCATGCATTCATCTGTCGGTTTAAAGAACTTAATTTGGCAGGAGGACATTTGGAAATGAATGAGAAACACCGTACGAGGGAAAGAAAAGCGCCCGCATCTTATGCAATTGGGGAATGTAGGCCACCTGGTTGGTATAGGGGTAAATGTAGGTCTCCCTTTGTTCCTGTTGTGTGTGGGTCGAGCTCTGATGATGTCATGCGCAGTTTCTATAGCAGGATCCTCTGTGGGCGGCTGGGCCTGGCACAGAGGTACAAGGGGATTTGGCGAGTTCTGTGATTTACTGCGAACTAGAAAAGCCTTAAATACAGACAGAGATAAGCGATGTGTCAGAACGCTGAGTGACAAAAATCCAGAAATAGAGAGAGACGCGTCGGGAAGAAGAGAGAGATGTGGCCTGTTGATACGCCGACAGAAAGCGCCGCATTACTCAGTGAAATGCCGCCGCGGCAGAGTTTTTATATCAGAGCTGAACTTTGTTGACTCTAACTTACGCTACAGGTTCGGGGTTAATGCTTTGTAGTGCCGGTGGACAGAGTGCATTAGGAGACAGTAAAAATATAAAAATAAAAGACACGCTGTATGCAATGTGCATTTGAGCAGCTCGGGGAGGGAGGAGGTGTTTTTCGAACACATGCCTGCCACGTACGACTCAGCCGAGCAAAAGAGCTTTGTATCCTCCTCACCAGGGGAAATAAAGAGAAGGTGAGACAAAAAAAAAAAAAAAACTTTTCCATTGCTCCAGGCCACTGTTACCTGGCAGCCGCCAAGGAATTTAGAATATCATTCTGCAGCTGCATATATTCCTGAGCTCTGTGAGACACACACACACACACACACACACAAACACTCTCCTCGCAGAAACGCTCTCCCTCACGTTTGGATATACAAACGGGCGTTCATGCGATGTGTTGAGCCGTCAGGAATACACTACAGAAACAGAGGGGGAGGGCGGGCGTCTACTCCTGCCGGGCCCCAGGCAGAGAGAGGTGGCGGCTTTTGTTTTTTGGACGTTGTTTCTGTCTACGTCTAAAAAAATGACGACGATACTTTCTCACTGTCACCGAGGCTGCTCCTTTGACTCCCCGCCATTTGCATAGGCAGCGTTATTCCACCAGGAAATATGGGGCAGCTTTAAGAAAACTCCACTTTGGAGAGGCGGGCGGAGGAAAGGCGGGTGGAGGAGAGTAAGTGATAGTGATAGACGGTGTGATATAAATAGAAGTGGTGATGGCAGGATAATGCATGGCTCTTTCTGCCGGGCCGAGGTTCAGGTCTGTCAGTGAGACGAGGAAGAAGGGAGGAGGAGAGGGAGAGGAAGGGGGGAGAACGGGCGGGGGAGAAGAGGTGCGGGTGTCTTTTTTCAGGTCACTGTGGGCTCCTAGAGGTGCAGGAAGAACCCTTGATTAATTATGATCATTATTATCATCATCTTGGCCAGGGGCATTAATCACAGCCATGTCAGAGAGAGGACCGGACAGGGGGCAGCTGGGAAATGGGAGGGGGGGAGTTGGCCTCATAGTGGACATGAGATGGTTGGCACGTTGGACACACCCCCTGTCCCAGTGCATGTCCCTCGCATGTGTCAGTGTTCAGCATCCATATGTCCACTGTCAGCGCAGCATCTATCAAGGGTAGGCCCGTTGTCTCCCGCTGCTCCGAAACAAACGGACTAAACACGCGGTGATCGATGATGCCTCTTTACTTGAACTACATGTCAATAGAGCCAGCCGAGTATGAATTGACTGCAGCTAACTTGACAGGCCAGAAAACGCCGTTTGTCAGGACATCCGTCATTAAACCATAATGAGTGCTTATGACAAGTTCTGTTGGTTTCAGCAAAACGGGATTTGCAATAAAGCACTCCATCTCAAGGTTGAAGTATCGTTCTCAGAAATTGTTCTCTAATTCGTGTACAAATTCAGATACTCCTCTGAGGACACTTTCATCTGGACTGATAATTATTGAAGAAAGGCCATGAACACACTTTTTAGATTCCTTGCAGCTCTTACAAAACAATCCAATCTAGTCACTCCCTTAGCTCGTGGCCTTACATAAGAAAAGATAAGATACTTTATTTATACCTTAAGGGAAGATGTTCTGCACAGGAGCTAGAAATTAGACAAAAGAACATACAAACAACACAAAATATAGTAATAGTAGTGTAAAATAAAGCAAGAAAAATAGTAATAATGAATAATAAAACAATTAAAATAATAATAATAAAACACTCTAGTAATAGTGATAAAAGTTGAGACAGGAAAAATGGTAATAAATAAAGAAACAGAGACTTTGTGGTTTCCCTCAAAATCTTTTTGCCCAGTTAAAATAAAGTCTTTCATATGGAATCTGGCTTCCTCTGTATTTCTAATAAGCTCCGTGTGTCAGTTTATATGAATGTTTCATAAGCAAAAAGTGATGAAATAATAAGTTTACTTACACGTTGCCCTTTCATTTTATTTCTGCTTTTGGTCCTCTTCTTCAATTTTCTACATCTGCCTTTTTTTTTTTTTTCCCTGCCATCTATTTTTCACCTTCACATCCCATACCGTCTCCGCGTGTTACCCCGGCATGACGGACAGCTCCACGCAGCCATGACAACCATGAGCCGGGATGTGTTCGTCGCCAGCCAGCCGGCAACACCGGGCACTCCGCTCTGTCGAGACGTCTCTCTGACTTTTATGAATACATGTACACAGCTCAGAGCGGCGGTGGATTTGTCTTTATAAGTCTGGGTGACACGTCCGCAGCGGCCCCACTTCATTTATTCCACTTGCGTAGATTAAGGCTGGCATTACAAGTAAGGTCACACCATGCATCAATGTTACCTCGACACCACGGCGCTGCTGAGCGTGCTCAGGCGCTGCCATTACTCCACCCCGGCTTCTCCACAGGAAATTTCCATCAATTTCTTGGGGTTTTTTATGCACCCCCCCCCCCCGCCCCCCCTCTTCTCCCCAATTTCCCTGATCCTCAGCCTCACTCATTCCTCCCCTGTAGCGGTGTGTTGCCGCCAGGCCGGGACAGGTGTAAACACTGCTCCAGGAACGGCTCTGAGCCTCACACTGTGTCAGAGCAGGTGCGCTTCTGGACAGGAGGTGTGAGGCAGGTGTTAGATGAAGCCTCGGCTCATGAGCGTAACTGTCAAAATGTCTGTGTTCCCCCTTCTGCGATGACATGTTAATCCCTAACACTTGGTCTCCACTGGGAGCTCATACACCAGTCACTCTGATAATAAACAGGACGTCGAGGAGCATCCACTCCTGACACCTGAAAACTAATTTCATTCTCCGCTCCTTCCCCCAACCCCTGTTTCTGAGACGTTTAATTTCTTGCCATATTTCCCTAATTCAGAGGAAACCTAGGGTTACTGTACCTGTGTGATGATACTGGGGTGGGAGGTGGGGGGGTAAAGTAGGTTATCTCAAGCTAAAAACGCATCCATGCTCAGGCTCCTCATGAGAGGTGAAGTTTGACTTTGTAAATGCAACTTGGTGGTGGTTGGTGGGCTGAGGTCCTCTTAACCTTAAACTGGCCTCTTTTAGCACAGGGACTCAGGGACAGCATCAGGGACGGTCATTTGTCCTTGCAGGTCCGGGTCCTTGTGAGGTAGAGAAAAGCTCTTAGCCATGTTGGTATTTATATCAACGTGCTTCTTGTCTGTCCAGGACTTTACACGGCTCCCTCAGCCTCTTAAGTAGGGAATATCTCCTTGAAAAATAAACTTGACAAAGGAGAGTGTGACAGTCCTCAGGGCTACTCTTGTAGCCTGTGACTGTGGGTAAAATATAAAAGTCTGCGGGGGGAGGGGAAAAAAAAGTTGTTTGAAGTGGCATGGCAGTTTGATGTGTATTTTCTGCTGTTTACTGTATCTGCTGCTGATTTGTGGTTAGATTGTCTGGCATACTGTATATGTGCGTCTGTCAGCCACCGGCGTCTCTCACTCTTCTGTCGCCTGTTGTCTTGTATGAGCCTCCATCACAAGCCCCGGGTTGTATTTCTTTTTTTTTCTTTTTCTTTTTTTCCTTTTTTTTTTTCACACGGGCTGTTGGGAGGATTTATTCGTCTTTTACTACATCACTGAAACAGACTCGTAACTCATGAATGAACTCCATTCCACTCCAACGTAGAATGGCTTGCCGCGCTTGGAGCTCCATCCTTAGCATCTTATAGCCGTCAATCAGGCTAATCTGCCCCCTCTCACGTAGCGGCAGAAGGCTTTGGCTTTTCGCGTTGACATCAAAGAATGGCAGGCTTGCCCTCTAACCGAACACCGCGGCACCGAGTTGTCTGAGCGGCGTCGAGCTCAGTCTCAACGTCGGCTGCAAATAAGGGTCAGAGACAAACGGAGTTAAAAAAGAAGTGCAGAATGAGGATTTCTTCTTTTGCACACAGCCTCTGATCTGCCGTTGTTGTCGTAGTTCATCGCTCAACACAAGAACTTCCATTTTAGCGTAGTTTAAAATGTTTTTTTTTCCTCCATTATTATGGTCGACTTGGTTTTGAATGTTCACAAAGAATAATTGCCTTGTATTTTTCCGGCTATATCGATTGTGTTGTCACCGGGCATTTTCTTTTGCTAGTCACTCAGGTGATAACATTTCCCCCGTCGCCAGGCTTTTGTGTTGCGATGGCGGGAGTCTATAGGAGGCCGGAGCCATCACTGTCACCCCCGGCGTATCTAAAAATGACACATGGATGACTGCGTCATGTAAAGGTGACATTTCAAGTGACACAGACATGTTGCATTACCCATGCAATGTTTGCAGCACTGAGGTGACCTCCCCTGCTCTCATCCCAGCTTTTATCCTGCCTGCCTCACCTTTGCCAAACGCCAGAGCTGTTTGTCATGGATGATTTGGTAATAAAATGAGAAAGGTGTTGAGTCAGCGACAGAAGTCTCCGTTCCACCTGGCCCTCTGTCATCCCTTTCCCCTTTCACACACACACACACACACACACACTCACACACACACACACTCACACACAGGCACATGCATGAATACATGCTCTCACGCTAACTATCTCTTGAAATCTTCTGCATATATGTGCAGCTCTACAGTCCATATGTGTCTTTATCTCTTCTGCACACATGAACAAGATTGCATACAAGCATTGAGCAAAGGGGCAACACACACACACACACAGACTCCATTTTTTTCTAACCTGCTTTTTGCTCCCTCCCCTGATCTTTTCCTTAACCTGCCTGATACCAGATGTTACCATCTCCCCTCATGTACTGTTGGCCCCCCACGCAGACTCTTTGTGGTGCTGATTACAGCACAGATACATATTAACGCTTTTATACACCCCGAGTTATGCCGCACTAAGATGTGGTGTCTCCAACAAATGCCGAGACATGAACATATTGATGTCAGACGTCACAGCGCAGCACAATGCTCGGCGGATTTATCATAACTCACTCGATTCGGCTGGCTCAAATGAATCAGAAAACCAAATAATTGGTCTAATGAAGTGCAAAAAGCAGTCTGTCAGAGTCCCTTTCCTGCACCCAGATACACATTAGTTCACCCTACTGTAGATACCATTTCTGAGTGACGGAGAGGAGAGTATAGTAATCTAGACCACAAGCTCGATGGTCTCCTGGGAGCTTGGGCTGACACGAAAGGGCCGCTCGACGACGTTCTGCCAGGTTGAATACGTATAAGAGAGGAATTTCCCTGCGCATGAATGGTCTGAGCGGTATGGGTACTTTGTATGAAACGCCGACTTTTTTTTTTCTTTTTTTTTCCCCGCCACTTCCTAGAAGACAGGCCTTCAAATATTTACGGCGTGAATGAAAGGAACTTTCGAGTAACACGAGATTACTGTTAATCTTGTTTCATTCAGGGATTTCTCTTTTGTCTTAGAGTCGTGCTCCATGCAAAGCAGTGACCAAAGGATGTTTTGCCTTCAGTTGTGTAGCAGAATACTGAGCGCCTCATGATAGTCCGTTGCACCGGCGTAGCGGCTGAGGATCATACATTATGCAGACTTTATGATATAAAGTGCTGTGGGACGACACTCTGTGGACCTAACCACCCCCTGTTCTACACATACAGTATCTCTCATGAACACACACACACACACACACACACAGACTCCCACACACATATGAGTGGATACACATGCATTCATTATCGCTCTTGCTCACATAAGTCATATCACACTTACTCCACTATCCTGCTGTCTCGCCTTAGCAGTGCCGATTTTATCCACGAGCGCTGGGCAAGTAAACAAGAGTAACCAAGCAGCAGCTCCTCAGATGAATATTGTATACACCTAGTCTGGCTAAGTGTTGTTGTTTATGTCAGGGACAGTGTTTATGGTGCTTGGTGGGCCTCTTAGTGCAGTTAAGTTTCTACAGCATCCCACTATGGCCATCAATTTCTGTACGAGATCGTCTAGGTTTGTGTTTTTCTCCCCCCCTCCTCGCTCTCCCTCTCCTTCTCCTCCCTTCTTCCGTGCTCGGCTGGTGTTGCCTGCCGTCTCCCTCGTCTCCGCTTGCCCATCTCACCTTCCTTCCTTCCAGATGGCGCATTTCACAACCTGCTAGGCACGATCAATCAAGCCCAGATGCAGACTGGGCTATTAAGGTCAGTAATGATCGGCCTTTGAGCGTTATGGGCCCGGCTCCTGTTGTAAAGCCATGCATCAAACTCTGTTCCAGCACTCAGCTCGCCTGCCCTTAACAAGCCAGCTTAAAATATCGGCCGGAGGATACAAAATGAAAAGGGTACAACCTTATCTCTCCAAAGACAGGCCGCTCTAGCCCCAAGGTGTAATAAAACTACAGAACTTGGCCGTCGCCCGGAGTCATCTCTTTTATAAGCAATATCTTTCAAAGATCAGCTAAGCGGTGGGCTATGGGTGCCGGGGTGAGATATGTAATGCATCACACCATATCCCCCCCGCACAGGAAAAACCTCTGCTCACTATTCAAGCCTTTTCATTGGAGCCAGGTTCTTCCATTCCCACCTCATACCCCACATGGGATTTAGATTTAATTGTGTGAGAAGCCCGGGGTTTGAGGGGAGATTTGACAAGGTCCTGAACCCTGCCCCTCAGCCTGCTCCGACCATGTACAAATGCATGAGGAGGAACTGAACCAAATCGCACACCAGGGAGTGGAGACACCTAGAGGTCTGGGAGGACAGCTGCCCCTTCAGCGCAGGGCCTGGGTCATCAGGCCGTCATCTAACGGTAGCCTCAAATCCACCTTATTGAGTTATCTTCCCATCAACCTTGTGTTTATACCTGGGAAAAAAAAAGCCTAGTTCGGAGAGTTTCAATCCAAGTGATGATTCGATTTGGATCCGCGGAGTGCCAGGAGGCAGCAAAAGGAAGTGAGACTGCAACCGGGGGAAATGTCGGGTCGTGGGAAATGTGTGCTCATTGGATGATGGATGCTCACTGCAGGTAATGCCTGTTATTTATTTTGGTGGTCCCATCTCTGCTCCATATCTTCAATCCGACCAACAACATTTACTAATGTGGTATTGCAAAGAGACTCGGTGTGCACAGAGATGATATAAATCTTGTGTGGGGTGCGCCGTTCAGACCGCAGCCGCTCTCTTACGCTATGACATACATTGTGTGCTTAGATGTCAGACAAGGTTGTTATTGAATGAGGTCTGTTCATTTGCTATGCGCTGACCACTATCTCTCACACCGGTGATAAGTCACCGATGCAATAAATAGCCATTTAGAGCTGATGCTAAGATGGAGCTCGTGCAGGACATAGAGAAAGAAATATTAGGCTTTTACCCAGCGTTCGTCATTAGCATAAAAGCCGACCCAGCCGGCGTGTTGTGCCGCTGTGTTCTGACTGTACGCGAGCTGTGATTTACCTATTCCGTCCATCTGTTTGTACAGGTAATTCCAGATCTGGAGCCTGATTTTGAAGGGAATTTCATTCCCCTATTAGGTCTGAATAACCCATTTTCACAGGAACTGGAACAGAAACAAAGACCCACTCAGACTCTTTGACTGTGCCAATGGAAATCTGCTTTTTGTTCGGAGCAAAAAGGATGGCTCTTATAAAGAGCCATAATATTCTGGACTAAAGCACAGTCAGCACTGCCTGCTACTGCGTGCGTGTGCGCATTTGTTGTGATTGCTCCGTGTGTGCGTGTGTGTGTGTGAGAGAGAGTGCTGCTGCATGTGCTGCCAGCGTGTGTGGAACATGATGTCTTCCTGTGTAGCCGTGGACGGGGCGTCTAGGTGCTCTGTGGTTGGCCGACGATGCCACGCGGCCCCGTCCCTGGTTGGCCGGTGGCCTTGATGTCACCCCAGCCACGGCGCACGCACCGAAAGGGCTGAGCGTCCAGGTCAGCCCAGCCAGTCAGTTTGGAACCTTTGCACAGGCCCATAAAACACAGAAGCACAGAGCAGAAAATTGAAAGCATCACGGAGGTGCCATGCCTGTGCTGGGGAGGAAGATAAAAGTCTTTGGCCAGGGTTGGAAGCATCTTAGCTGGAGATGCATGCTGGGGGGCTGTAGGATTTAATAACCTCCAACCAGGGGTTGTGGGGCTGCGAGCACACAGTGGCACCTCACAGTAATAGTTTACAGTTGTATGACGGTAAACCGCAAACCCCTATGATTAATAATATAGCCGCGAGGCACGACACGATAGCAGTGTCCTCTGTATCTGTTTTACAATTCTATGTATTATAGATGGACTTGGCCAACTGTGTCTTGTCATTCACTGTCTCAGATATGTGACTGGTTGTCGTGTTATGGCCTGTCATGAGCCTGTCTCCCAGGATCAAATAATGCTTGCCCAGAAAGACACGGGGTTGTTTGTAGCTCCGTGTGTGTGACATTTGGATGAAGTCATCACAGCTCCTGTTTGATCACCACGGCCCCTTTGTGGACGTCACCGCGACTAAAGCTGTCATGAAGGCAGAGGCAACATGATTTATCCGCAGAGCCACTCCTTCCTGCCACCTTTGGCATTCTGTTATAACATCACGAGGCAATAAGCTGATGGATTTTCTCCAATTTGGTCCAAGCCTAAGCCCTCTTCCTCTCGCTTCCTTCTTCCTGCAAATTATTCTCCTCCATGCTGTGCCGTCCACCACTCGCCGCCACATACCTCTGTCTTAGCAATGCCTGTTATTCTTCCATTTTTAACTGCTTGTACTCGTAAAGCCGCTGTGGGTTTTATCAGCGGAATAAAAGCTGAATGTTAGCCTTAGTGCACTGGGCCATTCCTTCAACTCACAGCCTGACAAATGAGTTGTGACCTTGAGTAATATTTGCCCATTATTCAGAAGGCACCCGAGCAGATATTAAAAATAGCCCTCATTTCAGAAGTCACGGTGGAGGAGGAGGTGGCGGGGTTTGGCCGGCGTGAACGGCTGTGTATAGGTATACACATATACATATACATATGTTTTGTTCTTTCAGCGTCTCTAAGAAATATCTTGTCTTTTGTACATTTTAAATGGCCATGCACAAGAGATAAAGAGATTAATTGCATTCTATCTTAATTGCTTCACTGCATTCATTACACAGTAACTACAGTAGCACTATAAACCACTTCGTTCAGTTTTAGTCTTCATACAAGATGATATTAGTTTCAGTGACATCTCATTTTTGCAAGTTTTTAGTCTGGTTTTATTTGATAGAACACTCCAGCCAGTTTTAGAAAGTGAATATTTTATGATATTCGCATCACAAAAAGTCAAAAATCTAATTAATTCAAGGAGTCTCACTGTGTTTTTAGTTTGCACTTCAATAACATCGAGTAAAGAAATTAAGCCTAAAAGTCTTAAATCATCATCCTAAAATGAGATGAGCTGAAGAAATCTTTGGCATTATTTGTATAAATTATACAGAGAGAGAGAGATTTATATAAGTTATCATGTTAAGTTATTATGAGCCATTAGTCTAAAGAGATTTTTGTGTACCTGTCTATATTTCAACATAGATATGTACAAGTTCCAATAAATCCACAGTGCAGACACTTTGTCCTATGTAATTTTACACATATATTGTTAAACTTGCAATTACTTTTTAAATATCATGCATATTACATACTTACATATCACATACATGTTTCGAACAAGTACGGTCTAAAACCCCTCTGTACGCCACATGCTCAGACACAGTGAACAGGAAGTTGGTGGACACAGTGGAGCATTCAGCAGCTTAAGAGCCAAACGTTTGGGAGGAAGAACAGCAGAGCTGAGAGACACTTTGATTAGCCAAGTGGCAGCAACACTACCCTGAATCACTGTGCACCACTGCTGTTTTCCATAATTGCTGCATGTGTAAATAGGCAACTGTTTGCAATCAACTTGGCCATATCAACTTGAGCTGATGATCGATGGTGTCAGTGTTGTGTTCACAGCTCGTCTCTATAGGTTTGAGGCAAGAGATGCCACCACGTACAGGGACATTTGTGGCTCCTCTCTCAAAGGTGTGCTGTGTACACATGGCAGCACAGGGGTTAGGGCTTTTGGCTCACAGTTCAAGTCATCTCTGGTTTGGAGTTTGCATGTCCTTCCAATGTGCGTGTGGGTTTTCTCCAGGCAATCTGGTCTCCCCCACAGTTCAGAAACATACATCAAGGTCAATTGGAGATTCTAAATTGCCCCTAGTGTGAATGTGAGTGAGTGGTGTGTGCATGTGTGTGTGTGTGTGCGTGTGTGTGTGTGTGTGTGTGTGTGTGTGTGTGTGTGCATTCCCTGCCTTTGACCTCTGTTCTGGAGATATAGGCACCAGCAGACCTCAGCGACCCCACTGGGTACGATGCAGGTGAGATGATGGATGGATGGTGTGCACTGTCACCATGGTTACACATGATTCTCTTCAGTTCTCGTGAGCTAATCCTGATTGTCCATTCATCCATTTTTCATTAGATTGTTTCTAGTTTTAGTCATCCACTAAAAAAAATTTAAACATAAAACATTTTATTGAGTTGACTATATAGAATTCTCATTGTAGATGTGTTATCAAAACATTTTTGTGATCACTCTCACTGATGAAATGAACACTGGCAGAAACTTTTGGCACTGAGCTCGTTCCATCTTGGACTGGCCCGACACTAAGTCTGGACCCAGCCCCAGGCTCAGGCCGACAGAATCACAGGGTCCAGACCCTTATGTTTCCCCCTCTCCTCTTTCCTCTTTCCTTCCCCCAACTCTGTCCCGGCTGCCTCTCAGTCCACTGAGGGCCGTTTAGCTTCCCAGGGGCCAGAGCATGACCGCATGGCCGCTCTGCTGAAAGGCATGATGGGTAATAAGTGGAAATGGCAGTGATCCGGCTCACGGCTCTCGCTGCTCCTGCTTCCCCAGCTCACAAATGCCAGTGGATGAAGATGGATCCATCCCTGGTTTGACCCCAGTAATGGCTCTGGCTGTCACACCCTGTCTGCCCCTCTCTTTATCTCTCACTCCCGCTCTCATTCTGACCCCAAAACACCACCTTGCTCTCTCTGCCACTTTAGCCATGTAACCTTTCTTATCTCCTTCTTATCACGTATCCTCTCTTTGCAGCTTCTTTCTTTCCCTTTTTCCCAGCGTCAGTCCTCCGTCAGTCTCCTCCCTCTGATTTTCATGGATTTTTTTTAGCCGCCCTTTCCTGCATTTCCTGTGGCTTATTACCTGCTATACCCTTCCTGCCCTCTTTGTGGTTTTCCTCCCTCCATCACCTGTTTTCTTTTACCGGCGCAGGCACATTTTCCTCTTGCGCTCCCTTCCCCTCACCTCTGCTTTTTTCTCTTTCTCTCTCTGTTACTCGTCTTCTACTTTTATTCTATAACCCTGCTCACCCTTCCCGCTCCCTGACCCGCTCCCTCCCTCCCTTCCTCCCATCCTCTCTCTCTCTTGCTCTCTCTCTCTGAGCAGGGTGTGCAGGCAGCTCCTGAGTGGCAAGGTGACATTGTGTGTCATATCAGCATTCCACGGCAGTCCCCTTTCTCTCCAGAGAGTAATTATTTCTTTCAGAGTGAAAGGTTCAATTTGCTATAAAAGAACAAGAGCCTCAGGTATAGAGGGAGTGAGGGTGGGAGAGTGTGTGTGTGTGTGTGTGTGTGTGGGGAGGAGGTGTGGGGGGGGGGGGGGGCTATACGGAAGTGATAGGGTGGCAGAAAAAGAGGTAGAAAAGTGGGGGAGAAAGGGGACGAAAGCTTGGAGTGGGGAAAGAATGAGAGGGTGGGACAGGGAGGCAGCAAGGGAGGAAAACAAAAAAAAAGTTGTGACTGAGAGAGGACAACCTGAAACGTTCCTGCTGTGTAATGGACACACTGTGCTCAGAGGAGAGCTTGTGTGTGTGTGTGTGTGTGTGTAGTGGGGATGTTAGTGAGGTGCTGGAGGTGCTGGGTGACGTCATAGCTCCCTCGCCTCCCTCTCCGGTCCAAGATTACGTCACCTCGAGCTGGGACAGAGCAGCCTGGCAGAGACAGAGAGGCCAGAGAGCACGAGCAGTGTCCACAAACACAAAATGAGATGCTCCGGCCTTGCTGCTGCCCCCTCTGGACCTGCACATGTTTTTTTTTGTTTTTTTTACTTTTCCATGCTGGTATTTTCAGCCCTTTCAGTTTTTTGTATTTTTGCAGTTCCATTTTTGAAATGTAAAATTGTTCAGGAGTGCCCCTAAAGGATGTATTTTAAGGGGTGTGAGTGTGGGCACTGAGGTATTTGTAGGTAAGCTGTCTCATTTCCATTCCGTGTATAGTTCCCTTTTCCACTTCTTCACACCCCCCACGCGCGCTCTGCCGCTCCCTCTATCTTTGCCCTGCCGGTGAATCCTGCTTCCCACAGTCACCTGCTGTAAATTGTTCCAGTCTCTCTGGTGCAGGCGCATTTTTTTTTTTTCACCCCAGTGTCTTCCTGTTGGAGTGTCTCTCACCACTGGGATTAAGGAGCCTCTCCAGACAGGCTGAGGCGCTTATTTAAAGCAGCAGGCTTGTCACCAGGACTATTTTAAGTGGGAGCTTGAAAGCAATTGCTGCCGCGTTCCAGCACGATGTTGGCTATGAGTTATTATGCACTGCTTCAGTGGCGAGGAGCAGTGGAACCGAAAAGGCTTACCCTGTTGCTTTCTGACTGGAGCCTCGAGATGAATAGAGGAATGAGGAAATGAAGGATGGGCCAGAGGACTTTAACACAAATGTTGCCATTTGCTAGTCTTTGTGATATAGCCTTCAGCAGATATCTGTTATAATTTAATGACTATTCCTCGCAGCCAGTATCTGTCAAACCCCCTGCCTTGGGGACAATAAGAGGCATTCAAAATTGGCTCAGTGATCATTTAATTCCATGAATTTTTAAAAAGAATTGCACTGATTGGTGGTAAGTACCATGCCTCAGGCCAGTAACCTCTATATCATATCCAAAAGAAGCCTATAATATGTTTCATTTTGTCCACATGGTGAATACAGTCTGCTCTCTAGCAAATGAAATGCACATACTCCTCTGAGGTGTGTTCTCAGCTTCGCCTGCTGAATATTTGGAGTTGGTCCCATCAGCAGAAGCAGCAGAAAGTCTGTCTGGGCAAAAGCTGCTGGATGTGGTTGGGTCTTGCTCTGTTGACTGAAGCAATTTTAATGTTTTATTGATTTTTTTTTTCCTGCTCCAGCCTCCATATTTACGCTCTCACCCTACACTGATCACAAGGACCGGGACACACCACAGCTCACATGCCTATACAGTCCCTGTGTATCCACAGCCTGTGTATAACAAGAGTGTCAATAATGATAGTTTTTCATCTGTAGTTTCACCGAATGATCGATAGTCTTTATATACTCTGAAACAGATTCCTAAAACAGGCCCGTAATGACCACTTGGTAACTTTTTATTCTCCATTTTGCATGAAATAAAAAAGTAAAATTAGCCAGATAAACACAACAATAAAACGCCAGAAAAAGGGAGATAAAACAAATTTTTTATACCCCCTTCTGGAGATGTCTGTGTAGGTCGGAGGGAGGGCAGAAAAGAGGGCGAGGAGCGGAGGCCAAGACCGGAAAGGATGTTTACGTGGGAGCGATAACAGCATCTGACGCTGTTGGATGCAGGCTATTGTTTTTCTCTCACAGGCATTAGAGAAAACCACACCACTCCATTCCACATACGCATACGCACATGCATCAACATCTCCAAGGTTGTATAAATCAAACCACTCTTGCTACTGAACCAGCAGATCGGGCCCACCACAAACAATTACTACCCCACCCCAAGCTTAGATAACAAAGCATCCTATCTTAATAAGCATCCACCATGGGGAGCTAATGGTCTCGCTGCTCCTTTTAATTTTATTCATACCTAACTATGAGATATTAATAATGAATGCAGAGTAAACAACAGTTTAAGATGCCGGCCACGCCATTGTGGACTAATTGGCTCATTAAATGTAACATTAGGTGGGAGAGGGGCCCTTGATTGGGAGCTGTAGGCCCCAGTCAATGCTAACACTCAGAGATCATTGATCTTTACCCAGCCTGCACTGCTCTGATTAAAGAGCAATAAAGATGGGGCCGGTTCCCCTCGGCTCCATAACATTGCCACAGTTTCCTGAAAGTGCCTCCGACGCTGCCCAAACGCAGACTGATATTTTGTCCACAATGATCCTGCCACAGCGCCTGCCACCGAGGAGCCATAGGACCACACAGACGCAGCTGTGGCCGCAGCCTCCAGAGAAGCAGAGGTGCTAAATGGTCTGAGGAAGAGATCAATGAGAGAGGGACTGGCCGCGTCCATCACATCCTAAGCACCCAGCATTTCACAACACTGCCCATTCCTCGACGTGGGGTGTGTGCAGCGCGCGATTGTTTCTGTGTGTGTCTCTCTCAGCCAGGTTCATCTCTCATGTTGCTGCACGGCTCTCTAAAGTGCCTGTGGCCAGTTCTTTGGTTCCTCTTTAAAAATTGAAGAAGCCCAAAATACATAAATAGGGTCGAGGATCCCAGACTTACACCACTCTGGCAGGCACAGGGGCGGTAGTAGTGGCTCTGCTAAATTTGGAAATGTAAGCCATTATTCTTCCGTGTACCAGCTAATGCACTGCACACATGTATGCACTGCAACAGCCCATATATTACAGCAAACAAAGCAAACACCCTCTTTGTGTACATGACTCTTAGACCTTTCCAGGGTGACCTGATGGTGCAAGGGATTAGGGGAGAAAGGGGCTCCTGCCGCCCAGTGGCATCTGGCCTGGGCAGGCCAGCAGCCCAGTCCACTGCCTCCACTGACCAGCTATAGAGGGCAGTTTTATAGCAGCGCTCTGGCCTGGGCATTGAGTCCAGGTCTAATAAACATCCAATATGTTATCCCACCCTCACACAACAAGCAGAGATGATACTCTGTAAAAACACTACAAGCCCTCGGTTTGGCCTGCAGTAAAAGGCTTTTTACACACTATGTGAATCTGTAAAGGCCTGAGATGGCACAGGCAGACAGACCCCGGCCAGTTGTATAGGGACCTGTTTGTTACTGGGAAGATAAGCTGCTCCGCTGAAAGGTAAGTGACAGTGTATAAAGCCGGCATCGCTAGCGATGCTGCCAAACGATACTATCAACCTGTTTATAGTATAATACGGATCACGTGAATGGCTATCATAGTCCTGCATTCAGAGTAAAATTAAGGAAACTGCCGTGAAAAGATCATCCTCGTGTGTACGCGCTGGTATGAAGTGTGCTTTCTCACCTACAACACAAGGTCAATACGCTCTTAGGTTAACCGTAATGATTCATACGGGCCTTTCATCTTCCTGGTGGTAGTGAAAAGTGCTCTCAGTTGTGGGAATGCTGCGAGGCAAACATATCTGCTAAAGGGAGAGACCTTGTTGTGTGTCTCCTGTTATTGTCAGTGCTGTTGAAAATGTTTGTGATTTACTGATCGTGGCATTTCACATTGGAATGGCCATGACACTACATGCATCTTATTGATGTTTCTTTCAACTTCCCCACTCCACAGCCTTATCATTTTTAAATATGGCAAGTGGATTTTTCCTCAGGGATTAGATTGATATTATTTCCCCCCCCGTCGCCTTGGATGTGCATTCTGATAAATATGCTAAAAGAGCGGCACTTGAAAATAAACACCTTCCCTTCTTTAAATGGCTAATCCGTTTGACTTGGCGCTGCCACGACCGCGTTCACACCCAACAGCCATTACAATGAGCGGCGCGCATGGAGCAGCATAGCAAGAAATCAAACCATGATAACGAGCGCCTGGAGTCTGGTTTAAGGCATGGGTTGATATCTTCCGTACACAGCCCTCCTCCTTCCCATCTCTCTTCTACACCCTCATCTGCTTCTCTTCCCGCTTGGAGCATGCCTGTGCTGCACCCTTCTTTTGCCCTCCGCTGCCCCACCTTCCTGATCTCATCTGGAGACGGAGCAGGTGCTACGCAGAGATAGAGCTTGGCTGAGAAAAGGCATCTCCACCCAGGCTAATGACGCCTGCTCCTCTCTCTCGGCTCGCTGTGCCGGAGCGGTTGTTCGTGTGCAGCAGCCGGGGCTGGAGCCAGACGAGGGAGCGGGAAGCATCAGGGAAGAGAGAGGCAGGCTGGAGATGGTCTCCTGGAGATGAGGAAGAGATTGTTTCAAGTGTGCGCTCTCACATAATGAGATGCTCGCCCTCACATCCACATACGTATCCACACGATGATTACCTCATGCGTGCTTGTGTGTGTGTGTGTGTGTGTGTGTGTGTTGCTTTCTCAAAACACTCCTATCTCTCAACTCATCACCTTTCAGGAATTCACACACACAACTTCTCCCCTGCAGGGGTGCTCTAGTCTCGTGTACTGTGCATACAGAGTATACGGTGTATGGCACGATTATATCACACGACACCATCTCTGAAACTGAAGAAAGGGGTTTCCATCTGTTTCTGTCCCGCTAATTCTCCCTATCTTGTTCGGATCCTAATTGACACACCAGATAACACACTGCGCCTCACTGTACTGTGGGCAGGCAGTATTTTCCATTGACCTCTGTGTCGCCAGAATGTGATATTCAGCCAAGGTCAGCAGTCATCAGCAGGAGGCCTGAGGAGGGAGAGCCAGTTGAAAAGTTCAAACAGCATGCACATTAACACACACACGCGCTCACACAGACTCGCAGACTCACACAGATGTACAGGCCGTGCACATGTTCTCACATAGACAATCTGCAGCAGAGAGGATAATGGGCTTTGCTCTGAATCAGTGGTGCCACAGGTCACAGCAAGTGACTGTCAGAGAGCTGTGACTCACACTCTTGATAAGCCAAGCGTCACATACACACTAATAACAAGGCAAAAAAAAAAAATCTAATATAAGGTCTAATGTGATTTGAAGTTCTGCTGTACAGTCCCATATTGAAATCTATACTCTCAAACTGTGAATCTGAAATATTGAAATAACTGCCGCGCGCCGTGCGCCACAGTTTTATCAGGCTCGCAGTTAAACTAACTTTGTGCGCTCACTCCAATATTGTGAACACACACATGTGGATACACACATTCCCGCACCAAGTGAGAGACAAAAGGGGATGGCGGGATTAACGGATCAGTTCCCAATTTCCCCCAGCCGCCCAGCAGTAATCAGATCATCTTGCACCTGACGTGAGGCCCGAATTCCATTAGGCTTTATTAGCAGTAATTATCCCCTGCTTCCACCCCATGCTGTTCTCTCACTCCCTATCCTCTATTTTTCCTCGGGATCCTGACTTTGCCGCCCCCTCCCACCGCCTCCTCCCCACACACCCCCATCGGTTTCTGCTCCTCCTCCATTTTCGCCCATTGTCCTCCTCCACTTGTAGTCACCGTGAGTTTCATCCCAAGCCCTAAATCATGTGGATGGCTCATTCCCAGCTCTGAACTCTGTCCCCACCGCTCTCTTTTAGGCCACATGTAAAGCACCGTATCGCTCTGGAGGTCTGACAGACACGCCATCCACACACACTCTGCTTCTGGTCTTTGTTACCATATGGATGAGGCTACTTCAGTCTCCCTCCAATACCACTGAGGGATGTGTCAGACAATGGCCGCCCTCTTGTTGTTTTTTTTTTCTTTTTTTAAAACACTTGTTTCTTTCTTTTTTTTTTCCACCGGGCCCAGAGATGAGATGGACAATTGTGGGCTCCTTCAGATAGTGTTTCTCACTCAAGCAGGAAGGAGCACGAGGACTACAGAAAAGGCAAAATTCTCCTGGGAGCAGCTTTTTACTCCCAGTTTGTGTTCATTTGTCCCCCCGCTCCCCTCGGCTGCCTTTGGGAGCGAGTCAGCACTTGTTTTATTGGCCGTTACTGCGTGTCAGGGAGCAAATCGGTTTTTACTCACAGGTGCGAGTGGAGGACAAGTGTGAGTGTTCCATTACTTTTTGTATCAGGTTGGAATTATCTAGGTGCGAACAGGTTTGTCCGTCCCTCCCCTGTGTTGGTGCAGCACCATATGCGAATAGGGGGCGCGTGCATTCCTTGAAAAGTAGGGTTATTTGTTTGTTTATATGTATATGTTTGTACATTAGAAAGTAAGTATTTGTGTATATATGAGGTGTAGCAAAATAGATGATGGTGCTGATTCCCTCTGTGCTGTTTATTATCACATTTTGTGTAATTATATAATTACTGCTAATCACCCACCTGAGGTGGCATAGCGCTGCGGCAACACACTATTACAGAACAAACACAGCGACCTCAGCACATCTCACACTCATTAACACACTCCTCCCTCCCTCATACTCTTTCATGCTCTATCTATCTCTTGCTCTCTTTCTCTATGCTCATTATCTCTTGTCTTTATTTACATGCATGGGAACACACGTGCACGCACTTGCTTGTGCGCACTCTATAATGTAATGAGGATCCCAATCAAGCGTAATGAGATGAATAGCGTTTCGACTGCAGATAGGGGGAAATTTATAGAGGGAAAATCTCCCCAGCAGGTACGTTTCTGATGTGAAACGGAAACAAGAAGAAAGCATCTCCAAATCACATCTGATGTTCCATCCCTTCGACAGGCAGTTGAGAGAATGGGGTAATAGTGTAGCGCTGCCATATACTGCACATTAGTTAACTGGATGTGCCAGTCTCCAAATGAGAGCGAACGAGAGGGGGGTGTGGTGTGAGCTATTCGCAGGCAAAAGACAAATCTCACATTTCAGACTCCATTTCAAAGAACATGAAATTCAATATACCATACCAATCTAGTGCACGCTGTCATTGCTTATGCTAGTAATAGCAATCAGAGATATTGTATTCACTCCCTTCAGCCTCCCGGTGTCAATTTATGTTTATGTTTGCCAGTAAATATATTAAATGTCATTTAAGCCTTTTCAAGAAGTTGATTGTTTCGCTTTAGTTTTGTGCCGTCTGGTTCTAGCTGTTTGTCATCCCACACATCTTGACATAGGCTTTTATTAATCTGCCGGCTGGATGGAAACTCTCGCTAGCAATCCCCAATGTCCCACTGTCATCTGGTTGTGTAAATCTCCTCACTGAATTAAATTTTACCCTCAGCTATATGAGCACAAATTGAAAAGGCACACGGACAAATCAAGGTATTGTATTTACACCGGTCAGTCGAGAATTGAGAGACATTCGAGTCGTGCATTAGGATGGACGCCCTCTGGACTGTAATGGCCACCTCCTTCCCCGCCTTGTTGTTGTTTTATTTGAACAGGATCCAGCAGAAGAGGAAAGGAAGTCTGTAGCTGAGGAAATCAGCCGCACACTGACAGACACACACACACACACACACACACACACACACCGAGAAACAAACAGTGTGCAGCAGCAGCGAGGGCGCCCACTGAGAGGCATTACGCTTGCTGACAGCGCGACAGGATGGCACAGAGAGACCCCCAAACATCTCGCCCACATAATGAGACAGGGCAGGAGCATTGGGGCCTCTTGAAGACGAGGGGAGGGGGGGGTGTGTTGGCGTTGGGTGGAGCTATTGGAACATGTCAGGCCTCATGTAGCCCACAGAGGATGTGCTGGACCCCTCTGTCACCATGTGTGTGTGAAGGATGGCAGCTGCAGACAGCGGCTGACACACACAGCTCAACGGCCTCATATCTCGCAGGCAGAATGAATTCATCAGAACGCGGCGACAGACAAACGCAGCCCCAGCCATGTTCATCAGATGGGGAAGGAACTTTAATTAAGTCTGTGTGTGCCCGTAGTGGGTGTGTTGATAAGAGAGCATCTCTCAACTCCCCCCCTTTCCCGACAGATAACAACCTGCATTAGACTTAAAGAAGACTTGAGACACCGATTCTCGTTTGCACAGATTCCCTCCTGCTAACTCTGTCGTGGTGCATTTCTCCCCTCTCGGAAAACGCAGTCGCAGCACTTTACAGGCCTCACCGAAGCCTATTACCGCGCAGCACAACCAGTGCTGGAGGCCTGTTTGTAGGTACTGTATACACAGATGTATGGCCATCTTGATTCTCGTCAAGTATCACTCAGGGATATGCCTTGTCTTAGCTAATGGGTCGAAGCAATTGTTTTCAAACTGCGGCAGCTTTAGACTAACTTCTAGCTCCAGGAGGGGACCATTACAGCCATCCTCACCTATAGGAGGGACATCTGAAAACTCGACTTGCAATATACATTGCTGATAGCTTAAGGTTTTGCCCGAGACTCTTGACTGAAGACCAGACAGCGTGTCTCTCTATCGCCCCCCCCCCTCGCTCTGTGTATATCCTTTCAGTCTCCGACTCGCTGACCTCCGTATCTCACTCTGGTGTCTGTGTCTGTGCTCCCTTTGGAAAGGCAAGAGGTAGGTTTGCACAAAGGGATGACGGGGGGGGGACTCCAGCCCAGTCTGGTTTTGGCAGGGAGAGGGCAGAGTGCCACCAGGAACCTCCTCTCAGTTACACCTGAGGGGCCCCTGCTACGGAAGGAGGATATGCAGCTTTGCATGCAAATCGCTGCTGGGAGCCATCCGGCTGCCACCTTACACAGGGGCACGGAAATACTGGTGCCTGATTAACATGAAGCCTGTTTGAACTCTGCTCTGCAAACACATGTTTAAGACTGCGATTTTCTAGCTGAGCATTGTATCCATCACATGTGCTCCGACGCCTGGGAGCGCAGAGATGACATTCCCTGACATTTCATGCGATCCATGTGTCATAAAGCTGGCATAAAGGTTGACATACAGCTTACTTGACGATGGATCGGCTGTCATAAACATTGATGGCACTACATAACAAATGATGCTAAATTTTCATGGCACTGTCGTGACATTGAACAATGTCGTCTCTGCAATCGAATCCGGAGCTCATTTTCCAAGCGCTGACCTAAATCTTAGTAATGTCACTTCGACCAACATGTTATGATTGAATGACTCCGTGATCGTACGCTATTTGTCATAAGAAGTCATTATACAGCGTAAATATCATAATCAAACTGTTATTTGTGAAGCCGTTACCCGTGCGTTGAGGTCTGAGGACATCAACATCTTTCAGTTTCTCCGCGATCCAATTCCCCCGCAGAGTAACGCCCTGCATTTTAGTTTGAAAAGTCAAAGACACAATGCGTGTTTTGTCTTTCAAAAGTTAATGTATTCTGTGGCGTTGATTGTATGAGGCTCTTTTTAAAATAAGGACATCGGCAATCACACCTCTACATTCAGGTTTCTGCAAGGGCCTCATCAAAACTGGCCTGTGTAATGACTGCGTATGAAAGACAAAGATAACATTGGACGGCTTGAAATCAAAAAATCAGGCCGGCTCTGTACGTGCCGCCTCTGTTTGCTCAGGTGTGCGTTTGCTCATATGCATTTGCGCTCCCCCCTGTGTAAGCCCCGAGCTTAGGGCAAGCCAAGGAGATTGCAAGATTGGTCCCATCTTCATCCGTATGCATGGCTCGGCCTCCTCTGGAACTCTTTTTTGTTTTTAATGATAACTGGTCCCATGCATTGTTTACTAAGATGACAGGTCTATTTTCTTCTGATTTATAGCTCTGTGGCATTCAAGGAGATACTGTACTTATTACTTTAAATGCAGTATGCAAAAACAAGTCAAAGAGACAGGCAGAAGGAGGGAGGAGGGGAGGGTGTGGACATAAATTAAGGGTCATTGTTCCCCTTCTGCTCCAGACCGAGCAGCTGTTTGTTGAGGTCCAGACAGAGAGCTGAGAGCTGATCACCTTAGGAGGTCACTGCTTCTCTCAGCCGCTCTCGCTTGGCTGCCAGCACACCAGAGTGGAGGTGTTGGCATTGTCAGATTACCCTGTCAACTACATCTTTATATTTTGTTTTGTGTATTTGGGCAAGTGGCCGGGCTTCCACTCTGGACCCTTTTTTTATTCCTCACAGTCAAAGGGAAACTCCCTCTGGTGGTTGAACGCCACTGTCACACGCATAAAACACCACTCCAACTAACCCGAACCCTGTGCTTCCCCAATTTTACTGGCCAGAAAACAGGGAAAACACTGAACTAGATTTATGCGTTTGTTTTTTTTTTCTTCTCAAACAACTTCAGTATTATGGTGGAATAGGAAGGCGCAGGTGGTGAGAAGGGAGAGGTAAAGAGGAAGTAAGGAGGTAGAAAAGGAGGTGGGGTGTCATTGTTTTGACGGATTTAGTTACAGTAGCACAGAGATCAATTATTTAGCACAGGCATGCATGGTCCCAGGATTAATGGCGCATGCAGCAGATAAATCAACCATTGGTCTCGAACCTCTCTGGGAGAGGGGAAACAGTACAAGACAAACATAGAAACACGCTTGACGTTGGCATTTTATATCCATCCTTTACCATTAGTAACCTTGAGATTTCCAGAGAGAATGGGGACGGCGAGCACATCCAGCCACAAATAACCATCCAGATTTGGGGATATAATGTCAAAAAATGAGCACATTATATCATCTTGAATACCGATTTGGCTCTGAAGGACAGAAGTATCTCTCTGTCCTCAGACTGTGGAAGGAGATGAAAAAGGAGGGCTGTAGTTGCTGTTGAGAGATTGAAACGATGCTATATATTACAACCTCTGGAGACCTGTCGGCACTCCAACTTAATACCCCCCCCGCCTTCCACCCTGCTTTCCTCCCCCACCACCACCACCACACATACCACCATCTCTACGCCTGTCTCCGTGTTTCTCTCTTTCTCGCTTTGACTTTGCTCTGGGTCCTTTTTCCCTCTCTGCTTTACGGTTACGTTTCTCATCACACCCGCTTTGTGCATTCATACAGTGCTTCTACCCATGTTCATGTCTGTCTGGCTGTACTTGTATTTGTATGTGTGTGAGAGAGCGCGAGGGAGAAAGAGAGAGAGAGAGAGAGCGCATCTCTCTGCCTGATTGAATTTGCTACACTCGGGCCCCCCTTCCCCCCTCCTCCATCCTTGTCTGTTTTGGCTGCCAGATTGTACCTGTCTGGTACTTCAGGTACGCTTTAGCCCATGCATCTGTGTGCGCCTATAATTCCCTTCCTCTATTTGTCTGCCTCTTTTATCTGTCTGTCTCCTTTATCTGTCTGCTCCCTAGCTGCTGCCCCAGCACAAAACAGGCCTCTTGGCCTTCCTTCTCCTACAGTGGAAATCACACACCCTGGTCAGGCTCCCGTCTTCAAACACCGAGCTCTGCCCAGCCAGAATGTCAAATCATGTTAAATCTCAGTCGCGTTTTTTTTTCTCTCTTCCCCCGTCTGTTTGTTTCTATGTGCCCCTCATTCTTCCACCTCTTCCTCCGCTCTGTCTCTATTTCTGTCCGTCTCCTTCTCAAGCACTTAGGTTTACTCCACTTAATGTATTTTCTCTGTTTCTCGGTGTGTGTCTCTCTGCGGTTATCTTCATATGGAGCACCGCTGTGTCCAGAAGTGGCCCTGTGAAGCCGAGGCTAACCTTAGCCTCACAGAGAGCAGGGTAATCGCAATTAATTAAGAGTGGAGGGAGTCTTGAGGACTTTGGTCATATCAAAGCAGCAACAGGACACAGAGAGACGTTTTGCATATGAGCGATGGCGGAGGAGGGAGGAGTTGAGGGGGAGGCAGAGAGGCAGCTATGGCAGGAGTGGCAGGATCAAAGCGAAGGATGGTGGCAGAGTGCTGTCCCCTGCTGTGCGGCTCAGATAAAGACAGGTTAGCGCCACAGGTCTCCTCAGTGAGAGGGAGCCAGGCATGAGGCCAGGGGAGATGCATGAACAAGCCAGCTTACAAACATCTCATAATAACTCAGGCAGAAGAAGCCCTCTGAATTAAAGTGTCACTTTTCATTTGCTTTCCTTTCCTTCTTTTTGGCTCGCTGGCTGATTTCTCCCTCTCTCTCACTCTCTCTCTCCCTCTGCCTCTCTCTGTCTCTCTTCTTCTCTCCTATTCTCTCTCTCTGTCTCTGGTATGCCAACCCCACCCTCGTAACCCACCGCCTCATCCTTCTCCTCATCACAATCTGAACATAACATGGACTCCTTCAGTTGTGTTCCCCACTGTCTCCATCACAGGGCTGCCCGGGGGCTCTCAGGCTCCTCCATCTGCCTGCTGTGTGTCTGCAGCTCTCCCTGTCTTTCTTTGCTCGTCTCTCTGTCTCTTTGTGGCACACTCTCCCTCTCCCTCTCTCTCCAAATCTGTCTTTTGTGTGTTTGGCTTTGTGTCTGTCTGCAGGGCTCTCGGCCTCCCCACACACACGCAGCACTCATAAGTATGAGCATCTGCAAAAGTTGTGCTCATCTACAGTGGGAAATAGACATTAATTTTGTCTCAGGTCAACACTTGTTGGAGCCATGGTAACAACTGCGCAGTAAAGTTATCTTGGCTCTCCAGCAACATTTTGTCGATACTTTGCGCGTCTCATTGGGTATCTGTGTTTCTTACAGCTCCAGAACACATTTTGTTTTCAGAGTAATTCTGTTGACCTTTCAATAGCCTACGTAGGCCCGAGCTCAAGGGTATGTGTCTTACCAGAAAAACAGGTCAACAGCATTTTTTAGGTTATTATTTCATACTCCGATACTTTGGCTGAAATCACCATTCGGCACATACGATATGAGGATGTGGCATAGGAGCTAGAGCGGCAGGTTACTGGGAGACCTCGCCATCTTCCCGTGATCGATGTCACTGCTGTCATTGTTCTCAAGCTTTCTAATCCCTCCGCTGAGCCCGGCTGTCCAAATTGGGTGTTCTGGGTGCTGCCAGGGCTGAGGATGAGGAACAGAGAGAGGAGCCGGGACAGAGGCAAAGTGTACAGAAGCTGATGAGGGTTGTTGCCATGCTCTGAAGTGGAGCACCATCTTCCCTACAGTGCTGGGAGTGGTTGGGATAGCTATCGGCCTTTAATTGGGCACTGTGGGCCATAATAAAGAGATCTCGGGGTGTGGGGCGGCAGAATGGGGGAGAATAAGAGAAAGATACAGAGCAATATGGAAAAGGCCAAGAGTGGTGGTGAACCTAGTGCGCTTTAATGCAATGCGTATTGGCAGGTGTCGCTCTGCCTAATTTCACGCCTCTGTGAGCGAATGTGCACCCAGACGATCGCCACTTCCAAGTCCCCGCTCTTCCTCCTCCTCTCCCTCCTCCTCCTCCTCTCCCTCCCTCTCTCTCTCGCTCTCTCTCTCGGCTCCAGCCTCTCCGCTTTAATGTGTCGGCACTCGCAGTGATGTGCTGGTCCCTACACGTGACTGTGCGATTTGGCCTGC
Source organism: Karalla daura (assembly GCA_029224185.1). NCBI lineage: Eukaryota > Metazoa > Chordata > Actinopteri > Chaetodontiformes > Leiognathidae > Karalla > Karalla daura. Next base: position 13,556,081 of record CM055193.1, on the reverse strand, counting down.
ACGAAACGTGGACTCTGCCCCCCCCCCCACCAATGTCCACCCCCCACACCCCCACCCCCCCCCCACCCCGACCGAAGCCTGTGAGCGCATACCTGTGAGCTCGGACACAGTAAATATGCTGCATAAGCACTGAGTGGAAGCGCTGTGACGTTGGAGGAAGCTCAGGGATGCGCTTCCTCCATCTGTCACGGCACATACAATGGGGGATGCTTGATCTTTCGCTTCCGTTGGTACCGTGGCCTGCTGGACTCCGGGCCAGTGCGTAGAGCGCTGGTGGGGAGAAGGGGTCAGCCAATGGCCTGTGTGTGTGTGTGTGTGTGTGTGTGTGTGTGTTTGCAGACACGCTGGGACTTCCAGAGTTTGACCAGGGGCATCCCGTGGCAGCAGAGACGTAAACGAGTTCTGATCCTCGATGCCCAACCCGGCATCTTGCGTGACCCTCACTTGCCCCCCTCTCCTCCTCCTCCTCCTCCTCACCCTCCCTCCTTCTCACTTGTATTTTACTCTCCTCTCTCCCCTTCGCCACCGTCCTCTCCTTTCTCACCCCTCCTCACCCTTTCTCGCCCCTCCTTCCTGTAGTCTGTGTTTGTGTTGGGAAGATTAAGCTGCTCTGACAAAGCTGTGTTTACAAATATGCAGGCAGAGAAACAGGCCAAGCGACGCTGAATAGGAATAGAATACAAATTGCTTTTTTATCTCTCTTAGGGCCAGGGCGAGAGAAAATGTGTTTGCGATTGTTGCTCCTCCGCCTGTGAAGGATAAAGCCTCAGTACTGGGTTTGGGCTCCCTGTTAGCATTCATTCTATCCTCTCCTCTCTCTCTCTCTCCCTCTCTCTCTCTCTCTCTCCCTCTCTGTCTCTGTGTCTCTCTGTCCTCCCACTCCCTTTCTTCCCCCCATGCTCTTTCTCCTCTTTGTCTGCTCCACACTCTGTCTCTTTCTCTCCGACGGGATTTTTTTTTTCTTGCTGTTTCCGTGGTAATCATATCTCCTTTTCTCTCCTCTCTTCTTTCCTCCCCGACTCACTCATGTTTCCCTGATGTGCGCTCCTCTCTCCTCTATATGTGCACTGCTCCCTCTCCCATCACCTCAGTCCCTCAATAATTTCCCCCACTCCTCTCCCCCTCCATGTTTCCACATAGCCTGGGTGTCTCTCTGCGTTGCTCCCTCTCCCTCTCTCTGATCCCATCCATCCATCCATTCATCCTTTTTTTCTCTCCTCCGCTCAGTAGGACTTGTCATGATTTACAGTCCCTCTCAGCTCTTCCTTGCTCACACCGGAGATATTGGAAATTTGGAGTGCCTATAGATCACGGCAGGGGGAGAAGCCATGAGCCTCCGCTAATCAGCCCTAACAGAACCGTGGAGCATTACAAATCTGGACTCTCTCTTACAATTAGGCAGCATGTCTGCCTGGCATAACCCTCGGCAGGGAGGCTGAGCCTGTGATGTCATCTTTAGCAGGTCTCCGCCGTCTGTGTGTATGTGTGTGTATTTTTAGGGAGGAAACAGTGGGTTGGATGTTTCGCTCTCATTAATGCAGAGGACGTACTCCCCTTTTTCCACACAGTGGCACTTTTATCCTTACCTCAGCTAACACAAGGGAAGGTTAATGGGCGGTCATACAGCCTCAAACAATGCCATCTATGTTTATTAAGCAGCGGCAGTCTGTGATACTGTTTTTCATTAATTATTTCTTTTTGAACGTCTGGCTAGGAGACTGGCTTTTGAAGGAAATGACTTTCACACGGGCAGCGCTGTTGCCTCATAGCGAGAAGGTCACCAGTTCGAATCCTCGTCTGAGGCCTTTCTGTGTCCTCTGCTTTCTTCCCACAGCCCAAAAAACATGCATTTTTATGTCAATTGGAGGCTCTAAATTGCCCCTAGGTGTGTGTGCCTTGCGGTGGTCTGACGACCTGTCCGGCGTGTATTTCCTGCCTGGCGACAGGCACCAGTATACTATCATGGGTCCAAAGTGGGTTTAATATAATGGCTTCTCCTGTGCACACCACAGCTGAAAGCCTCTCACGCCTCTGTCCCTGGATCCACGCAGCTGAATTCATGTGTACATTCATGTGTTCATATCTCTTTGGCCGTCCTCCAGCACATGCATTTGGGTTTGACTAAGAGCAGTGGAAACACCCAGTGCGGGAAAGACCTCTCAGACTCAGCTGTTTCCCCACCCACCCACCAAAAATGACAGCTAAAACCTGACCTCTAACCTCCCCCCCGTCTTTAAACTGTGACACGATAAGCTGATTGCCGTATCCATTACTCCCATCTTTTAATGGAATGAAGTGCCTGTCATGGATGATAGCCCCGGGCTCCTAATGCAAACAGATGCCTATTACTCTTTTTGCTGGGAGACATTTTTTACATGTCTAATTTAGACAGGAAATCTAGAGGTCAACTCAAAGGTTAGGCGAGGAAGTGGTGTCTTGAGATAATGACTGGTTTCCATTTGCCATTTTACCTTTTTACACATATACTTAACATCCATTTGTAACCTGTCATCCCTCTTCCAGTTAGTCTAATTTGCTGATCTCTTCACAGGCTTTTAAATGGAGCTATTTTGCTGTTACAAGATGCGCTGACTTCAAGCACAAATTTGCAGGATTATTAGTATTTCAAAAACAAAGACACGACTCGAGCTCATTTAATCTTGCAGCACATCTCCAAAGTGAAGCCACTCTCTAATGTGTCAAGAAAAGTCAGTTGAAGAGCCCAGAGATGAAAAAAAAAATAAATCAAAGCATGACTTGAGTGAGAGTGGGAACAGAGCATTTGCCACCATTGGGCCTGCGCTCATAGTGTGGGAACTATAGAAACGCAGTTTGACTTTTGTGAGGGTGTCAGAGGCTCTGCAAAGTTTACTGAGCTTCTCTTTGTTGGCAGGCATCAATGTGTTGACTCCTGTTGTATGCCGAGGTCAAGGCAAGGCCTTCGCTCGCTCTTTGTGAAGCATAAAAAACCAGCCTCATGTACAGTATTCACTCATCCAACTGCTTCACTTCTCTCTTTGTGTTTCATATTTTCAGCATTTTTGTCAGGCTCACTATATGTGAATAGGCCTTTATGCTGCGCTCCATTCAGGGCAGTTGCAGAAAGCAGGTCAAGGTTTGTTTATTACATACGCTGACGTGTAGGTTCACACCATATCCGTTCTTTCCCTGGATCCTGAAATATTTTAGAATGCATGAATATCTGATAAGCGTCAGATTTGTTTATGCAGGCCCAGATAGTTAAGACTGCATCCATCTTTACACTCTTCGCCCACGCCGGCTGTTTATAGCTTTTGGCATCGAGGATTCGATTAACTAAAGACAAAGCCAGACACGCAATATAAACACGAGCACGGACCCATTCGTCTCTTACTCCTGGATCTTTTTTTATCATAATGACGATGCTTGGATGATGATGATGAATTTTACATGCGGTCTGGCTGTGACCTGATCCCGCTGTGAATTTTTATGCAGCCTGTGTCACTCTGTGTCAGTGCACTTCTGCCTGGGTGCATTATGCATATGTGTGTGCATGTGTCTGTCCCGCACACGCGCACTCACACACAGGTAAAGCTGCTCCGCTATTCCTGTAGGTGTCTGTGCATTATTGTTATTTGTAGGTGTGACTGAGCATACACTAAAAGTGTGTAGCTGTGTGTTTGTGTGTCCACGCCTTTGTGTGTCCGTGTGTGTGTGTGTGTGTGTGTGTGGTGGCATGCCATAGGCCCCATGCCACCCCTCCATCCCATTAGCTGGGCCCAGCCCCTGCCTGTGTCTGCTTTAACCTTGGCCAGCGGGCTGGAGGAGAGGGAGAGTAATTCTAACCTTAAAAACCTGCTGATTAAAGCTAGTTTGGTGGAATTCGATTCCACTTAATGCCTTTGGCCGTGAGCCCAGCTGGCTAGCATTAGCATCAACAGACACCGTGTCTTCAGTCAGGGAGACAGACGTGCGTGGACATGTGCATGAATTTCCTCAGGCGCGTGCAAATACGCGCCCATAAACTTCACATCCCCTCACTCTATTGTTCCCTCTCCTCCCCGTCCTCCCTTTCTCACTTTCAGCGTCTCGCACCACAGTGCAGAACCCAACTTCCCCTCCACACTTCCGTGGCCTAAAATGCTCATCCCCTCCTTTGTCTTGAATTTGTTCTTGTCTTCCTTCGCTTCGGGAACAGCGCCAGAGAGATTCTGGGTTTTTCAGTGTGGCAGGCGGTCAGGGGTGTCTCTCTAACTGCCTCATCCCTGTTATTGTTTTCCTCTTGAACTTGATGTATGGCTATGTTTACGCATACAGCGTGGCTAATTAATTCTCCTCTTCAGGGCCTGTTTATCAACTGTTTGTGTTTATTTTACAATGAATATCCTATTTTTAGAGATGGCCATTTCCATAACACATGCATTTTTTTTTTTTTTTGTCCGTAGCGTCATTTGTTTTGCTTTGTGGAGAAATTTTGGTTTGTTTTTCATTTCCTCCTTCAGCTCGGGCACAGCCTGCCAATTCATTTTGTAGCCCGCTCAGTTTTGACTGATTTAGAGGCTGCAGCTGGTCCAACGGAGAGGACCAGGGAGATAAATCTGAGCCTCTTTTGATTTATTATGTATAATGTCTCATCAACCGTTGCTTAAGTCTTCAGATGCACCGAAGAATGATACTGTTACAACTTTACAAGTAGTGGCTTATTTAAAGGCATATGGAGGAAGAGAAGAATCTTAATAGAGAAAGCAGACGCCGGGATAAAAGCCACGGTCATAACACGCAGGAGCTGTGCATTTCTCTCTGAATCCAAAATGCAAGTGAGATACTCTATATTATGGGCATTCTGGGCATGGTGCCACCCCACCAGACACTACAGATAATTTGATTCCCGCTGAACGATTGTGCGAGCGGCGAGCAGAGCCGAGCGGCTGACTGTAAAGACAGCAGGTGAAATGCGGAGCGTTACGGTATCAGTCGAAAATGAGCTCATCCTCCAAACTGGAAGTGGCACTTTTCAGCCGTAAGTCATCTAATCACGTCTGTATGGAGCCAGAAATCGTTGCTTGATCAATAGTCATCATGGATGCTGTCAATGTCCAGGCTAGAATGGGTTGAATCTTGCATGGTCCATGAATCTCTATTGAGTATGGATTTTGCTCTGCCTCCACGCATGGGGTTTGATAGTGTGGCCTGATTGGCTGCTGTGTGAGCTCTATTTATGCCGCTGTGCCCCAGGCTGAATCACCTGCCCCAGGCATCCATGTGAACAGACATATGCAAAGATGCACACACACACACACAGGCAGAGGGAGACACACACATGCACAAAATGATACATTGGCTCTAATGAAGCAGTGAGCCAGAGGTGACTTTACCAGGTGGATGTCCGTGTCAACAACTACATAATAGTGCAAAGTGCTCACTCAATAGAGCCAGAGTGAAACATTTTCTATGACACCTGACTGTTGAAAGTGGCGGATATGTGTGAGCAAATTTCGGATAAGGAGACATAACAGAACACACAAGTCCTACATGAGTCACTGGTAAAACCATCCTTGAAATAGACGACTGGATAGATGATGGATGGAAAACCGGGGGTGGGCACCGGGGGAATAAAAATCAGGAAGAAAGAGTTTTTGTGCAGGCACAATTTTCCAAGCGTGCGTGTGTGAAAGCGTGCTCGCATTTGTGTGTGTGTGTGCGTGCGTGTGTGTGTGTGTGTGTGTGTGTGCGGATGTTCCTCTCAGTCCGACTGACAATCCAACAGACAGACAAATGCGCGGCGGGCTCTGACAGTAAGATGTTTGCATCACTGCAGGAAAACTGCAAATTGCCAACATAAATAAGGTGCCACGCTCTGATTAGGACTGTCTTCACACATCATTATGGTCTAATGAGAGAGTTTCCCCTCTCTCTCTATCTCTCTCTCTCTCTCTCTCTCTCTCTCTCTCTGTTTCACTATAACCAGTGGCTGTCTCGCCACCGCCACCACAGACTTTGCATTTTACTAACACGTCTCTAGCCATGCCTGACACCTGTCAGCCATGATGGATGAATGTAGAAGAGGTGTCGCCGGGGTAACAGTCAGGCCAGGGGCATCGGTGGCCCTGAGAGGCTGGACAGGTAACCCTGCCTTTACATCTGAAGGCTTTATTTAGGCCCAACTGTTTATCACACGGCTGTCTGGCCTGCTCGCCCTGTGTGAACCGCCATCCCGCAGACACCTCCATGTGGGGGGGGGGGGGGGGGGGGGGGGGGGGCACGCGGGCGTGTTCTGGCCAGACAATAATACCCTCTCATTGGGCCAAGGCAGGGTTTCATCGCCTTGGCTGCTTGCTTGAGTGACAACACCAAATGAATTTGCTGCATCAGTGTCTGACTTTGGAGGACACACGTCGCTGTAACTCTTTTTTTTTTTTCCCCTGCTGTCTGCAGTGGCAGCGCCTGAATACATTATGGGAGACGCTGCTTGTGAATACATCTATAAACTGTGTATCATTGTCCTATTGTGTCTCATTTACACCCCCCACCACCACCACCTCCCCCCAACACAGCAGTGAACCAACAACGCATGTGCATGCTAGGACGTGCTCACACCTATGGTATTTGTTTAAATGTTGCTCCTCCAAATTACACACCGGGAAACCGCGCTTTTACGAGAGGAAATGTGTGCATGTGTGTATAATTATGGTTTAATTGCTTGCCCTGTGATGTGCTGTCATCTGTCACAGCCCAAAGACAGCAAATAATGGCTCCGCCGCCGTCACTTTGTCACCCAGACGCTCAGCATGCAGAGAGCAGCAGAAACACCAGTAACTGATATGAGTCTTGAATTACTGATAAGCGCTCAAGTATGATGAGCTTTGTGTATGTGGGCGTGCTTGTGCTCTCAAAAGGATCTTGGCTGGCCTTTGCATCGCAGTCTGTTGTGATTGTGTGTGTGTGTGTGTGTGTGTGTGTGTGTACACAGTCAGGTTTGTGTGTGTCAGTGAAACAGTATGTGTCTCTGCCTCTGTGAATATTTCAGCCTTCTTTTTTTAAGAGTGGGTGTAGTTTTATGCTTAAGAAATCACTGTCAAATGTTGTGTGTCTGCCTCTGTGTGTGTGTGTGTGTGTGTGTGGTTGGGTGGGAGTGTGGTGGGAGGGTGAGGCAGCGCGAGCTTTCCTGTGCGTGCAAATGTGTTTGATGCCCACTGTATATCGGCACTGACAGGTGCAACAGTTGTGTTATGCTTTAAGCTGCTTGTTTGTCTGGCACGCTGCTTTGTGTGGTTGAGAAATGGAGTAAACAGAGGGAGAGCAAAGCAGCCTGGGGGCTAATTTATTCACTCCCCAGTCGCCCTAGTCACAGAGGCCTGTTGCATTGGCCCACCTGTCAATCCTGCCGTAGCCTCGTCCAACTGCACACAGCCACGCCACAGCCTGCTCTCGCTGGGCCAAGCGCTTTAGGCTAGAGTGGTATTAACCATGATATATCAATAAACTCTCTGTAATCAGAATTAACAAGACAGCAAGTTTATTTAGCACACACTCGGCATTAGAAAAGAAATCTGCCAATTTCTGTGTGCAGGGGGGAGGAAAATAAATGCAGACTTGCGCAGTCTGCGTGTCGCGCTCTGTGTTGAATTTTGAGAATGGCAGCGTTTCTGTTTGCAGGCGTCTCCCACAAAGGTATTTCAACGCACCAGTGTCGAGAAATGCATGAGCGGTTAAATACCTGGTTGCATCACAAATACCTAAAGCCTGAAAGGAGCACAAAGTGCAGTTTATGACATAAATGCTTACAAAACTCCAGAGTAGAAATGTGCGAGCTGCGAGCAGTTGTGGCTGACTGTAGTAATGTGATGTTCAGTGCACTGTGGGAGTGGGAGGAAGTGTCTGTCTGTTGCCAGCGTGGAGTAATGGATGGCAGAGCTATGGGAGTGGGAGGAGGCATACATCCTATTTCAGACAGCTGTAATGGATGAGGGTACAGCAAAAAAATAAGAACAGGAGGAAGTCTGCGTGCCTCCACTATCTCAAACTCACACGCACAGTTCGCGAGCATTGAAACCAGCTCACAATAAATGTGATTGGAACAATGGAACATCTGGAGAAACAGGAGAGGCTAAGGAGATGTGACTTTTGTTGTTTGGTCATAGGATGTGTGAGCACCCTGGACACACACAAATACACATATGTTTGCGCATCTGTGTGATGTGTTTGTTTTGTTGGGTTTTTTTTTTCTTTTGGCTATGTAATGTGTCTCTCGCCATGCGCCCGGTCTGTGAAGCTGTGCAGCGATGCTCCACTATAATTAATCAGACGGTCTGATGTTGGCAAATGAGTGTTTATACAGACTGGCTTCCTCTGCAGGCCCTGCTCTTTTTAACCAGGTTTTAGTTAAACAAGACGAGCGCGTAGCACACTCCGAGGCACCTATTTATCACATGATCCTCCAAGCAATGTAGCTCAACTAGTCTCGGTGCCCCTCCATCCCTCTTCCCTCCGCCCGACGCTGCCCCGCCGCCTACCCATTCACATCCACAGCGCCCTAGGAAAGCCGCGCTAACTTATTAAACACACAACCGCTGAATAATGAAGCTGTGTCAGTGTGCGCGCGTGATTGTCTGCACTGGCACACGCTCCTGAGTGACTCCTGATTCTCTTGATTTCTAAATAAACAGTTATACCGTGGTGGATTGGAGTGAAGCTCAACCCGCCAGGGCAGCTTGTTTGATTTATCCCTGTAAGAGCAAAACATCCTGTCTTAAGAGCAATCCGCCCCACCCTCACCTTTCACAAATATTGTATCGCACTAAATCACAGCCTATTTCCTCGCCACTGAGGGTAGGAGGGGGTGGGGGGGTGCAAGAGTGCTGTAAACTCCTGTTGTAAACAAGTAAACGCAGGCCGGCCATCCCTCAGGGTCACCTGGGAGCTGGGGCCGGGGGTCTCTCAGGGAAGGATTGAGGAGGAGGAGGGGACCAGGGAGTGGGATAAGCGCTGCCTTGCTCCCGTTCTTCTGCAAGTGCGGTGCTTGGCCGCATTTGCCTCTGCAGCTGGCTGTTGAAAAATGTCTCCTGGCCCCTCTCTGCCCGATACCGGGAGGCGTTATCAGCCCTACCGAGCTCTCTCCACGGTAACGAGCCCCCAGGCGCGGTATTATCTGTTTACGATAAGGATATTAATAACACTGTGCTTTAGTTATGTGTCGGGGGTGCCCTGTGGGGTGGTGGGAGAGGGGGGACGGGGGCGGGGGTAAGGAGCACCTGAATCATCCTGTCAGGTGCTCTCTAAGCAGGACAGGCCAGGCCTGGAAGAGGAAGGAAGCCAAGGAGGAAGGCGTCACGCGTTTTCCAGTTAACCCCCATCCACTCCCACCTCCACTTCCGAGAACAATAGCTTGACCATCTGCCAGCTGCTCCACATGGGAGTTATCTTTAGGAGGGAGGGGGTCAGGGGTTCAAAGGTCACATCTGCGGTCCGGCCGAGAGGTCAGCCTTTTGTCCATGCTTTACTGTATAGTAATATCCTCTTTCTCTCTCTCTCTCTCTCTCTCTCTTTTTTGGTCACTCTCTGCAGTGTCTGTATGGCTGCTACGTGCACTCCTCCATCATCCCCACCTTCCACCGTCGGTGCTACTGGCTACTCCAGGTAAGAACTTCTCCTCCACAGTTCACCACCTCTTCGCCTCCCCTCTCCAGCGGTCCCAGCCCATCCAGCACAACCCGAATGGGTTGCATGATATCAGTTTCCATTTAAGCGAAGCATTTTCCTTTGACAGCCGGCAGGCAGACATCAACCTATTCCCCCACCACCTCCCTCCCTCTCTCTCTCTTTCTCTCTCTCCCTCTTCTCTCTCTTCTCTTTTCTCTCCCCGGCCTCCATTTCCCCTTATCTTCCCCAGTCATTCTCTTCTCTGATGGCATTGCCCATACACGCCGTCCAGCGCGAGGACGGTATCTCGGTCTGCTAAAAGCCTCGCCATCTCCCCTGTCTAACAGCTGCAGTGATGGGCAGTAAAAGCATGATGGAAGACGCTCCCTGTACTGTATGGTGTGCTTACAGTGGGTCGTCAAGTCCGCAGGGCTGAGAGTGGTTGTAAATAGTAGTCCTTTGATCACCTCCCCAATACATCTCATCATTCTCGTTTAGCATGGCAGCCATTATTGTGGGAAGGTGCCTGATATGTCCAACCATTCACGCGCACACACAATTTTAAGGGAGCGTAAAACACGCATATGGAACAGAGGCGTGCGAAGCAAGTGCTATTTTTGTCCGTCCGTCTATCTGCCTGTCTATCTATCTAAGCATCTTTTAGACTAATACGCTGTGACTAAAAGGCAGCTAGCTCAATTTCTCCAAGCGCTATTTTCCGAAGACAAGCGTTGTCACAACATCCTGCTCCACTGAATAGACCCAGAAGACAAATTCATTTGTAGTCTAACCAACCCCACTGACAACGTCTGTTAACGAAAGAGGAGAGCAGCTCGGTGGGGAAAAGACAAAAGGGAGAAACTGGCCTCAACAACGCTTAAATGCTAATCAAAACAATTAGAGGGTTCCCACAACAAACACAAGCTTTTCAAACAGCAACTGCGTGTATCTCTTTCCCTCTCTGTGTCTGTCAGCTGTGTGTGTGTGTGTGTGTGTGTCACACGCAGTAATAGCAGACAAAAAGTATATCTCCTCCTGTCCCCTCTGAGCTGAGTCGGCAAAGCCTTTCTCTTAAATATGTTTTCCAAATGATTAGAGGCAACAAAAGCAAGAAAAGTGCGACTTCTTTGTATATAACACAGGACGCAGCGTTATATGTTTTCAGGAGGAAGTACTTGTGCAGTTTGATGAGGCTGCGTATTATCTTTGATCCGCTTCCAACTGTCAGGGATTCTCTCGGTTTCCTGGAGTCATTTTGTTGCGGTATTACGAGCCGCTGTAAAAGGATAGCTTCGCATTTTTTTTCCCAAGTCTCTCTTAATATAATGCCGACATTCCCGTATTTACAATAAAATTGTTTCCAGCCGCCGTAATTATTCTTCTTGTCTGCGCTGCTGAAGAGCATCTGACTCCATCAGAACAACATCTCAGTGCAAGATGATGTCAGACAAATCCACAGTCCTTGTTAAATGCAAAATGAAAAAGTGCATTTGAAGTGTCTGTCATTCAAGTCTGTTTTCCAAAGAAACAGCCCTCCTACAGTGTCTCTCCTCATGGTGTTTACTATTGGCGTTGCAGTGTAGTGATCATAACACATAGGACTGTGAGTGGGCGGTTCAGGCCTGAAGGTGGCAGGTTGCGTTCTTGACACTTTGCAGGAAATGTGACTCAAGTGCACTTGGCTGCCCACTGCTCTGATTGTTCACAAATCTGTTTGGAAAAACTAATCGTACAAGAGTGTAAAGGGGAGACACGGTAGACTGGTGAATAGCATGACGGCCCCTGGTCTGACCACCGAGTCCAATAACGTGCAGGTTTAGGTTGATGGGAGACTGAAATACAGAGAGTCTGTGTGTGTGTGTGTGTGTGTGTGTGTGTGTGTGTGTGTGTGTGTGTGTGTGTGTGTGTGTGTGTGTGTGTGTGTGTGTGTGTGTGTGTGTGTGTGTGTCTGCCACACTGTCCAGGTTGTATTCCCCGTGTGCTGGAGATACGCTCCAGCAGACCTACTCTACCCGGTTGGATACAGAGACCTAATTTCAAAAGACTTTCTCAAATCTATAAAAAAACAGCTATCTATTAATACAGACTGCTGAAAACAAATATTACAGTCAACTTCAGAATGCATTTGATTTTGCGATATAGTTTAAACACAGTCTAAGAAAAACTTGAACCAGCCCCAAAGGAGCAGGAGTGCGGAAGGAAGCGTGCATCGCTGCAAGTAGATTCAGGCCAAAGCTGCGCTTGCATATCTCATGCAGACATGTGAACATGTGCAGACCTCAGTACCCAGAGAGCAGTTAATGCAGAGCACTGGGGCCACGCAGGGTCACACGCTTTTAAAAAACTACAGCCTTCATTTTTGCTCTCTCCCCCTGTCAGTTTCAGGATGTAAGCACAAAAACACTCATCAAACTTTGAGGAGTTCACTGACTCAACTTTTCTTTCCTGTTACTGCAGAGCATCAGCGAAGAACAACTGGTTAGTAGAATCCTTGGCCCCCTCATGTCTTCTTTTCTCACTCTGCTCAGCACATCTCGGTACATGACTCATAAGACCCTGGTGTGCAGCTTACGTATCCACTCATTCAAAAAAAACGAGAGAAAAAAAAATGCCTCTGCTGCCTGAAAAAATACATTTATTTACAAGTATTTTCTTTGGCGTTGAGCTTTCCAGCCGTCCCAGATTTAAATCTCTTTTCAGGCAGTTTATTGCAGACCATCTCTGCTGACAGGAAACCACAATCAAGGTGACACCAGAGGTAAAAGATTACACAGCTCCCGTCCATATCTCCACAGATGCAGATAGACGTTCAGCACCTCTGTCTCCTCAAACCAATGGGAAACCTGCCAGACAGCTGACTGGATCCCACAGTCCTTTCCCTCGTTCCCTCCTTTCCTCGTCCACCTTTCTCCAGTCTGTCAAGCCTCCGTCCCCGACTCCCTGTGTACCATTTGCTGTGTCCATATGAGATTTGCAGGCAGTAGTCTGTCAACAGCAGAGCAGCGAGGAGACTGGAGCTCCCAGAGCGGCAACGGGGAAAGGTCACCAGTGAGTGAAAAATGTAAATATTCAGCCATCCAGTGGCCACAGTCACGGAGAGACAGGGATGAAAATAACTCCTATTACACAGCACCGACAGGGAGGAGAACACAGAGGACAGCGAGGGGAGAGACAGACTGTGAATGAGAGAGCGGGTGAGATGGACACAACTTTTAAAAAGTTAGGCTAAAAAAAAAAAGAGAAAGAAGAAGAAACACTGAAGGGGAGAGCTGAAGAGAGAGATAAATTTAAAGATTTGAAGCCTGAAGAAAAAAAAAACATACAGCAGAAAAGGGAGAAAGGGGACAGTGTGTGTATGTCTATGTGTATTTTTAGATGTGTGTGCGTGCGTGTGTGCATGTGTGTGTGTGTGACAGTGCAAGAAAGCCAGAGAGCGAGAGGCAAGAGAGACAGGCAGAGTGAGGTTGTTGAAAGGTGTTTTAGCGAGGGGGGGCGGGGGGGGTTGGCCTGTGGGTGTGTGCCTCTTTATCCACTCTTTATCCACTCTTTATTGAGTCAAAGCCTGGGTAATGAGACAGGGGACAGGAATGAAGACCTGCGAGGGGGGTCCTCTCTCGCTCCATTCATCTTCTTTTGTTCTGTTCACCTCTCACTCTGAATCTGCTCATCCCCGCCACACTACCTCCACCTCTCTGTGGCATTAGACCACTTTAAAATGTCTGGCCCATCCCCGCAAATGGCTGAGACTGAAGAAAAGTACCACCGCAGTTATCTGGGGTTGCAAACAATGAATCCAAATTGCTGCTGAGACAGAGAGTGGCCCAGAGCGGGCTGTGTGTGGTATGTAACTTGAGAAAAAAAAAAAAAGGGGGAAAAAAGTTCCCATTTCGAAGGTGAAATGGGACAAAAAAAAATAAATAAACGTTCCACAATCATCATAAACATCATGGCAGTAGGAGCAGACACTTAAAGGCAAAACCCTCAGCGGCGCTGCGGCTCCAGCCACAGGCCGTCATGATTAACGCGCACACATCCAGACGTTCTCGCCTGTCCTGGTGGCACTGATTGATTCTCCTGCTCCGTGTCCCCTTCTCTTGTTTAGTGCTAATCGAATGTAATTCCCCGCTTGCGCCTCTCCATCAAATCAGACAGTGGAGTTTGCGCTGGCCGGCGGGGGCACAGAGGTGGGGATAATTATGATATTAATACGGAGGGGGTCTGAGGGGAAACTTCATTTGTCCTGCTGCCTGCCATGCACACAGAGAGGGGTCAATAGCCTCTCCCTCTTTTTCGACTTTAAAGAGGAGGAGAGCGGGATGAGATAATGAAATGACTAGTAAGGCAGGAGGGAATGCTGACGACCTTGTTTCTTCACAGCTATCACTTTCTCGCTCTTACCTTCCTCAGCTTAGGCCACTATGCTCCACTCTCTGTCTCACATGAATACATTATTAATATCGCCATTCACCGCAGTTACATTTTTCTTATTACATTAGTCCTTCAGAGTATAATGACTTTGGAACCACTTGAATTAGTGTTATGTAGGAAAATGAGTTGTCACTGTTGTCCCTGTGATCATTCCAGCACTATTAGACAGTATTTCAGCAATATTAATTTATGGAATAATTCAAAGGTTACTTAATTGGACAGGCAGAGTGATAACTCTGCCGGTTATCACAGTTTTCACTGTGATGGCTGTGTGATTAAAGAGAACCTTGAGCTGTGGAGCCTCGGCTCTTCTCTACATGCCGCTGAAGCCCGTCTCTAACCTTTTTCACCACATCAGAGCCTCGTATCAAACTTTTTTTTATTTTTTGTATTTTTTTTTTTTCTAGACCGGGGCAGGGGGCAGTGTCGATTTATCAAAAATCACCTTGCGCCTTTGAACTCCCGCAGTATTCACCTCTTATAACAAGCTCACCGATCTCCAAAGATCAATACGCCCGGCCGGTGCTGTCAGCAGATCCTGTGCAGGGCCCAACACATGTACTCATCATGCCTCACGCTGCCACAACGCCAGTCAGACCACAGGCCTCTCTCTCTCTCTCTCTCTCTCTCTCTCTCTCGACCCTTAATTGAATGGGAAAAGTTGAGTAGCTCCTACGCCGCCATGATCCGTCATAGGTGCAAGCAGGATACAGTAGCTACGGACCCAGAGCGGACATGCCCGCAGGCTAAAAGCAGACAGATGGATTCTTTATATCTACTCGAGTCCTCTATTCATTTGGATCAGTTTAGTTGCCTCTGTGCTGAGGGCTGGGAGACAGGTGCCGGATTCAGAGTGGCTCAGGTGATGTGTGATGACGGAGCGGAGCTGTCAGGTCCAGATTCACATCAGATACGTCCAGAATATGCAAGGCTACATAATGAATATTTCACTGAGATAAATCATGGATGAGCCCAGGCACCGTTCTGTTGATTTCACTGAGAGGGCGGAGAGGCAGGAAAACCTGGGGAGGTTTTGACTGACTGTCTACAACCTCAGGGCAAATGGAGGCAGTAGAAATATAATTGCCTTTAGCTATGCAGGCTGTTGTTTGTATCAAATGGAAATGCACCTCTACAGAGTGTGAGATCAGATTTATAACATATGAATTTGACTCCGCCACCTGACTGTCGAGCTCCGGTCTTCAGCAGTTGGACAGCGCACAGACTGGGAGCGGGTGTCTGCGTGTCTCCTGGTGGCTGCGCATGCCCGCCCGGTGTGCGCGTGTGCGTGCAGGAGTCAGACCAGACCTTGGCGTTCAGGTTCTGCACTATGTTAGGAGACCATGGTGTGCTCGGCGGCACGCCGCTGCTGGCAGGCCCCCGCTCTCTCTGCCATGAGGAGAACAGCTGCTTCACAAGCATGTCGGGGTGGGAGCCACGTCCCCGTGGCTCCCCTCATCTCCTTCGCTTCTCCTCCTTCTCCTTATGTGCAGTCGCGCCGATGCAGAGCGTCAGCCGTTAACTCTCTCCATCCCCTCCGCTTAGAAGCGTTCGGCTGCATCTGTCTTTACCTCCTCCCTGTTACCCAGAGAGAGAGAGAGAAGAGAGAGAGAAAACAGAGAGTTGCCTCCAAGTTGGTCTCCCGCCCAAAAAGCAGCGACACCGGGGCGTCTGACCTCTAAACAAATTGAAGGTTATTCTGGTGCTTAATTAATAGCCCCCGCTGGAGCACTCGCTCCCCAATTGAAGAAAGGAACTGAAAGGAGTCGAGCTAAACCCCAGAGGCACGCGGAGTCTCCTCTCCTCCTGGCAGACTGATCTGTTCCTCAGTGCCTGCGACCTTTTCTCTAGGCCCGTCGCATAGCCCACCAGCACGGCCAATTATCACAAATCCCCCGCCGCATTTGTCTTGCCATTTTCACTCCGCGGCCAGAGAGGCGTGCGTGGCCATAGACTCCTGCAGCCTCCTAACCAGCCCGAGCCCAGACGGAGAAACAGAGGCCCACAACAGGTATGTGGTGCTTAAATAATTCAGTTATCCTGAAAGGTTAAGGCGCTGCCAGTAAAGCGAATCGACATTCATCTCACTCCGGAGTCACCCCGCTTTTAGGAGGAGCACACATCGATGTGTTTACATTCTGTGACTTCCAAGATTGTTATTGACACCAGTATTTTAACATGTTATTCTGCTGTTATTCTAGAGTTTTTAGTAAGGAGCACAACAACAAGTCTACAGAAACATGATAAGCACTGTTTTTGATAAGAATAGGTCATTATTTCCATCACATGCAGAGTATTTCCTGCATGAAACCTGGCCACACTCCATGTCTGGGTGGGTCAGGTTTAGGCCAGTTTCTTGTGTCGGCCTTCCTGCCTGCTGACTAAAGTCGTATTTTGATCAAATATTCATCTTCTTTCCTCACCACTTTGGTTATATTGCCCACATACAAAGTAGAACACTTCTAGGGGACTGAGTATCCTGATACTTCACCCACCATAGACTTCACTCATTCCTGACAATGACTAGTCCCAGACAGCTCCAGAAGACGTGTACGTGGCTTGCCTCAGTATAGCCGCGTTGCCTCCAGCATGTTAATTGCTTTAGTAGGTGTACTCTCTATCTGCATGATGGATCAGTGTATAGCACTGTCCTCTTGCAGCATGAAGAACCCCCCCAGTTCAAAGCCCGGTCAGACTAATCCCATCCCAGTCTGTTTAGAGCTTTCATGTTCTCCCCTTTTCTGCATGGGTTTAGTCCAGGTACTCCAGTTTCCTCCCTAACATGCATTAAGACAGATTAGAGACTAAATTGCTTCTACTGTAGGCGTGAGTGTGAGTGGATCGTTTATGTGTGTCTGTGTGCGTGTGTGTGTATGTGTGTGTGTGTGCCTGTGATGGACTGGAGACCTGTCCTGGGTGTATTCCCTGTCTTTGCCCCATGTGCGCTGGCTCCACCAAACCCCTGTGACACCATTAAGGTACAAAGCGGGTAAGATAATGGACGGGTGGATGAATTCTCTCCACTTGAGTGAATTTGTAGTCGCCCCTAATGTCGCACACATATTATACCATTCTTCCAAGAGCTGGCTGACTTTACAGAGCAGAAAACAAAAAGAGAGAGAAGTCTTCATCCCATGCTGATAATGAGAGCGCTGAGATTTAAATAGCTCTAACAGGGTAAAGCCCCCTAAATAGCATTACAACAAACCATGATTTCCTATTACCCTGTGAGCTGTACTTCACAAGCTCGTCTCCTCTCCAGCCTTTTGCCGCCTCTCCCATTTTAGACAACAAGAGAGTCCCTGTGCATAGTGTCACCAGCCAGGCTTATTTCTGTTTACTAGAAAGCGGAGGAGATAAATGGCTCCACACTAAGTCTGCTCTGCACTGTGCCAATCTCTGTGTCCCCCACTCACGTCAAGCTACAGATCCGCCTGTGTCACTATGCGGGCTGAGGCGTGATGGCAGAAGTGTGCACACATCTCCCAGCTTCCCAGAGAACACTGGTCACAGCTAATGACCAGAACTGTCCGATTTGTCCTGCCCTGATTACTCCTCTGAGCCCCAATTAGCCGTGGATGAGGGTTGACATCCCGACACGATCACTTGGACGTGTCATAGAGGGAAAGATGAGGGAAGGGATGGGAGGGATGGAGGTAAAGAGGGAGACATGGAAAAGTGTGCATTAAGGACAGAAGAGCAGCGCTGGCCATAATAATGCAAGGCCAGAGTCATTCGCTCTGCATTCAGCCGGATATCGATCTCAATTCTGCTTCAACCAGCTACCACTCATCAACATACAAGCCAACAGCTCTGATTGCAATTTCTATAATTGGCAATTTTCATTGTGAAAATCTGTCTATCTGAGGGTGTTAGACTGCATCTGGTCTCAGACAAGCTGATTTCTCAGTGGATTAGCGATTAAGAGACTAAAGACTGTTTTTGGAAAATATATAAGATCAAGATAAAGCATTGGGCCAATGTGGTAGAATCAATTTACAAGTTGAAGCAAATAGTGAGGTTCTGCAAAACCCCAAAGGTATTTTATTATGGATAAAAACAATACAATTTATTTCCCTAATTGTCAATAACAATCTCTGTTATGAACATTTCTTTCATCCCCCACTTCCTCAAATATCCACCTTGATTTCTTTTCCTTTCTTTCCCGCCTTTTGTTCTGACCCCAACCCCCTTCCCTGTCTTTATTTCTCTCTGCCACTGCGTCTCCCCAGGATTGCTGAGCTTTCTCCCCTCTGCAAGTTTTGAGAGAAAATCTCTCCTTTTTTTCAAGGCTTGCTCTCATTCTCTCTCAGTAGGGGGCAGTGGAAAAGTAACTACAAGGGCACATAAAGCCTTCAGAGTCAAACCAGACTTCTTTTAGTCTTTTTTGATCTGGATAGATGTCATATTGAACGCACATGCGCACACGCCCTTCAGTGGGATGGCTCGGCTCCTATCTCCGTCTGCGCCCCCGTCTCAAAACTCACCCACGCAAACCTGAGACGGCACGGAGATTGAGAGGCGGAGGGAGGAGGAGGAGGAGGAGGAGGTGAGAGAAAGCAAAATGTGGAAGGGTAGGAGGGGAGGAACGGCAGGAGGAGAGGAAACAAGAGGTGGGAGGGGTGGAGGTGCTCTGAGAATGGGGGATTAGAGTTAGAAGATTAGAGGTAGAAGATGATATCATTTGGTAGAGATGAGCGGGAGCAAACGAGCAGTGCAAATCACCGTACGTTAACGAGCTGCCTCGTAAATTACTGCAGCCGGGTGTTCGCTCCGAGCTGGATCTGGGTAGCGCTGCGTAGTGCAAGGAGGCATAACGCTTGTCTTAATATTATTTACTTCCTCCTTCCAATTTATATAGGTTGTCTCCCGAAGCCCAGCACAGGGCTCCTGTGGCAGCATCAGTGGATGTTTCCCCATAAATAGTGGGAGCTCGTAGTCAGTCTGAGCGCCCCCTGTGTGGCCCATCCTAACCCCTATACTGTCTGCGCAGGATCCACTCCCCTCCTCCGTACCTCAGCGGGGGAGAGCTCAACTGCAAAAAAACAAAACAAAACAAAACAAAGTTGACTTCCTCAGTGACCCCCCGAACACAGATTTGACAGGCCGCTCCTCATTCCCCCCCGTGCTGTTAACGCCGCTCGCCTCGGAAACTTGCTGCAAAGCAGAAATGTGGAGCGTTTTAACGATATAACATCGACTTTTAAATGAAATGTGATTTTAATTTGTTAATGTGGGTTACAGTAGTTGCAGTTTGCGTGTACGAACTGCGTCTTTCTCGGACCGTTCTCAGTAGGCTGAGAAAAAACCAGAGAGAGAGGCAGGGATAGTGAGCGAGTTGGAGTCTCTCTATCTTCTTGTGCTCTCAGGGCGTGAGGGAGGGTGGGGTAGATGGAGCAGGGGGGTGGGGGGGGGGAATATACATTTCTATTTTAGCCAGAAGCCCAGCAGCAGGAGAATGACTTTCATTGGCTGGATTCTAAATATTACATGACTTCCTGATGGCAGTGCACTGTCTGAGGCGCTGTCTGGCCTGGTATTAACCTGTCCGGATAAATCAGCCGTTTACCCAACTCTGTTCCTCTGTCCAAAGCACCATTTCCTCCCTTCTTACCTCATTCCCCCTCTGCTTTCCTTCCTCTTTTTTTTTCCTCCTGTCACCCTCCAGCTTCACCTGTTTCGCATGCGCACTTTCTGCCTATAGATCCCTTGCTATAGTGCAACCCACCTACTTAGGTGTAGGTGTGTGTGGGTACGGTGTGTACGGTGTGTGTACGTAGCGTTACTCTGTGGTCCTCTGCCAAGGCCCTTAACGTCATATGCAGCCTGGCAGGTGACAAATAGTTTTTTAATTGCTTGCACCAGGAAAATCATTAGTCTCTTCCCTTTCCTTGGTGGGACCAGGCGGGACGTGTGCGCAATAATAATAGCCTCAGTACCGTTTCCCACTTCCCGCCTGCTATTTTTAGAACAGGTATTTTAAGGGCCCTCCCTGTGTATGCCTATGTGTTCGTGTAAATGCATGTGTGTGTGTGTGTGTGCGTGTGTGCAAGTGTGTGTGTGTGTGTGTGGGTCCACGGCAAGGGTGGGCTAAATGGTCCAGAGGTGCTTTTCCTTGCTTGTGACGGAGGAGAGTGTGTTTGTCAACCCTGTTCCTGCCTCATGAGAGTTTTTCTCATTGCTGTTGCTTTTCCCCCAGCCCCTGGGAGCTTGCTGTTTGTCTGTGCTTGTGTGTGTGTGTGTGTGTGTGTGTTTTGTGTGCGTGCTTTGCGTGCGCGCGCGTGTGTGTGTACCTCTGTGTCTGGCAGCCTCTTGCCTAGGCCATTGTGCTGTAGTGCATTACTGTAGCAATCCACCGACACAGCGGCCAGCCAGATGAAGCCGTCCAGTTTATGGAGCAACCTGCAAACTCCAGCTGCTTTTGGTTGGGATTGTGCTTAGTGGTGAGATATAGTATTGATTTTCTCTCCTCGGTGCCCTTGCCATCCCTGCGTAGATATGCACCAGTGCTCAACATCCATTCAGTGAGAAAGGGGAGGAGGGGGTTGGGGGTGCAGAGGATGATGTTTCTGTGACGATACTGACCCCATTCGTTCGCATGGAAAAGCCGCGGAACGTGAGGCGGCGAGACGTCAGGGGAGAATTGAGTTTGCGAGGCTCAGATTGCAAGATGAACCCTGAATTTGATTTCTGTGTTATACAAGCATTTGTTATTATACGCCTGCGTGTCTGAGGGTGTTTGTGTGTCTGCGTTCGTATGTGTGTGCGTATCTGTGTGTGTGTGTGTGCGAGCAATTTGGATCAGTGTTGTTGATGTTTGCCTGTGTTTTTCTCTCCATTTTTTTTGCCCTTGGTTTGAATCCCAGCAGGGAGCCATGTTCAGTACTGCTCCAAAGCCGGTCAGATCCTGCCCCAGACCCCCACCCCACCCTACGTAGCTCCCTGCCCTCCCTTACAACACCGTCTCCTCTCTAACAACATGGTTAAAATCAAATATACACAGTCAGTCATTATTTGAAACATTTCCATGCAACCCCCTAGCCAAACACTTAATGCAAGCTTCTCATTATGCTCTCATTATGACTCTTATACATAAATGATATAACTTAAAACTCGTATCCACTATTGTACGAGTGTGTGACCTTTCTGAGGGTTTGAAGTCTGGTGCATATAAAATGTTGAAGCAATGAAAACTGAAATGAACCTCCTAGACTGTCAGTGTTAATAATACCTTTAGGTGTGTGATAGATCAAAGACCACAGCACCAGTAACCACAGATCCCTCGTCCCTGTCTGGCAGACATTCCCTTTCTATTTCTCCAAGACACAAACACGCACACGCACACACACACACACACACACACACACACACACAGAAGGAGAGAGATACTCCAAACCATTCAAAATTGCGCTAAGTCTTCAACAGAAATCCAATATTTATACAATATAAAGTTCTCATTAAGACACTTAAGTTCCCATTTCCTGCTTAATGTCCCCCTGTCCCCTCGCCTATCAGGGGATTTCCTTTCCATTCCTGACATTAGATGTGATTTTTAAATGAATTAAATGTCTCCCTGGCGCACGTGGTGATATCACGACTATACACCCCTGTGTACCGTGTCGAGGTGCCAGCGTCCAACATGTTTACTTGCTTTATCAGTCAAGCACTGATTGATTACGCCTAAAAGGTCTGTGGAATTACTTCACCGTGTTTCAAGTATTTTTCATTGAAAAACAAAATTAAAAAATGATGTTTTATAGGCCACCGTACAGCCTGACATGGACAAATTAATATTTTGCAGCCTCTACCAATAATTAATCAAAGTGATTTGAAGAGAAAGTGACTGGCTCATTTCAAGATTATAAAAATCTCTCTTGTATGGTGGCCCACATCAAAAGTGTCACAAATTCAGAGGGCGGCTAGCCAAACAGCTGAAAGCCTGTGTGTGTGTGTGTGTATATATGCGTGCGTATATAATCAGGCTGTGTTATCCAAGCTAAGCAGCTCTACCCTGGCAGTGCCGAGGCTGGGGAGACCCCGTCTCTTCCCAGATTCGTCTCTCCAGCTTTGTTTGACTAAGTAGTGCCATGGTTTTGGTGTTGGAGAGGACTGGAGTGGCAACAGCAGCAGCAGCAGCGCAGCGTATGCGTGGGTTGCCTGAGCCAGTGGGGCTTGGCACAGAAAGGCAGCATATGCTCATGGCCAGCTTCCTTCCTCCTCTCCCATCTTTCTCTCTCTCTCTCTCGCTCATTCTCGATCACCCCCATCTTACCCTTGTCCTGTTGCCATGCACGTCTCTCAGCTTTTTGTGCCCCGGTATCACCTGTCGGAGACGGCGCAGCGCAAGAGATCAAAGAGCGCCGGGGGACCCCAGGGTCCCCAAAGGACGGCCCACCATGCCTCGCTTACGCCACGTCCTCGTCTTCTGACAAAGACGTGTACATACACTCCTCTTTGTCATTTTGTCATCTGGCATACGATCAGAGAGTATGCAGTGCAGCAGGTAATCAGTTGTGGCTGTGCCGTGGCTCACCTCATTTTTGATGCCTTTCCAAGAGTTGGTCACCAGCACCTTGGCCCGTCTCTGCCCTACATAAACACTGGCTGTTATCCAAGCATGTCAGAACCAACAATTTCTGAATACTAGCGACTAAATGGGAGATACAGACTACCGTTCTGCCGCCCGGCAAAGGGTTAACTGTGTCCCAGATAGCCCCAACCAGCTGTTTCAGCCTTTCACACCTTCTCTCCTGCTGCCTGCTCTCCTCCCTGCCTCTTGGACCAGTAAATGAACACTCATTTGCAAGTTAGATAAATCCTTTGAATGTATTATTGATGCAAACAAATTAGCCTGTGGGCCCCAGACAATACCTAATGGAGCCTTGGCTTATGGGTGAGGTGGTTTCCAGCGAGGGCACTGTCGGTGTTCCAGGATTGATGCCTGCTCTTCTGCCCCGTAATTATTTCTCCTACAAATTATTCAGCTGTTCTGATGCAGTTTGGGGTTTAAAGCAGTGCTACTTATTGCTGCCTATGTGATTCCAGGCCTCAATCCAGCCACATTCATTAGTTTATTAAAGAAAAAATAGAAGACATGGGCAATTAGATAACTGGGATAAAGCCACCGAAATGAGGGGATGTGTTATTATTCAAGTTTATGCATGCTGCTCATAATTCACTGGGGTTTATGTTGGTGTTGCTTTTTCAAGGATATTGTCTTATCTTGTTGTACACAGACACATGCACACATTTTAACAGCCTTGTATAAGCCTGTTTGTGTATTTACAGAGACTCAAACTGACTCCCTCTCTCAAATATGCATAAAAACACTTGCAGAATATGTGTGGCAAACATGCGCAAAGGTGTGGACACACATGGTCACGTCCACACACACACACACACACACACACACACAAACACACACACACATACAATACAGTCATAGACAATACACGAATGTGTGCAATATGTGCTGGCTAGAAATAGTGCGGTGCAGGCAGAGGGGTTGTAAAAGCATGAGAAGAAAAAGTGAGAGAGGAGATGAGAGAAAGAGAGGACTACCACACTGTCCTGGGTGATTAGGACCTGGTATTGATCAGAGGTGGGAGGGGAAGGCAGCCTGAGAGAGGGAGGGAGGGAACAGGCCCCAGGGCTCGGGCCCCAATTCTCTGGTGGCCTCTGCTCTGTTCCTCTGCTACAAGCTGGCCAGGGCCATGGGGGAATACATCAAAGGGCCTTATCCTTCATCCATCCCATATGCATGCACACAAATGCACATATTAATGCATGCGCACACGTTCCTCTGGCCTTTGAAAAATGCTCTATTTGATGACATCATTTCCCCTTTTGTTCCCCCATTAGACATCGTAAATCAGAGCTGATATGTTATCACCAGGGTGCTAAAGAGAGCCTCGACCTCCTATTCTTCCATTAATCCCTGTTTTGATGGTGTTTACAGTGCTAGTTACTTGCTACCCAGGACCATGCCTCGCCTTCCTGATAGTCCAACCGTCCGTCCATCATTTTACCCATGTTGCACCTTAACGGCGCCACAGGGCTCTGCTGGAGCCTGTCTCCAGCTCACATAGGGGGGGGACAGGGAATAACACCCTGGACAGGTCACTAGTCCATCACAGGATTCACATACACATAGGGGCAGTTTGGAGACTCCAGTCAACCTTAATGTATGTTTTTAAGGCTGTGGGAGGAAACTGGAGTACATGGAGAAAACCCACGCAGACACAAGAACATGCAATCTCCACTTGAAAGGCCCTTGGTCCGAGCAGGGACCTTCTACAGTATGACCTTCTATTGAAACCAATGAATTTTAAATTCTGACCAGCAGGAAACCTGAGCACACTGCTAACTTTTTAATCGTATTGCAAGTTGGGTTTTTTTGTCAGCAATCGAGAGCTGCAAGTCTCTGGCATGGCAGCAATCGAGCTAACGCATCAAACACATTCACTAAACACACACACACATACACACACATCAGTCAACTGGTCGCAATGGTGTGTCCATATTCTCTCCCCCCTATTCAGTGTGTAGAGGAAGTACTCATTACTCTATGCCCTCTCAGGGCCAGACCTGTGTTAATGCATTTTCTCCTCTCCTTACTCTTTTTTTTTATCCTTTTCCCACTCTGCTCCCTCTGCCTGCTTTTCAGCTGACTCTGGGCTTTGGAAATCTTATTTGCCTTTCGATCCAGATCAATCTCCATCTTATCTACAGCCCCTGAATCATAAACATTTCATAGCCTCAACAATGACACTGACAGACACGAGGGTTTGGCGTCTGCGGAGGCGAGCTGATGCCGGACTTTAACCCATCCAAAGAAAATGCCACCCGTCGGCCCCCTTCATCCTGCACAGCTGTCACACTGTCTCAACAAGAGACACACACTGCGTCGCACGTCCTGGTGCGCGGATCTGCGTGTGCGCCCACATGCGCACATATATATTGCATGTGTCTGCATGTGTGTTCCGGGGTGTGTGTGTGATGCATTATTCATAAGAAGAAGCATTCATCTCAGTGAGACACCTCCAACAATTTGGAGACGTGGTGTGCTTAACGGCTTAATGTAGTTGCTCCAATTTGGCTCTCCTCTGGCTGATTAACGCCGGCACTCCAGTCCTCACTGTGCTTTCCTCGCCGAGGATTAGGTGTTATAAGAAACATGGCTTCCCAGGGAGTTGATGAATATTTCGCCAAATTTACCTGACATTTTCCGATTTGAGCGTCTTTCAGAATATCCACTCCTATTCACTCTCCGTTGTAATATTTAGTCGCTGTCAGGGGGAGCTCATCGCGAACCACTTTCTAGGCAAAAAAGGCAAATGACCTTGCATCGCTGTGGAAAGAAACGGCCTCGCTCGCTGTGCGTGTTTAGGTGGTGGATACATTTCCCTTTGTCTTTCCTTTTTATTTTTTCTGTCCCACCGACATTTCCGCGAAGCGGCAGGTCAAACTTTTACCAGTGTGTGTACGCGTGTGCTGCCAACAGCAGAGCAGTCAGCAAAGTGCCACCTCAGCACCTGTGCTTTAATGATTAATACCATATTGATGGTCTCAATTAATTTCCTATTACACCACCAGAAGGCTGCGGTCGCTCTGTCTCTGTCATGGCCCTGCATTTGTTTTGGGAAGCCTCTTTGTGGCAGCTGCTGGATGGAGATAGTATGCTTCTCACTACTTCTCTTTCACACACACACACACACACATACAATTTTACAAACAGATGTGCGAAATATTGACACAGACACACACGTGCACGCACAGTCATAACCACTGGGATCGTGCAGAAACACTATTACACGGCATTTTGCTCCTTGCATTTCACCCACTTGCACGCAGATAAACAAATAACATGTAACCGTGTCCTTTCGTTGGATCGTTTTGTACAGGAACTTGCTGTTTTAGTTGCAGTGTTAAGCAGTGATCAGAAACTCACTTTGGGGCCCCCGGAGATCCAGCTACGCCTCTTTGTACAGCTCTCTGTAGCAATTTTACAAACCACTACTCTTACCTGATTGTGAGCCTTTCTTATAGCAGCACCCCCTGTGTTTTGCATTTGAACCGGGTGTGATACGCAGCCCGGCGTCTCAGGACATTTTCCTAAAGCCTGTGCTTTGGTTCTTGCCTAATCCCCTCCCCTGCAGCGGCAGCCACACATTTGTAGCTGTGTTTAAGATACTGATTTATTCCCACGATGATGTCTCTCTGAGCTGCGATTTGATAACACGTGTCCCTGACCTCAACCGTCTGTGGACCTGCTCCGCGGATCAACTCACAGTCAACACTGCCCCCGTAGAGAGGCTGGGGAAATGCTCGTGTTTGTCGATCAGATTGGCAGACTTCTGATGGCGCTTATTTTCTCCTCCTCTCTCTCTATCTCTCCCTCTCTCTCTCTCTCTCTCTCTCTCTCTCTCCCTCTCTCTGTCTTTCCTCATTACCTTTTTTTCATATCCCATTCACGACTTCTTATCTTTGACCACCCTGTACTTCACCCCATAAACCCCCCATCTCTCTTTAATATGCGCTGTTAATCTCAACCTCATTCTTTTTTCTGTCCCGCGTACGCACACGCGCTCACACCCGTTCACTGTCTTTATTTTTCATTTTTCATATGGACCCAACACACACCATTGGTTGCTAGGAAACCATTTGAGCATTTTTTTTCCCCCAGGGGCAGACGTTTGATTACCCATTTGTATGGTGTGTGTGTGTGTGTGTGTGTGTGTGTGTGTGTGTGTGTGTGTGTGTGTGTGTGTGTGTGTGTGTGTGCGTGTAGAGGCCAGTGTGTGTGTGTGTCTCCAGAGAGAGGTCTTGCCAAGCTGAGCTCTGGGGCTGCTCCAGTATCCAGCCCAGTAATAATAATGAGCCCCTCACCATGCTTGACAGAGCACACAGGCTCAGCAGTCCTGTGGCCACTGCTGTTGTCACTGCGTGTAAGTCTCTCCACGCATGTGTAGAATGCAATACATATCTATACACATGCATATATGTGCATTTACGCTCCACCTGACTTTATACCTGACTGGGGCTATTTTCTGTTACAACCCTGACCGTTGTTGTCGTTGATGCTGACAACCGGTGTTATCTATTGTTGTTCACTGGGCCATTGCAGACACAGATAGTGGCCAGGTTGGACTCTCTTGCTGCTGGACACACATCAGTCCTCCTTGTGACTCCCTGTTTAGAAATGCACCAGCACATCTTTCTCCCCCGGCTGCTCCTGTGAAGTCCTGATTCGCTCACAGACATGGGCAGAAGCACATAAATAGCGCGCCTTGTCGACTGGCACGAGGAGAAAGACGACGCACACAAACAAATCAGACTCAGCACCGATATGAAAGGGAGCGGGAGCATAAGAGTGTGGGATGGGGATGTGGTGGGGGATGGAGAGAGAGAGAGAGAGAGAGAGAGAGAGAGAGAGAGAGAGAGAGAGAGAGAGAGAGAGAGAGAGATGGCATTAGTTCTGTTTTCCTCCTCCAAATGAATTGCACTATGCCCTGGGAGGAGGAGATGACAATGAGCGAGCAAGCAAGTGGAAAAGACTTGGAGAAAGCCAGAGGTTGAGAGGTTATTTTCAGGCGGAGAGAAAAGAAAGGAGCCATGAAGGGAGAGCACACGGTTAAATCCTGCCCGTGTCCGACAGAACTCACTCACTTCCTTTTCCGCCTTTTATTCCAGTGTGGCTGGGTGTCACCTGGATGGCCGCTGAATATTAGGATCAGTGCCATGGGCTCAGCCGAGGCCATTATGGCAGGCGGATGGGCTCCTGATGGCCTTTCCTCAGCTTGCCCCTGGGCACTGTGGCCTCTCACTTGGGACCAGTACAACTAATGGAGAGGGTAGTGTGCTCTGTAAGGGCCTCAGGAAGAATAAGTAGGCTGTAAACTGTGAGTTGAGTTGTGGCAGCTAAAGGGGCTTCAATGCCTCACTGCCCGACTTACCGCCTGACTTACTGCCTGCCTGCTTGGCATCCGGAATGCTCCTCCATATTCAGACTCTGAATACTGGCCTTTTGCACTCTTATTGTAATGCATGCAGATGCTTGGCACAGCAACAAACACACTCCACCTTTTACTGTGGTGCACTGCACAAATAAAAAATTTCAAAGCGGGGAGGAGCCGCACACAAAAATAGAGGAGCACTCTCATGCATACTCACTCGCAGACATGTGGAAATGCAAAATGCACTCACACATATGCACAATTACACACACAAGTGCGCAGGGGCGTGCACGGCCTCACACACGTGTGCGCACAGACTTGCACCCCCCCCACCCAGAGTGAAGTAGTTCTGCCCCTCTAAGCTGAGTTATTTAAAGCCCCGCTCTCAACTCCATCGGAGTGATTATGTGCTACTGAATTAAACATCACAGGCCTCAGCCCCTGGCTTCCTCTGAAACACGCTCAAACATGCTGGCCTCTTCCTGTTCCTCAAAAGTTCCAAGTTCTGCCTTTCATATCTCCCAGCCAGTACACTAGGTAGTGGAGGTAAAGAGGTGGAGTATGAATCTCCACTAAATCACGATCTCCTGCTGTGCCTCTTGCTCCTCCATTGCTCTCGCAGACCTTGGACGAAAAGGCGATCGAGGCAATTCATGCGTAGAAACCCTCTGTAAAGCGGCTCTTTCTGGCTCTTACCCCTGGATTGGTACCCACCCCGGGCATCGCTCTAGCCTGGCACCTTGGCTGTGTTGTGGTTGGTGGAGAGCCGGGTGCAGTAGAGGGTGAACTGTAGCAGTTAAGTTGAGCGTTGACTCCAGACACCCCAATTAGGGTGTCTGTATTCTAAACCGGGAACATTTAAACAAAGAGTTTGTCATGGAGGACCTGCAAAGAGCGGGGTGGGTAAAATCAAGTTCAGGTTGCGGTTTGCTCTGCTACCTAGACAGGAGCTTCGGGCTGTTTGCTGCCTTTTTAGGAGAGTTTTGACGTGGGGTTTTGTTTACCTCGGTGTGTATATGCCCTCCTATGCATGCATGCATGCATGCCTGTGTGTGTGTGTGTCTGTGTGTGTGTGTGTGCGGGCGCAGAGCGCGTGTCTTTGCCGCTGTGTGTCTGCACGCGGCGAGGCACAAGCCAGCCACCCCCACATTCCAAAACACACCCGTTGGCAGTGAGCGATAAAGGTTCCAAACAAAAGGAAGAAGTCTTGTGCCTCGTGGAGGTGAACTTACAGCACCACAGAGGCAGTTGACCTTGAAATGAGCAGCGGTGTTTGGGGACAGGCGGGGGAGGTTGGTGTTTAAGAGTGCAACCTCGGTGCCAGAGGCCAGGAGGCTGCCTAATGACTGGCACCCCATGCCATCCATCACTATGCCACTGCCAGGGCAACTGCCCCCGCACAGCCCGGAGAGCAGGGCCTTAATAACCCCCTCATACCCATTCAGTGCAACCGCGGCACGACACAGCGAACGCAGTGTTTATATACGGTATTAAATGGCCTTCCTCGCACCCACAGAAGCTGCAGAGGCATATGCGAAGATGCCCACCACAAATTCTCATCGCGAGTGCAGACTGCATGAATATGCAGTCAAAATAGCAGATGCACTCAGACTCACACTCTCAGCTCATTGCACTCATTCTGCATGCATACTGATGTGCTTACGCCAGCCAACATACAGGAATCTGCCTCTAGACACTCATTCACACGCTATTTCTGATTTAATGTAGGCAGACGCAAAAACATGAAGGCGCCGATAGAGCCACAAACACAAATACACCAACGCATGCACCTCCCCTCCGTATTTATACTGTGTTGCCGAATGTTTGTGACAAAACAATTGACTGCTCCTGCTTTCAAGATATTCTGCATTGAAATGGATATCCCTATAGCCTGCAAGTTCAATTCTCTGATGAAGAACTATCTCATTTTTTTCCACCTTTGCTTGTTTTCCCCCAGTCTTTCCTGAATCTAAAAAGGGGAAAGGTGGTGGTGTTGGTGGTGGTGGTGGTGAAGAGGTGTGGGGGGGGGGGGGGGGGGGGGGGGGCTTTTCCCATACCTGAACCCTTGTCTGCTCTGCTTTCTCCTCCACTATGACGGGCTTTGAAGCCCCCCCCCCCCTCCCGTTCCTCGGTGTGGATTATTTTATCAGAGAGGAACACGGTTTCCCCCCGCACTCCCGGGCTCATCCACGTCGCATGAAGCATCCCCTCTCAATTAAGATCCTTTCATGTTAATGGTGTTTTTATCGCTGCTGTGCACGGGTTGTGAAAGCGAGGCCCGCTATGGCGGAGCACAACCATGGAGCTGAGTTGCCTGTCTGACAATGCAAGAGCCGTGTTGCTCTCATTCCTCTTTCTGTCTCCGTCTCAGTGTCTTCCCATGTATCGTATCTGGAACTCCATCTCCTCTCTCTCTGCTCTCTTTCCTTCTCTTTCTCTCCCTTAATGAGCTGCGTGGGGCTGTAACCGTCGCGGCAGCACGGCGGTGTTATAAGGAGGGCGGCAGACTTGCGGCACGGTCGCACAGGCTTAACAAGGCGACCAGACACATTACCTGTCCACAAATACCAGAATCCACCAGTAGACATGCCCTGCGCTCAAGTCCCAGTTAGTTATAGTTCACCTGGAGCTCAGCGTGCGCTCCGGCCAACTCACATTCAGCACAAAGTAGAAGGTCACTGTATCTGTCTCGGCTGACATCAAACCCCGCCTGTGTCCTCAGCTCCATTAGCGAGGCTCCCTCTCCCTCCTTGTCTTTGGGAGTATAACAGGGTGTATGACTCCAGGATGAGGTAGGCAGTCACTGTGAGATCGTAGGAGCACTGACTGCCTCCGAGTGCGTGGGTGCCAGAGAAACCTGTTGCCTGGCTACAACAGCACCTTTATCCTCCGGTTGCGATGGCGATGTCCTGCACGTCGCGCAGCCAAGCACGTGTGTGTGTGTGTATGTGTATGTGTGTGTGCGAACGCGCACCGACTTCCTCGTGTGCATCTTGGACCACGAGGGTGCGCGTGACTCTTTTATTGTGCACGCGTGCCTTTGTATGCTGATGCATTTGCATGTGTTTGTGAGACGGAGGGAGCGTTGAAAGGAGGGGCAGGAAGGCGCTCCACCACCCACTCAGCAGGCCTTCCGCCCCCATGCCTGACTCCCCAAGACTCTGCTAGTAATTATCTCAACATCTATCCATCTGTTCTCGGGAAGTGCAGTAAACATTAACACAACACAGCAACATCAAAATGCTGGCTGGAGACGCACTGCATTTTACGCATGCACGAAATCTTCGCGCGCGGGGGAGAGCGTAGCATGTGGACGGACGACACGCGTGAGCAACATGCTGAGGTGTATGCATTAAGAAGCTGGAGTTGAATATATATAGATGTAGATATATACACATAGAGAAGTTTGCAATAAGGCAGGCAGAGCTACAAACGCCTTCAGATCCTCACCCGCATCGCCTCCTACAGCTGTATCCCAGTTTTCCCCTCCAGTGCGGAAGTGGAGCTGGAAAGCTACTTCTGAGGCCTGCATAGGAAACGAAGGGGGGGCAGAAAAAAAAACAACCGAAAGACTACATTACACAATTAATCAATAAGTTAATGAGATCTCATTTTCTCTGGAAAATAGTATCCAGGCAAAAAGTTCCCCCTCAGCCTTTTTCTCCCTAATCTTGGAGAACCAACTCCTGATATTACTCTGTGGAAAAAGAAAGCAGCCAGCAGGAAATTAAATTAAATTACCATCCTGATAGATTTATGTTACATCATACTTTTTCATTGTGTTGTTTTCCTCTCAGAGTGGAGGTGGGCCCGAGTTGGGGAGAGCACTGTTAAATATGTTGTAAAGTGAGCGAGACAGAGAAAGCACAGTGACACAGATTATCCGAGTTTGGACGAGCTCTACGGCTGCCACATGATCTCTCTCTCTCTTTGTGGTCGGAGGGGGGGCGCTTGTGCTTTTTGTGACTATGTGTGGAAAAAAGAAGGAAACAGCTGGAGATGTGGGTGTCTAAAGGAGGAGATTGAGCGTATCCATGTGTATGATTGTGCACAGTTAACACTCATGTCTCCTGTGTGTCTAAGCATGTGTCTGTTACGGTGCTCCCTCTAATCTAATCCCAGTGTCCTCCCTCTGTCTGTGCTCGGAGGTTTATGTATGTTTGTTTTTTTTGTTTTTTTTGCATTTATACATATTCACGCCTGCACATGCACGCATGCATGCGCCCACATGCATTCATGCTCCATGTTAACGGAGTGAGGCTGTCTACATTTGACGCGCTCATTCCGAGTAAAGATGGAAGACATCTCTGGGTTATTGACACAGCTGGCGGTGCCATCTGGGGGCATCACACACACACACACACACACACCGTGCCCCGGTGCCATCTCCATCCACACAGGGCAGCAGTCAGGTCTGTCGCCCCACTGTCCATCCCAATGACAGGGGACAGGGAAACAGTGAGATAACACACTGCCGTGTCCACCTCCAGGCTCCAGGTGGATAACACAGTGGAGGTTAGCGAGGAGGGGGTCAGCGTCCTCCCTCCTGGAATTGTTTTACATACGACTTGTTGCCACGTCTGTCCGAGCACAGCCCGGTGGCAGTCGTTGTTCCATTTGGGATGTTTTCCTCAAAGACGTAATTGTTTCTTTGGATCTGTGTGCCCCCCCCGCCCACCACCGCAACCCTGCTCCCTCCCTCTCTCCCTTCACACCAACCCCACCCCTGTCTGATGAAAGGGGAGAGGGAGCAAGGGAGAGGGAGGGAAGGAGCGAGGGAGGAGGGGAGGTGCACTCGTAGATTAATGGTACACACTGAGAGGGAGCACAGACCTACAGTAGCAGAGCCGTGATTTATTTGCCACTTAGTACTGATGAAGCTTCAAACTGCAGTCACACACACATGTTGTCACAGCATTTTTCTCTATCAAGGTCTTTGTTGGTTTGTCGATTCCTGCATCTTGTTTAGCTGCTCTTGCATACGCACATGTAAAGCCGGGCTTTACATGTGTGTCCCTTGGATGAACTTGCCTTCATTCATACATCTGTTGTTCTTTCCCAAGGTGCCGTGCTGATCTCTACCTGCTTGCCTGTTTTTAATCGGGACGGGATTTGTGCAGCTCCCGTTATACGGAGTTGGCTCACTGGGAGTTAAATTCGCGTGGTGCTCGGTGGCTCTCGGATGTTTATAATAAATTGGAAGCGATAAGGACTGAAACGGGAACATTCCTTGTGTGAGCCTTTGCCATGCTTGGCAATCAAAGCTTTTCATGATTACAGAAGCGAATTGATGTTACTCACACCAGCACAACATTCCTTTAAGCGCCACCTATTATTCATAAGCTGTCAATTTAGGGAATTTGCGGAGGTAACCCAGTAACAATTTGCAGGCGGCAAATTGTTGAGTTTTGACTTGGTAAATACAGGCAGAGTTAATTGAGGGCATCAACTCACCATGTGGGAGGACTTGACAAAATGCCATAAGCGTGTTACATGAGCACACATTGTAATTATCACACATATGCACATACAAACACACGCACGAACACGACCGAGCACACAGTCTCCCAGACACGTCTGAGCGTGCACGCGTCGGGAGATAAAGAGAGACAGATCGCCACATAATAAGTGAGATTATTGCAGTTTCCTGATCCCAGATTTGTTCTGCTCCCTCGCTTGAGTTTTAGGTTGCGTATTTACTTTGCTGCTCTCAGGCTCTGTTGTGTGTGTGTGTGTGTGTGTGTGTGTGTGTGTGTGTGTGTGTGTGTCGCATCCAGTGTTTCTAGTTCAGCAACATTTTACTTCTCAACAACCAGCTGGCACGTTCCACATAAAAGCCATCGCAGCTGAGCCACTGTTTTCCATGTGCCACTATTTGCTGTTATATTTTCAAGGAACCACGCTCTTATGTGGACAATCCCTGGCGTCATCTCATCTAACACCCCCTCCCTCCCTCCCCTCTCTTTCTCTGTCTCTCCCTCGATCTATCTACTTCCCTGTCTTCCCCACAGAATCCCGATATTGTGCTCGTCCACTATTTGAATGTTCCTGCCATTGAGGATTGTGGGAAACCATGTGGTCCGATCCTGTGCTCCATCAATACGGACAAGAAGGAGTGGGCCAAATGGACCAAGGAGGAGCTGATCGGCCAGCTAAAGCCCATGTGTGAGTATCTGAATGATCCCTTTCAGGTCTGCGGATTCGACAACCCCAGTCGCAACTTTTATTCATAGCCCTCGATATAAACAGCCGCCGTCTCCTCCAAAATGGCTGTAGCAGTCTTTACATGTCTGCTAGCATGGAAAGACTGAGCGTTGCGGCCGATGTTTTTGTCTGAGGATTTAATGTCCAGTCCTATTAGCTGATAGCTGGTACATTAAGTGCCCTCAGCACCTCAGTCAGAGAGCGTCTCCAGCCAGTGTTCCTGCGATGTTATATGAGCGTGCTCTTCCTGGAGCCGTCTGCGAGCCACGGGTCAAAGTTTAGCTCTTCCCTTAGACCTCTGGCACCACTCTGGCCAGGCTGAGAGTGCGCATCCTCTCTGGCCCAAGAAGGAAGTCAAGACAGAGGAGGGCAGCAAGCTGGTTATTGATTCATGTTAGTGCGTGGGAGCAAGAATGTCTGACTCACCACAAATGCCCCCTCCACACTCTCTCTGACTCTCTCCCCCTCCGCTGGATTAATCCTTGTTGTTATCAGCCTTACTAATGCTCTGTCAGGTGCACTATGTGTTTTTATGAGTCTCCGGGCCTGCCCAAAGATTGAGGCAATGTTTTGGAAAAAATCAGGGTTTGTCTGATGATGATAATAGCTATACGGGGACCTTGTGGGGCATTGAAAATCTTTCAGCTGTTAAGATACCTTTTTTACAGCCAGGCTGTGATTTGGGTGTGTCTGGCTGGGGCCGGCAGGGCTGTGACTGATATTCCGATGGCCAATTATTGGCGATGTGGCCAGGTAAAGAGGAGCGTGTCAGCAGCTTTACAAGCACACACACATGCCGGCTGCATACTGACAAGGGAGGCCATCATCACTGAGGTCCCGGCTATATTGTTATCTTCCTCCTTGCTCTGCTCGCTATCAGTTTTTAGGGACATATTTTAATGTAACGCCTTACCTCAGGACTGCCTCTGAACAACAACAGCCCACTGTATTCATTATGTCTGTAGCTTAATGTACAAACCAAGCGCCATTTGCAGTAATGTGTAAAGTCATTAACTTTGTGAGTTGTTGGGACAAAGAGGGTGAGTGTGAGATGCCTTCTAGCTGCCAGGCTACATGAGGGGGCTACATAAAGAGCAAAAAAAAAAGGAAAAAAAATTCCCACTCCTGCTTTCCGTCGTTGCTTTCTATCCCTCTTCCACCACTCTCCATCTTGCTCCCTTTCTCCTGGTCCAGCCGGCATCTGCTCGGGCTCAGTGACAGAGCAACATTGCCATCTAGTGGCTGCGTGACACGGCCACGTTCATCTCAGTGCAGGGAAAAAGGACTGCCAATGGAGTCTCGCTGTATTATCTATGCATTCATTATTTCATCTTAAATTATACATTAGCTCTTAACATACGATGCATTTTCTCCCCCTCCAGAGTGACCTATATCTCAGAAAACTTGCATCTATCAGAGGCTACGTGTTTGTGCGTCACTCGGGACTGTTGGCGAATATGTGCAGCGCTATGGATTATTTTCCGTCTATAGCAGAACTTTCTCGATTCCACAGAGGTTGTATAGATAAACTGGCTCCCGCACTTCCCCTTTCCTGTTATCAGAAGTGTGCAAAACCATCAAAGTTGCTAGATTGAGTGTTGAGTTGAGTGCAGGATGTGAGATTGCAGGAGTGCACACCGCGTCTGTAAATCTAACACCGCGCCGCCTACGGTGCATCAGGCTGCACGCTAGGAAATTGTTCATATGTAATAATGTCAGCAACTGCTTCTCATGTTGATTTTTTGTCAGCACACAAACCCTTAGTTTAATGTCAAATAGTTATTTTCCCAGAACATTGTCAACTTTCGCTATATAATTGCCCTCTTTCATCTTGCGCTTCCCTTTTGTTATTCTCCCCACGATATTTCAGCGCAGAAACCGTTTGACACCTCTAATGATACAAAAAAACAACAAAGGAAAAGTGTGGATTTCATGGATCAGTTGAGCTTATTCTGTCTCCCCACGACAAAAAAAAAACACACACTCACAGTCGTGCGCTTGGTCACAGAAACTTTCACATGCATGGCTGCTCCGACACACCAGTTCAAATATGAGCTCCACGACACACGGCCTTGTCTGACCTCTCCCTCCTTAACGCCCTGCAGTGTTTGATGAGAAAGAGGAGAAGTGAGGAAGGGGGGGGGGGGGATAAGAGAGTGGCATGACTACTCAGTCACGCTACAGTCCCAAAGACAAGACAGCCCGGCTTGATTCACTCTTTTGGTCTAATGCTATAAACACGCAGCGCTCTTTCCAGCTATGCCCCCAGCCTGCTGACAGATAGCGCATGAACGGCTTTAACAAACACTCAGACAGACAGAAGGCCTGTCTCCGGGCTAGACAGACAGGGGAGGAGAGAAGACAGACCAAGGCAAGGCAGACAGGGCTGGCCATCATGTGAGCTATTGCGCTCGACCGTCCCCGTATAGTGCCCAGTGGTGCAGAGGCAGAGCCAGATGGGATATGCATTTGTCCTACAGATCGCCTGTGTTTGTCATTAGGGCTGCGTGATGCTGCTCATGACAGGACGCAGTCATCGGGATGATGATGTGACTGGGTTGCTGCTTGGTGCCTCTGCTGTCGCTGCCACTGGGATTAAACCTAGTGGCACTGCTGCTGTCATGTCTGCTTTGGAACATAACCCTCAGTGAGGAGAGCAGACAGGCAGACACGGCGGTAACTGTACGTCAACAGCCCTCAGCCTCCGGGGGTGACGCCCGTCTCTATGAGGAAGGCTCCGGCAACCCTGGCATGAGGGATCAGGGCGTAGAGGGGAGACGAGATTGTTTGGACAAATAGGGATGGCTCTACATGGTGGATGTAAGCTGTTGTATTAGGCTCTCACTCTTGCTCTGTCACCCTCTCAGAATCAGATCGGCAGAACGGATGCACCGCTGTCCTGCAGCCTCCCTGCCGGCTCTGTCACAGGAAGGGGGGATTCATGACAGCGTATTTTAGCCTGCCCCCGGCCCTATCATCTCTGTCAGTAATGCTAGCATCATCTAATTTGTACCGTTGCGTTACACATTGTCAAACGGCGCAGTCTAATGGGATCTCCAGACAGACGCCATTATTTGTTCTGTAATCATAATGACAGTAGTTGAAACTTTCCTGACACATTTGGTGTCTGGTCCTTTTTTCAGCTCAGTCACTCTGGATTAATGGCTATGTAAGTTTGACTTCATAATAGATCAAAATGAGTTCTGTTTATTTCTCCATAACCTGCCACAGTGAGTTGTCTGTGCGGCGTATGATCTCCGCCTGATCACAGCAGCTCTGCTGACATCTGCTGGTGACCAGGCTGTAATCTGCCAAAAGGATCTCAAAGCTTTCAACCTAGATCCTTATCACAGTCATCCGATCATGTTCCCCGGCTTTTTTTTTCACTTCAGTTTAACCAGCGTTGTCTTTAATCTGCATCACCCTCACCCTCCTTTGCTGTTTCTGCCTCCTTTTATCTCATATGCAAACAGACGTGCGCTAAGCAGATTCTCTCATATTCTTCAGATTCTTTCATATTAAACCTGCTCTCTTTATATACGTCTCCCTCCTGCATATTTAACCAATGAGAGCACTGAAGTGTAGGGATCTTGAATTAAGGCAACCTTGATTTTGTCTGATAGTCTAAATATGCTTCGCCTCTGAAATATTACTTTTCCCAGCTGAGTGCGTAAGCACTGCAGCACTCAGTGGCGTCCCCTACCACCTTACAGCCACTAAAACCACTATCCGTCTCATCAAAAGTGGTGGCTTGGTGGCAAGTGAAGCGATGGATAGTGTTCTGAGTCGCTAGCGAGGTGTGACTGAGGCGGGGAGTGGAGCTTTGCTGGAGAAAGACGTGGTTTTCTTTTTTTCTCTTTTTTGCACCAGCAGCGGGAGCTACAGCAGCAGCAGCTAGGTGACGATCGTCCCCAGAGGCTTCCCCTGTCAGAGCGGAGTCATAGGTCAGGGTGAGGGTGGAGGGTGAAAAGACGGGGTTTGCTGTCACCTTCATCAGCGCTCTCAGAGGGGGAAACCACAGGGCGGCGGCAGACTGACACATGTGAGGGAGAGAGGCACAAGGGAGAGTGAGCTGTGCAGATCAAATGACTTGACATATCGAGGGGAGGAGAGAGAGTCGTCTGTTCGGGTGGAAAGATATTGGAGTTTAGATTTATTCCTATATGAAAGGAAAGATGGGATAAAGTTGCTAAATCATATTCAGAAGTAAAAGGTTTCGCACTCAGGTTTTAAAGGAAACCGCTATACTGTTTTTTACCCGAGGCCAGTCAGCGGGTTGTTTGTTTAGCCTCAGGAAAAAAACAGCAGTATTCATATCTCTACGGTACCGCGGTAACTTTGACATTTTGTAGAGGTGTCCAATGAGCCGCATGAGGTGTCCTGGCTGACAGACAGAGAGACAGAGAGACAGGCAAGCAGGGCAGAGGGTGGGGCGGGGGGTTGGCGTGGCTGGTGGTCTGTTGGGCTGGCTGACATCTCTGTCTCCTCCTCTCTCCCGGCAGTTCATGGCATCAAGTGGACTTGCAGCAATGGGAACAGCAGCTCTGGCTTCTCAGTGGAGCAGCTAGTGCAACAGATTCTGGACAGCCACCAAACTAAGCCACCTCCCCGGACTCACAACTGCCTCTGCACAGGCACCCTGGGTAAGGGCGAGAGGGAGGGCCGGAGGCTTAATCTCAAGAGAGAATTCAGCAAGAGAACGAAAAAAAAAGTAAAAAGGCCATAAAGCCTCTGTTTGTTACACGGCAGATCCGAGAAGGTGGTTGAGGTCT
Source organism: Karalla daura (assembly GCA_029224185.1). NCBI lineage: Eukaryota > Metazoa > Chordata > Actinopteri > Chaetodontiformes > Leiognathidae > Karalla > Karalla daura. Next base: position 13,517,104 of record CM055193.1, on the reverse strand, counting down.
ATTGCTATTGATTTATAGTGAAATTGAGTTTCGGGGTTATTGGCTTATTATTTTTGTTTACTGATAACAGTGTCGGAGCCATATCTGAAATAGCCCAGCTGTTCTTGAATGTTATTCAGATCAATCAAGTATTCCATGCTGTGTAATTTCTCTATAGGCTGTCACTCAGGAAACGAATGTAGAGCAGCGTTTTACTAATTTCTGAAACAAATTACTCTGGATAATCGCCTGTTTGCAATTTTCTGATGAATTCAGGTAGCAAGCCATGAGATATTTGCAAAACACTTGACTCACTGTAGAGCAAAAGGCTAGTTTTGACTTCCCTGGGAGAAAATCATCTTTCACAAACCGATAATTACAAGAACACATTGCCATTCCAGTCTCTCCTCCTTCCTCTCAGTTCTTATTTGTTACTTGCTGCGTCTGACCTCTTTTTCGCTGCTCGTCTGTGTCCTCCTATAGGTGCAGGGAGCAGTGTGCACCACAAGTGCAACAGCGCCAAACACCGCATCATCTCTCCCAAGGTGGATCCCCGCTCCGGGGGCTACAGCAGCGCTCACTCCGAGGTGCAGAACAACGATGTGTCCGAGGGTAAGACCGAGCACAGCGCCCACGCCGGGGGCAAAAGCTCCGGGGGAGGAGGCGGAGGAGGGGGCAGCGCCCGGGAGAAACGCAACGGCAAAGTCCACAAGCCTGTCCTGCTGCACCAGAACAGCACCGAGGTGTCGTCCACCAACCAGGTGGAGGTTCCCGACACCACGCAGAACTCCCCCGTCTCCATCAGCAGCGGCCTCAACAGCGACCCGGACATCGCAGACAGCCCCGTGGTGACAGGGATGAGCCACGTGGCCTCCGTCATGTCCGGCCTGTCCCAGAGCGTCTTCATGTCCGAAGTCACCGGAGACCCCGTCTACAGCATGTCCCCCACCGGGGGTCCCAACAGCCACCTGATGGCTGCAGACGCCACCTCGCAGGGCTTGGTGCTGTCCGTGACCGCCGACCGTCACAAGTTTGCCTTCCCCGGCGGGGGAGTGGGGGAGCCCGGGACTCCTGCGGCCGGAGACGGCCTGTCCATGTTGTCCACAGCCGGCGTGTCCGAAGAACTGGTGCTCTCCAGCAGTCTGGACTCTGGATCCATCAAGATCCCAGAGACCAATATGAACTTTGACCCCGACTGCTTCCTGAACAACCCCAAGCAGGGCCAGACCTATGGCGGCAGCGCCATGAAGACAGAAGGCAACTCTTCCTCCACGTCGTCTTCCTCCTGCGGCAACGGGAACACCAACGGCAGCCTGCAGCGCTCCCCCAGCATGGCCGACAACGGCTACGCCTTCAGCTCGGCCCTGGTGAAGAACATCAAGACAGAGGACACGTCCTTCGAGCAGCAGCTGGCCAAGGAGAGCGGCTACCAGGTGGGGGCGGTGGTGAACTGCGGCAGCGGGGTCTCTGTGTCGTCCGGAGCCGGTTCAGGACAAGGTAGCCTCACTCTGACCCCGGCAGGGTCCCTCCTTCCCTCTGGCGGGGGTCTGAGTCCCAGCACCACCCTGGAGCAGATGGATTTCAGTGCCATCGATGCCAAGCAGGACTACACCTCCAACGCCGCCGCAGTGAACTACGGCCAGGCCATGTCCAGCCCTCACATGCAGCACCAGAACCGCTCGCCCAACTTCTTCCTGCAGGACGCCTCTCAGACCGGCCAGGCCCAGCAGGGGAGGCCCGGCATGGTCCAGAAGACTCACATGATGGAGCACAACTCCCACGACTCGGGAGCTTACATGGGGATGCAGGTGGTGAAGACGGACTCTCCCGGAAGCAACGGCCACCTCCACCACCACCACCAGAGCCAACACAGATCCAACTGTAACGGAGGGTCCCCCACCGAGGGCCCCGGCCAGGCCGGCTCCCTGCAGCTGCTGCAGTACCAGGGGAGCTTCCCCGGGCTGGGCGCCGAGCACGAGGAGGTGGTGGGTCTGGAGCAACAGGCCAGCGTGAACTCGGCTCAGGCCGGAGCCACCGAGAATGGAGCTGATGGTCTCCTCAAGCCGGGGGACCACATCCAGGGCTGTGGGGCAGGAAACGGAGACGCCGGGGGCGCGGAGCACTACATGCAACAGGCTTCGGATGGAGGAGGAGGAGCAGGAGGAGGAGGAGGTGCTGGGGAGGGCGTAGCGATGCATAATGGGAACACCAGCGGCGATGGCGGTGCCCGCTCCCAGCAGCAGCAGCAGCAGCAGCTGCAGCCTCTCCTGCAGGGGGCCAGCATGGTGCAGGGACTCTACAACGCTGTGGGAAGCCACCAGGGCCTGGGAGGAGCGGCCAGCAATGGAGGAGCAGGAGGGACCGGCATGGAGATCAGCCTGGATCACTTCGACATCTCTTTCGGAAACCAGTTCTCTGATCTCATCAATGACTTCATCTCCGTGGACGGCAGTGGCGCCGCCCTGTCGGCCGGAGGGGCCCTGTACGCCCACCAGATGGTCACGTCCCACAGCTCTGACAGCCAGAACGCCGCAGGCGGAGCTCCCCAGCAGGGCCAGGACGACGGAGGGGCCCGGGGAACGGCCTACAACCACTCGGAGCTCTGCCTCCAGCCGTGCTGCAGCCCTCAGTCCCTGAGCGGAGGGGCCGGGGCCGGGGCCAACCCTGGGGAGGCAGGATCTCTGTCCTACATGAATGTAGCTGAGGTGGTGTCCGCAGCCGTGGCCCAGGGGATGGGGATGCTCCAGGCCACAGGACGCCTCTTCATGGTGACTGACTACTCACCTGAGTGGTCCTACCCTGAGGTGAGTGACAGAGCTCTTGATTTATTTACTCCTTTCCTCGATTCAAACAAGAGAAATCAGCCCCTTTGCCACTACCCGGTTCCAGCACAGTTTCATTCAACTCACTACTGTATGAGCTTCTCCATTACAGGGTGCCCGCAGAGTCTTGAAAAGAGTTAAGGGCTCATAAATCACTTTGGGGAAAATGAAAGCCCCTGAAAAGTATGAAAAAGTCTTAATCGCAATTTTATGAGGTATTACACTTTGTTGGTATTCAGGCTCTTTCAAAATAGTTTTATTGCAAAAAGTCTGGCACATGGTTTGGTGAATAATCGAGAGTCAGAGTTGTGACCAAAGGTATATTTTAATAAACTTTGCCTTTGCTTTAATGAATTCTTTCAAGCTTTCCCAGCTGAGTTTCTTTTTTGTATGGTCATGCTCTATAGATTTAATTGCAAACTACAGTACAACTGTTCAGAAAATTAAATATGTTTTGCTGACTACAGCTTGAAATGGCAATAACACCTTTCATATTCTTTTGGAAGGTCTTTATTTTTAAACACCTTTCATTAAAAGGTGTTGAAATGAGCACAAGGATTGCCACAGACATCGCTCTAGTACCTCCTCGATGGTCGCCATGGAAACTGCAGAGACATCATTTCATACACCACGCAAACACAACAATGAAGGACATGGAGACGGTGTCAGGAAAGCCAACAGACCATGGTGTGTTTGCAGAGGTCAGAGCAGCTGGAGTGAGCCAAAACGCTCTTACCAGTATTTAAAACTGCAGAGTTTTGTCGCCAGAGACGCGTTTCGCACACAATATCGGTCATGCAGCACCAAAGTGGAACCAGATAGCAAAAGCCCAAGAAAAAAATGTGCTGAGCTGTGCTGGAGTTGTGTTGTGGAAAGTTTAAAGTTGCTTCAAAAGAAGTTGTATCGTCTGTCTGAAGTTGGGCTTTTAAAATGAAAACAAAGCTGAATGATGACTATGCAAAAAAACAAACAATTAATTATTGTTTAAAATCCATTGAAGTTGAGATCGTCTGCAATTTCAATGCACCGTTTCAAGTACTTTCACCAAGTTGTTTTTTATTATTACTCTTAGATGTTAGAAAACACCAAAGAAGCAAAAACAAAGACTTTAAAAAGTCTGTGTGCTGTATTCAAAATATTTTCAGGCCTTCAGCACTATTTTTTCCAGCCATAAACAACACACATTCAGCCTTCCTAAACCTCCAGCTTGGCACTAAGTACGAAGTAAAAGCGTCTAGTGAGGAGCCCAGCTGTTCCCAACCATCAGGTTTAGAGCTGAATAGCGACAAATAAATGAAATGTGCTACCAGACAACGGGTAAATAAATTTCCACTTCCTTTTCCACTTTTACTTCTGTTACCCTGAAAAGTTTTCTCTTCCCCCGCCGTTGTCGCATTTAATCTCTGTCCGTGGAAAGTTTTCAGCAGAAGAAAAAGTATCTTCTTGTCTCGACTGCCAGCAGTGTTTTGTCACTACTGCCATAATAACTCTTCTTTATTTTCTTCCGTTTTTTTTCTTTTATTCTATAAGAAATTCTGAAGAAAAAACACAGCACGTGTTGGAATAAGGAAGTTCTACCGTTTCTAAAGTGTGAAGACGGACGAAAAAATATCCCACATGCACTCTTAAAGTGATGTTGATATTTTCAGATGGTCCATTTTACAGTAGATGAAAATACAAGTCTGCATGCTTAAACCTGTTTTCTGAGTTAATATGTTGCTGTCAAATAGCTGCAGTGGGGGTTCAGCTTGAGTTCATTGAATTTATACTGAAGTGTGGCTTAACCCTCACTGCTTCAGTTTGTTTTGCTCTCTGAAGTCCTCTTGTGGTCTCCCCATCGTTAATCCAGTTGAGAGGAGCTCCAGCTCCGGAGTTAAGTGATGATACACTCGTCCCGGTTGTTTTAAATCACTTCTCTGTGCTCACAGCATTGAGCTTTAAAGGCGGCCGCTGTGTAGGACATTTCTGCCCTCGATTTCTATACTACCTGCTGGAGCCACATAGCCCGAGGTTCAGCTTATGCTCGTTCGGCAGCAGTTTGTAAGAGGTGTTGTCCGACCACTGAGGGGGAATAGGCTGATATGGGAGCGGTGCACATTTTCAGTCTCCACTGGAAGGCATGAAAAGTGTAACAAATGAAATAGGGAAGCAGAGTGTGGGCGCAGGTTGTTTCTGAGGCTATTCAAGCATTTAACAAGAACCTCTGCAGAAGTATAGCAGCCCCTGCAGACAGCGCGGGGATATATCGTGAAGCTGTGAAATGACGGATGAATCTTTATATTGTTTCCTATAGAATATGTATATTTAAGAGATTATCACTATATTAAGGATAGAGGGTTATTGCATTTATAAAACAGCATTTTTCCCTTTTAGAATATTGCTGTGGAAAGCACAATAAATTCCACCATTATATTACATTAGATTCATATTGTTTTAACTGCTAACCACTTCTTTATGTCACATTAATAGACAATGTCATAATATTGAAGAGACAGAAGTGATTTTTTTTTTTCATAAAAACTGCCATGATTGTATTTCAGGAGTGACAGGAGTGAAATGTTTAGTCCTGTCAGACATATTGTCTGCATAAGAGAATAATTGACTTCAAATAAATGGTAATTAGTTTAAAAACTAGTAAAACAAAAAGGAATTGTGCGTATGTGTCTCATAGATAATGTTAAGTAGATCTAAACTCCTTAGTCAGTTAGTGATAGCATTGTTAAAATATATCGACCTGTGCTGATATTTTATACTAGATTATATGTTGACAATTTCTCTCGATGAATAAAGTACTTATTTCTCAATCTATCCATCCATCCAACCGTCCTTCCATCTATCTATATTGTTCATCATACTCTTAGCGTCTCTTTCTGTGAATACACAATAGGTTTTTTTTTCCAGATAATCCAGTTTCCTGCCACATTTGAAAAACATGCCTATTTAGCCCAATTAGAGACTCAAACTTGCCCCTAGGTGTGAGTGAGGAAGTGACAGATTGGTGACAGGATGAATTTCCTGCCTTATCCCTCCTTTCACAGACCCCAACGACATCAGTTATATGATGTTTAGGCGAGTGGATGGATTCTGGATCTCTTATTATATTGTTCATCAAACTCCTACTCTGCTCATGCGTGGTAGAGCTCTTCAATTATGTTGTCAACAGTAATACCCCACATCAACCTCTGGAGGGCGGCAAAACATTTTAATACGTGGGTTGACCTTTTTTTTTATTTTATGGGCTAAGTGAAGTGATGTAGATCCTCCACACGGTGGCAGCAGAGTTCATGATAAGGGAGTCGTTTTCCTTTCTCCGGTGTCATTCCTTGTTTTTGACTCTAGGTGGCAGAATAACCCAAATAATAGGCTAGCTTAAACCTGGCTTCCCAGGTGAGTTTGTTTTATTCATGTGTCCTGTCTTTCAGGGTGGAGTTAAGGTGCTGATCACTGGTCCCTGGCAAGAGGCCAGCTCCAACTACAGCTGCCTGTTTGACCAGATCTCAGTCCCTGCCTCGCTCATCCAACCTGGGGTGCTGCGCTGCTACTGCCCAGGTAAGACGCGCTTGCACTCAACACACACACACACACACAAACACACACACACACGCAAACAAACACACTCATCGAAGAAGAGCAGAAAGAAGAGAAGGGACATCTACAAGGAGGTCTCAGGCATTACTCATTAATCGAGTAGCCACTCTGGTGTTGAGCTTCATCCCCGACAGGCTTGAGTCTATTAACAAAATAACATTTAACTTCTGTGAGACCCTGCCTGTTTTGCAGGCAGCGCCTCACATATCGCTAGCTTTCATTCATTTATTGAAGTATTAGATACTACGCTGACAGCATAAACACTCCAACAAGATTTTCAGTGTCGAGCTCATCTGAACCGATGCATCCTCTGTCAAAACTTATTACACAAATGGATCAAAGAGTGAAAATGCCATTTACTCTCATAAATAATTGATTAAACAAGTGCCACTGTGATGGAATAGCACAAGCCTCTGTAATAATCAAGACATAGGGTCATAATAACTTTGAAATTGTTGGTTTAGTCTGGACAAAACTCAGCCACTATACAACTACCAGCTTAAACATCTGAGCACATGATGATGTCACTGTGTGTCTGTATGTGCCTTACATGCACTGACCTGTGATTATCCTCCTCTTCCTCTCCAGCTCATGACACCGGCCTGGTGACGCTACAGGTGGCCGTCAGTAACCAGATCATCTCCAACTCAGTGGTGTTTGAGTACAAGGCCCGCGCTCTGCCCTCACTGCCATCATCCCAGCACGACTGGCTCTCGCTGGATGGTAGGTCGCTCGTCGGTCTCACTCTCAGGTTCAATTGTTATTATGTTATGTATCGCTAAAGCATCTTGTATGGCGGAGCCTCTTCCTGGCTCCGCTTTCGGGCTCATTTGTCAAATCTGACACATTCGCATGCATCGGCTCCTTCCTGGAGCAAGGGGAACAGGATATGACACATGCTTTCCACATTAAGATAAAGCAACGGAGATAGAGGATGTAATTCACGCTTTGTAAGTTTGTTGCTGCTCTGAAACATTTAGGCTGCACAAATAGTCAGTTTGGGTTCGACTTGTGGTTGAGATTAATGCTGCTTCCTCTCATATTGTAATTTAAGGTTTGTTATTATGTATTTCTTGTGCTGATTATTTGAACTGCACATAATGGATCTCTCAGGAAAACCTGATTTGGCTTTCTCCTAATCATGTGATTAGAGTGTAAGAGTTGTCGGAGAGTTCAATACTGCTTTATTTTTAAAGGGGACCTAGAATGGAAAAAAAAGCTTTAACCTTGACTTGGTTGAATAATGACTCGACCAAAGATGTACGGCTGGTCTAAAAACGTCATCACTTTGTCATTCATGTATAAATTCTTAATATTGAAAAGGCAGCTAAAAAAAGGGTGAATCTGAACAGAGACTGAATGCCACCTAAAATTGTCCATATCCATAGCTGTAGCGCTTCACTTGATGTGAAAAGTAGCTGCTAAGCTCTTAAGTAAAGGATGTAAAGCCAGTGTCAGGCAATACAGCCAATTGATACCGATGTGTGGTTGCCAGATAAGCATAAAATGGTGCCAGATCTGTGCAGGAATTGTCAATCATGTTCCCACACCTAAAAATATGATTGCAAAAGAGCTCCATAGCTTATGTGTGTGCACCGAGAGCACAGACACTCCCCTTTAATACATTTATGCCAGATGAATATTTGTATTTATGTTGTGATATTGATTCCATGCATACTGCCCAGCATGGCTTATTATTATCTCAGAGGAAGAGATTTGGGATTCAGCCTTGTTGTGTTGGGAAGTGTTGATTGTCACATTCTCGCTTTGCGGTCTGCTGTCCTGAGATATGCAAATCAGTTCCCACATTCACCATATTTTAAGCTTTCTTTTAAGGTCAGCTGAGTGAGAATAAGCCCGGCTCAGTCGCTATCAGCTGACAGAAAAGGCCACCGTGGTTAATTTGGAAGCTGGCTTTTATGGGCATCTGTAAAATGAATTGGCGATCGTTTCTTGTGATGCTCTTAATGTGAGAAAATGTTTGTGGATCTGCATTCTGGAGGTTTTCTACACACAACAGTAAGTGCTGCAAGGCTGGCAAATTTCCATTGTGCTTTTATTCAAATCAAGCATGTGAGTCAGGAGCTCCGCTGAAGACATGTTCACCAGAATGTAATGATTATGTAAGCCATTGTGTGTGTGTGTGTGTGTGTGTGGTTGTGTGTGTGTGTGTATGCGCGCGCTGCCAGGGAAGCATTGCTGCAGTGCTCCAGCATTGACAGGATAAAGTAGGGCACGGCGAAGCACAGGCTCACAGGACAGCTGCATTGCAGACGGCCCTTGAGGGAGTGGGAGTGAGTAATCGAGAGCTGGCGGCTCCCATGCACGGCAGTGCCGGTGGATCCCTCCGCCATTCATACCCTACTGCCTCACTGGCCCATTCACAGAACCAGTTAAGGAGGAGCTGAGTGTCTCAGGGAAAACACAGCCCACCCTATTACCTTACTTACATTAACCCCTCGCCTGCCGCCTCTCTTCGCCCCCCCCCCCCCCCCGTCGGTGTCCTAATTGCCAATTAGGTTTCAGTTGTTAAATGTTGGGGAGATTTGGGCTGAATTCATGGTTCTGCTTGTGTATTGTGTGGCTCTACTACTGTGAAAGAGGCTCATTTTATTTTGGGGCCAGAGCCAAAAAATCACATATCGCATCCTTTCTGTGTAGACCCCTGGGATTTTCTCTCAGCATGAGCACACATGAAAATAGAAAATAGATGAGCATCACAGTATGCAGATTTTGCAACGAAAGTGCAGATACGGACATATTATACAACTTAAGTGAAGAGTGTGGACGTGTGAAGGTCATGAGCAGCATCAGGTGTCATGCATCCTCCTCACTCTCTGCGCAGCATTCACTCAGATTGGAGACAAACAGTAAGGGAGATATAGTAGCATGCAGACAAGGAAGAGAGGGAGGGAAGAGGAGAGGCAGAAAAGTCCTGGGGGCACTGTGATCTTGATCTGAACGTCGTGATGAGACACCGGTAGGTGAGAGAGGGAGAAGTTCTCAGATGTCTGAGGGTCCTGCCAAGAGGAGGCTGAGAGAAGACGAGAGAAGGGGAAGAAGTGAACACTGACTGAGACTGAGCCACTGTAAGGATAACTGTAACCAGGACATGGCCCGAGGTATCGATGAACGAGCACTAATTGAATGTTAAGGCGAAAAGAAGAATTTTTAGCGAGGATTTAAAATCCTCAAACAGTCAGGCTGCCTGATACCAACGGGGACATTATTTCAGAGGAAAGACGCTCGATAGGAGGAGGCTCTGAACTCTGCTGCTCTCTCTTTTTTTAACGCTGGGGGACAGACAGGGGCTCTGTCTCCAGGGGGCACAGAGCTCAGGGTGAGATATGAGCTTTGATGGGGGAAAAAAGTGAGTTCACATGGTGGATTGGTGGATGACGAGAAGCACATGAAAGGTTTCCAGTTCATATCCCAGTCTGTGAGGAGGTGGCATGTTCACACTGTGTGTGCAGTTGGTTTCCAGGTACTCCAGTCTAAAAACATGCATGTTTAAGTTGGAGATTTTCTCTAGGTGTGTGCGTGTGTGTGCCTTATGATGGACTGGTAACCTTCCCCCTACTGTATGTGTGCTGGATATAGACTACAGCAGATCCTCATGTCACCATAGTGTATAAAGTGGGTAAGATGGTGGATGGATGGATGGATGGATGGATGGGTGGGTGGGTGGATGGATGGATTGATGGATGGATGGATGGATGTAAACAGATGAGATCCCAAAGACATTTGGGGAAACATTTGAAGTCAAAGTAGTAAAAAATAACTTGACAAAAAGCGACACTTGAGCAGACTATGAATGCATCTGTGCACACATGATGTCCAGGTGAGTTTCAGTGTGACACAGCCCGATTACATGGTTTTGGGAAGCTCTCTATCACTTGAGCACACATAATCAAGTGGACTCTTTAAAGTGCGTCTTCGGGGTCTATGAGAAGGTCTTTATGGTCCAGTCTGTGGAAACAATAGCTTCCAGGACCACCGCACTCTCTTCCAAACACGACAATTTGTTTCTCCCGGAGAGGCTTCGATCTGTTTGTCACTGTTTACCTCTTGTTAGCGCACGAGGAATCCAATTTTCGCCGTGATATCTAGACCGTGCAACTTATTTGAGAAGTAGGGCAGGACGGAACCACTTTGGACACGTGTACGCGTCACATCGATCATGTCGCAGGAACAATGAGATGTAGTTTGCCGTCTTCCAACACACTTGATGCGACCACAGCCACAGTGTCTGCCGCCGCTACCGCTGCCGCTGCCGCTGCTGCACAGTCACCTGATGTACAGGGACTCGCTGGCATTTACGCATATGCGTAATTTTTCTTTACGTGTATTTATGTTAGCAGAGCTTCAGTGAGTTTGCTTCTCCCACGGAAGCCTCGCTGTGCTATGATGTGCTAATGGCACAGCTGCCTGCCTGCCTGCCTGCCTTGATTTGTCATAATGCAGAGTGGGGGAAGGGGCGCTTTTCTCTGCAGCACTGCAGGTACGGAGCCATGGGCAGGACAGAAAAAAGCTGTCGGAGGGAGCTGCACAACACTCACCCATCACTCCCCCCTTACCCTTCCCCATCCCCATCCCCATCTCCCATCCCTATCCTCTCCTCTCCCCCCCTTTCGACCCGACTCGAGTCGGGAGAGGTTCGCAGAATCACAGCCGCTGTTATCGCGGCGGGGACGCGCACAGTGCGTCTGGACGCGCACAGTGCGTCTGGGAGCGCATCTCCACCGACGTGCGCACACAATGCAGGAGCGCAGGAGTGGGCGTGTTGGGGTAAACATGGTAAACTACCGCAAACACAGCAAAGGTGCAGCTACAGGCGGCTGACAGGAGGCGGACCCCGGCGGCTTGTGCGCGACTTTTTTTTTCCTTCTCCCCCCCGCAGCCACAGGCGTCGAGCAGAAACAGCAGAGCATCCACATGGACAACAACAGTGCTCGTCATTGTTATCATATAAGCCCCAAATAACAAGTCAGACTAAAAGAGAGGTGTGAGGAAGAGGAGCGGCAGGCAACCACGGTGGCTGGAGGAGGCTGAAGCAGCGGCAGCAGCAGCATCGGGAATTATAGGGGCGGCATTAGGCTGGGAGAGCAAGCGACTACTAGAAAACACAAGGAAAGTGTGTGTGAGGTGAAACAAGTGGAGAGGAGGAGGAGATTAGAGGAAGAGGAGTAGTGATCGCTCTCTCCCCCTCTCCCTCTCTCTCTCTCTCCTCTCACGTCGCTCTCTCCCCTCACTTTGTTCTATTGTTGACGAGTGCTCTGTTGAGATTGAGAATCCGTCCACGCCGAGGATCTTTACAAACATATTTTGGGGAGGGGGTTTATTTCCGATTTGTTTAATCCGTGCAACACCTGTGTGGGGCAGGAGGAGGAAAAAGAGTGAGAGATGCAGCTTTGCGTGGACTTCTCTGGGTCAGGATGCCACTGAATGAACCCTGCGCTCCCTAAAAGACACAAAAACAAGAAGGGGAGAGATCCTTTTTTTCGGTCTTTTTTGGGGTGGACCCTGCCTGATGGAAAATAAGATAGAAGGTTAGAAGTGTTAAGTTCAACCCTTGTGGCTGTGGTGCTGTGTTGTGATTGTGTTTGTATCGTGTTTTCCTTCGTTTTGTGTGCGTCTGGAGAAGTTTCATGCCGTGTTTTCCACCTAGTGCCACTCGTGCTGTAGAGTTGTGGAGGAACCGCGAGCACATGCTTTTCCTCCGAGTGCTTCATGTGACTCTGCCTCATTGCAGAGAGTTGATGCTGATAGTAGCCAACTCCTGACTCACCACTAGTGCATGTGAAAGACACCTCAAGACGCCTACAGGGGCGAAAACACCACTGCTGTTTTCCCCATCACAGTTGTGTAAGAAGTTCAGTCACTTTCCACATTTGTAGGATCGCAGACTCGTTTTTCAAGTCTGCTGTTACAAGGTGTCTGTAAATCTGCGAGTGCTGTTTCACGTGTTGGGGAAAGTACAGAAGCTGTTGTCGCAGAGCAGTCTCTCCCCCTCTCTCTCTCCCTCTCTCTTTCTCTCTCTGTCTCTCTCCCTCTCCCTGTGTGTGTGTGTGTGTGTGTGTGTGTGTGTGCAGAGTGAAATCCACTCCTGCTATCTCACAGAAATCAGAGCAGAAGCAGGGCTTATCCACCAAAAACAGTTCAAATGCTGCGAAATAAACCCCCCCGTCCACGTTGTTTCCTGCTCTGCTCCAGCGCCAGAGCTTCAGTTTCAGCACCACAGATCTGCAAACAGCGACTTCACTCCCGGCACACTTTGCTCCAGCCTGTTTTAAAGTGACAGTTTTTTTTCTTGTTTTTTCTTTTTTTTAATATACATGTTACCTGTTGCTTGTCTGTGAAGTTCTGGATTCACATGCACAGCATGCTGAATTTATAACACGCTGTGGAGTATGTCTGAAGAAAAGTAGTTTTACATAAGTCTGATGCATGTGTGGATGCATGCATTGTTACCACGATACCAGGTATGTGTTCATGCAGTAGGTGCAGGTTGTGGCTGGAAATGAACAGAAAGCATGCATTATTTGCACCACTGGAAGTACTTTTGGTAGTGCTGTGCTTCAGCAAAGGCAGGAAAAAGTATTAATATTGATAAAAATCACTTTAGCAGTACTTTTACATAGCAGCGTGTGTGTTGATGCATGTAGGGGCAGCAGTGTGTGAGCCTTAACTAAATGTGTAACCTAACAGTGAAAACAGTCTGTCTATCTGTCTGTCTATCTGTCTGTCTATCTATCTATCTATCTATCTATCTATCTTTCTATCTATCTATCTATCTATCTATCTATCTATCTATCTATCTATCTATCTATCTATCTATCTATCTATCTATCTATCTATCTATCTATCTATCTATCTACCTATGTACCTATCAATCTACTTATATATCTAGCTCCACTATAAGAACATAGACATACAGTAATGTGACTGTTTGTGCAGTGGATGGACTGTGCCGCCGCTACTTATAACATCAAATAAGAAGCAACACTATTATTAGTTGATGTAATTTTAGAGGCGACTGTTGTCGTATCAGCAGGGAGTAATAGCAATCGTAGTAGTACTAGTAACGGCGGCGAGCAGTGACGTGGGGACGCACGCACCCAAAGGTGATGGATCACCCCACACAGGCGGCTTTAAAGAGATACGTACCTGTGAAATGAGGCAGTCGTTTGGCTGCGCCTCGGGTCAAGTTTCCCTAATAACCAAAAATGACCTCACTTAAGGCGGCTTTTTTGTTTTGTTTGTTTTTTGCTTACAGCAGTGGCACCTCATTCATTCTGAAGTGCGCTGCAGGATTTGGCCATAAATTTAAGTCCAACGTATAGTGCAGAGAGGAAAAGGCAACATGTTGGATTATTGAATGCAGCCCAGCGTAAAAGTCATGCAATGCTGTATATAGCATGTCACGTGTGTAGAGAGTGTCCAAGAGGCCTTAAGTAAATCCTTTGGTTAAAAGTGAACCAAAGTTTGACTTACATTTTCTTAATATTAATCTATTTGTGCCTGTTAAAATGTGCATGACATTATCTTTTTATCTTTAGAAGAAGGGCAGAAAGTATTGTTCTGCTTTAACAATTCACTGTATTAGTGAGTTAGCAATTACTCTTAGAGATGAAAAGTTTTTTGTTTGGCATCATACTGTGAGGTGAGTTTTCCTTTTGTTGGCCATGCTGCTAATGTGCTTTTCATGTTCAGACTCGGCCTCTGCTTGTGTTGTGCAGCTGCATCCCTCTGAGTTGCCACAAGGCCAAATTGAAATAGAGAGTGTAATATAAATAGTCTCAAACCAAGCATACATTATATCACATTCAAGATCTAATAGCTGGGAGACTCAGGTCTCTGCCTCTGCTCCCTCTCCTGCCTGTCTGCTCTTGTAAATCACAATTGTTGCCACAGTACAATATGCCTCAGACGGGAATGTGACAAAAGGCTGAAATATGACTGAAAGCAACAACGTTGAAAAGGGGTTCAGGGAGAGAGAGAGAGGGAGAGCTGTGAATGCATTCAGCCTCGCTGTTTTGTCTTACTATTAATGGAAAGCTTTGGAGACGTCCTGTCCCTTGGGCCTTGCTGTTTTATATCGGATTGATTCATCTTTGAAATGATTTCTTCACTCATCTCTCATTTGCGCTCCCGCCTGCAGCGTATGTGTCAAACACTATATGGCTCTTTATGCAAATGGGAAGCTAATGATATGTGCTTGTCACCGTATCAATTGAACATCTATGAGAAATCAAACCTCCCCTCCCACCAAGACAAAAAGCCAATACTGTATCACTCTATTAGTGTGATGGCGTATGGCAGTAAATCCCTGTGGTGTGCACTCTTGGCATTTTACCTTCAATGTGACACAGTGTATCTATTCAGCATTCAGACTGTACTGATATTGACCTATAAAACTGGGTAGATGCCAGGTAGCTAAGAGCTGTCTCACCTTTGTGGCGAAACGCAAAAGTATCGTTCAAGCACCGTGACCTTTGTTTGCGGTTATTACACCTGTGTATATGGTGGAGAATCAATTGTTTGTGGACACAGTGCTGAAATTGTCTGAAGGGACTGCACGACTCTTAATGTTGCACTCCCCAACAGGTGAATGTTATAATCTTTTGATACACTGCGAGATTGGAGGTAGGTTGGCGTATCATGTGTTTTTAGTCTTGGAATTGAAGTCCTGGCCTCCAATCTGTGTGGCTCGTTGGATTATTTCTCTGCTGTTGTTTACAGGTTGCTGTTTATTGCATGCGAGAAGAGTGCAGTCGCGAGAGCATTTTTATTGGCTGTCAAAGTGATTTTCGGATTGTCACAAAACGCGGCTGACAGAGAGAAAACAGTAAGGAAATGAGCGGCCCGCGATGAGTTCGGGAGTTTTCCTTCAGGCTCTTCTGGTTTTATACATCAACATGTGATGGCGAACGTCTGTTTTTATGTGTTAGCCTTGTGACGGATTGACAACCAGCTCAGGGTCACACACACACCTCCTCCCTTGGCCTTGAACAGAATGTCATATAACAGATGGATGGATGGATTTCATCGTCACGTAGGTCTGATGACACGATCGCAGATTGTAAGAATGACAGATGTCTCTGTTACATATTTAAATCAATCTTCGCACAATTCAGATCTGTTATAATCGACCCGCTTGCCAGAACTGAAAAAGCCAGAAGAGGAATAATAGACAGGGGAAAGCTGAAACCAGTCATTACGCTATGTCAAAGTAAAGTTGGCCTTTAATCAACAGACAGCCATGTGTTCCAGCTGCGAGGGCTGCTGCCAGATGGCCTGGCCCCTTCCCCTGCACAGTCACAAATACCAGCCCCTGTCAGTCAGCTCGCGCAGAGACCCGGGGGGAGGCTCCCCTCCGCTCTTTCCGCTGGGTTACAAGAGAGAAGTGGCCCGGCTGCAGGGAGATAATGAGGTCCGGCACTAAACTTGATTGGCATGAACACAACCAGAGGTTGAGAAAAGTGAGGATTAAAGATGTCCTCCCACACTCTATCACAAGTTCAATTATATTAATGACCCCTCTCATCTCACCTCAGCCTTGTTCTTCTTTCCCTTACCTGTAATCTTTCCGGCCTGTTTCCTTCCTCCTCAACTCCTCCTCCTCCTCCTCCACCTCCCTCTCAGCCTGTTCTCACTCCCACCGCGCTGCAGCGAGTGTCAATAAACAGCTCTGTCCTTCCTCCCCTTTATCCGTCTGTACATCACCCCCGTCTCACGACGAGCTCGGATGAGAGAGGTGGCGTGGGGCAGGGCCGTGTGACGCCACGCTGGTCCGAGGCCAGCTCGCATCTGGCAGGCCAGGAGTCGTCCTCCGAGACGAGCCGCAATGACACGCAATAGTCGTCACACGCTGAGGAAAACTACCGACTTCCACGTGTGACTTTCCCCGCCGAGGCCGGCCTCTTTGTCTGTGTGACAGGACCGGGTCACAGGCCGGAGTGTGGTCGGGTGCCGCGATGACAACACCAGTAATTTATTCTAATGAGAGTTGCTCTCCAGAGAAGTGACAAAATTACTCATTTGGGTCAGCAGTTATTAAAGTTCAAGACCTCCTGTCGCAGAGCATTACACGGGCGTTTTTTCATGCCCTCGACGTGTTGTCCTGCCTTTTAAACTCTTAAGGCGACGATCACTCCATAAAAAAGAGCTGAAGCGTGGTGTTTTCCCGGGCACTCCAGGCTTTCGTCCCAGAGGTGAGAGGTTTTCCTCTCACTTTTTAAGGGGATTGGAGTCGAGTCGGGTCGTCATTTAGCAACACATCCCCTGTAATTTTAAAAGGCACACTCCAGTGCTTATGTAACAGGCTGTGCCAGATCTCACTCTTAACTCCGTTAGCTGTTCTCATTAAAATAACTCTCACCAGATGACACCAAACAGTCCACGGAGTGACCCACAACAGGGCTGTGAGAGAAATGATGGAGCATGAAAAATCAAGTGTGGGCATTTTATTGAGGAGGTTTGTTTTTTAAGTTATCTAATATTGATGGGGGAAGTTTGCAGAGGTCCAAGCACTGCAGGGAAGTACATCAGCTAAATCGGGGGTAGATTAAAATATATAGAGAGCTCAGACTCATCTGCAGGAAACGTGGACATAGATTTTGTGCCACGGTTAACAACCCTATTGATAAATCAGTTTTAGTTCCAGTGCTCTGAATACGTCGAGTGGAAATCTGCCTCGTTTTTTCCTCGCCCAATTGCTTTTTTTAAAATAGCATGTCACAGTCGAGCTTTAAATGTGCGCGAGTGACCGCGTCTGCTGCCACACACCATCACAAGGGAGTAAACCGGGAGAGTGGGAGGGCGTTGGAGGCGTCACCGTGTTGTTACAGTTCTGTTTGGCTGCTCCCCCTCCGTGTCTCCGCCCCCTCCCCTCCCACTCGTCTCTACCCCCATCCTCCCTCTGCAGTGGACGTGCATCGCATTTGGAGCAGCAAGGCAGCAGGTGGAGATGACATCATCTGCACTGCAGCACACTGCAGCACTGGGTCTGAACAAAGACATGTCAGCCTACCGCTAACTATCCCCCCTCGCTCTCTCCCTCTCTCTCTCTCTCCCTCTCAGTCTCTCCGTCTGCATCTCTTCCCCACCTCCGTGTCGGCCTGGAAAGGGGGGGGGGGGGGGGGGGGGGGGGGGGGGGGGGAATGAAGCAGAGCAGGGCAGGTTGTAGTGCTGTGACCTATCCCAGCCCTTTGACTCCCCCCCCCCCGACACCAGCCCTCTAGTCCCGAACAGGCTCTTCAACTCTTCACCTCGCCCACGTTTCCGAGTGCCGTTGTTTATGGCTGAACAGGGATCTCTGGCTTTGCCAGCGTTTCCTGCCGGACACGAAAGCGATGTCTGACAACAGGGTCACGTTTGAAGCCTGAAAGCAGACACACACACACACGCGCACAGAAAAATCGAAGCCAGGGACCCCTGGTGTCGTCCAGCATTCACAGTGCGGCGAGTCTGTCACTGAGAGCAGTAATTTAGCAGCCGGTGACATTGTGTTTTTCCGTTGCGGCGATAGCGGTTGCTTGACCTCTTTTTACCGGGGCTTATAGGAGGTCTGACTGTGACATTAGCTCTCCACGGAGCCCCGAGCCGTGACTGCCAAGATACTGTAAAGCGCAAATGTCACCGGGTCGTGCTGCGAAGACTCCCCACTCAGAGTCATTAGGTCCCTACCTACGGCGTCAACACTCGCTGAGAGGGGAGAGTAGGCCAAGTACACACAAAGCACAGGACAGAAGATTTATGGACTCTGTTTTTTTCATTGTTTGCCTTTCTTTCTCCCTTTTTTTTTTTTTTTTTTGCCAGAGTACCGAGTCCTTCTCCTCCCCTTCATCAATAAGCCAATAGCACGCAGGCAGACCATACACACACAGCCATGTTCCTGTCGCCTAGTTACCGCTCGGCAGCAGGTTGCCACAGAAACGGCCTCATAGTGGCTAAATGGGGAATGCTAATGCAGTCTTCTATGCTCCCTGCTGCAGTGGGCTCTCTGTGCCCATCCCATTCCACTGTCTGTACACGGCATACTTTATGTGTGTGCGTGTGTGTGTGTGTGTGTGTTTGTGTCTGTGTGTGGTAACACACTCACATGTGTTTATTGTTTGTTTATGTGTGAGGTTTTTTTTTTCTTTTGTTTTCTAGTGGCACACGCTGTACACCCGTTGCAACAGGTTCAATTGCAGCATTTGTAGGTGTTTAATTTTTGCGGCGTTATTTATTTAATTGCGTTTCCTAGAGTGATCGAATCCTGCCAGCCGTGTCACAGTCTGCTTGCTCTCCTCGCTGCATCCTGTTCGTTTTTTTTGGTGCTTATGTTGCAAACCGAGATACATCCACAGTACAAGTCTTCAGAAGTCAGTCACTCTGCCTTCTCCGCGTTCAGACGTTGAATTATGCAACACGTTCTATACATACAGTGAAAATAGCTTTTTCCTTATTTCAAGGCTGGAAATCTGAGCAGCCCTAAAACGCTGCACCAGCTGACCTGGGACGCAAAGCAGTAGTTGCGGTCCCAGTCTCTGTGTTAACACTGTCGTCCCATCCACCTCCATCCATCTTGACGCATGGAAAGGCGTGGTTCTCAAGGACTTAGGATAGGTGATTGATTCTGTGCTGCCTCTTAGTCCTCCTACCAAGCAAGCTTATGAAACTGGGGGTTGGCTGGAGCTCCTTGGACCTAATAGGGTCCCACTCCATCAGTCCAGAGGCACACGCCCTCCAGAACGCGTGTGAAGGGGTGGACACATTTAGCCTGCCCCCACTCGTGGACTAATCGTTCAACCTGTGCTTGAGTGGTGCAAAAGATGGCAGCAGGACTTTAGTGACGGCAGCCATTAGCAGATGATTGATGGGCTTGAAAGGTTATTTTAGTAAAGCCAATTGTTTTTGATGAAGCCGGTGATTGATGCCATTGTTTTCGCTCACATTATGGGGAGATTAAGAGTGATTGTAAGGGTTTTTTTGTGTCACAGTCGAAAATAGGATATTAACTTGGCGTCAGCTTTGTAGCATCTCTCAAAGACACTTGTACGTTTCCTATTAAATGGTTGATTGTTTGCCTCATGGTTTTCAAGCCCAAGTCACTCTGCAGTCTTAATACTGCTTGGTGCATCATATTTGGTGCAGCTTGTGGTGCATATTGTGTGATCATTTGTCTTGTCAGGACACAGGGGTGTTTGTGCTGGTAATAGCAAAAAAAAAGCAGACTTTTTTTTCTCCCTTTTTTCTTCTTTTTTTTTTTTTTGCTCACTTGTGTGCTGACATGTTCTTCTCTGTCCTACTGTTTGCCTAGATAACCAGTTCAGAATGTCTATCCTGGAGCGCTTGGAGCAGATGGAGAGGAGGATGGCGGAGATGGCCAGCCACCAGCAGCCGAGCGGTGCAGGGAGTGGCGGAGCTGGGGGAGGAACAGGGGGAGGAGGGGGAGGAGGAGGAGGAGGAGGTGGGGGAGGAGGCGGAGGAGGTGGAGGGGGGAGCAACAACAGCCAGTCACAGGTAAGAAACCACATCACGATACGCATAGAGAGAAACACCACAATGTGTCAATCACTGATTTGATTAGTCATCTCATGTTGTTGACACAGAGCAACCAAGCCTGATTTCCTTGTGTGTGTGTGTGTGTGTGTGTGTGTGTGTGTGTGTGTGTGTGTGTGTGTGTGTGTCAGTGTGTATCTGGGCAGATGCAGGCCAGCAGCTCCTTCGAGAGCCGTGTCGTGGTGGTCTGTGAGAAGATGATGAGCAGAGCTTGCTGGGCCAAGTCCAAACATTTAATCCACTCCAAGACCTTTAGAGGCATGACACTCCTTCACCTGGCTGCGGGCCAAGGCTACGCCACCCTCATCCAGACACTCATCAAGTGGCGGTGTGTACAAAATACTCTGCTGTATAATGGGGCTTTGGTTTGTAATTGGTTGCGCAGCAGGCTAAGTAGCTGGGAGATGCTAATTGTTTTCTCTTCTCCGCCCAGCACCAAGCACGCTGATAGTATTGATTTGGAGTTGGAAGTGGACCCTCTCAACGTGGACCACTTCTCCTGCACACCTCTGGTAAGAGGCTGCGGATTTATCCATGCATCCTGTGGTTGGTATGAATTAGTTTCCCTTTTCCCTTTTAATGTTTGCTCGTTTTTCCACCCAGATGTGGGCGTGTGCCCTGGGCCACCTGGAGGCAGCGGTGGTCCTCTACAAATGGGACCGACGCGCCCTCGCCATCCCAGATTCCCTGGGGCGCCTGCCCCTCTCCATCGCCCGCTCTCGCGGCCACACAAAGTTAGCTGAATGTCTGGAGCAGCTACAGAGGGAAGAGCAGCAGCCTCCGGCCCCTCTGCCACCCACCACCCGCATGTCTTTCTCCCCGGCCCCTGACACCTCCACCACAGACAGCTGGATGGTCAGCTGGGCAAACAACAGCGTAGTAGCACCCAGCGGCAAGAAAGGGGGTCCCGCTACCACCACAACCACATCCAGCACCACCAACCTTAATCCAGGCCAGTGCACTTCGCTTTCTTACTGTGAACTAATGGGAAAATCTCATCTTTCTTTGTGCTTTGCAGCTGACTGTGGCACATTTTCTGTTTTGCAGACTTAAGAAGACCCAGGTCAGAGCCCTCCAACTACTACAGCAGCGAGGGCCAAAGAGACCTCCCACTAGCTAAAAAACATAAACCCAACCCAGAACTGTTTCAGACTCGGCCCGATAAGGCCATGTCTGTTCCTCTGAGCCTGGAGCAGCAACAACTCCACAAGCTGTCCTCTAGCCCCAAGAGCCTGTCCTCAGAGGGCCTGAGCATAGACAAGGGCCTGTCGACTGGAGGCAGCACGGGGACCACCAGATGGACCTCCAGAGAGAGTTTCTCCAGCAGCAGCGTGGGGAGGAAGGCACTGGGGGTCAGCGGGAGCAGCAGTCTGGGGAAGGAGAAACTGGTCAGCCGGTTACGTCAGCGCGAGCAGCTCGGCATGCTGGTGATGGCGGACCGGGAAATGGCCGACGCGGAGCTGTTGTCCTATCGGGAAGATCTGGAGAACCAGGACTGCCTCACACAGATGGATGACCTGCAGGTGAGAGTAATAATAAGCAAAGCAGCGGTGGACTGCAGTTTCAGCAAGGTGTGCAGAACTTGCCGCCAGCACAGCCACAGAGAGAGGCTCCAAATGCGTTTCCTGTTGGTTTCAGTGTGTCACAGAAAAGGCATAAAAAAATAACGTTATGATGTTTAGTGGCTACAGCACATGTCTGTGGCAACAAATCAGCAAAATGAGAGTCGAATATCACACACCACAGCTTTTATACCCTCCGTCTGGCCTGGGTAGGCGGCATCCACCGCGCCACTCTGGCATACTGTCGATGACCGTCACTGCATAATAAACTCTGGCTATTGATCCGCCACCATAGCCAAGGGATTCTTTCAGCCATCCATCTCTGTCTGACTACTCCTCCACCAGATGAAGAGCTGGATTAGGAATCTCAACAGTATCCCTCTCATCATTACTGGGACTCCATAAAAACTTTGCATTTCACCGTGATGGGCTAGCAGCAGCAGTGTGGCAGGAGGTCTGCCTGGTGGGTTTACTGAATGTTGGAGTAAAGACAGAGAGTAGCGGATCCAAAAGTGATGTAACAACCCAGTATGAGCTGACAACAAGGACAGAAAAATTTAAGAAGAAAGCACATGTGCACAGTGTAGGAGAGTATCCAAGAGCGTTTTTAAACAAAAGGCACCATTTGAAACCATGTACACAGAGCTGCAGCAACTAATGAATTGATCAACTAAAAATCGAGACATAAAATATTTTGATAAGATTTAACAATGAATTTAATATTTTTTTAATTCGATTGTTTAAAAAGAGATTTTGTGATCTGAAATGTGAGATCCATGACATAAAGTTCAATGTGGTTGAGGTGAGGAAAAAAAAAGTAATTCAATAAAGTAAATAAAGTAAATTTAAGGAGCTTATCTTGTCCAGTAGCAGTAGCAAGGCAGTAGCAATTTCCAGCATTTTAGCCTTATTTTCTAAATCAAGCAAGTAATCGACTGATAATTTGACCTCAAACATATTAACTTGTTCTGCCCCTAAATGTACAGATCATGAAACAACCATATTCACCTTCCTCTTGTCTTCACACAACAGGTAAATATGATGACGCTGGCGGAGCACATCATAGAGGCGACGCCTGAGAGAATCAAAAGGGAGAACTTCAGCGCCACAGACTCGGCACCCTTAGACACGTCAGGGGTCAGCAACACCATGAACTGGCTGGCCAACTACCTTGGAGATGTGGAACAGCTGCCCAGCATCATACACCTACGGTGAGGAGCAATACCTCATGTGTTTGTGTTCTTCGATATACCTCTATTGTGTTCCTCCATGAAATACACAACACCTTAAACCTGTCCACATCTCTGTCTCGTCCCTCTTCAGGAACCTGTACAACGAACCCCTTACCCCGTCGTCCAACCCCAGCCTCAGTCCCGGGGGGTCTCCGTTAAGAGAGGGACCCCTGGAGAGGTCCACATTCCCATCCGCCGCAGACTGGAGTGAGTTCATCAATGCCTCCAACAGCAAGGTGGAGCGAGACCTGGCCCAGCTGACTCTGTCAGACCCAGAGCAGAGAGAGCTGTATGAGGCCGCCCGCCTAGTCCAAACTGCCTTCCGCAAGTACAAGGTACAGGCCCAGCGCTCGGGCGCCACACGCTGAGTGTACTGCAGCCCCCAGACTCCAGGCTGTGTGTGTACTGTTAGGACTGGTCTGGTCACTGTAGATGGTCTTTGTTGTTGGCTTTTTGGGAAAATGTTGACGGGTTTACCATGGTTTCGAGCTCTGATTTTTGCAGTTAAGTTAAGGGTTGTGATATGGTTTAATGCTATATTTTGTCTGGGTTTTACACTGTCACTAATCATGCTTCATATTATTCCAAACCTTCTGTCTCTATCTCTGTCTGGTTCTCTGTCCCTCCTCGTATATATACACATTACTACAAAGATATATATATATATCTGAATATGAACCTGTGGTTTCAGCATGGGAAGGTGCCTTGAGCAGAGCATGGCCTTGCTTAGAGGAACGACTGCACTGTCCCCCCCGTTTCCCCTGCTCCAATTAGACACGATTAAGCTTATGTTCTCCTTCTGTCTCTTCGAATCTGTCTCTCTCTCCCTCTCTCCCCCTCTCTCTCTCTCTCTCTATCTATCAGTTGGGTGTATGGAGCCTGCTATTGCCTGTTTCGAACTAGCTCTCCACACAACCAGCCCCCCCCCCACTCCCCTGCCCGATCCCATTCCTCAACTCGCTTCCCACTCCCAGCTACCTCTGTGAATCAGTTTTCACATGGCGAACTGTTTGCTGTCATTTACAGTCATCTGTTATGCCTGTCCACCAGCTGATACTGAGGTGGACCCGTTCACCTCTTCCTCACTGCCGTTCACTGTGTGGACACGGTGCCCGCCCACCAGGAGACCTCGGGGAGCTCTGACAAAGTCACCGAACATCCTTTCTCTTTTTCCAAACTGGTTTCCACTGTGACCTCTGACCCGTCCCACTCTACTCTCCCCAACAGGGGCGGCCGCTCAGAGAGCAACAGGAAGTAGCTGCTGCTGTTATTCAACGTTGTTACAAGAAATACAAACAGGTAGGCACCAGCAGAAACCAGCGGAGTGGCCCTGCTTTGATTTATATTCCACTGTAATGTGTGGGAGGCAGATATCTATATGGCTTCACTAGCTTCATAACTTCAGAACAATATACTCAATCAAGCGTTTCATTTTTCTTTTTGTAAAGCTCGACTGAGAATATTAGAGTATTTTAGTGCGTCATTCACAACTTTTCCTTTTTCTGTTTGCAAGCTAACTTGGATAGCCTTGAAGGTAAATGTTTTTCCACTACCAACAGATGAATCACCAGCCAGACTTCTTTTACTCCAGCCCAGACTCATATCTCCAGCGCAGTTTTCGCACGCCCTTCAAGTGTGACGCATTGTTTTGTTCTCATTGGCAGTATGCACTTTATAAGAAGATGACGCAGGCCGCCATCCTTATCCAGAGTAAATTCCGCAGCTACCACGAACAGAAGAAGTTCCAGCAGAGCAGGAGGGCTGCTGTGCTCATCCAGCAATATTACCGCAGCTACAAGGAGTTTGGCCGGCTGAAGCCCCACCACCGCGGGGCCACTGCTGCCCTGGTGCAGCACAAACTGAGGTAGACGCAACTGGAGCACAGAGGCACAGTGACTCGAGGGATATGATCGAAGGGATTCATTGCAAATCCTCAAAGAGTTAAGGTTAAAGGGGACCTAGAATGAAAAAAAGTACTTGAACCTTGGCTTTGTTGAACAGCTGGTCCATGAACCTAATCACTTCCTCATTCATTAATAGTATTGAAAGTCATCTGTAAATTAGACACGAAAAATGCATTGACTATGTAGTTCAGGAAAGTTTTGCTAAGATCTATTGTTAAACAAGGAATGTAAAATCTCATAATCATTCATGTTAAAGCTGACTTGTGGTTTGTAGAGAAGCATGGAAGGGCACCAGACCAATGCAGAGATGGACTGTAATATTCCCATACCAAAAACAGGGCTAATGAAGGCTGGTAAAATAACATCTGAGGCAATGTCCCTTAGCTTATATGTTATCTTATACCCAGCCTTTCTAGGCCCTGTGTAAAGCTTCACTCAAATGAACTTTTGAGCTGAGGGTCTGTAATGTTGTTTGACCTCGATATTTGAAACAGAATATGAACTTAGCTCAAAACATTAGTCTTAAATAATGCAATAATGGAAAATTAAGATAATCAACACCAAGTGTGCCACCTTTTCATCTAGAGATTAACTCGCTGTCTCCTAATCAAGAGGTTGAAAAGCTATCAGTAGAGACGCGCACCTAAAATGAATGGGAATAAAATGTAAAATCTGTCATCTGGAGTTTTTGGAGGAGCGAGAGGTGGTGTCACGTATTATTATCTGCAGGAAATGAATTTCAGCCCCTGACCTTAAGAGCATATCACAGAAATTAGTCTGGGACCTAGTAACTTTTCATTGAATGATAAACACGGGCTCACAGTCACGTTAACATTTGGCTCTGGCCCCCAGTAAGACGCTGCTGTCTGTGTGCCTGGTGTTTTATAGAGGCAGTCTGCTCACAAAGAGGCAGGACCAGGCTGCCAGGAAGATCATGAGGTTCCTGCGTCGCTGCCGCCACAGGTAGGCGCCGCCCCGACTCACACACGCACTACTCACACATTTCTACAGGCAGATAGAGATACTCACTTTAGGCCAGATGTAAAGTTTTATCTGTGTGAAGGTCAATTCCACTGAGCTAATCAGTAAGACGCAGCAGAAACTACCACTTATTCCATCACTTTTGTCCATGGCTGGAGTATTCTCTCTACTCTGTTGTGTGTTTGATTTGTTTCTGTCCGACAATCTGGGGGGTTAGAAATGTCTCCTGAAACACCTAAGCTCCACCCCTCCCTCCCTTCCTCCCTCCCTCCTTACTTCCTTCCCTCCCTCCCTCTCTCCCTCCCCCGTCCTCACTGTATTTGGCCCCCACCTGTCCTCGCCCCCTCCCTCACAGTGCCTACTGTGTGCTAATAGCTGTCTGGTATTGTTTTGCTGTTTATGCCAAGCCCCTTGATGGACCATAGACTGTTCAAGCGGGTGAGTGCAGCCTCAGCAACTCAGTTCGTGCCTCTCTCTACACATATATATTTTCTCTGTCTCTCCCTCGCTCTCTCTCCCACTCTTCCTCTTTAACAATACAATTATCTCCTCCTGAGGTCTCGGCCTTCGCATTCTCTCCCTCCTTCCCTCACTCTCATATTCTCTTTTGCTGTCTCTCTCTTCCTCTTCCTTCCTCTCTCTTTCTCTCCCATCCCTTCCACCCCACCCTCCCTCCTTCTCCATCACTGTTGCTTGATGCCTGCTTGCATGAAGGCTGCCGACTGGAGCCACAGGTGGACTGAGAAGCTCAAAATTAGAGCAGAACCTTTGTCAAACTAACAAATTGCTCATGAATGACAGTATCACTGCAACACTTAACAGGCACCTCTCTGACTCTGTTTTATCTCTGTCTCTCTTTCTCCTCGGAAATGACCTTTTGTCCATGATTGTTTGTTTTTTTTTGTTTGTTTTGTTTTTTTTTGTTTTTTTATTTCAGTTTTGTGTGGTTATGCAGACAGCCGGTTTGAGACAATGGGAAGCTTTTTTCGATCATGTTTTCTTCTTGCTGCATGTCCAGTGGTGATAACTATGGGCCTTGCTCCTCTACCTTTAGGCATGCTATGGGCCTGCTGTTTCTTAAGTAGCTGTCTGTCTGTCCGACTGACTCACTGACTGGCTGTGTGTCCTGTTTCTAGCCACTCAACAGACTGAGAGGGGGACTTCACTCCTCTTGTCGCCATTTATGAAAATGTGTCCGACTCCTGGTCCTGTCATATTCAAAACAAACATTGAAATGACCGAAACACTCGCAACATCTTTTAAAGCATATATAGAAGTTTGCAACTCTGAGTATTGCTACAAATCTTGACCCTTTGTGACATTAACATTCATGTTACCTGGTTTCACTCTTCCCCACATGTGCTTTAAGTGTCTGAAAATAGGGAACGGTGCTTTCAGAGCAGGTGAGACTGTTGACGTGACCTCCTCTCACAGCAGTCATGTCTGCTGCTGCTGCTGCACGGTGATATAGGGCAGGAAGCTGTGACAGCATGTAGGTCACCGTGGAAAGAAAAAAAAAACAAACAATAGGTTCCTCCACCCATTGGGACTAAAAGGAAGAGCTTTAATGGATTCATACCTCCGGGGAGTACTCCAGCTCAGCATGAGAGGATACATCACACACACTCACTCGCACAGTTTGTGTGTGTGTGTGTGTGTGTGTGTGTGTGGGTGCGCACACACACACACAGTGAATCTTACAGTGCAGCCACAAATTCTGTCTCCCCTCGATACATAAATGTTGCAGGAGTTACCTTCTGCTGGGAAAAAAAGGAGTAGGGTTAAATCCATTATGTGATGGTGGTTGGTGGATTAAAATACATCTTCTGGGTAAGGAGTGCTGCACACTTGGCAGGCTGACCGCTTTTTGCTCACACACTTGAGATGCTTGCCTGTTTAGTGAACCCGCAGCGGCTTCTCAGGGTATTATTCTGCGAGCTGTCATATTTCTGACGATAACACACGTTTTTTGCTCTCAACGAGCCAGAGACGGGTGCGAAACTTGTAGTAAATCAACATGTAGTTTAAAACCACTGAACACAACAGGCTGCACGGGGGGAGCAAAAAGTGTTTCAGGATGCCAAGTGTCCCCTTTGAAATGAGTAATGTTTATATTAAACTTAACGCTATCGATTCACCCTGTCACAAAAGTGCATTTTGTCCAACTGTGACTGACTCCGTAACGGTGCTATAAATACCTTCTTTTGTTCATCCCAAAGTGGCGGTTCAGCTGGACGCTGACCAACCTTTCCTTTCACAGAGGAGCCGTACGTCCTGCAGATCCGGGCTGACTTGATAACTTGTCATGATGGTTGTGGCTGAGCAGTGTGATGCTGTCAGGCCTGTGTGTGTCTTGATGAGCTTGCTTCTAGAAACACCCCACCCCCCCCACCCCACAGACAGACACCCACCCACACACACCCACACACACACACACACACACACAGACTACTCCCACCAACCCCCTTCCCCCGAGTCAGGGACGTTGTGTGTTCACGGACACGTGTCTCTCTCTGTCTTCCAGGGTGAAAGAATTGAAAAGGGCCAGGGAACATGAGACCCCTCAGAAGAGCCCCCTCGCGATGTGACATCACTCTCCTGACTCCTCTCTCCTTTTTGTTTCTACCTAAGACATTTTACAAGAGAAATTGAGAAAAGAAAAAGAAACATCAATGCAAGCACTGCAATTATTACTACTACTGCGGTGTTACTGGGTCAACTACTATTACATGTACAACAGCATTTTTTCACATATCTATTCTTTCCACTGACTTGATTTTGGTCGGAGAGTGGCGACTTCTACGGGATTATAAACTAAAAAGGGTCGGGGGTGGGGGGGTGCAGAACATTTGCTTCTTGGCATTTTTTGCACTTTTTCATGGATTGCTTTGTCTTTTTTGGATATAAAAAGGCTTTGGACAGTGAAAGGAAGCGAACGCAGGACATGCCTGATGAGGTCTGTCACACGTGAGGACCTGGAGAGACGTACATTTAAGGCTGCTGCAGAAGATCTCAGAGGATAGGGAGACCATGCAGAAACACTCTGGGCTCTAATTGTGTTTCATAATTTTTTAAGTGACCGATTCAGTTCATTCGAAGAAGGATTTCCTTTTCTTTCTTTTTTTTTACCAAATATATTGGTAAACCCACAAACCCACTTGTATCCACTGCTGTAGATGATATGATGATATTCAATTTAGCTCAACGATTCCTCCTGTCCCACTGTGCTCTACCCCACCAGTCTGCCCACACGGGTGGAGCTACAAATGAATGTAGTCGGGGGTTTAACCATGCAGAAGCAGATGGAGGATAAAATAATTCCGTTTTGCCATTTCTTAAAAAACCCTATGCTTTGTTGTACGTATCGTCTCTTTATTACTTGAATTCGTTCCATCTGTCCGATGTATTTGTTCCATCTCGTCCAATGTATTAGTGATCTGTATCTCCAGACTCTATGTTGTTGATCCTACCAAGAAAAAAAATGCATGACTTCTTGGCAAGAAAAGTCTTTGCTTGTGTGCTTATGGTCTCGTCTTTCAGCCTATCCTCTGATTTTCCTTTTGTTTCCATCTTCTCCCTCCTGAGTTCCACCATCTCAGATCCGAAGCCGTCCCTGTATCGTCCCGTCTCTCTTCATTTTCTCGCATTTCGCTCTGTTCAGTTGATCACTCCACTGACAACCCAACAAGAGAAAAGACCTTGCCTACTTTATGTTGTAATGCTTATGATCATGCAGGTTATTACCGTTCTTTTTAAATGAACTTCAGAGCCTGTGAAGGCTTTTGAGGGGAAGATCACATACATTGCCTTGACGTCTTAGAGATTCTTTGAGGGGTCCCTAAGCTTGTCCCAAAATAGGGGTTTGACAAATCCATATTTTTGACAATTGAGTGATTTCTGTATATAAAGAAGGCTGAAAGTACGTAGGAAAAAACATTTACCCAAAGGGGATTGTATTTTAGAAATATATTATTTTATTCATTAAAAATGGGTCAAAAACAGGTACGAGACAAAAACAGAATATTTGTATAGTTTTGTTTGAATGCCTAAGAAGTATGGTTGTATTGTTTGTAAATAGTGTAAATACCTGGGATAAAAATGAGCTATGTGCATGAAAAGTATGAACAGAGTCAAAAGGGAAAAAAACAACAAAAGCAGTAGTGGCTATGCTCTGTAAAATTAAAACTATTTCACTATTAGAGTATTTTATTTTATTTTGATTGTTCTTGAGAAGAACATTTTGCTAAAGCATGATACTATTGCAATATGAAAAAGTAAAAAAAAATACTGTATTTAGAATTAGGAGAAGTCTGCAAAATTATCTTAAAACAAGTATTGTTATGTTTACATTTTTTTGTTTGTTTTTGTTTCGTTTGTTTGTTTGTTTTTTCTTGTTTGTTTTGGGGCTACCAAGAATTTTTCGCCAATGGTGCCAAGGTATGCGAATGCTATATAGCTTAAGAAGAGAATTAAGTTAATTTTTTGCAGAACAGATAATCATACAGTGAAACACACACACACACACACACACACACACACTCGCACTGACGACCATAAGACCACAACTGGCCAAGAGGATCACGAGAACAAAGAGGTGCACAGTTTGAGTCGTACTTGAGCAGAAAGCATTTAAGTCTCTCATGTCTCCACCATCCCCACAGATAACTGCAGCTTTTTGACCATCACTGAACACCGCTTGGGTTTTTATTTTCCCTGTCATTGCAAATGAAATGTGACATGTTACACTGAGGTATGCGCTCTGATGTGAAGGAACGGCAGCCTTGCCCTTGGTGCCCCCCCCACCCCCCCATCCCACCGCCTCCCCAGCCATCTCTAAAGCGATGGGTGGCATTACTCTCCGGAGAAGATTTAATACGCCGCTGTACTGTAAATGTACCGCCTCGTGTTGCAGCGAGCATTTATTCATCGGTTCTCGGCTGTTTCATGCAGAGAACCGGTGACGGCGTTTCCCTCATAAATGTGCTTTAACTAAAAAAAAAAAGAAAAAAAAGAAAAACAGCTCCACGATCAAGGCTGCCTGGTGTTCCATGTCAGAAACGGGGTCGGGGGGCAAAGAAACAGTCGATAGGTGATGTACAAAATGAACATTTCCAAATGTCAAAGGTGCTAAAAATGATTATGTACGGAGCAGGCAGCGCTGAGGGTTGTCACAATGGGAGGGAGGGGGGAGGGGGGGGGGGTGTCAATGAGCCAAAATGACTGTCATAACCCGAGTGTGAAACTGGTGCCATTCATCATTCTGAGGTATAAAATGTGTCTTGTATGTTGGATTATATACATATGTAAGTTTCGATCGGGCTTTAGGACACTCTGAGAAACTACACACGAGCTGCTGGTTTAGAGGTGCCTGCTGGTTGCTGCCTAAAACGTATTCCTACCAGAAAATGTACTCTGTATCCGAGTGACGACATTTGATGATTCAGCCAAGTGCCACTGAAAAAACGTTGTTTCTGATTTTTTTTTATTCATTTATTTTTAAATGAAGTGTTATGTCATGTTCGTTCAATGATTATTAGGCGAAAATTAGGTATTTATTGGATTTGTTTCCTTCCTGGTCTGTCGTCCTGGATGTTTTGTTGTCCCCTCCCCCCTCCCCTCACACACACACACGCACACACACACACTCACACACACACACCTGGTACGTCAGTTTGAGTTCCCTGAGTGTTTATGTAGAAAGTGCCTAATCATATCCTGATCACGTGACTCCAGTGTCAGAACGCATAGACCAGGTATCTGAGATTGCGCGAGAGAACATTGCTACGCACGGACTGTGTCGTATCTTCTACATGAACCCTCGCCCTCACACTCACCGCAGCCCCGCTCACGCCCGCTTCCAGTTATGCTAAGCTCTAGTTCATTTCTGCCTTTCGTCTGTTTTTCTACTGGGGCAGCTTGTTAAAATCACACGTAGAAACGCCACTACTGGGGTTTGTTCATCCTCCAGTCCGCGGTTAGAACGCATAGCCAGTGCTAACGTGGTGGCCAAATGGAGACGGATTTATTATGCTTGCATGGGTAAAATAGTTAACCGGGTGACGGAACTGCACCTAAAGCATGCTTATTTTCCTAGAATCGGTAGTCAGATAGAGTTGTTAAAAAGACTTACTGTTCTGTAAAACGGTGAACGTTGGTTTGACGTGTCGCAGAACTCAGACAGACCGAGGGCACGTGACCGGAAAGGGCAGGACGGGAAATCCTTCGAAGTGAGCCGATGTATCGGCGCTCAGTAGCTACTGACGAACTCATGGCGTGGCATGACGAAAAGATTGTTTTTTTAGACCAAGCTCTAACTTTTTAGACTTTTTTCATTTAGTTTTTTTAAAAACGATTATCATTATGATTATTATGATTATTATTATTATGATTATTTACCTAGTTTTGATCAATGTGCTCCCAACTTCTAATAGGACAAACGGCTACGGTTGGAGACCATTGTGTGACAGTATGTATAGCAAGTATTATCTAAGTGATGACACACGGTTACACACAGACACATGCACAAAGACACAGCACAGCACACATGCAGACATGTCAAGGTGTCAGTTTCATTTGTGACGCTGAGCGGTGAAGGCAGCATTGCTCTTCTACAGGCCGAGGGACTGGTTCACCTCCCTTCTGTATTTTACTCAGGGTGCCAAAATGGGGAGGAGGAAACAGAGCAGGACACGTGATTCACAGCAGTAGGAGCTGAAATTGAAAATAGGTGGAAAAAAAAACTCTCTGCAGTGCTTTTTTCTGGTAAAGAATCTGAGACAGACAGCTTCACCGCTGCGACACTCAAGTCTTTAAAATGAATGACTATGAAATAAAAATCCATTTCCTCTCAGTAACGTTGAACATTACAGACACCAGTGGAGCCCTGGAATAAAGTCCTGTTATATATAGCTCATTAAGATAAATGATTTGACTTTCTGTCCTAGAAGGCTGTCAAATCATAGTATAATTCTGGCCAGTTCTTTAGGCCTTTAATTTATCTAAGCGACAAAGTGTAGAGGGTATTTAAGATTAAGAGTGTAGTTATATGAAAAGTTCACCTGCAAATCTTATTTTTACTGCCATTTATGAATGGGATGACAGGTTAGCTGATAGACGCTCTTCATTAGTATACAGTGTTATCAATTTCAAAGACGTTCTGTGAATTGACCTGGGAATCTGCCTTTCCTCCTCTTCTTTTTCCCAAGCACCCAAACTGGAGAAAGGTAGGCACATCAGGACAACAGAACAGAAACAGTTTTACAACATATTCCACTTGTGGACACAGAGCAATAAAGAACTATTTTGTGGAGACCTATAGACCTAGTGAAGTTTAAAATGATTGGACACATGTAGTCGACTTACTCTTATGCAAATGCCAGTATTGCAAGACAAGCATTCAGTAGTTTATGGACAGCAATTATATGGCACCCTTTACCGAACTGCACGTTTTCATCAATTCCAAAACCGAGAAGAAAAAAAAAGGCCCTGCTTTGATAGAAAGTTACGGGTCCTCGACACTTTGCATGTGAACTAGTGTTAGATCTATTTTCCTCTCCTCTATAGCTGTCTTTCTCTCTGTCTTTCCCTGTTATGTGACCCAGTTTTTCTCCGCTCCCATCCCCTCCCCTTAAAAGTTTCATCTCCTCTTGGTTCTCCTAATGTGTTTTGCTTTCCCCCCTTTTCTTCCCTTCTCTTGTTTGTAAGTTTTATTTTTGTAATTGTGCATGTACAAGCGTCACTGACTCGATGGATATGTTAAAAAAAAAAGAGATTTCAGCTGCTGAAGCCATGCAAAACGTTTTGAATTGCCCTTAAAATATGGAAGATGTTTTCTGAATGCTTTATATTCTTTCTGCTGTAAAATAATAAAAAAAGGAAAAAATGAAGAAAACTCGAGAACAAAGTTTGCTACGTCTGTTTGTTTCCTGATGTTTCTCACCAACACACCTGACACCGAGAAAGAACCAGTACCAGACACACTATTTATAATATAATATTTATTTCTATTCAGCATACAGTGCTACGTAACTTTTCACACTTTCAAAGACATTTGGTCAAACATCAAACAACCAAACAACGTGAACGTAAAAAGTAATCCCAGTAAATCATATTAAAGTCCCCAGGCAACACGTCTCAGTCACACGGATGGTTTTGTTCTTTTGGTGAACAGACACTGACAGCACTCACGTATGTTGGTGTGTATGGATGCGCGTGCACGTGCGCACATGCATACAAGCCGGTATATGCGTGCCTGATGTCTCTCTCATTGTCTGCATGTATTGGATGTGAGTGCAAGATCGGGGGGGTTTCTGTTTTTTAGTGCAAGCCCTGTCTCTCCTGTGTGTGGCATCAGAGCCTGCTGGCGGCTTTAGACGCAGTACTTCCAGAAACACTCCGAATTCCCCGCTCTCTTCCTGAACTGCTTCCGGATTCCCAGCACGCGGCTGAAAGGATTGAGCAGGCTTTGTTTCTCCAGTAGGACCTGAAACGCGGGATCACACAGGCAGAGATACACGTTGTAGTTACAGTGCGTAGCGTGCTTCTCTTTGCTGTTTTCGTCTGTAGAGAACCCACCTCTCTTTTCATCCCCCGTGGAAGCAGCCCCGTTGTTCTGACACCTGAAAGGAGGAAGATACCAGGTTATGTCTCCTGGCAGCTGGTTGTTTTATCTGTGTGTGTGTGTGTGTGTGCCAGGCAAAGGTTAAAGAGGTCGAGAGTGGGTAAAAATTAAGGCATGTCTCCCACACCGCTGCTAACTATTCCAGACTTGATCGATACCTCCAACTGCCTTGGTGCTTCAGTCGAGCTGCTGGGTGGCTAAAAATAGGAGCTCGCTGGTATGACTGTGCGTATCAGGTGAGATTTATGGCAGGATGCTGCTGCACGGTGGATTGGTGGACAGCACTGTCGACTCACAGTCGGCTAAACCTGGGTTCAACAATCTTTCTGTGTGGAGTTGGCACATGTTCTCCAGGAACTTCACTTCCAAAAACTTCCAAAGTCATGCATGTTTAGGTCAGTTGGGCAGAAAATGGCCCCTAAATAGTGTGTGTGTGTGTGTGTGTGTGTGTGTGTGTGTGTGTGTGTGTGTGTGTGTGTGTGCATTGTGATGGCTCCAGCAAAACTGATACAGCAGGTAAATAAAATGGATGGATGAATAGATGATGCAATAAAGGTAAAGTTCTCAGATTAGGGGAAAACGTGTGTGTGTGTGTGTGTGTGTGTGTCTCACCATCTTTGCTGACCTCCCCAGATATCAGAGTGGAGTATCTGATCCCTGTACCGTCCTGAAGGGGGAAGGTTTGCTCAGAGAGCGTCAGATCACCCAGAGGGCCGACTCCTTGCTCCTCCACTGACACTGAGGAGAAACCAGTCGGAAACCAGCACAGAGTTGAAAACGCACAGTTTTCAGGTACAGTTTCAAGTTAGTCTCTCAACTTTTCCTTGTAATATGTTCTGCAAAATTGACTGTGTTTATATGAACGGAGCAGCGAATATATTCTCTGATGGCAGCATTAATGGGTTATGATGTACGAACTCCGCCTGAGCAATCTGTGCTCCACACCGTGGCTCCAAAGTAATTACTACAAGGCCTTACCGCCCGTTAATCTTCACAAATTTATAATTATTATTTTTTTATTGGTTAAAAACGCTAAAATATTGTAGTGACAGAGTACTTTCCACTCACCAGGTCCTGGGTAGGGCATCTCGGCAGACTCTGTGATGGGATGGGCCAGCAGAGGCCCCGAGGCCAGGAGCAGCAGGGCCCAGGACAGGAGATGGTTGCACTTCATCATGAGAGGATGCTGCTGCTCAAAGTGGCTCTGGAGCTCCTCAGGTGGAAAGAGGACTTATACATGCTCTGTTGGTCCCAACCGGGTTATATACTTCCAGCTGAAGTCCGTCTCACACACACACACACACACACACACACACACACACGTATACACGTTGCCGGCCACAACAGCCATCAGCAATATCCACAGTCCCATCCCTTCTAACTGTGATAAATCAACAGGCAGTCACAGGTGAATTATAGGCTCAATAAAAAGACAAGTGCCGCGGCCCATGCTTCAAGGGCACGGCCGTGTTTTACCAGCTCCTCAGCTTGATTGACTGTTTTACTGACTGTGTAAATGGGATCGAAGCAGGTGTTTCAGATGTCACTCGCAACAGCGTCCTGCGGGGGAGCAGGTGGAGGGACCGGGCAGCCAAATGACTCACGTTTTTATGCTACCAGGTCATTAAACTCTGGGGCCATTTGAATCCTCTTGACTCGAAGCCCATGAGATGAAAAAGGAAAAAATAAAGCACGCAAACAAACAAAAAAAAACTCCACAGCCTGAGCTGCATACAAAGCAGCGAGAAACCCTCATAAAAGTGCATAATCACTTGCACGGAGCGTCAGTGGAAATGCTAAACTGTTCAAGGCCTCGTGGCTTATAAGCCGTCTGACATTTTAAGTCAATTTAAGAGAGCGGAGAATTTTCCATGGGTCACTGAAGCAGATTGATTCAAGTGCATTATTTAAAAGGGCCTTGTTCTCCCATGTTACATCTATGCTCTCACTTCCTCTAAGTCCCGCTATAAAACTCGGCTTTACAAGTACGTCCGGCGTAAACGGACAGGGTCGCACACGGCCTCCGACGAGCTCAGACGCCAGCAGACAGGTGGGGACAGCTATTTGCACAGTCACATTTTGCACCTCTGGATGTAATTTGTATATTTATTAGGGGCGTGACGTCAGCACGCGGCCTCTTGTATGATAATGAGGGTCGGCGAAGTGACAGTGACATTTAATTTTATGGCCAGAAGGCCAGACACTCTATTAGGCGCTGCTGTATATCATGGAAAACTATTAAGATTTATATTCTGTATTAGTCAAGGTCCTGTTGCCAATCTCAGCTTATTCCATCCTCTAAAATAAATATTGTCTGCCCTGCACTTGAGCTTTATCCTGATATATAGGCTCCTCTCTACAATTCATAAGGAATCATGAGGAATATCTTCAAGCACAGACGTTTTTTCTCACAGACTCATACTACACTTTCTTAACGTCCATATAGTACAACTAGGATGAGAAAAGAAGTCAATGGTAAATAAATACAGATAAATTCAGAGAATACTCACTGAATTACATCTACAGCCATCAGATAAATGAGGTGAAAAGCCTAAAACCTAATTTTTAGCCATGTGACAGTAAGTGCTAGAAAATTACTTATTTTTTAGTTTTGTTCATCATAATGTTAAGTGTAAACTTGACTACTCACACTTTCAGCTACTTTCAGAGGCACAAATCTTAGTCCTGCATGTATATTGTGTACACATTATTCTCTTAGTTCATCTTATTTATGCTTAGTAGTATTTTAAGTAGTGTGCGTAATCTTTTCTTAGGTTCTCCTCCGTTCTTTCCTCATAAATATCAAGCAGATTGTGATTATATGTACCTGTGTTTCTTTAGGTATTATATTTTTCCACCTATAGAAGCTGCAATTTAAAAGTTCACAAAAACAATCAACAAGAAAACTAATTCCTGAAGCGTTTATATATTCATGACCAAAAGTGATTGAGAAACAAGTATGAACTTATCAAGTCCTTGCCCTTTCTACATCTCTCTGTTTTACATTATGTTGGTTAAACAACACTCGTACCAATCAAGCAAAACAAATCCATCATTTAGACATGAGGCCTGATTAAAACAGGACCACTTGGGCATTGTGTTCCATCATATATCCCTGTATTATGTTGCAGGTGATGTACTTGATAAAAATTCAGTAATAACAATCCAATCATATAACATGAATTATTCACAACTGGATCATTCTACATTTTGGTCCTAATACTTACGTACTTGCATCTCCCATGGTATTGTACTTTTGTTATACTCTGGTATGTTTTGTGCCTCCAGCGTGGAAGCGTTGCTATTTCTCCAGCAGACAACGTGTTAGAAAATATCTTCAGGGCAGCCTGCAGGTTTCTGCAATTGCATGAAAATAGCAGACCTCGTCTCAGCAGACCTCGTAGCTATCTTTTAACATTGGTATTCTTGCGGCCGCCAGAGGGCGGCATCACGTTTAGAAACCCGCCCTGTAATAAACCACTCTGACACATTTGTACCAAATTATATGTGTGCGTGTCAGTGTGGCTCTTGGAGCAAAAAATATCTTTTTGCGCAGCTCTCTTTCTTTGTTCCTCCCCACGTTTTATGGGTCTTTAAAGAATCTCTCACTGACAGAATGCAAAAACGTGTAGCCTTCAAAACCTAATCTAGCCTACAAATACATATAATGCCTGGTATTTACAAGACAGGCTTTCAAGACAGGAGCGTGGTGAAATTGTATTTTTATATGATTTATTGCACAGGAACAGGTGCAGGGCGTTTTTGTCTTCTTTTATTTCCCTTTGTTTTGACAAAGAATGACCGTACTATATCACTTGATTCCCCTCTATCTTTAACCAGTGCAAGTAAAATCCTGAAATGCACACTAAGCACTTTTTTTCCTGTCTTGGAGCGATGGGAACAGCCGGCTGGCCGTGATGCCTTCACTGACTGTTGGACATTTATAAACTCATTGGGCGCAAATCAGTGGAAGTTTGGGCTTGCCATGTGATGTGAAGTTATAATGTGAGTGAAATGTGTCACAAGCTAAAGGTTAAAGATAAGTATTGCTGCCTGCTATCCCAGAAAAAAATTAACCCATCCACCTGTATTTGCTGGTATTTTGGCGAGTGTTGGCTATTTAGAAAGTACCATTTAACAAGGTGTCTTTTATTCTTGAGCAAAACCACATCAATGGAGACCTAGAATGGTTGAATGGAGTTGTTTTCTGGTGTTAACACAGAACATTCCAGGAACATTTGTGAACGTCCTTTCATCTTTATCTGGCAGCCACATGTAGGCTTAATGCTTGACATGTCCACACATGGTTGTTTGGCTGCAGCTTTTTATTCCAACCAATCAATAGCGCACCATATGACCAATCGACTGTCAAGAATGAGATCAGTAAATTGCATAAATGAGTTAAGTTTTCTGGAATAGTTGGGACATGGGTGCTTTATGCTCATTGCCTGCAACTGTCTTCAATGATCATGCGATTTTACAGTATGTTCCTTGCTAAACAACTCACCTTCATCAGTTTGGACATTTGGACAGCTTCAAATCCATCATCCATCAAGAGCTCCAGATAGCAATAATATTAAGAGGGTCTTTTCCATGCAACAGGTTAAGAACTGTCACAATCGTATCTCTTATAAAAACAAATCTGCTTTGCACTACAAAGGCTTTTGTGTGTAAGTTGCTGGACAGGACAGGTTTAAAGACAAAAAATGTCAATATCCAAAAATAACTTTCGAATTAGGGCGTCTGAAGATCATGTAACTGTAAATGTATGAGTGTTCAAAGTTTTGTAAGAGGTTTACATCCATAGATAGATAGATAGATAGATAGATAGATAGATAGATAGATAGAACCATTCATTGTTGTTTTTGCTGCTTTTCTTGATTGACTTTATTCTGTTTTGTTTTGTTTGCATACCGGTTTGTCACATAACTCTTTGCACGCCAGTGACGTGTCGGTCCCAAGCTCTATTCCACACAGCCGAGTTGAGAGTGGTCAGTAGCGATAAATCCGAGCCTCTGGGCGGGTCCGTGAAGGCAGCAGCGGCACGCCGCCCCCCCTGCGCTGCGGGACTGCGAGGAGAAGCCGCACAACTGCGGGTGAAGTTTGTCCGTCCCGGCTCCCACCACGACCCGGGGACACGGCGCTTTGTTTCACGGCTCAACGGCGATAACGAACCGTCGCTTTCGGTTTAGGGAGAGAAAAACTGCGTTAGATGCGGGCCGGCTCGCCTCTGTGGGAGAGAGTAACCAGACAACAGGGAAGAAGATAGAGAGAGAAATAGACAGAGACTGCTAACCTGAGCTCTTATGTTTGGTACTTGTTGAGCGGCTTGTGTGTACATACACACACACACACACACACATTGGGAACAGTGGAGCCTGTGTGGGCACTCTGCAGCCAACAGGTAGGTTATAAAAACAACGCTTCTGTATGCTGACTGCATGTTTGTGCTGTAAATTATTAATTTTTCCACAGACAAGTGCTCAGGTGACTGTTCTTACGATTTTTTTTATTGTTTTACTATTGTTTTGTTTTTACTATTCCTGTCATTTAGTGATGCACATCAAAGATAGGCTGTCAGTGATTAATTGACTTTACACACACACGCACGTACAGTGTTCAGAAAATGTGTTTTGTGTAACTCAGGGTCTTCTGAAGCATCATGAGGCAGTGACAGAACAAGGACAGTGATGGCAGAGCTGGAAATTGACCAGACCAACCTTCCACGTGTCCAAGAAGGTGAACACCCATATATGCACACACACACACACACACACACACACACACACACACACACACACACACACACACACACACAGACATGCAACTGTGCACAAGTGTGTGGCCTAAGTGGAAAATACAATGTGCTGAGGCTGAGGCTGGGGGTGGAGGCTGGGGGGGGTCTTGTCCTGGACAAAAGTTGTTTTTCCCCTTCACAGAGAGGTCAGAAGTCAGGAAGCCCAGACACGGAGCCAGGAGGGATTACATGTTAAAACCACGTCTGTTGTGTGTTAAAGAAAGAGTGAGGCATATAAGACAGCTCACAACAGAGTCTTGTTTTGCAGAATGAACAACCACGAGCCTCTCCAGCCTCACTTATCCCAACTTTGTGTTGTCTGTGACGTTTTTTTTCCTGCATCAATCATCCGTGTACATCTCAGATAAGATGTACGGGCCTACATGTTTTGACTGCATGCTACAGATGTGGCTTCAGACACGGATCTGATCACAGCTTGGTCTGCTATGCTGGGCGTAGATAAAAGCCAGGTCTGAAACAGAAGCATGGAAAGTGGAAAGATTTAGACGCACAAGGGTTGTTTGTGCCAATGGGTGGAAAAAACAATAGAAGATAAGAGCAAATATAGCGCCTCCTTTACCCCTGGATCGTTTTCTACAAAAATAACCTTCCAGCTTGTGTAGTCAGTCAAATCTGGAGAGACGACGAGTTGGAAAGAGAGAGAGAACCATAGCTGTAAATTTCTAGCAGCGTAGTGTCACGTACAGTTTGGAAAGTCTTGCTAAGTCTCGTCTCTTAGGGGCAAAAGTAATTCTATACGCTTGCATGTACGTATGAAAACGTTGGCAGGTAAGGAAGGGCCCGGGTGTAGAGCGTTGACTCGGGTCTTTGGCATGTGCGTGCTAATGAATGGGATAGAAATAGGTCTGCGTGTCTTTTATCAAGGGAGATAATTCAGCACTCCACTCTTGTTTCCATAGACAAAGGGCACACTGTGCAGCTTTGCATTTTCATGCTTTATTGAGCGGGGGCCAGTGCACAAACAAAGCCAGTAATAGCAGCGATAAACTGCTCGTCCAGACAATAGCGGCATGTAAATCAGATGTCTGCTCTGTGCATGTTTTTTTTTTCTCTCTTCCACTCACCGGCTACTTTCACCAGACAGATTTTGTGTTTCCTCTGTGGTCGTGCGGCTGTTTACTCAACGTGCCACTGTGGGTGTTTATGCACCCGCTTCCCTCAGATCCCCCCCCACCACCACCACCTCTCTCTCTCTTTCTCCTTCACTTTCCTCCCTGTCCGAGAGCCTTGGCCCAAGTCAACTCTCTTTGTTTCCCCTGCCCCGACTTATCAGTTCCTGTTTTGTGCCTCCACTGGCTGCTCCTGATATAGCCTGATGTGCAGAGGGAGTTCAGCCCCCAGAGGAATTCCCCCACATCTCACCCCCCCCAGCCACCACCCCTCCCTCCCTCTGTCCCGTTCCTAATTTCACTCTCGCCAACTGACCCAGAGTCCCATTACCTCTCACCTCTCTTTGTTCTCCCCTGACAACTCGGTCCAGTTCTCGGGTCTCCTCTGTGGCCCAGTTCAGCTAGTCCGGAGCTGTGGGCCAGGGAGAGAGAGGCGCTTGGTGGTGAGCGTCAAGCGAGGAGAGGAGAACAGAGGAGAATAGAGAAGCCGAGGGAGAGGGAGACAGCATGTGGGCGGTCGATGGAGGATTTTTGGCTGAAAATAGAACCTCTTGTCTTTTCTCCTCTCACCAGTTTCTATGTTTGGCAGCTTCTTGCCACCGCCGCTGCTGCTGCCGCCTCTGTCCAAGTGGCTGCGAGGATGAAAGAGAAATATCTCTGTCAGCGTTTGATACCTCCTCCCGTCGAATGCCTGAGATAATCGGCATCATATTGTTCAGATGATTGGCTGTCACTTCTCCAGCGCGGGTGGAAGTTCTTCCTGCCCGCGCGC
Source organism: Karalla daura (assembly GCA_029224185.1). Classification (NCBI taxonomy): domain Eukaryota; kingdom Metazoa; phylum Chordata; class Actinopteri; order Chaetodontiformes; family Leiognathidae; genus Karalla; species Karalla daura. Next base: position 13,475,169 of record CM055193.1, on the reverse strand, counting down.
TCCAATGGGACTCGGCTACAGACCTGATCCGAAACGGAGCAGAACGTGATCGGCAGCACTTTTTCAGCCAGCCCGGATCCGAGCAACAGGAGACATTGATAGCAGCTAAAATAAAAGGATTGTTCAGTTTATCTGTGATCGATCGCGCTCCGCTCAGATATTTTGGGGCGCTCAAAGTTTTGTTTTTTTATACATCCACGCTTGACAGTTTCCTATTTTTGGGATGCCAGTCGTGTGGAATATTTAAGAGGGTTACAAGAAGTATTAAAATAGACGATAATTACTCAGCTTTGACCGTTTTGGCGGCGAAGTCAAACAGTTAGTGGTTTCCTGATTCACAATATCCCTCCTCCCTCTCGGGGAGCTCACTGGGCTGCAGAGCGGCCGGCTGCTAATATTTTTGAGTCACACTGACTTGTTTTCCTCAGTTTACATTCTTTGTGAGACACTGTTACCCCTCTGTGCGGTGCCTGAATGCCACAGCCAGCTTCTGTAGTCTGCCGGATCTTTGATTCGCTATCCTCTTAGGAAGCAGACTCAGCCCTCACAGGGTCCTTTCAGTGTCCTTATTAAGAAGATTATGGAGGGAGTCTGTCCGTCTTCTCCAAAACACGTTCAGCCAGAACTCGTAATGAACGTGCGCCGGCCCCTCAAAACCTGTTTAGCAGTCATAATAACACGGTCTCCTCGTCCCTCCCCCTTAAGGGTAATGTGACCTTACTTTAAAAGAGTTTGGAAAAACAAGTTAACCCGCAATGCAGACACACCCACCCGCGTGCTCACACACACACACACTTTCAGTCTTTCTGTCTTTCGTCCGAGTCGGATTTAAGAGCAAACTGGCGTTTTGTGCTGTCACTTGGTCCAGTCGGATTAAAAACCAAGCCTGTGACTTAAATCCCTCTCACTGACAGACTGGACACATAAGGGCGGGTTGGAGATCCAGTTAGCGGATAGTCTCTTAAGCTCCGCAACAGGTGTAAGTGGTAATGCGTGTCTGTCTCGGTACGGGTTAACTCGTGGTGGGGACTCGGCAGGTCGTTTATGGTGTAAACAGAGCCTTCACATGGCTTAGGGCTGTCTGGATTATTCCTGTGAACTTTGACTGTTGGGCCCCCATGGACTGAAACAAACTTAAGGAGTTACTCTCCCCCACCGGCCGACTCTCTCTGTCTCGCTACCGTCGTCTCTCCAGAAGCTTCATTTCCGTGTTAACAAATCAGGCGAGGGCCTTCTTGTTTTATCCCTAAATGAAGCTTTGTTAAAGCAGAACTTCATCGTTTACCATCAGAGCACACTAATAGCTCAGTTGAGGGGCAGAGGTGGTCAAAAGTGATGACCGCTCTGTGCACATTTAGATGAGGGCAGAAGCAACAACAGATAAAGATCGAGGAATGTGCGTGTCTTCGGCGAACATACCAAGCTGTGAAGTCATCAGAATGAGTAGTAGCAGCCAGGAGCGGCGATCCTGAATGCTGGAGGTTGATTTTATTTTCGGCTAGGGTGTATTGTTGACTTTGAGCTGGATATGTCACTCCCACCATGAATGACGGGGCCTCTCATTCGTGCTCATCGCCTGTTACGCCACCGAGCGTGTCTCCACCTCGTAAGTAATGATTTCTCCTCTCCTGATAAATATTGCGGATTTGCCTTTTCCTACTCACACGTTGATCAAAAAAAAGCAAAGGGAAGGCCTCAAGCCAGCAAAGTGAGAATGATTGTCTCAGCTTTGACATTTCCCCTCCGGTGACAGCCAGACTCCCCCCCCCCCCCCCCCCCCCCCCCCCCCCCCCTTCTCCTGTCAAAATAAAGTTATTACGTTATCAACTTTAATACCACGTTTTCCCAGGACTTTGATCCCGATGATATAAAAGTATCCCGCCTGACATTTATATTTCAGACGTTTGCATTAGCCCAGGGCGTCAGGGTGGCATCAGGGTGCCCACGCTGTGCCTAGCGCCCCAGTAAACGGCTTCTTATGAGCAACACATGGCATTTACAGCCGGACACGCAGCTCGTAAACGTAGCTCCCGCTCTAGTGTGAGTGCGTCGGGGATGTAAACGTGGCCGCCGCCGCCCCTGCCTGCCTGCCTGCCTGGCCCGGCCGGCTCAGCGGAGGGATTAGTAGCAGGACAGGTGTTTTTAATTGGCCCTGCCTCTGGCTCAGGCCGCAGGCCTCTCCCTCCGCGCTCGGCCTAATCTCATCTTAAACGCTGGCCTCGTTTGGAGATCCGTCGTGGAGAAAACACGACCGTCTGTGAAAATCCATGAGTGCTTTCGTCAGGTCACAGTGTATATATGAGTGAGTGAGAGTGTGTGTGACTGTAGCGTTGCAGGAAGTGGAGGAGGCACGGTGGCTGCTGTGTGACGGTGTTTATTTTCTCCTGGGGAACTCCTGAGTCTGTTTGACAGGCCCGACCCAGGCTCCGTAAGAACGACTGGAAACACTCGGCCTGTTTATAGGATCAGAATAACAATCTACAAACACTGAACCCATGGAGGCCAATGCACAGAGCCGAGAGTAACCAAAGGCACATGGTATTTAGTGTTTATACGTGTATTTATGTTGTGTATATACACTCGGGTTTATGATGAGGGTCGGACTTGTGAAATAACTGCCAGGTAAAGCCGTTGATTCTTGTGGACTCTCCTTTGTTTGACATGATTGCGCCCGCTTTCCCACAAAAAAAAAAACAGGACAAGAGATAGAGAGAGAGAGAGAGAGCATTCATGACATGAAACTGATATGCCTGCGGCCATAGCAGGCAGCATGTGGCCAGACTATGGGATCAGGGTTTAGGGTGGACCAGGGTTGGCTCAATATGGAGACCCAGGCTGAGTCGGTGTACAGAGGGCTCTGGGCTAAAGCCCTTGGATTTACGACAGCCTCGCAGATTCCACTCTGCATACATTTGTACCATCTGCACAGGCCTCCCAGGGTAAATGGTTGCAGGTGGTAGTTCCCAAGCGCTGCATCTTCATCTGGTAGTCAGAGCGTGCTTCAAACACGTATCGGCTTCTTTCCCTAATCCTCTCAGTTTTAAAGATTACTTCGTGTTGATATTCGGCACTAACGATCATGCATTAAACCTCCAGTTGTGGCCACTGGGATGTTTGTGGAAAAACCATTAACTTTGATATTTTTATCACAGACTTGAAGCCAGAGATGTGGTGATAGTGGCTCTCTGTGTATATATAACAGTCCTGAGGCACAGCTCTTCTATGCTATAGTTTTCCCTTTTGAGCACTGAAGCAAAACCCAGACACAGCGCTGCCTCTTTCCAGGCCCGGCTCCTGTTGTAGACAGAGTCCCACGGAGCTCGGCCATTTTTCTGTTGTTTTCATAGTGATAAAGCTGAAACAACTGCTCCCTTTAAACACTCACATCCCCCTGTTTTCCACTTCTCACACGTTCCAACCTTTTGTCTGACTCAAGTGTTTGTGCCTGTTCTTGTTGTTGCAGTGTGCCAGTGTTTCGCTGTGTTGGAGGATGGAGTGTTGGCACACAACCTGCAGGAGCAGGAGAGTAAGTGCAAAAAACAAGAGCACAGCTGCTCACTACTACAGCACATCATGCTGTGGAGCTTCTTCGCCACCCATTTTTAGATGTAGACTGAAATGTGTTGCAGCACAACGCTGACTTTGTTTCACAGTTTTCATGGCAACCTGGACAACTTTCAAAGGTTCAGTGTCCCGGCAAAAATGCAATGTTGATGGGAAAGAGAGTCAAGAATTGTCCTCTTGTTACCAAGATTAGGAGTCCTCTTCTTCCTTCACGTCGTCGGCTCTGAAAGTTTCCTCTTTGCTCTGGCTCGTCCCCACAGTCGAGCAGTACTACAGCACCAACATCCAGAAGAACCAGCTGGTGCAGAACGACATCCGTGTAGCCAAACAGCTACAGGATGAGGAGGAGGAGCACTGGGCACAGCAGAGCGCTCTCATCAGACAGGCCTCCAGACAAATGTAGGCGACCCCCGACACCCCCCCCCCCGAACCTGAACCCAACTGCATCCGTCCTATATGCATTTCAATTCAATTTAGTGTGTAAATATGTAACCCTCATTTACATTTCTGCAAGATGTGCTCAGTGTTGCCTAAGTAAACGAGGAGCGTCAGTCATTTTCTTCCCTGCGTGTCCTGCAGAGAGGAGAGGGACTTCGAGTACGCTCGGGTAATCCAGGAGGAGATCATGCGCCACGCTGAGGAGGCCCAGAGGAGGGAGCAGGACGACGAGGTGAGCACCAGCCGTCGCCAAAAACCCATCCGATCACGCCCGCAGTCCCCCGGTCACCTCAGCAAACACGACACTGCATTTCAAAAAGGAGGTCTGACTTTGGGCTGTGCAGCAGCAGACTGCTCCCGGAGTTATACCCTCCAGCCCTGTCCCACACCCAATACCTGCACGAGTCAGATGCACGCCCAAGGTCTCACCCTGAAGTGCTCAGACCTTCATAATGCGCGCGCGCATACTGCAGAGATCAGCACCGGTGTCGCATGAATCTGCACCTACGTGCCGTTTATCCACTTACCGCCCGTCTGCAGTGTTATAAATCTCTCCGGTTTGGAAACGTGTGCCCACCAGTGTCGGAGCAAAGCCATCATTTCTCAGTCAGCGGGCTGCCACGCGGGCCACTCTTATTTGCTTTAGCTGCTTAATGAATAGACCCCGCACTCAGCAAGGTGACAGGCTGCTCGAGAAAAAGTGACGCATGCCGATGTGTACATCGCATATGGGATGATACATGTTGTTCTCGCAGATGATAAAGGGAAAAGAGAGGCTAATTGAGTTAGTCTGTCTAACATAAACACTATCAGCCTTCATGTCCACACGGCACTGTGTTTCAGTACAGTCTGAGAAGCTCCTTAAGAATGTGTTCAGGCCGTGGGAGGAAACCTGAGCTTCAAGGAGTGGGCCTCAGAAGGGGTTCCTTTTATCAGAATTACATTTCATTAAATGTCGGTGACGAGTTTGAAAAGTCACCAAAAGTTAGGTAGGTAAGTAGACATCGAGCACGTCATCCTGTTTGGTAACACAAAATATTTTGAGGGATTTGCTCCTGAAAGAGGAACAAATCCTCCGTGGCGGGTGTCAGGTTGCTTGCAGTAACCAGAGCAGAGCGGGACTCCGGCCGTTCGGACAATGCGCTGATAAAAACAGAAACTCGGAGCAAGTGCAAGTAGACTTTCCAGCGCCGGTCTGGCGGAGGTAACGTGCAGTACTTCACACGCACTCCGCTCGACTTCATCCTGGTCCCGATTGATTCCCGGGGGCGGTTTTACCAACGGGCCTGTTAAACATTATCCAGGGGAGGACACAATAGAGTGTGTCCACAGAGATGATGTAATGAGTGATACTGCCGTGGATAGACGAGTGGAGCTGCAGCAGCAACTGGACGGGCCCTGCAGAGGCTAACGCGACACTTGGCTCCAGCACCTATCGATTTATAGACTCGCCTGGCGCTTTGCGACGCGCACGCATGTACATCGTTCAATTATGTGGCCGTTAGCGGCAGGTCGGGGAGTGTAATCGGGTTTGCTGCCCTCTCTGAGGTTGAGGGGGGTGGGGGGGGTCTATAATGAGTGGCGGTTGCAGCAGAGTGCTGCTCGCCGTCTCTCTGGCGTGTTCAGGAGGCTGCGTGAGCACAGTCAGCTGCTGGGCTGAGACGCAAGCTGTCAGCCGCCCATCTGGATGACGGCTCAAGCAGCCCCCCCCCCCCGGCGGCCTCGGCCTCCTCATGCTGAACACACCGGTGTGGACACATTAAGGCTCCACGCGTTTAGCTGTGGCCGCACAGCGCCAGGAGAGCGGCACGGCCATTGACTATGATCGAGCTCAGTGCTGAGTCCAGGATTTGGTTATCTCCCGGTTAACTCGTCTAACATTGCTGCTGTTTTTGTTTTATCTAGGTCAAGTTGCACACATCACTCTAAGGTGGTTAGAGCTGCAACAACTAACTCATTAAGTGACTGTTAGAATATAAAAATGGACAACTAATTGAAATCGATTCAAGCCATTTTAGATCTGTTTTTGAGTAATTTTAAGAAAGAGAGTCATTGAATCATTGAGGAGGTAGTGGAAAGATTCATTTATAATCAGTTGTTGTTGTAAAAGACAAGATAGCAGTAGAGGAAGGAAGAATAAGAGCCAGGCTAGTTAGGTGCCGGTTAGGAGAGCAGAGGATTTTAACATGTACTAATAGGTGACTATTATGTGATCTTGGCCTTCATGAACCAGGCATTCACCTTTTTCACTGTGCCAACAACTGATTGATGGATCGATCGAGAGAGTAACCGACAGCTTGATCAACCACGGAAATAACCCTTTGTTGCAGCCCTAATTGCGGCTCAGCATTAGCCAAACAAACGCAGCTCGTCTCGGAGTCCAAACCCGGCAGGGCGGGCAGATGGTTCCCATCAATCACCCCCCTTGTTCCAGCGTCTCACACAGAAGCTGACCCCTCCAGAAACCATACGCCGCTACGCCTTCCTGCAGCACGTGTGCGCCTCTCCGAGCAACAACAAGCCGCCCGCCAATAGGAGCCGAGTGTCTCGCTGTGCGAGAAGACCAGTTTTGAGAGTGTGTGTGTGTGTGTGTAGAGGAACGGTGGGGGGGGGGGTTGATAAAAGCTAGGTCTGCTCTGAAACCCTCCAGCTGGTCCAGCGGAGCGCTCTGCGTCACCAGGCCACCCCAGCATAATATTTTCCTTTACCCTGCAGTTTCCTTTTTGGAGGCGGCCGCCTCACACGGGCTTATAGAAGCTCCTTGTTCGGTGGGGCGGGGAGGGGGAGGCGAGGTCAGGGAGGCTGCGGCCCTCGTTCTTTATTGTTACAGCCGTTCGGAGCTCGCTCTCCACCAGAGGAGTGGCGGCAGGTTGCGCGGCCTTGCCTCCGCTCCCGCTCCCACGCCGTGACCTCCCTCTACGAGCGCCGGCGCCCGGCTGCAGTAATGAGCGATTAGCGCTGCCGTTTGCTTACCTTCCTTAATGACGGGCCGATCGGAGGTGTTGATTAAATATTTGCCTCCCCGCAGATTGTGTCTTTAATTAAGGAACAGAAGGCGCCGGGGCTGAGCTGCTTTAAATGCCAGCTCCCTGTGGCACTCCATGCCTAACCTGCCGTGGCAAGCTGCTAATTGTCTGCTGATGCTGGCTGACGCGCCCCGGCCCGGCCCGGCCCGGGCCGCCGCGTCAGCGCTTCCTCGTGATGGGAATGCTGCAGACGCAGCCCGCAGAGGCGCTCCTTTAATATCTGGCCCTGGCCGCCGGGCTTCAGACGGCATCATCAGTCGTGTTGTGTTTGAAAGGGAAGCAGCGCGGGCGGGCTGCACGGGGCGGGAGGGCGCGGGGGTTTGTTCTCCCCTCTGAGAGCAGGCGAGTATCACAGCTATGGTAAGAGCAGGCATTCCCCAGTGACAAGGTGTTAATTCAAGTGAAACAGTCCCGCTGACCCGCTCCTGTCAGACCGAGGGAGCCTGAAAAGGTTTGCCTGTGTCTCCCTCGGTCTCCTAGTTTCCATTGAGTCAGCCACGTCCCTGCCAGAAATAGTTCATTTGGCCTCTTGGAGTTGGCCTTGAGCTCCACTGTGCTCCACAGCCCGCTGCTAAGATGTTATTTAGTGTAGCGTCCTCCCAGGCCTGCCAGACCTAGCCGGATGAGTTCCTCGTCTCAAACTCCGTGACATTTCCAAACCGGGCCGCTCCGTTTGGGTCGCATTCCTCCAACGCAAGCGACGCTTTCCGTCCGACCAAGACAGTGCAGCATCTGCAGTGTCGGGCATTGTTTCCATAGAGAACCGGTGTTTATGTGCACAGTGGGAAGAAGACAAAAGCAGAGAGCGTCCTCGTGACACAGCGGAGGCAGCTGTCGCCTGGCTCGGTGTACAGTCTGTGTTGTGCTGCCACCTGCTGGTCCTACGCGGCACGGCGTGAGGCTTTTTTCCGCCATCATGCCAACCCGGGCCTGCACTCGGGTGGTTTAACCAGCCAGTTCAGTGGGTGGGGTTTGTTTTGACAGTTTGTAATGCATCTATCCCCGGTGTGTCCTAACTACTTTGCCTGTGAAGAATGAATGAATCCCCAGGTCGAGGACGAGCCGCGCTCTCCTAATGAAACATTAAGACCTTGTTATTGGCACAGATTAGGAAGGTCGGAGCCAATGGGCTGACGGCACGGATTGAAAATGATCAGGCATTCATCTTCATCCGCCCTCAACTCCCACCGGGTCACTCATTATCCCGCTGCCTATTCGTTATCCCCGCAAACTCAAAAAGCCTGTCTGGCGTCTCCGCAGGAAATCGCGAAACGGATGCAGGAAGAGGAGAAGCGGAGAATCAAGATGCGGAGCAGAGGGCATGAAGGCCGCGGCGAAGGTACATTTTTATGCGCCTCCATTATTGTTTTAATGTTCTATGACTAATGCGACATCATTAGTCAGCCGAGTGCTGCCAACCCCAGGACGTGCTCAGCTTCCCGCCAACCAGTCACCGTCCATCGCCCCAGAGCCGTTCTCAACAGATATGACAACAGCATGAACACAACATAGAACGCAGTCTTTATTCGCATGTGTTCGAATGCATAAAAATACTTGTGTCGTGTCTTAAACATTTTGTGTGAGATGTGCACCTCCAGGCCATTCGCTGCCACGTGAAAAGCCACGTGTAGTGCCGCGCATTATTAACTGCACCTGTCTGACTGAAGCCAGTAACAGCCTCACCCGACCTCCCTGCTTCTGTGTTTGCATGTTTGGCATGGCTAAAGGCAGCGTCCGTGACCCGCCCTCGCCACAACAGCACACACCCAGCGGCAGCGAGGGAGAGGAGCTGTGCTCTTCCTCCGCCAGCAGGTGGCACTATTCCTCCTCTCGCAGACACTCAGACCGCTCCGAGCCTCCTCGGGCCGAGTCCCCCAGGAGGGGAGCGGCTCACACACGCACACCCTCATGGTCGAGTCAAGGACGGAGACAGTCGTCCAGGGCAGCTAGGAGTGAATTAAGAGAGCCTTCGAGTGGCGACTCGGAGGACTCGGACGTTGTTTTCTCCGAGCACAACTCCGTGCGGTCCCAGAGACGCAGGACGACGCCCCCGCGGCGCTGGGCGTCTCTGCATCAGCCCAAGCAGAGAAAGTACAGAAGCCTCTGCTCCCGCAGCAGCTTCTCAGGCAGGGAGTGGGCGGAGGAGGAGAGGGACGAGGGCTATCATGAAGACGGCCGCCGAGACAAGAGGAGGCCGTGGGTGTGGGACGGGGACATGGAGCTCAGAGAAGAGTACGAAGGTTTTCCCGGGGGCCCAGGTCAGGACCCTGAGGTGCGGGAGAGGCGCTGCAGCCGCAGCGAGTCGGTCCGGCTGCCCGAGCGGAGCAGACCCGGCAGCCGGGCCCGCACCTGGAGCTGCCGGGACAACCCGGACAAACACGTCCGCTTCGAGGAGGACGGCCGGAGACGAGGAGGAGGAGGCAACGGCAACGACAACGACGTCTGGGAGATGCTGGGCCACGTCCTCATGGAGAGGGGCGTCCCCGTCAAGTTCGGCAGCAACGGGGCCCCGCTGCAGATCCAGCTCCATCGCAGAGACAGCCAGGCGCTCCACGGGAGCGAGGCGTCCTGCGGCGACGGCCAGCCTCCGCACGGAGCCTTCCAGAGAGCGGCCAGCGCCAGGCACAGTTTCCATGGAGATGTGAGGGAGAGGAGGAGGAGGCCGTCCTACCAGGAGAACGGTGGGAGAGATCAGAGGGAAGAGCGGGAACGCCGCGGCAATGCGGCCCGGCCTGATGGAGAGGTGTGCGAGATCGGTCGACGGGACTCGTGTCTGGCCAGCAGAGAGAGGGGAGGCAGCAGACGGTGGAGGGAGCACAGACGGCCCGGCGACGATGGAAGCGAGAGCAGCTCAAGCCATTCCAGGGTCAAGAGGACGACGAGCGAGCGCAGGCACTGGCACAGGACCATAGAGGAAAGGTTGAGCTCCGAGGAGGAGCAGGAGGCGCAGGAGAGAGGGGAGGCGCCCCGCCGCAGAGCCCCGCAGCGCAGCCAAAGCCTGGGCAGCAGCAGCAGCAGCAGGGCCTCCACCAGGGATAGGTCACTTTGCATGGCAGCAGGTAACAGCCCGATCTGCAGCCAACTCCAGCTCCGGCAGAGGGAACGCTTCCAGAAAGCCGCTCCCTCTTCCTCTTTGTGTGCATCTGCTTCCCTCATCCTCCTTCAGTCATCGTCCGATCGGGACAAATTTAGGTGTAGTGGTGGTTTGGGTTCCTCACAGGAGTGTGACGATTTTTCTTTTCATATCTCTAATTCCAGTACGACCGGAATAACTCTGTGTGTGCAATCATTCTCATCATCCTCACTCTCTCCAATAAATTCAACCGAGTTCCTCTTACATCCTCTTGACATGCATCCTCTCGTTTCCTGGTGTGGTCAACTGCTCTCTGCCTCTCTGGTGTGATTCAAGCTCGTTTCAGCTCCTCACATGCTCCCTCTCCTCAGCCACTGCACTTCCTCCGGATGAACTCTGACTCAAATTTGTTCCTCCAGGAGCGTCGGTGCAGCCAGCTGTGCCCGAGGAGAGCCTGGACATGGGCGTGCTGCAGCAGGTCATCGAGGATGAGGAGCTGGCCCGCAAGCTGCAGGACGAGGAGGACACGCAGCTGAGGAGGGTAATGGACTGGAGAGCCGACGAAGACTCGCTGTGTTACGGGAAAGACAGGGGAGGGAGTGTCACTTAAATTTCCCCCGGCTCTTGTTTTGACAGGCGTCCCAGCCGTCCCCTCGAGGCTCCTACCCCCAGGGGGACTTCAGAGTTGCACAAGTGGCACAGGACGAGGTGTGACGACGGGCTGCGCTTCCCGCATCTGATGCCTGACATGCTCCCCGCGCGGGTTATGGCTTCTCTGTCATCATCGTGTGTGCTTGGTCCCTCTCCGTTTGTGCTCCAGGAAATTGCACATTTTATGCAGAAGCAGGAAATCAAGTCGAAGCGGCGCTCCCGGGAGCTGGAGGCGCTGGCGTCGTGGCGGGAGCAGCGGGCGGCGGGCGACAGACGGGCCGCCCGGGACAGACAGGTGAATGCGTGGAGACGCCAGGGGCCGCAGCCGACATGAGGGATGCCTCGACAGAGCTGTGAATCAGCTCGTAGAATAATCCACATCTGTTTCAATGACAAATTAGTCGAGTATTGAAAAAAACTGTGTTTTTGCAACAAGTTACAATCGTCCGATCTCGGCTTCTTAAATGTCACTGAGCCGGTGACTAAAACGAATGGCATTTAAAGACGTTATCTTGACCTTTGTGAAACGCACGTTTTCGCCAAACCAAATCAAAGCAATCTTTTAATCAAGTGTGGGAATCGACAGATTATTTATCTACTAGGAGGATGCAAAGAGTTTCTGTGCTACGGACACAACCAAGCTCTGTGCTGAGTCTGGATCATTGCCACAACAGTCATAAGTATATAAACAGGATGACTTGCGAAACGTAAGTGTCATTATGCGCAATTCCGCATTTCATCAGTAAAGTGAGTCACAGAGGTGCCTGAATAACTTGACTCACCTGTTTTCCGTTTTGTTTCAGTTGTTCATGTCGTGCATGCAAAAGGAAAACGGCGCTTCTAGCGCAACTCGTACGCTGTTGTGCAAGAGACGACTGCCACGTCCTGCGGGGACTAAAGAAGAAATGAAACCCTGAATTAAAATGAACCACAAAAACACAGTCTGTTGAAATAGATGGTAGCAGTTGAGTAGTAGGTCACGTGATGGCACACATAAAACCCCTCCGCTGTCTAGCTAGCGTGCCTCTGTTGTTGTCTTCTCCTCACAGCGGCAACAAATGATTAGTTTTCCAGCCGATAAATCTGTCCGTCACGTTCTCAATAACCCTGTTGGTAGTTGGGCTTATAAAGTGGCGCAAAACAATCATAATGGTCAATGCCTGTTTCACAAAGGCCAAGAGAAGGTGTTCAAATACCCCCATGACATTCAGTTTCCTGTCACAGCGGTCAAACGAAACCCCAAAATATTTAGAGAAGCATCATTCTCAGAAATTCTTTTAAGCGCTTTAAATAGCTGTCGGGTGGTTCATTAGCCAAGTAGTCATCCTTTCTCCTCCACTCCGTCAGCTCGACTCTTAATTAGTCCTGAAACTCAGCACTTGTACGCAAGTCACATTGGATAAAAAGTGCTCCTCAATGACTGGATGTGAGTGTAGAGACCCACTCCTTATTCTCCCGTCATTCTGCACTGTGCTGTGCTGGTTTCGCTGTGTCCCCCAGCTCATTCAGTCTGACTGTGTGTCGTCTCAGATGCCCCGGGAGAGGCTGGACTCGGAGGGCCTGCCCTCCCCCACCGAGGACTGCTCCCCGGAGAACCAGCCACCCAGTCCCACCACCATCCAGTAATTATCAACAAGCGGGAAATGACTATGAATGAGCTTACTGTCAACGTGTGACCCATCCACTTTTGAGTGCTGACGTCCGGCCTCTGTCCTCCCTCACAGGCAGGCCCATCAGATAAGGAACATAGCGGAGGAGCTGGACCCGACCTTCCAGGCCCGGAGGCAGGGCTCCGAGAGCCTCAGAGCAGGACAATCAGGTAGCGTGCGCAGAAATAAACAAGCCACTCAGAATGAAACTGACGGAACAATGGATGAACAGTGCTCTCCTTTCTGTTCCCAGTAGGTCCATCCTACCAAGCCCTCCCCGCGCCGAGCTCCGACTTCCTGGAGGAGCCCACTTTCATCCCTCCCACCAAGCGGCAGACGGACAAACCTGGACGCACTAAACCCAAAGAGAAGAAGGAGAACTGCAAGCAACAGTGACTTATCGTGTTTGAGTGCATACTGTACATATTTTCCAACACTAAGTATCAACCTGGAGTCCACAGTACTCATATCATTGATTTTTGGATAATTACGAGTTTCTCCCGGCCGGCCAGCCCTGCTAGCACTTTAGACCAGTGGATCAAAGAGACACAGCTGAGAGAGTGACATTCTGAGATATCTCTCCATCAGCTGGTATCTGTCGCCACTTCGTACTCACGCCTTCATCATCTTCAAAGGGAAAAAAGTAATCAAGGTTTATTGAGCTATTGTTTGAATCCTTCAGTGTTATTGAGTGTTTTATTTAAACGGTAAAACCTTTTTTTCTCCTATTTGTTCTTTTTATTTGTTTTCATTTAGTTAAGCAGTTGTATCTGGCACCCAGGAAAACAAGAAGCTGATATGACAACCTTTGACACTAAGTGACGTGGGCTTTTATTTGGACGATCTTCGTTTCAAACCATTTTGACTGGACATCAGCCATGTTTACAGTAGTATAGTGACAATCGTGTGGTCTAACCCATGTTAGATCTAATGACAGCAACGTAACTACCATCAAAGTAGGTCGTTTAGGTCAGATCCAACCGTATCTCCCACGTTCCATAACGTGACTGAATTTCTCATGTGTTGGCACCTGAGCAGGTGCCATTAGCCAACTGAAGACTGACAGAGGCTCCAAAGAGCTCGTAAGTGGACATTGAAGCGAAGGAAATTTGATGCATGTGCAACTCATGTTTTGTATATTTTGCCCAGTGGGTTGTCATCTGTCCAAAGGCCACTATGATACCAGTTAATATTATATAAAATATTGAACCCCAGCTCAGTTGTTCGGTCTCCTACAGACATATAACTACTCATGCTCTCAGTTGTTTTTTGTATAATCTTATTATTCTTATATTTAAGACCCTTGTCTTCAGTTTTTTTTTGTTTGTTTTTTTTACAAGTGAAATACACCACTGCCTTGGTGGAGCACTATGAATGCAATTGTTCTGTATGGAAAAGCAACAAATAAAAAAAACAGATTCACGATTTGTTGTCTGTTAATGAGATTTAATTCGTAGAAGAATATTGTTAATATCTTTAAAAAAAATGTTTTGTGTCAACTCAGCAGTAACTCAACATAAGGCATCATCGTCATCACGTAACACACGTTCATTTCACAATACGCTCAACAGTTAACTGATAAAGTGCAAGAGCTCGCTGGAAAATGTGACTGTACGACTTGTAAGAGTGAACTAACTGCTGAGAGCAGCACCTGTGACCTCTGTGGTCTTTCAACAGACATGGTGACTCACACACATTTCTATCAGTGTGGGCTGCCATAAACGCCCCCCATACACACACACACACACACACACACACACACATTTCACAAATACTCTGTTCCATAACAGTGCCGCTGCTCTGAAAAGCAGAAATACAAGAATGTAAGCAAAAGATTAAACCTTTTCAACTGACCACGGGGTTTTCCACAACATAGAATAATCGAAGCCCTTCTTTTTTTTTGTCTCGGGTCCTGTCTGACTCAGAGATTTACGGTCAAGTCGTGCTATTTGTCACTCTCCCGAGAAACGTTCTCAAAAGGAATTCCACAATCACTCCAAGGGTTCCACTTGGCTCCCAGGGCGTTGCATCTGTTTAGAGGGCATGTCTCGGCTTGTTAGCCGAGGAGCGTAGAAGTACGACCTCAACAAATCTCTCCCTCTCATTTATAACTTCTGTACATGTAATGTTTTCTTTGCTGTACCACTGACTGTCTGGTACCCAATTATACCAAGCTGTGGTCTAATCTACTGATAAAGGGGAAACCCCTACGCTGGACTTTTTATCATGTGTTAGGCAATAGCAGGAAAGTCCTTGCAAGTCCATGAGTGTATGCTCTCCCCTGCTACCTTCAATTTCTGTTTGAACAGTGTTTTATTGTCATCTCCTCACAGAAGAGCGGGAGACAAAAGCAAACAAAAAACGTAAGTCACCACCTGTCAAAATCGCATTTTTTCCGCCAAAATCTTCCACTAAGACGAACAATTCAACAGTTATCACCAGGTAAAAAAAAGTAAGGTGTAGGAGCCTGGGTAGAACAAAGCATCTATTTTAAGAGACGTATGTGGGCTTTACAGCAGACATGACTAAAACCTGTTGTGAGGCAAACCCTCACATCCACCTGCACTGTACATTCACAGTCAGCAGCGTCAGCGCTCAGACGCACTAGTAACGAAACCACATCCCACTCGTTTGAACGATACAGTATAATTATATGCAGTCCACTGCTCCACATCCAGTAACTCTGAGGAGAGATTAGAAGAAATAGAAAAGAAAAGGTTGTTTCCGGTTGTTTCTAAAAAAAAAAAAAAAAAAACGTGGTTGTTTAGTCCAGTAATTCAACACCCAAAATGTCACTAGATATATTTAGGGCTACTCTAGCCTCCATGTTTAGCTGAAAGGGGAAAAACACTGCGTGACTGTGAAGAGCGATTTACATGATGAATAGACGGTTGTAAATCATGTTTGTGTTTTCCCTCTCAGAATTTCCCTCCCTCCCCAGAGCGCCCTGTACTGTATCATATTTATGCCCAGGGGAGGCATGTAACATAAGACGACCATAATTTTTTACAATGGTTTCAAAAACACAGAAAAAAAGGGAAGACGGTGCCAAGAAAACTGGCACAACAGAGATGTCCCCGCAAACCCCATGGCTCGGTGTCCTGAAGAAAGATCCCCTCTCAGCACAGGATTTCCTTTTCCCCTTCCCAGAATTCCACTGAATCTAAGGAGCCCCGACCGGGACCCTCTCTGTTCACGCAATCAGTTGCTGTGAGGACTCCTTGGAGTTGAGCGACTCTGTGCTGCTGCCCTGCTCCTGCTGGGCCTCGTGGAAACTGCACTCAATGGCGATTAAGGTGCGGGGGTCATCTAAAGAAGAAAGAGAGAAGATTCTTCAAAGCTGTGTCAACGTGTTTGTGATCAAGTCTATTGTCAGTCATATAGTGGTAATTACCAGTAGGGGGCATGATTAAAGGCTTTTTCTTCAATGGCGTTGTCATCTTTTCTGCCATCTTTCTTCGGTGGATCTTAATGGTCAACATGATGATGAAGATTAGGAGGAAGATGAAGGCCATCAGGATCATCCCGGCCACGTAAATAGCCAATGACATAGACTGATCTGTGGAATCTGCTGCAAATAAGAGGTGAGAAATCAGTCCTGGACATCAATAAAAAGAAAGACCAAAGCAGTTCAGTGCAGTGGGGTAATAGAGCGCTGTGTTACCAGGTTTCTTAGGGTTATTCACAGGGGAGGTTGGAGGAAAGTCGCACCGAATGTCCGTAGATGCATCTCCATGGGACACGATTATTTTTGGATGAGGACACCTATGAGAAACAGTGACAGAAGAGTTTGCAAGAGGTTCCTTGGATCATAGCAAATCGCTCAGCTCTAGAACGTTTTCTGGGGTGATTCTCACTTGCTCCAGGGTTTGCACTTGCTGTGTGTTTGGTCGTTGAAGGTCCCATTTGGACACGGTCTGCAGATATCTGCACAGAGAAACATTTTGTTTCTAAAGGAACAAACTCCTGGGAATCTAGTGTCAGTGTTGTGCTCATCTTCACTCACGTTCGTCTGTAGGTTCTTCTCCTTTACCACACTCGGAGATGCAGAAGGTGCAGGTCTCATCACCACAAAGTCCTTTTTTACACTTGCACTTTGTGTCAGTTGTGGCCGTGCATTTAGCCACTTCGTACAGAGCCCCTGTGTTAACAAAGACAGTTTCAAAATGAGATAACTTGGAAAACTCCAACTGCTGAAAAAAAGATGAAAAAACATGAAGAATCTGTTCGCTTACCTACACACTTTGTGCACTTGGCACACCTGTAGTCGAAAGTGTTTGAGTATTCGCCAGGCCCACATGGCTTACAAAGCTCCACTGGTTTTGGACCACATCTGGTGACCAGGCGGTTTCCTACAAAACACACAAATATTACAACGATTGGGACGTTTGTGTGACAGTCACATTAGCTGGCACCCAGTTCCCAGAAATAAGTTTAGAGATCATATGTAAATGTAAACAAACAGCACGTGTGGGAATCAGGCAGAACTGAACTGTCTTGGAATTTATTAAAGAGTACAACTCGATGCCAGAATTACAAAAAACATAATTGGAAATGATTTATTACTAACATCCAAACCCATTCCCTCTGTTGTGGTATTAGCTTGAATACCACTGAAACTATATTGGTTACTAGAAACCACCGGGAACAGTGGCTGGAATACGATATGATTAAAAAGAAAACATCTACAGATGAATCACATGGAGCTCAGTATGTGTGTTGCTTCAGTCGGAAACTATTTCAAAAAGCATCAAATACTGAGATCTGAGAGATGATAACACTGACGTATTTCCATCACATAAAACAGAGTTAAAAGAAATTGAACATCTAAGTGATAATTTCTCCTCCCCTTATTGGAAGTAAATGCACACAGTATTTTAATCTCTTGAGCTTTTCTTGCAGCAACTTTAGCACAAAAATGTTCCCCGTCTGCAAACAAATTACACATTTTATCAATAGAACATTACAAATGATACGATATTATTTTTATTTCTTACCAGGATAACAGGCTTCACAGCAGGCATTGTCTCCAGCTAGTGACCACTTCATGCAGCCCACTTCAGTCTCTCCAAGACTGACCGAACAGCCCTGCATGAGCAGCAAGACCCCCAGTAGCGACAGAACCACTGCCATGCTGATGCCAATGCTCTGTGGTCTCCAGGCACCTCCAGAAGATAATCCACTCCACAAAAGATATTCCAGGTACCTGACTTGCTTTGGAAAAGGCACTTGACTTCTTTTCTTTTTCTTTTTTTTCTTTTTTTTTTTGCTTCTCTTAATCTGTAGCTGTTTAATAAGTCACAATAAATAAAGCTCTAAACCTGAGTCAGTTCAGGTCGGAGAATGACTGTCAGCCAGCGGAGGGTGCTATTCATACTCAGGGGGCGGGACTTGACTCAACAAGAAATGGCTTTAACCTTTCTGAGTTTAACTTTACCCTTTAATCTAACACGAACAGTCCCCTAAATGTTCAATCTGCCTCGATGAGTCATACAAGAGGAGTCAGGCCCTGTGTGTCAACATGTCAGCATCAAAGTCCCGTGATAGATTACACTAATCCACTCCATTTAAAACAACCATTTAAAAACATGTGGTTTCCCAAACTTGCTTTGTCACATTTCATTTCTGTCGAGTCAAAGCTGTGAGTGATCAAGTAAGTAAGTAAGCAAGTTGATATAGAGTTGTATCCTGAGGCACGCCACTTATTAAAACATGTCAGGACAAGGCCATGACGTGGGAAGTGGGATTACGTCCATCTGTGTTGTGACTGTCATGGACATTTTACAGAGGTAGACTGTTCAATGAACCCTGAGGACCACAAATTCCAAGGAAAGATGCACTTGAAAAGGGAGCTGTCCCTTGTGGGGCCTGTTTTCTTTCTTCCTTGTTATTTGTTATTCTTGTTATTTAGAAACTTAATTGACGTCTGGGGAGGTTCCCTGCGGGAAATTCAGGAGGATACTCTCGAGTTCACGTTTGGCTTTGGCTGCTGCAAATGTAAATTTCAGGAGAGAAGTGATGTCACTGCCTCCCACCCCCCACCCAGCGTCACTTTGATGTGTGAAATTCACTGTAATAAATTTGCTTATACGTCTTCCCCCTACACGGCTTCTTAGACAAAGACACCAGCTGCTTTCAGAATGAGGAGGGGACTTTCCTGTTTGTGTCCCACTGTTGCAAATTACACATTATGAATAAGCTTCCTTCTGAGAAAAATGTCAGAGACTTGAGGATGAGGATGGATGAATAGAGTCAACAAGATCTTAATAACATCCTAAGATGCATGTCACACACTGAGAAAATTTCTGTTAAAATGTCAAAAATCATTCTTTCTTGTGTTGCCAAGGCTTTTGGTACACAATTACTAAACATCTAGTGACTGATGGCAGACATGTGATACGACACATGTAAGCGACTCCTGCTGTCACAAGGCTTCTAAAAGAAAATCCCTTGTTTATTTGTCTATTACATCTATTGAGCTAGTGATGGCCAAGCTTTTTAAAACCACAACTTACAGATACAGAAACTGAAACAAAAAGTGGAGGTTGAATCTGTTATTGTGATGAAAAAGAATATGATTTCCAGTGATTTCCAGAGTTAATTATTAGGCACCATTGATCGGTTGATCCACTCAAGATAGCAGGATTTATTTCCTTTCAAAGGGGGCTTCCTTACTGTAAACGTGTTTTGTCATCTTCTAACGGGGAAGTTTTGCGTGAGTATGAGGGAAGCTCAGTCTCAGCATCGGCAGGTGGCTGGATGAAAACAGTAATTCAATTTGTCTCGTCCTCTGAAACTGACCTTTGACTTTCTCACACATCGCGGAGTGACGTCACAGGGGCCTACGCAGTGGTCAGAAACCCCTCCTCCCACACTTCATCATTCTGCCTCTTCTAAAGCTCGAAGGCAAAAAAAAGCGCTCTTGGGAAGTACGTTTAAGGTGCGTCGGTAAGTGTAGTAGTAATGACATGCCTGTTGCTGGGAAGAGTGTGTGTGTGTGTGTGTGTGTGTGTGTGTGTGTGTGTGTGTGTGTGTGTGTGTGTGTGTGTGTGTGTGTGTGTGTGTGTGTCGTGTATGTAGGCTGGCAGCAGAGTGAGAGTCAACAGTCAAACTGCAATTTGACGTTGTGCGTCAGTGCGCACGGTTAAAAAAAAAGCGCCATTTTCAGGCTGAGGGGCTGCATCTAAAATAAAGGGTCCTGTTCGAGTGTGCCTCGATCGGGGTCTCGAGCGTCATCTCCTCCCCCACAAGCGCGACTGTAGGCTCGCGCGTGGGGGGTGGGGGGGAGTGCGGTGCGACGTCACTGTCAAGAATGATGTTTTGAGTGTGTGAGTGTGTGGTCGGAGTAGCAGCGCTTGGTCTGTATGGGGTTACTGAGCTCTAAGGTGAGCGTGAACCGCGTCAGCCCACTGGGAAAGTACGTAAATAAGCGTTTGCGCTCGGAAGTTCCACTGAGGGGCGTGAAGGTGTCACACGTGTTGTAGTTGCGGTGGCGTTTCTGCACCGTGCGCGCGCGCGTATGTCAGAGCGTGCGTGTGTGTATGTGCGAGCGCGTGCGTGTGCTGATGACCAGCCAACACTGCAGGGCTTTTGAGAAATGGTCTTCTTGGACTAGAGCATATGTGTTTCTATGTGTGAGTGTACATACACACACACACACACACACACACACACACACACACACACACACACACACACACACACACACACACACATATATATATATGTATATACACACACACACATATACATATACATATATATATATATATATATGCTTCATGTTACATTTGACTTACACGTATATAATATATAAATCAAATGCAATATGCACTGCAATAAAATACACCATCTAGTGGCTTACATTAAAATAAGAAGAAGTATATTAAATTAAATTTTGATCTAAAACACTTTTACTAGAAAAAAAAGTGTTCCATTTTTCACATTGGCCTGTTTGGAGATAGAGTGAGGAGCTCAGAGATCAGGAAGGGGCTCAAAGTAGAGCTCCTGCTCCTATGTGTGGAGAGCAGGTGGTTCAGGCAAGTTGCCAAGATGCCTCATCCTAGACGCCTCCTTGGGGAGGTGTTCTCGGCATGTTTATCTGGGAGGAGACCCAGAGGCAGTCCCAGGAAAGGCTGCAGAGATTATATATGTATGCTGGCTTGGGAACACCTCAAGATCCTCCCAGAGGAGCAGCTGAAATCACTTTCTGCTGCTATTCTGTGTTCTAGGCTTTTCTGCTGAGGCTGCTGAAGACATGACTAGACTTTTACTAGATGCATGGTAAGACATCACCTTTTCCTTGTGCATGTATACATTTTGTAAATGTTTTATACTTTTTTAGTTGATGATAGTGAATATTGATAACACAGGGGAACAAATAGAATAAAAAGTTCTTCTGCCCCAGATTTAAAACCTGATTCTAGGTGTATGAAATCTGCAGAATTAGAATATGACCTCCGTTTCTTTCTAGCAGGTCCAGCTTTCAACATAGTGCAGTGTATATGTTACATATAACATATGTGATGCATATATATATATATATATATATATATATATATATATATACATTATATATATCATGCGTATGATGTCAATTTGAACAGTTAGGGGTATATTATATCTTTGTAACGAGAGGTAATAGAGAAAAACTGGTTGCAACAACCAAAATGTACCTAAAAAATGTCTAATATTTAACATACCAAATGCATTCAGATAGCAATTGATAATATGTACAGCTCCCTCTCCACCCTCTGCCTCATCTTTGTTGAATCATATTTGCATATTTGTATATCTTTATGTTCTTGTTTTATATCCATACTTGCTTTGCAAACTCGCTGCACACTGCACATTTCACCAGTGCAAGAGGTGCATTTGCGTGTGACGGAAAAGTCTTGATAAGGACACTTTTGATCAGAGATGGGATGTGATGCAAAGCACTAGTGTGACGTTAATCCTGTCACTCCTCCGCCTCCGAAATAGTTTGCATATCAGGTACGCACATGAATGGCGCCTGTCTAGTGGAGTTTCCAGCGGAATGCAGTTTGTGTCTTCCCGGTTTTTCCTCTATATCCTCATATTCTACCTCTGAATTTTGGCCTTATCATCTCTTTTATGCATAGTTTCTCTTAGTTACATAAATGTGGATTCTTATTGGATTTATACATAATAAGGTGCTGTGCATTCATGTAATAAATAAGGTATGGCCTAAAGTGGTTTACAGCATAAGTATTAATTTGTTCATTTTTAGATGTTTATTTATTGTACTCTAAATGAAAACAAGCGTGATAACTTTACACACATCTAAATGGAAATGTCACTTGTGACAAAACCAAAACTAACTTTTCCTTTGTTTAATATTTGAAGTTTGTTAACAGATTGACCAACAGATTGACTAAGAGCACCCACTGTGTTCAACAATGACATTAATCTTCAAGCACAACCTGACTCATAATTGTGCACACGCTGTACAAAGCTGGAGGCATTCCTGCTGTATTGTGGTATTGTAGCTGTACGGCATAAGTTACTAGAGATAAAGTTGCTCGGCTTCATTGTATATGTGTGTGGCAGGCAACAAACTGGCCACAGCCTACGTGTGGTTGCAAGATCGGCATCACAGGAGGCCGGAAATGCAGAAATGGAAGGCAGTATCCCCCAAGTGCATGTAAAATCGCATTTTTGTGATACTCCATTCAACCACTTTCAGTCACCTTCAAAGACTGAAAAGAGCTCCCGGCATTGAGTAAAGCAGACAACGTGTTTTTGAACATATATATTTTTAATTCATATATATAATAAATTTCTATGTACAATTTATTTTTCTTTTGTAAAGAAACAAAATTAAAGAGAAAGCTTTGATTGCAAACAGTGTTTCATACTAAAGGGAGGGAGAGATGAACTGGAAAAGTGCTCATAAAACTAGTGTCTGTGTGTTACTATCCCTCCCGGGAACTATATTCTCGGTAGATGCAACAGGAGTTCTGCCGTTGTTTTGCAAGGAGATCACAATCTGAAGGCCAGGATTCCCCTTGAAGTTGCTTTGTAGTCCTAAAATGAGAAGTGTCAGACGATAATCATTAAGGGATCAATGACAGCTGCTGCATTATTGAGAGCGATCCACCACACATCGTGAAGCTTTGGCTTTCATCACGCTGACTTCTGTCGAGGCCTGGCGCTGGCTGCCGCGGCTGGGAGCCGCAGCCTCGCCTCAGCCCTGCCAGTCTGCTGTCACAGCTGTGGCATGTGTGTGTGTGTGTGTGTGTGTGTGTCCACTGTTTGCAATCCTGTTTGTAAGTCGATTGGCTTACTTAACTTAAGTGTTATGAAAGTCGGGGAGGTGGGAGGGCGGGGAGGGGAGGTTACGCACCGAAACAGGAATAATGGTACATTCGACAAAGCACAGCTAGGACAGTGGAAACTGGCCACTGGTTCACAAAGGGTGATGTCTGATTGTCTGTCAGTCAGCCGCAGTAGACACAGTATGACACCATCGATGCAACATGATCACATAAATAACATCACAAAAATCATCCAGTGTACGGATTCTTCCTTGGCAAGAGGCCAACGCCCTCCTCCCAACAATGGTAATACTTTAAACAAAATGTATTAATAGAATTTCTTTTCTTTAAAGCAGTTGAGACAGTCATGCAATATGCAGCCTAGTTAGACTATTGGCTGGCTACAGGGGCCTCCCTTCCGAAGCAGTCCACACGGATCGTGGACCGGTCAAGGTTAGTGTTTTAGTAGTTGGCAGGTAAGAGCTTAAATAAGGGGGCCCGGACGTTTGGCGTAATGTGCTAAAACTGTATCAGTACACACAGATGCGATGTTCAGGATCGGATCAGTTCCAAGCTCTCGGCCCAGAGAAACGTCCCTAAGTGCGAGCTGTGGTTGTCGGTCTGGGTCTGGGGGATTGAGATCCAGGCCCAGCCAGGGTTAAAGGTCTTGCAGGAACAGAACGTAGGTAGAGTACACACTCCCGAGAATGTCTGCGTGGCAGCGTTAACGAATCACCACACCGAACACCACTCACGTTTCACAAACTGTACACGTCACGTCAATACAAAAGAGGTCGTTTTTTTTTTTCTCCAGCCACAGGAGACCCGTGCTTGTATCTGTGAGTGAGTGTGTGTGTGTGAGAGAGAGAGCGGAGTCCCTCCTGTTGTGCGCTTGCTGCCCGTATTCCTTTGCTTAGACATCAGAGGGGTAGACAGACAGCAGGGGGGGGTAGCTAGGTTGGTAGGTAGGTAGGTAGGTCAGGGTCTACGTCCTGAAGCCAGAAGCGAGAGATGACGAGGGGGAGTCGTTCTGCGCTCCAGGAGTTTTAAAGGCACTGTCCTGTCACATGATGTCCACGAAGAACTCGCAGGGGTTGCCCATGGCGTGCTGGAAGGACTGGCGGCTCGCCGTGAGCTCGGGCGGGACGGCCGCCAGCTCCCTGCCCGGGGGCGCCCCGGGGGGCGTGCTGCTGCTGACCGAGGTCTTGGGCGCCAGGCGGGCCAGGCAGTAAGGAGGGGGCAGGCCGGGCGGCCCGTAGGAGGAGGCGTGGCTGCGCTCGCTGTGCGCGCAGGAGCCCGGGCCGGGCTGGGCGAAGGGGGCGTGGCTGTAGGTGAAGGGCGGGTGGTGGTGGCTGCTCTGGGACAGCGTGTGGCTGCGGTGGGACTGGCTGTGGCTGAGGCTGGAGCGGGCCTGGCTGTGGCTGGACACGGCGTGGCTGTGGTGGCTCATCTGGCTGGCGGACCTGTCGCCGCGCCGCCCTCCGTGGACGCGGGGCTCTGTCTCGCTGCATGTTGACCTCTGACCTTTCTCCTGCGGGGAGGACCGTCTGCCTTTGCCGGCGCTGGGGTTGGATCCGCTGCTTCGGCTTCCTGTCGGGGGGGGGGGCGGAAAAACAAGACAGGTCTCAGCCGGGTCTCCTCTGCAAGCGCTTGTGAAATTAGACGCACAGTCAACTCATGAGCTCCGACTGATTCAGATCAACTGATTCTGCTACTGATTTACATCAGCAGGTCACACATTAAACAAAAATAGATCTGGAAGGACTCATCGACGGCATGAGGTGTTATTTAGAGAACGGTCTTGTGGAAAAAAAAAAAGTTTAAAAAGAAAAAGGAACATCAACGGTGTTTATTTCATTTAGAGGAGCAACCACTAATAGATGATCGCACAGATAAAGTAATCAACAAAAGTTATCATGACTGATTAGTCGATTTGAGCAATTAAAAATCAGGTCAGAAATCTCTAATCTCAGCCTCTTAAATGTGAATAATTTCTTTGGTCTCCGTGACAGAAAATTGAATGCTGTTGAGGTAGGGACAAAAATAAACACATCTAAAGACTTTATCTGAGCCGTTCTGAAACAAGCATTCACCACTTTCACAGCTTTTGCATAATTTCATACCAAATCACTAGAGTAAAAAAATAGCTTGTGGTGGCTCTAATTTCCTTTCTGCACTTTGTTTAAGGTGTGACGGGACATTTTTAGCAGGAGGCAACAGTCAAGGGCAAACGTGATTATCTCAGGTTGCTTCCCCAAAGTTGCGCCCGCCGGGGGGGGGGGGCATCCATCTGACACACATACACAACGGTGGGAGATTCACATTTTGGAAGTGTGGACATGACACACCTGCACCAGGGCGACACTGAGAGCACAGAAGGACAATAAAGTGATCCGAGTGTTCACTCTGTTTCTCTTAAAAAGCAGACGAGCGTCCGCTCTCGGCGCTGACAGAGGTGCAGCACAGTGCCAGAAACACTCCACGCCCCCTCGTCTCCCGCAATGAGCCCGACAGTACTGGGTAGAGTGGTGCATGATCGCCCCCTGTATTTTGAGAATGGCAGCGCACGCCTCATCCTCAGCACAAGTGACCGTCCTGCATCATGCACCTCCCAGCACAGATCAAGATGCATGCGCAGAGGTGCAGAGTGGGAGAGAGGGACTGTCGGGAGAGTCACACACAGGATGCACACGGAACGGAGAATGGGACGGGCGAAGGGTGGAACGGAAGACAACGACATAAAAAAAATAACCTTAAAGCCACTGTGTGATGGGTGGAGAGGAGAGAGAGAGGTAGAGAGAGAGAGAGAGGAGGATGGGGAGGATGAGTGGTGAGAGGAGGAGAGCAGCAGAGGAGGAGAGGGGGGGGTTAGCAGGCTTACCGGTTCCCCCAGTGTCCTGGGACTACCTCCTCCTTCAGTCTACCGTTGCCCAGCAGAAACAGAAGGAACAGCAGAATTACACACACCTCCCAGCCCAGCACGGCCTAGTTAGCCCTAAAACTCAACATCAGGCCCATATGGTCAGAACTGATATCACCCCCGCGGCTGAGATTGGTCTTTCCCTAATCATCCAACCAAAAAGAGAAAATTCATCTAGATATGGAGAGACTGGCCCTGGGAAATGCACAAGAAAAAAAGGAGGCACACATGCACTCATTCAAACAGGCAGGCAGACACATTGTTAACCACAAGCACTGTGTTTGCGAGTGCCAAGGGAACGAAGCTACGACTGACTCGGTCTTATCTTGGTCATCTCTGTCCTTCTGAGTTTCAAAGGTTGCAGATAAACCAACTGAAAGAGCGACAACCGGCCCAAAGCAAGACATGACGATGTGGGGATGAGTCACTCAGGACGATGGAGGGAAAGAAAAAAAATCAGACTGATAAATGGCAGCATGGAACTTACCATCATCTGTCTGGACTGCGCACTGTTTAACACGTACACTACAAGCACAGTGTAATAACAGCCACCCACGTATGCCCCCCCCACCCTCCCCACCCCCCCTCTACTTCTCCACTCTCCCTCAATGCAGATATATCACAAAACCATGCAGCAGCAACACAAAGCACGAGCACGATCTGACCAGAAATGAATGGAAGGGTCTCTGGACCACTGAAATAAAAGAGGGATGGACTCTGTGTCGATCATTTCAAGCCTCGCTGATTTTGGAATCACACGCTCTGATTCAAAATTCTCCGTTTTTTTTTTCTCTTGGTGTGTGTTTGTGTGCGTGTGTGTACACACCCAGTACTGCAGAGCTGTCCGCTGCATGACTCAAGATGCTCATGATTGACCTTGACGATACAGGACGGCGTTTTTGGAACACACACACACACACACACATATTTTACATCAGAAATGCAGTCCAGCATCAAGTTCCCGCGCGTTGGCGTGAGTCACCGATGACGTCATAGATTCACAAGGGGAACGTCACGTCGGAGTCAAAGCGTCACATCGGGGGTGGGGTTGGGGGGGTGGATGAGGAGGAGGGGCCGAGGACGTCCGAGCGCGCTCACCTTCGCTGTGTTGGCTGCCCGCGCTCCCGCTGTGGAAGCTGTGGCACGGGTCCGAGTAGCCCGGCGGGAAGCTGGGGGGCGCCGAGGGGAAGGGGGGGTAGGGGAAGGGCTGGCCGCCCAGGGGCCAGGGGTTGGTGGTGGCGGGGAGCGGTGCCAGGGTGTCCTGCTCCGAGCCCCCGCCGCTGGAGCCCTCGTTCAGGTTGAGGGACGCCATGTCTGAGTGGGGAGGAAAGCACAGCACGACGTTAGTGGCCATGACGGTAACACACAAATGGAGGAGGTACGGTATGGGGTGGGGGGCGGGGGGGGGCTGAGGGGGGACGGGGGGGTGTAAAACTGAGAAAAATGACTTCAAAGTTTCTGTTTTGTCCAGACAAAAGTACAATAGGTAGGGCTCCCAAAATTTGACAACTAGTTGCTATAATGAAGAAATAGTGAAATATTGTATGTGAAAAACATGTTTTGCTGGCCTAGCTGACCTTTGACCCTTATCTGGCAGTTACTGTATTCTGCCTTTGTATCAGGTGCCAAAAGTAAGAAGTCAGGCAAAGGCAACAGGCAGTAACTGACATATTATCATTATTAACTAATGATGATATAACTGACATCACTATTGAATAAGATAATATAGCTGACATTATCATTATTGACTAATAATATAACTGACATTATCATTGTAAACTAATGATAATATAACTGACATATTATCATTATTTTCTTGATTTTCACAATACTTGAACCCATTATAAGACAAGTTGCTTTCCAGCCTAGTATGAAAACTATATAAAATACTTTCTCATTAAGATATTGCTACATCAGAGTAACAACAGTTCTGCCGTGGTGTCTCCTATGGTTTTGGATGGTACGGTTGTCATCATCCTTTATTTTCTCATTAAAAACAACCAGATCGGCTCATGATATTCATCCACATGATTGAGGAGGCCTCAAATACTGTAACCCCCGCTACGGCTTGAACTCATTTTCGGCAGAACATGATGTTATGGCGTTGTGCCTCTGCGGGGCGGCGTACTCTGGCAGAGGTCCCCGAAGGTGTAGTAGCACTGCTCGGAGAAGGTGATCTTGTTGACGGTGTGCCTCAGGTAGCCGTGCTTGAGCAGGCTGCTGGCGTACTTCCTGGCGTCCCGCCGGTCCTTGAAGCCCTCCACCCTGGAGTAGAGCCAGTCCACCACGTCAGCACCTGACACAGCAAACACACACGCACAGTCACACACACGCAGACAGACTCGACGGCTCCTGCTCTAATGCGTCAAACAGATGCTGCTGATATACGTTACAACCACGGCGGCCACATGTGCCTGAGCAGCACAATGTCTGAGAGCGACCATAGATGCTACTTTTCACTTCCTCAAAATGTCCTGGTTAAAATCGGGCATTAAGTTGCAAACTAAGCTATGTCTACAACAAGACAACGACTAGAAGAGTTATAATTAAGACTTACAAATGAACAAGAATTAATACACTATAATAATATAATTAAAAATATACGAAAATATTTTCTGGTTCATTCAAGAAAAGTGATTTTAAGACATTTAAAGACCTTATACTGGATGTCATTTTGCAAACTTCGAACTACTGCATAAGTCAATGAAGTGATGAATTGGCGAAAAATGTTCGTTTGTTGGAGCCCGAGAGAGAAGGAAAAGAAAGTATGAGACTTGAGTTATCTAATTTTCCGCCTACACTCCTTTTTAAGTTACAGAGTCAGCATCAAAGGCCAAAGCTGATCTGCGCTCTTTTTTTCTTTTTCCGCCAGCAGCAGCTCTGCCTCGCTCACCGATGACGGCGTTGGCTATGGTGATCTTCAACCACATCCTGTCTCGTATCTCCAGGCCGGAGTCGGGCAGCTGCATCACTTTGACGATGGTGGCCATGTCCGTTTTGCTCGCAGACAGCGGCAGGTCGTCAAACTCTGCGGCGCGAGGGGAGAGCGGCTCTTGAGAAGACGGGCCGGGCGTTCACCCCGCTCGTTGCAAATGTTGTAGGGTTGTCATATTTACCACAGAACTGATGTTTCATAGTGTGTGATGGAGGTGCTGTTTGGTTGTCTTTACCATAGTGCGGGTACGGTCCCGTCAGGGCGGTGGTGTGGGATATCCACGCTGCGGGGTCGATGGGTCTGACCGGCTCGGCTTGGGGTAGAGAGCACAGGTTCAACAGCCGTCAGGGACATTCATGGCATTGCTCCAAATGCAACAAGGGCAGTGTCTGATTTGGTGAGGTGAGGATCAAGGAAAATGAGATGTCTGAGGTGTTGCGCTCGTGTCTTTCTTCTTACCGCGGGGGATGGTGAAGTAGCTTCGTGGGGACGGGTCCCAACATTTGGCGACCGTGAGGCTAATGGGACTGGGGAGGGAGCAAACGGAGAGTGCGTTCAAAGTCCAAACGTGCAGGAAAGGGTTTGGTTGACCTCAAGCTGCAGCAAAAGTTTGATAACGATGTTTTGATCCCACCCAGACATTCTGATGCACGTCATCTGAGCGCTCACTGTCTATTTAACTTTCAATCAGGAACTCGGATCAGATCAGTCGATGACTTTTTAGCGGAAAGTACCGCGAGTCCCCGTGAGATAATCTGCATGTTCTGGCTGTAGAGCATCAGTTACTGTACGCGCTGGTCACGCCGGCTCTAAACTTGTGTAAGCGCCGGGGGGAGCGGGCCAGGGAAGAAGCTGACAGACGAAGTCACAAAGAGGTCTGCGGCAAAGCTTCTGCAGCAACAAACACGCTGTTTTGGCAACAGGGGATCAACCGGAGGGGATATGCTCGCATTTTATAGCTGCGTATTTCATAGCAGTTCGCTCTATAAGCTCCCCTCTAATTCTCCAAATCCTTTGAGCAGCCAAACAGCAACCCCATCTGATTAGTGTTTTACTCTGAAGTGTACGATTACGCCCTACATACACTGAGCGGTGCTCCCAGTGTACTAATCAAGCGCAGCGGGGAGTGACACTTCCTCGGGGCCCGGGCCGGGGCCGGATGGATGCTCTTACCCGGTCTTGGAAACGATCTCTCGGAGGATCCTCACGGCGTCGTCGTTGCTCATGTTCTCAAAGTTGACGTCATTCACCTGGACGACAGACCACAACATGCTCATTCTGCTTTGTGACAACGATGGGCAGCGCCCTCTCAGACATGTTTTTATTTCTGCAGCGATCTGGAGCCCGAGCTGCTCCCACTGTGCACGGGGAGTTCATAATGAGAAGCTGTAATCAGCCTTTACGTGTCTTTTACAGTGGGTGTAGCACCCCCTCCTTCTCCTCCTCCACACACACACACACACACAGGCGGAGATAAATGGAGAAGCAATAACAGGAAGGAAAAGGAGAGGCAGAATTACGACTTTCACAAAAGAGCCTCGCAGCGGAAGCGAATACCGCACCGAGGCTCTTAATAGGCTGCGAAAACAGAGACGGAAACGTGGTCGTGTCAGAGGCATCGGCGGCAGCGGAGGTTTTGACTTCGCGGCAGAAGTAGCAGAAGTTTCCACTGCGCGTACCTGCAGCAGCATGTCTCCGGGCTCTATTCTTCCGTCAGCAGCCACAGCTCCTCCTTTCATGATAGAGCCGATGTAGATGCCGCCGTCTCCCCGGTCATTGCTCTGACCGACAATACTGATACCCAGGAAGTTGTACTTCTCTGTCCAGAACAGGGGGAGCAAAGGGAAGTGTGATCCACGTGTACGTAGGGTTACAAATACATGAGGAAACAAGCAGGTAGAATGAGGGTTTACCCATGTTGAGTGTGACGGTGATGATGTTGAGGCTCATCGTGGAGTCTGTGATGCTGCTGAACGATGAAGACTGGACCGGACAGAGAGAGAAACAGAGAAACAGTCAGAGAGGCACCAGGCCCATACTGAGCATCTGTGGCGGGGGATGGTGGGAGGGGGGGGGGGTGGTGTGGGGGCATCGAGGCGCTCACCCGGTCTATTTTGGCCACTTTGTGCCTCCGTCTGCGGCGCTTGTGTCTGCGCATCAGCTGCGACGAGGAGCTCTGCTCTGTGGAGCTGCTGAGCCTGAAACACAGAGACAGGCACGCTATAATGACAGAGCACATGGCACGGTGGATTAAACAGCGGAAAACACCACTCTATTGTATGTACACATCTAAAAACAGTAAACTGGCTGCTGTCAGATCTGTTCTCTTCCATGTCAGTCTTTAAGTTGCCTTTAGAAGGGCTGATATACTGTCTATACTGTAGATATACTGTAGTGTTTCACACCTTCTAACAACAGGACACAGTTAAACCTGTTATTATTATAGATACTTCTGCATCAGGTTCCCATGCATATTTTAAGATGCAGCACAAACACTAGTGTTCCCAGATTGGAAATTGTACAGGATGCAATTACAGGCTTCATCAATAAATATCAATAAAAATACATGACCAGAGTTACTGTTAAAGATGCCTACACAAATCATTATAAACAGTGGATTTAGAAGAAGTCACTTAAAGGAGTTAAATCAGTTTTTTTAAGTCTCTGATCTGCATCAAATGTGATTCATGTTGTTGGAGTCCAGGAAATGCGGAGAGAGGCCTTTTAATTTGGACGACTTTCTAACTTAACTGACTGAAATAATAGATAAACTGATAATGAAAGAAGCGGTTCTCTCCGCTGCGGGTCACACAAAAGGCCTTGTGTCAACTTAACTATCCCGTTGTAATAAAATTAGCTTCACGGAAATTCAATTTACCCCAGGAATAATTTATGGTTTAAAGAAGTGCTCTTTGTTTTTTTTTTTGAAGATAATCAAGTTTCTGCCACGAGCCTGGACGCAGGACGCGTGACGTGAGGCGGCGCACGCTACCTGCTGGCGTCCTCGTCCTCCTCGCTGTCCACGAAGGAGCTGGACTCCAGCTCGCTGCTCATCACCGAGGCGCTGTCGTAGCCCATGGCCGAGTCCCGCGCCGTGCGCTCCGATTTCGAGTGGCCGTTGATGCGTGGGACTGGAGGGAGAGAGAGAGAGAGAGGGAGAGAGAGAGAGAGAGAGAGAGAGAGGGAGAGAGAGAGACAGAGAGTAGCAGGTCACATGGGAGGGTCAGGCTGCTCGTCCGGGGTCTGAAAGGGAGCGTTCAGGGTGGGACATCCTAAAGATCACAGATGTAGGAGCAACAGTGACAGGCATGACACAAGAGGTTTAACCTCTGATGCCTGATGGAAGGCTTCGACATGACTGGGACCTCGATGTGGAGTGTAGGAGAGTGAGTCGAATGACAGAGGATAAAAAGGTAGGATTGATCACACACACAAGAGTCAAAGCGTGAGTACAGATGTGTCTGAGCGCATCGGTCCTCTCTCAGCATCCCCCCTCTCTCAGCATCCCCCCTCCCCTCTCTCTCTACGTACATTTCCATCGAGGTGGCGCTGCCTCGGGGAAGCAGCGGATTGGCCGGAAAGCTCTGACGCGGCGAAGCGGCGGGCGCGGCAGCCAGGCCGCCCGCCGGGGGCGGGCGAAGCATTCCAGCAGCGCGGCGGTCCCCATGGCTCCGAGCTCCGCCCCCCAGGTGCCCACCTTTACGAGAGACCAGCCTCCGCTCATAGGCGGCCCGGCGTCCGGCGAGGGACCTTCACGCAGACATGCGTCCTCCCTCCCGCGTCGCCACCCCGGTGGGGGCGAGAGCAGAGCGACAGAGCGAGCAGGGGGGGGTCAGACCGAGCCGGACCCCAACACCTGGGCCTGGGCTCCAGACGGCGTCTCGCTCCGCCCGCCGCCCCGGCAGCGTCTCTGCAGCACGGAGCCAGAGTAAAAATACCCGGCCGAGTGGGCTGCACGACGCCTGCCAGCCGGTGAATCACTTGGAGGCCAGACGGAGGCTGCGACCTCCTCCAAAGTTGCAATCTCTTGAAGAAAAGCCGATGGATTCAAAAAAAAAAAGAAAGAAAATGGACTGGAGTTTGTATTAACCACCGTGCATAACAGCTTCGCCGTCAGCGTTCAAGAATACTCTGAGCTTGTTGAGAGCGATCGATCCGAGTGTTTAAAATGAGATAGACGACAAAGGAAAGCTCCACTAAATCTCCCACATCGCCTGCAAAACAAAAGCCCCTTTCAACTAACTCTCCATCACCGCACCGGAGTAATAACGACAAATGCCTCCATCGCAGAATGAAACGAGGTCCAAATATCCCAATGTCAAATATCAACAACGGGACAGGACGCGACAGATCCCTCTCAACGCAGCCGTCCTCCAGCCCTCGCACTGATAAACTGAGAGCAGAGAGTCAGGACAAAGTATTTCCTCCCTCCCCCTCTCCCTGCCTCCCTCCCCTCACCCTAGGCATGTAACTATAGAATGACTGCTAATCTGCCTCCGACCAATCGCAGCACCCTGTTCTGGGAAACGGAGGAAGCACAGGATTTGAGATGATGAGCCGCCCTCCGCTGCCTCCGCCCCAGGTGAAAAACGCGCTGTCCGGTCACGGAAAGCCTGAGCGCTTTGAGAGCGAGATTTGGGGCTTTCTCATAAACAGAAAAACAAGTTCCACCAGCTGTTTTTTTTTTTTTTTGTAGCCGCCGCTTTGGGTTAATACTCTAATACAAACATAAGCGCTCCGGCTTAGCCGCGTCTTCCCCGACATGCACGTTAAATCCCGCCCGCGCCCGAGCCACATTATTTTTATCGAACGCGACATAATAACTGACATAACGCAGATCCCGTCCCCCGCACCTGCTCGCCCGGCCCACCCACAACAATGCAAAACACAGCAGGAGGAGGGGGGGGTTTATGTTTACCAGGCCCGGGCACTTGAGGCGATCGGTGTGAGCCTCCACACTGGGTTGGAATCACTGCGAACGTGCGTATAAGGTGACAGGGGAATTCCTGCTGCTGCTGATGCTGCAGGCCAGGAGCTAAAGAGGCGGGGCCCGCCCCGAGTCTTTATGTGTCCTCGCACCCGGGCCCCGGCCCAGCCTGCCGAGCAGACTTTATGAGCTATGAGAGAGCTGGAAAACCACGAGCGGCACTCACACACACACACACACACACACACAATCCCCCCCTGACGCTTTCATTTAATTAGCGAGGAAACAGAACGAAGGCTGCACCCGCATGTGTGTGTGTGTGTGTGTGTGCAACCGAGGAAGGACGGTTAGGGAAGGAGGGAGGGGTGCTATTCATCTCCCCAGGCTTCTGGCTTCTGTCAGATTCGCGTCGGGGTCGAGAAGATGGACGACGGGCCGGCGGGAGACACGAGGGGACTGACACGTAGCGGCGGATGCCGCTTCAGATGAGTACTGGAGTGGCGGGCCGGGTCCAGATGCAGGAGTCACAAGACGCGGCCCGGTGATGAAATTACTGGATGCAATAAGGCGTCCTCGGGCCGAGAGGGACAGAGCGAAATCTGTTTCCAGAGCGGGAGACGGGTTCCAGCTCTCTCTCAGGTCGCCGCCGCATTCTGCGATATTAGCTGCATAATGAGCCTGGAGCGCAGGACGCAAAGATCCGGCGAGAGAGAGAGAGATGCGACGGAGGGAAGAGAGAGAGCGGGGAGGAGGGGGAGGAGGAGGAGGGGGAGGGGGAGGAGGGGGGAGGGGGGTAGACAACGGGCTCCGCTGCGAGTCAAAACAACAGCCGACTGCAGCGATTAGATGCTGCGGCTTTATCCCATCCTGAAAAAAATAATACCCCCAAAAAAAAACAAATTCTGCCAAATCGCCTGCGTGGCAGAGGCGGGGGCAGGTTGGAGCGGACGTCGTAAAAATCTCGCAGGTATGACTGCGCTGATAAGAGGACGCGCCTTCCCCCCGCCGCAGCCGGCCGGCCCCGCTCTGTGTTGCGGGCAGCGTGTGATGTCGGCTGGCAGGCGCTCATTAAAAACAGCCTGTGAGGGAGAGCGAGCGCGTTTGAAGGTGCGAGAAGAAAGGCGTTCATCTCGCACCAAAGTGAAGCCGAGCGCGAGCCGCCGCAGTCAAATGCCAGAACAGATAGAGCGGCCGCAGCCCGCACTCCACTATTACAGGCTCTCCAAAAATCGGCATTGTAAAATCAGCGCTCTTTTTCCGGGCGAGACGCCGGACGGCCCGCGTCTCCACAATACGTTTTCCTGGAGTCTCTCCTGACAGGCTGTAATCACGCATGCACGACTGGAGTGTGTCTCACAGCCTCTGACCGTGAACCTGAGCCACGCGCGGGAAACACAGGGAGGACAATTACTGGCCGGGACGCGCAGCGAACTCGCTCACTCCTCTCATCTTTCACTCTTCCTCCGCTCTGCGGAGAGCTGTGAGCTTCTCGCGAACCCCGAGGGCCATTTTCTTCATACATGCCTGCTGTCTATCCATCTCACTTTTTTATGTGTGTGTGTGTGTGTGTGTAAGGGGGTGGTTGTTTGTGAGAAAGTTTCGAGTCGCGGGAGAGGAGATGTGTCGCTTCCAAAAAGCGTGGACATGATTGCATTTGCAGGTCCGTGGCGATGAAGACTCACGCTCGGTCTCTCGGACTCTCCTCCTCGCCCGCTCCCTCTCCCGCTCCCGGCGGTGGCTCAGGAGGGACTCCGTGCCCGTCTCCGTGTCCAGGCCATCTCGGCTGCTCACCGCGTTGGCGCTGCGGAAACACACATTGGAAAACTTCGGTCAGATTCAGAGCGACGTACAAAGCACACTCGTGCTCTCTCTCTCTCTCTCTCTCTCTCTCTGTCTGTCTGTCTCAGTCTGTCTGCCTCATGGAAAGTCTTTCATATGAATCCTCCAGCCAGCCTGTGACCAGCACTCCTGAAGCAAAAAAAAAAAAAGAAAATCCCCGGCTACAGTATCCTCGTGTCTGTTATAATATCTGTTTTCCTGCCATTCAGCCTTGGGGGAATATGCAACTCATATTATGACTCAAATTCGATCCCTCAAGCCAAAATAGCAGTTTCATTGTTCCGCGGTATGTGATGTGTTTTTCACTAAGTGTCATTAATGACCAGATACCCAGAGAGGGAGCCATTCTGGACAATGCTGGCATTAATGAGACCTATTGAAAGCCCAGATGGTGCCTGGAGCGTGATTGGGAGGGAGACAGAGAGCGAAGAATGACAGATTGCATAAAAAAAAACGTGAAGTGGAAGATCAGGTGTGTGGCTGAGTAGTGTGTGCTGTGGGTTTTGGGAGTGGAAGAGGGGAGGGGTGTGTGTGGAGGGGTGGAGGGGGGGGGGGGTCTGGAGGGCGGATTGTTATTGTGTCATGGGGCAGGAGACGCCGTGGCCTCGGGCAGCCGAGGTGAAGGGGCTCGCATCGCCACCGGGCACCTGAGAAACCCAAAGCCGGTGAGAACTCTGTCAGCCAGTGGCCGTCACACGCACCGAGGCGCGCGCGCTACGCGCACCTGCGCAAATAATGACCCACGCATTCAGAGGAGGCCGCACTCGGCCGGCGCATTCAGACCTGGGAACGGAACAAAGGAGGCGCACGCACGCACAACCGTGCCATGGTTTTAAAAAGAGAGGGGAAAAACGCTGCTCCTTTACACACCTCGGCGGCTTCGTGCGGACGATCCATGCAAATTAGCAACTCGGGGGCAGGCGGCGCGCGGCGCCTGGGCGGGATGAAACGCTCAGCGAGGCGTGGGGGGCGCGCCTCGGCCGCAGAGCGCTAATGGGCCGCACCTGGGCCGGGCCTCGCCGGAGCAGGTCAGCGCCTGCACGCAAACACGACCCCGGGTCGGATGCGTGGTCTGGACGCGTTTCTGCTGCTGCTGCTGCTGGGTGGGAGGCGGAGGTGATTGATGTGGCGGCGGCTGTCGATGGGGCGGCAGGTCTGCTGATCCGGGTGGGGGGGGGGGGGCGAGGGGGTGGGGGGGGGGGGATTATCCCAGAGCTGCAAGGCTGCAGCTGTGAACAAATGCCACCTCCTTTCAACTCCCTTCACACACACACATGCACACATATACCCCCCCCCCCTCTTGGGAAATGGAGATGGGTGCTTTTAATGTCCGTTAATCCGGATTACCGGGCAGAGGCACATCAGTTGTGTCCATTCTCAGCCCAAAACACCTATTCTGTGGGCTCATCAAATAGAGCCATTCACGCCGGCATACACGTGAAATGCATGAATAAAGCACAAAGAGAAATGAAGTGGTAATAATATTCCAGCTATTTACAGACAGTAAGTAAAGGCCGGATGACGCGGGAATCGTTTCGGGGGGGGAGAGAGAGAGAGAGAGAGAGGGAGGAAGGGAGAGAGAGAGAGAGAGGAGGAGGTCTGCTATAGGGAATTCACCACGCTGTGGCTGTGGAGAGAAAGGCCTGCCTGTCTGACTCAAAGAGAGAGCGAGAGAGAAAGGGAGAGTGGGGGGAGGGAGGTGGATTAGGAGTGGGGAAGGGGGGTGTGGGGGGTGGCCTGAGTGTTGTCGACTCGCTCCACTAGGTGGCAGCAGTGGCGGAGCACGGCGGCCCCGGAACAATAAAACCATCAGGACAGCTGACAGCCGAGCAGCAGGGAGCGGCCCGTAGAGGGCAAGAGCGAGCTGAGATGTCAAACAGTGGATAAAGAGATACGCTGAGACATGACAGCCTGCGTGTTCTCAATATAGAGCCTGGGCCATATTGCTCCAGCGCCGTAATGGCCAACAACCCTCGCCCCCACTGCCCCGAGCCCTGCCCCGCTATATTTAGCCGGGCCACTTCTCCTCTTCCTCAGCCAGTGCCGGGACTCTCCCCCGACCCGGGCCAGCCTCCGCTCGGGACCTCAGGTAGCGGCCGTCGAGCTGTTTGCCAGGAACCTTCCACCGGCCTTTCAGACACACACATGTGTTTTTTTCTTTTTTTTTTTCTTCTTGCTTTGGCTTACGCCTTTATTAGACCAGCACGGATGAATGCTCCCAGTGAGCGAACACAATGGGCCCCTCTGAGTGCCAGGATTTGCCTGAAGACGCGGAGGCTATTTCAAGAATCAGCAGCTCCGGCGGCGGACGCATCGTGTTTACATAGATGAGCGGGCTAACGCCTCGCTGCACGGCCCAGTGGGCGGGAGCCAGCGCACACACGAGCAGGCGGAGAGCGCACTCACACCCGTGCATGCTCCCACACCGGGGCCTGGGCGCGTACTGCATGCCGTAATTCACAGGCAGGCGTGCGTGGACCACCTACACCC
Source organism: Karalla daura (assembly GCA_029224185.1). Taxonomy (NCBI): domain Eukaryota; kingdom Metazoa; phylum Chordata; class Actinopteri; order Chaetodontiformes; family Leiognathidae; genus Karalla; species Karalla daura. The sequence continues at coordinate 13,437,380 of CM055193.1, read as the reverse complement.
CGCCCCCCTCCTCTCCTCCCCCCTCCTCCCCTCCCCTCCCCTCTCCAGCCTACACCAGTGGCGGGGCTCTCGGATGAGCTCTCCACATTCTGATGAGCGCATATGGCGTGCCGTGAAATAAAAAGGTCCCCGGGTGCACGGGGTCATGTGCTGGAACACATCTGCCTCCTCGGCCTGCGCCTGTGCATGTGTGTGTGTGTGTGTGTGTGTGTGTGTGTGAAACCGTGTACATGCGAGGCCGCGGTAATCAGGCTACTTACTGGAAGGAGGGCGGCCGGGAGTCTCCGATGCCGCCCGTCCGCTCCAGAGGGGGAGGCAGCTCCGGGTGGCTCTCTGTGCACTGGGAGCCTCCATCCGAGTGGGTGCTCTCTGCCAGGACCAGCTGGGACAGACGGGGAGAGGTCGGGGACGGATCCGTGTTAATGAGCAGCGCGAGGAGAGAGGAGAGGAAAGAGCAGCAGGACAGCACAGTCACATTGGGCTGTTGTTCACCAACTATAAGCAGCATTTCTGTAATGTCACAACACTCCTACCTGAGATAATCTAATAATTTCCATAAGATCACGTCTCATAAGACTCCACTTTGAAAGAGATGGGCATTCAAAATAGAGCTTCATTAAATGGTTTACTTAGGTCTTAGTCTTGCTTCATTATTCTGCTCATGTGAACTCCTATGTCATGGCCACAGTGCAAAAACACTGGTTTCTAAACCGAGATAAAAACACTAAATCTGAGGAAAAAGGTTCTCAAAACAAGTGATATTATCTTGCCGCATGGAGAGATCATTTCACTCGATAAAATCTCTGGAAATAAGATTGCTTTAGCTTGAATTAAGATAAGAGCATGAAGTTCACTTAAGATCACTTAAAGTAAGAAATGTACTCTTAAAAACCACATCAATCAGATCTAACACATCTTTTCAGCTTGGTGAGAACCAAATAATTTGCAGGGCAGTGACTTGTAAATGTGAAAGAAAGCCTGTTTCCATTAAACCTCTATGTCGATGTGTCTGTAAAACCACATCATGAGGCCACTTTTTGAGGTGTTTGAAAGATTTTTTGTTTGTTTTTTGTTGTGCACCTTTCCTGGGAGCACGCAAGAGGTCTGCGAGCTGCAGAGGGGACGACGGGTTGCTCCGCCTTAGCATCTTTCATTTTATTTCTTTTCTGAAGCGAGTGGAGTGCCGGCGCAGAGGAGGATGTACGATGACCCACAGATACAGCTGCGCTCCTTTCATCTGAGCCGGAATAATGGCCGTTAAAGCAGGCAGTCCTGGCATGACTAACAACTTTGGGGACTGAGAAGACTCGGAAGGTGCCGCCGTCGCCGCGTCTTCCTCGATGAACCCCGCGGGCCACTTTCCCTTCGCTCCCTTTCAGCAAAGACCGAGAGCGGCCCTGCATTTTCCATCACCGAGCCGCGGTCCGGGCCAGTGCTGCCTGGCTCTCTGTCCCGGACACACAAGGAATGAGCAGATCTCGCTCGAGGTCCGCCGTGTCCCGGCTTCATGGAAACCCCGCTTTGTCTGTGTGCGACGGAATTACGGAGGGAGGAGGGGGGGGGAAAAAACGTTCAGGGACGCATCATTCTGACTAATCCTCCGCTGATTTCCGACACCGATGCCATACTGGCGTTCTCCTTTTCCCAGGGCCCTTCAGAGCTACTTTACGTAACGCGGGGGGAGCATGTGGAGGGCCGCGAGGAGGGACACGATGCGATTAAGTGAATCAGATGGTTAGCAGAATAACGACAGCGATGATGAAACCGCATTTGATGCGGATCAGTCCGGTCTGGTCGATACTGATCCACTCAACATGCTCGTCGTCAGCCACAGCGCGTCCCGACAGGCTTCACAGCGCGTGCATTAGACACGTAAATAATAGAACATTTCTCCTCGTTGAACAGCTACGAGCGTAGCCCAGTGCCGCCTCGGTGTCGTTTACGTCCAGTTTTAAACTGATTTAAGGTTTCGCCACAGGCCAAATGAGGCGACACGCACAAACAGAGCCGCAACAACTACTTGTTGAATCAGCCAGTAAACAGCGACTTAGATAGCAAGTGGATAAAAAGGATTTTAAGAAAGCAGGTTAAAATTCTCTGATCTTAGCTCCTTACAGGTGAATATATTCTCGTTTCTTTAGTCCTCCCAGATAGGAAGTTGAATGTTGTTGAAGTGAGGACAAAAAAAAGACCTTATCTTGGCCTTGATGAAACAGGCACTTCACATTTTCACGCTTTATACAGGTTAATTTAAGAAATAACCCTAAGCTGCGCCTCATGCGGGATGAACACACACACCTAGACTCCTACATTTGTCTCTAAATTGAGCATGAAAGATCAAGATTGCCGTATTTAGAAACCTGGTGCATGCGTGCACACAGCGCAGTGAAAATTGATGAAATAACCGCTCACGTCTGCCACAATTTTGGAGCTGTCTGAGCATGCGATGGAAAGATTTATCACTATAAATGGAGCTCAAAAGAGGAGCCGATTGGGTTCGATCCAAGACCAATTAGCAGCATGACGGATGCTGTCCGCAGCAGAACTTTTATTAGGGAGAAGTTCATGTTAACGGAAGCAGCCAACTATGCCGGAGCTTCCAGATATGAGGTTAGGAAGTAACGCCAAATATACCAGGCAGGAGAATTCGCTGCAGACACTAAAACGTGATGCTCATCATCATCATCGTCATCAGCCTCGTGAATCACCTGTAGTAAAAACACGCCCGGCTTCTAGATTCTAGAGGGCTGCGCTGTGTGTGTAGTAATCCTGTGTGAATCAAATGTAAATGTAAATCATGGCGCCGCATAAATTTGGACTGAGTGGGGGCTGAGCGGCGCGGCGATACGGCGAGGACGCATTTGAATTGCAGACCGCATGTTGTCAGCATCGACGGCGCTTTAAGTGATATTGAGCGGGACGGCGCTTTAACAACTCCACAGTCACCGGCGTGTCGCTGGGCTCTGACCTCTGACCCCCCCATCCAGAGGAGGGAGGCAGGATGAAGTCCCGGCAGAGGTCGATACAGAACCAATAAACACACTAACAGTTATATACATAAACATGCCAGACTGTTAGAATAACACAGACAAAAGAGTCGATTAAACGTAGATTAAATGAGCGGCCCGCCTCCTGTTCTGCACCATGATTAAGTTGTAAATCCTGCTCCAACACGTCAGATTAATTTGATTTTAAAATGCTTTCCCATCCCTGCCGGAGGACCTGCACTCACAGCGCTCTTCATCTCCTCATAATTACTATTCACTGCGAAGCAACAGAAGTCGATAAGTTAACTGACCATCGGGTTACATTCGACGGAGCGATCGTTTTCCTTTGTTGCGGCGACCACTCATCCCCCCCCTTAAGTTTAATATGTAATGGAAACCACTCGCGCCTATACAATACAGCGGGATGGAGGTGGAGAGGCTCTGAAACGCTCTGCGGAGGCGTTCTGCGGCCGCATTCACGGGCGACGCGCTCGACGCGTCTTTGGTTACGGCTGAGGCTGCGCCGCCATCCGTCTCACTTACCCAGGACACTACTCTCCCGTTGAAGCAGGGCAGCTTGGCGTTGTCATCGGAAATCTCCTCTTTGACAACCCTGGGGAGGAACAGGCAGACAGAAACAGTCAGGCTCGAACTGACCAGGAGAGGGACACGACAGCGCGGCCCGGGGACATGTGCCTCTCCTGCCAGCGCTGATACATGCTGAGTGACAGCCACACGTTTGCAATTCACTTTTCTTTTTTTTTCCCTCAACTTTTGAAGCGGCTTCGCCCCGCTCGCTGTCACGGAACGGCACGGCGGGCAGGAGAGGCTAAAGCGTCAGTGGGATTTATGATTTGTGGACGTCTTGGCTGTCCAGTAACCTTAAGCAAAACAGTGTGATGGGGTGGGGGTGGGGGCGGCACTCGGTGTGGCAAGGGGAGAGCCATAAATCAGTAATGAATTGCTCTAATGGTAAATCTATGGAGGAGTGAACATGTCACAATAGGTTAGAAAGATAGACAGAGAGGAAGATAGGTAGAGATAGACAGATAGCTTGCTAGCTAGCTGGCTAGCTAGATAGATAGAGACATATATAGATAGGTAGATAGGTAGATAGATAGATAGATAGATAGATAGATAGATAGATAGATAGATAGATAGATAGATAGATAGATAGATAGATAGATAGATAGATAGATAGATAGATAGATAGATAGATAGATAGATAGATAGATAGATAGATAGATAGATAGATAGAAAGACAGGTGTTTTAAGGTGATTCCACAACAATTTATCTGAAGTATTCACAACAATGCATACAGATGAGGAGGTAAGACAAAAATAAAATATATATTGTCGAAATAGTGTTGCTAGTTGTGTAAATGCGAAAAGGTAAGTGCACAGATACATAGGCAAGTGTAGGTAGATATAGATAGATATACGGGCAGTCTAGAGAAATACATGGATCGTGATATACCATCTCCTCAATGAAATACAAGACGGGGTCGATAGAAAGTCAGGGGGTTTCATTCGTCCACATCAGATATTAGAAGTCCGACAAGAAGCAGAATAGCGCAGGGGTTCTCAACGGGTCTCACTCTGGGACCCACATTTTCCCATGGTCATTAAGTCACGACCCACTTTTACAGAATCCAAACCAAGCAAGTGTATTTATTTTCTTCAGTTTTGATGGTTTCATGCTCTCAATTGCCAGCCCTTCACCACATACAACACACTGGGCTCTCTGGCCCTTATTATCCTCAATATATGAAAATCCACGCTTTAAATACCCCGGGTCAAATTCACACTTTGTCGTCTTGCTGTAACTCATAACTCCTCACAAACTTGAAGTGAGCTTCAATCAAACTGTAGTTGCCATGGTTACCACGCCTCACCAACTGAACTCTGATTCACATTTTTCACATTTTTCAAAATAAAAGAGCAAAATGTCCTACATTAGATTATTTCCTTTTTTTTAACCAGCTGTCCGCGACCCATTTTTGGGTTGCGAGCCACCAGTTGGGCACCACTGGAATAGCGTGTACTGGAAATCATGTTAAAATATAACAATCCTGGAGTGGTAGTAGAGCTGACGAGGTAAAACGTCCAAATACATTGTCTTCGCAGTGTTTTCAGGCGAGTAAAGGCGATAATGGGAATGCAAATGATCACGTCTCTGTTTTTGCCGAGCCTGCCAGCTTTTCCTGGTGTACAGGTTTGTGTGTGTGAGCCCGTGTGAGCGTGCGAGCGGGGGGGGGGGGACCCTCGACGCTGCGACAACGGGGCGTCTGGGGCCGCAGGAGCGTTTATTAATAGAGCCATCCAGCGCTGCCGAGGCTCCCTCGCTGTGTTCGTCTTTGGCTGTAAATTCCCAACAAAAATACCTCCCGGTTACCCTTTGACCTGCTGGGACACAGTTCAGCAGCAGCCAGCCACCACACCTGCTCGGCTCGTGTCACATGGATCAGCCTGAGGGGGCCGAGCCCGGGCGGAGCGGGAGACGAGTTTGCAAACACCTTACACACACACACACACACACACACACACTCAGAGCTGGAAACACCTTGATATGTTTACCAGTCTCCATTCTAACTCCCCGCGCCGCGTGTCTTTGTGCACATTTGTTTGTTTGTTTTTCGGAGGAGGATTATCCACAGAATTGGTACGGTCTCGAGTGTGTGAGACTTTGCGGCGATCTCACGTTAACTTCTTGGCTTTGAACGCGGCACATGAAAGGAGAGAGGCAGGACTCTGGAGCAGCAGGAGAGCCTAAGAAGATTTTATGCAGGGTGTCTCTGACAGCGACTTTGCAGCTTTTATTTTTACACTTCTTGTTTGCCAGAACTGTTTACCCCCCCCCCCCCCCCCCCCCCACACCCACCCCCTCCCTTGCTACTGAAATGATTAGCCAAGCTAGTTGCGCTTTTGTGTGCTGCTGCTGCGGGAGCCGCGTCGCTGGGAGTGGTGGACGGAGATAACACAGCCCTGTGGCTGGAACGGACAACCACAGAGGCTGCCGCTGCGGCCTGTTCCACCTCGGGGAGGAAGAGGGAGGAAGAGGGAGGGAGGGGGAGGGCTGACTCTGCCGGCTCGCTTGTTAGGTAGGAAGTGTTTGCATCCTCTCAGCCCGAGCTGCACGACCAGCTCTAAGGTGACTTGCGAGGATGTGGGAGTGGCCCGCGCTAATAAAATATCTGCAATGCCTCTTCCTCCGAACGGGGTTGACAGGGCCAAGGCGTACCTGTTCCACTTGTGCAAACACGGCGCCAACTAATGTTACAGTATTTTTCCAGTTTCTGGAGGGAGCCGCGTGGCGGAATAACACCCTTTTTTAACGCGTAGCTCCGTCTGTTAGGAGATCTGAAAGCCCAGGGACCGAGAAGCACTTCCAATCATAACCCGGCGGTGACGTGTTTAACATGCGGCTGAACAGCCGTGGCCTGCATTCTTTGCAGCTACCATCTGATATCAGGAGCCGCGTTAGTTCCACCCTGAACATTTAACAACCACAACACACACGCTTACACACACACACACACACACAAGCCCTGTTCAGAGCAGCATGTATCTGGTGTGGGCTGCTGTCACTGATCTGACTTCTTAGGGCAGACGGCTTAAATAGGTCTAAACAGATTTCACAAGTTAATGACACAAGATTTAGCCTGGTGATGGCTGAATATTCCACTGCCGGGGATATTTGTGTAGCTGGGAAAGATTAGACGTGTTTGTTTACGCTTTTGGGAGACAGAAGAGGGCAGGGTGGTTGCAGCCTAAACCAGAAACCAGTTGCAGGAGAAGGCGGCCAGACATCCAAGGCCCTTTGGTGGGCTGATGCTAATGATAGTCTAAACAGGGAAGCAAAATATTTGTAGTCAAATAAGATGGTGCGTAGATAGACTTCAATGCGACACTGGGGTCTGACTCGGTAAACAGCTAAACTCAATTTTGACCATGTGGAGAGCTGCTAATAACAGCGCCGCCTGCCACTGATCTCATAGAAAACCAAGTTCAGAAGCTTTATTTTGTTATGCAGCCACTGTTGGAGCTACATTCCCGATCCTCTCTCTCTCTCTCTCTCACACACACACACACACACACACACACACATAAACGTGGTATAACCTTCAGAATCGGCCCCGGAAAACACTGGCGAGGTGAGGCTGGGGTACGTTTGTGCAAAAAGCTGCAGATTTTTGTCCTGCGGGGGCTCAGCATCACTTCCTCAGCAGAAGAAAGATTCCCCTAGCACCCCCCCCCCACCATCCCCCACCCCCACCTCCGCTCGCCCACCCCCCCCCCCCCACCTCCTCTATTTTCTAAAGGCACAAACAAGACTGTTTCTTTCAGACCTTCGGCTTGGCTGCTTCCTCAGCTCCAGAGCGCCTCTGTGACTTGCATTATAGTGAGGTCTCAAACCCACTCACCACCAGTGGCGACGACAAAACGCCATATCATCACCTTGAAGTCTCCGGTAAAAAGCCAAGTGGGCTGCTTCAAAACACACGCAAGCCTCAATTAGTTTCCCCCCCACCCCCTTGTCTTATGAATATTGATGAACGTATGAATATTAGGGGGCGAGAAAAAAAAAACAACCAAAAAAAATAACACCAACCTAGGTATGAAATGTGCACAAAGGAGACGCTTAACATGTACCGCGCTGGGTGAACGGGGGAAGACGCAGCTCAGGGTTTTCCAGCGACGAGACTGGTTACGAGACGTTTCGGGGGGCGAAGCGTTTATCAAATTTCGCGTGGCCACCGCTTAGAGAGCTGACTTTGCCGGCACAAATGTAGCTCAGCAATCCCTTAAGAAAATGGCTGGTTTTTCCTACGCGGCAGGGGGTCTACTACAGAGGACCTTGCACTGACTGCTCATTTACATTTCAAACACTGTCTATAACTGCAAGGGATTTGATGTTTTCCCTCTCTGCTCAGCAGTCTTATTCCTCCCTGGCTAATACTCCAGCAGCCCATACTGTCTGCGCGTATGCAGTAAAGCCAAGCAATGGCTACCACAAAGCGCTGCTATCCTCTGAGCCTTTGACTGGGCTGCTTTTGCTTCCATATTGTGCCAGTGCCATACAGCGTCTCACAGACGCTGAATATTCAACCTTAACTCAAAGGCGTGGACGCGGATGGAGGCGCCTTTATGATGGGCGGACGACAAGCTCGCCATTAAAAAGAAAAAAAAGAAGAAGAAGAAGAAGAAGAAAAAAGCACTCTTTTGACACAGTGTCCACTTTTCCAGCATAATTTGGGCCGGCTTTGTTGATGCACATGCAGGAGCCTGTCCGGGGCCTACTGGAGCAATGTGTTCAGCAACGCGGAGCCGCGTCTCCATGTGGAGAAAGCAAACACGCTTTGTTTGTTTCCATAATCTGCTTGTCGATCACCTGAGGCCCCAGCGAGCGGCGCGGCCTGCAGTGCAGCTCAGGCAGGAAGCCGGGGCCGCGGACAAAGCGGAGCAGCGAGCCCAGCCTGCCACCAGGAAGAGGCAAGCTTCCCTCACAAGGTCAGGCTGCAGTGGAAACGTGTGACGTTGTCGGGCTCCATGGACACTGCCTGCCTCTGCATTTCCTCCTCCGGTGGTGTTTTTTTTTTCTGGCGATCACAGCGCCAGATATTATTAATGTGTGCGCGCCCATGTATGACTGTACGGACAGGAATGAGAATCAGGCACTGACACAAATATGTCATCCTCAGCAGAGGCCTGACAGAAGTGGATCTCGCTGACCAAGAGCCGCCGCGGGGCTTTGTGTACCTGGGGTAACTCCTGGAAACCAGGCCACACTCCGGCAGGCCGGGAGAGGAGGACGAGACGAGGAGGACACGAGACCATTATTTATCAAGTGCAGCATAGTGTGTTACTGGAGGAGAGGTAGCTCCAGTTTGACTTTCTGGGGTAGTAATCGCCATGACAAATCACAGAACCGGCTACAATGGAGATAAATGAGTTAAAGCAATAAGAAAACAAAAAACAAAAGCTTCTTTGGTGTGACATGTAGTGGCAGGTAGTGTGGCCTTAAAACCACGTTCCTGAACAACCACTACATCTAATCAAGAGTTAAAACACGGCTGCAGGTTCAGTCATTCGTGTCATTTCTCCTGTGTCTTATGTCTCCAGTGTGTCGACACACAGTGTCGTCTCGATAATGACGTAGCTCTGACTTTGACGTCTAAATGCCAGATGAGACGCCAAAGATTATTTGACCGGCACGTATTTCTCAAGAAACCAGACGAGCATTTACAAATATGTGGTCCAACGTGACTGTAATAAGACAGAATATAGACAGAGAGTTTATTCATAGGTTATGAAAGCATTGTACTATTTGACAGCTGTGTATCACCATCACGGGGGCAACTATATTGCCAAAGGACATGAGTCCATGATTGAGTGTGTGTATGTGTGTGTGTGTGCCATATTGTCCTAAAATTCACCTGTAATCTATCGTGTGTGGGAGTAAATGTGTGTGTGTGTGTGTGTGTGTGTGTGCGCGCGCGCCATATTCCCCTAGGATACACCTGCAACCCTCTGTGTATGTGTGTGTACGTGTTCGTATGTATATGTGTGTGTGACTGTTTGAGTGTGTGTGCGCGCGTGCGTATGTGTGTGCGCGTGTGGCTGCCATGTTCCCCTGGGATTCACCTGCAGCCCCATTGTGTGTGTATGTGTGTGTGTAGGTGTGTGTCAACACAGACAACTTCCCAAGCTATTTAAAGTGGATCAGAATTAAATAACGTCTATTTTTCTTCTCTTTTTTTCCCTCCACCAATTGCGGCAGAGAAGCAAAACAAACCACATGAAAGCGAGAGGGCAGGAACATGTGTGCTCTTTGTCAACATGGCTGTGACATGTGTATAACGAAGGGTTAATACACCGACGTGCATTAATGTGCAGCGATCTGGTCGTAATATGATATAATTAATACAATATTACAAAATAATATTAATAACGTACGCTGGGCTGCGGCATTAGACACAATACTAGCCACATACGGTTCCCACTTACCCGAAATCCTGGTCCATGGATTTGAAGAAGAATTTGTAGCTGTTGACGGGTCGGTTGTTGAGGACATTTTTAAAATCCGCTAACGTGACTTTGTCCGGAGAAATGGAGAGTTTGACCAGATAGGGAGTCTCCTCCTCGTCTATGTGGTATATGATTTTAGTCTCCGCCATGAGAGAGAGACGGCAGGACAGTCATTGACACTGGAAATGAACAAGGGCTGGCAGCGGAATACGCAGGCCTGCTCTGGAAAGCGGCGATAACACCACAGCATTCCCTAATACCCGGAGCGGACCGGGCTCCGAGAGCGGGACGAGCCGGGGCTGGAGAGCCGCATAGTCCTGGAGAGAGAGGCCGGGGTGCTGCTGCCGCTGAGGCTGCTGCTGAAGCTGCTGGTCCTCTGCTGCTGCTGCTGCTGCTCGCTACGGTGGCTCCCTCGGCTCTGAAACAGGAAGGGACAGTCCACATCCTTGCGTTATGGAGGAGTTGGGAATATTGCTATTTCTCTGACTGGGGCTAGGCTAATGGGTGAGACAGTGCTGTCATCTAGCGGCGTGGCTGCAGAGTAGCGCCGAGCAGCCCAGTGCTGCTGCTGCTGCTGCTGCTGCTGCAGCTGGGCCCGCATGTCCTCATCAAGCTGAACAAAAGAGGAGGAGGAGGAGGAGGAGGATGCACGCTCACAATGAAGACTAAAGCAAAAAGAGAAGAAGAAAACATGTACACGCACACGTATACTGTGTGTACTTGCATCGATCAAATGACGCGTATCTATGGAAAATATCTTATTGACTTAAGACATTTTGACATCTCTGCCCCTTCAAACTGTTACATTTTTTAATAGAGAGGGATCCCTATTATGTATAATTATATAATTACTCTTGTTATTAATTAATGTAGTTATGAAATATGAAATCATCCCTGCCTGCTGCTGTTTTATTGTATAACACCATATATATCAGCAATGTATATTACACATAATTGCACATAGAATGTATTAAATGTGTACATGTAAATGATTTTTTTCAATTATGCATATTCTATTTTTTATATTAGAATGCAATATCCAAAGATATTTTAGACAGATGGATGGATAGCAATGCACTGATTTTAGCAAGTTATTGTGAATCCCCATCTTCAGTTTGACCTTTAAAAAATATGTTAAGTATAAAAATATGTTAAGATCTTTCTGTTGGCTACATTATATCTTAGGATATCAAATCTTGAGTACGATTTAATTCCTTAGATAGATAGGTAGGCAGGCATTTATAGATATTGACACATAGGTCCACATCCTTTATTTTGGTTCAGACCTCTGAGAGTTAAGGACTGAAAACATAAGTGTAAGAGCATTGCATAGGGGTCAGCTAGTTCTACTCAACCCCAATTTGCATGATGATCTTTTCAATTAAGTTGTTGGTAGACACTTATTTAATAAGTCCTCTTATGTCTTACTTCTTTCTTTCCATCTTAACTTAGCACATTGCATTTTGAACTGGATTTTGTGTCTCAGATAGAAGTGAAGGTCATACCTTTTCTCAGTGGATTCAGTGTACCTCGAATCAGGTCTAAAATGTGAGGCACCAAAATAGCACATTTTATTTGTTCCCCAGTGTAGCCACTGCAGTAGTGCAAATATATAGATAATGCCGGTTTCTTTCTTTCTTCCTTCCTTCCAGGTGCTGTTAGACTATACATATATAACATGCAGCACAGCTCCCAGAGGACCACATACACACAAAGACTCCATCACTCTAATCGCCCAATCTCTATGAAACTGTGCAATAATGGTTTTACGTAATAACTATTCAAGTGTGCTATGTTTGATACCCCATGCAACCACAGCTGTTGTCTACTGTTGTGTATCTTGTTTGAGTATATAGTGATTATATTTATAGCCCTTTTTTTTTTTACTTAAACAGCCTCTGTTTTTCCACTCTTCACCTTGCTGCTGCAACACTGGGATCCCTTGTAGTGGCAATACATCAACAGGAAATGCACATAGTGATGTAAGAGTATACTTTATGTAGTATGAAGATCATACAAATCCTGAACTTATTTGTTTTTGGATGACTGGGAAAAGGAGGAAGGAATCTACAATGGCTCTTTATATCTCGATATACAGAAAGATATATCTATCACGTCTATATCCTTGACATGATCAAAAATTGAACTGAAGTAATCAATATTTCATTTGAAACAAGTTTTGTTTCATATGCTTGTTTTGATTAATACATTTATGGTACCTGTAACATTACAACATTGCTCTATTGGTCAGAGCATCCATAGAAAAATTCTATACTTTCTCAATTGTGTGAATATTGAGCTTAATTTAATTTATATGGTTAAGTTTTTTAGAATACAGTAGCGGAAGTGAGAGAGATCCAGCAGAAGAAGCTGCACCGAGTGCATTAACAATCCTAATGAGCAAAGATTTCCTTTACTCTGACTTTCCTTTCCTCCACAGTTTAGACTTGTTTAATATCAAGTGTGTCTATAACAGTAATTACAAATAACAGCTCTGATAATTAGGACTTAAAACGCAGGATTGTAGCTGTGTTATTATCACTGGATGTGACTCATCTACATTCAAGCTTGAAATAGGCGGAAGACTTGAAATGCAAATTATTATAAATAAACTTAACGAGAACGAAAAGGCGACATTAACGCCCATTGAACAAGCATCTGCAGTGCCTCGGCCTCTCTATAATTTATGATTATTGTTAGAAACTTACCTCAAATGTCCCGTCTCGCTCATTCCTAATCCTCAAAGCCAGACAGGCCACTGCAGCATGCTAAGATCACATCATATTCTCCTTAATATCCAGATTATATGGGTCAAATCCCTTGATCCATCCGCCTAACAAGCAGCCTGATCCAGAAATGTGACAGTGATTGATGAGACGGTGGTCACTGTTTTGAATCTTTAATAGAAGAAATCTTTTAAGACACCAGCACAAGAATGTGAGCGAGAAGAGACACAGAGAAAAAGAGGTTAGTTTGTGGTTCAGCACGACCGAGACACTCTCCCTGCAGTCGGCTCAACCTCACACACTGTCTAACACTTCAGATTTACCAATGAAAATTCAGTGTTTAATGAACCAGGGTACGTGCTTGATGCAAACATGTACTGCACAGCCCATTTCAAACCAAATAAATGGCTAGAAGATTTATTTTTCCTGAGTTTCAGTAGACTGAGCCTTTAGTCCAAGGTCAATTTCACCATATTTACCCTGATGAGGTGTCAAATCGACAGATCAATTGAAAAAGGTTGCTGCATTTTGAAAAGGAACATTATTGGGTGTAAAAGTGCAAACTGACTAGCACTGTATTTCTAGAGGTCCAGACATATTATTGTGGGGTTTTGCATGCTGTGATCAGTTGTAATTTGTAGATAGGTTTATTGGTAGATTGTAAATGTCGTATATTCCAAATACGCCCTCTGAAACTGTCTACATACAGTAAGTTTATCAGTGAAACATGATTAAAACACATTTTCAAGTGACAGTACAGCAGGATCTGCGTAAAAAATAAAAGAAACCATCAAATTTCAAGAGTAGAAAAGAGTTGTGAGCTTGCAGCTCTGTAAGCATGCAAAGTACACATACACCATACTTGAATAAACAACATGCATTTTTGTAAAACAAAAAAAAAGAAAGAAAAGTTTTAAAAATGCCTAATATTTAACATTAACCAACCATTGAATGCAAGGAGTAAGGATCAAATATATGTTTAACCAATGTTATAACAGCTAGTGAAAAGGCAAGTTACATAAAAAAATAAGGTGTAGAAAATGTTGGTGGCTTTTAGTGAAAAAGCTTAGTGTGGTAGTGTTACAGCAGAGGGAGCATTCCTCCTGTCCTCTCCTGGGTTTTCCCTTTTTTCCCCCCCCTTCTTTCCTAGGTCCTTCACTCTTCCGGTGTTTTGCCCTGGACCTGCCAGCGGCACCTCAGAGACGTCACGCTCACTTCCACATCTTTCCATCAAACTCTAGAGGAGCAGGTGAGAAGGGGGGAAAAAAAAAGACATCACGTCAATAACGTGTCATTTTTCTTATCTGTGCCTGTGAGGACGTCGCTGATGCATGAGCAGCAGCTGCTTACCGGTATTGCAGTCTTTGGCCATACAGCTCTCCTTCAGTAGGTTGTTTTTGTAGTCTGCTTGGAGGAGGGGAGATACGGCTTATGAGAAATCTTTTTTCATTATTATTATTATTGAGATAAGGAATGTGTGTTGACTTCCTGTGTGTGAATAAGGCTTTATACTGCACCTGCACTCAGAGGTGTTTGGTTGAAGGAGTTCAGCTCTGTGCACTCTAAAGTCATTTCACCTCCACTGATCACACTTCCCCTGCACAGATATGACGTCTGATTACCATTCAAATTCAATTTAAAAAAGAAAAATGCATCATTTATTCGGTAGGTAGGTAGGTACGTACATAAGTAGATGGATAGGTAGGTAAGATGGTAAGTACATAGGTAGGTAGATAGATAGATAGATAGATAGATAGATAGATAGATAGATAGATAGATAGATAGATAGATAGATAGATAGATAGATAGATAGATAGATAGATAGATAGATAGATAGATAGATAGATAGATAGATAGATAGATAGATAGATACTTTACCGTTCAGATCTACGCAGTTCATACTCCAGCCCTGCAAAAGAACATTAAACTTGCAGCATCAGGTACGTTGCTGTGCATGCCGTGATATAAAAGTTGCAGTCGGGTGAAAAGCAAGAGCAAGGGAGTGGCTTGAGGCACAATACCTCTCTTTTTGCGTCGTCGAGTCAACACAATGACGGCAACGACGATGAACGCCAGCAGCAAGAAAGTGGCCAGGAAGTAGCCCAGATGCTGCACGAAATAACCCCGCTGCTCGGGGAGGATGACGGTCAGAACAGGAGGGCCCTCCCCTTCTTCAGTCCCTGAGAGCAGACAATAACAAACACACTGAACCACAAACTATTCAATTCACAGGCCTTCCTGGGGCATTTCTGACACTCCATAAATATGAGAGAAGCCTTGATTGCTTCAGACCAGAGCTGGACTGTTTGACGGGCTCTGAGACAGTTGCATTGGATTGACACAGATCAACACGGATCGAATAGTAATGCATTTCTTTTTCACCGCTACGTTTTCATCCCTCCCCAGAGACCTCTCGCTTTTATTTGTTTCACAAAACCGGAGCCAGAGGGAGGCAGAGCAGGAGTTAAATGTAAAAGGGCTGCAGTGGTAATGACTTCCAGACCTGATGTCATGCAGCTGTTATTTTTTTTTCTCAGAAAAACACAGGCTGACCAGAAAAGAGGAGGGGAAGTGTGAGGAAAGAGACAAATTCTGTTATGTGGTCTGTCTCCATGTCTGCATTATTTTTCCATCCAGGCCTTGTCACGGCGTCTCACAAACAGTCTCATTTCTGCACAGGAGGAAAAAAAAACTCTGTGGCACCTCCGGCCGAGCTCATCACTCTTAATACGCACACTGCGGGCAGCTCCCGGGCTCTTGCCTGCGTGCACTTGGTAGAAGATCTCTGACGATGATTATTAACAATAACAAGTGCAAAATACACACAGACTCGCCTTGGATCAGAACAACTAAAAACTGCTTGGAGCTACAAAACATAATATACCACAGTTACTAAGTACTAAACCTAAAAAGCTGAAAAATTATTATAGTCAATTCATTTTCAATGTCTGTCTCGATTCAGGATGCAGCCTGGTCACTAAATAAAGGAATCACGAGAGACATCAATCATTTCCTTCTTGATAATCTCTCTTCATTATGGCATGATTCTCATTAAAGGAGCTAAGTTGGACACTGGTGAAATTTGGCACCGCTGAGCGACTAATGAGGAGAACATGTGATGTACCATCTGATCATGCGACAGAAAATATTTATTAAATTCATTCTGGCTTAATCGCCCACCTCTGAAGTGGGAGCTGGGCACCAATTATCACCTGTCACGGTTTCTGTTCCCGACGTGCGTTAAACTGCGTGTCCAAGGTCACAGTCTGCGGAGCTCGACTGTCACAAGCGGGCCTGCGCCGTGTCTGGGCAGCGGCTCATTTCCATTTTCCTGACAGTTCTGACAAGTGTGTACGCCTTAACGGCTATTTCTGTTTCGCTGCACAGAGGTTAACCTGCGTTTTTTTTTTTTTGCTCTCTTGTGGGATATGCATCATTTGCAAGTCAATGAGGTGAGTGAAAGCGGCTTTATCATCGGAGATAAAGATTTTTTTTTCCTGAATTGTTGTCAGATCCCGAAACACATCATTTGCGATTATCAAAATGTTGTGGACCTTCGAGCCATTGATAATTGCAGCATTAAAGAGAAAAGAGATTTCAGATGTCTGTTAGTGCCGCCATGAGAACCAATGACCTGGTTTTAATCTGACTGACTGGACAAGCAGCCGAGCGTGGAGGAGAAGTCGATTCCTGGGCAGGATGCAGGCAAGGTGCCACGTATCCACGTGTGCATTTCCTCACACATTTATGAAGCCTGTAAACGTGCTGTCATTTCTTTACAGGGGAGGAGGATCTATAGCCTAACACATACTTTCATCCCATCCCCTCACTTTTGCTCTTTCATGTCACAGCTGGTCCAGATGTTGAGCAGATGTATCAGAGTTTCTTGTAACTGCTGGCAAACACGAATCTACTACAGGCCGATACACATCAGCAGAGAAATGGAGCAGACTGGGAGAAGAGAAGAATAAACAAAATTACAGCGCAGCCCATCCAGACTTGTGGTCGGGACTTTTGGAAAATGGGGTCAAATGGAGGGAAAAAAACACAAGATATGACCCTCCACTCCCAAATGACTGGCTGTTGGAATTAACCTCACCGCTCTGCGCAGTTAAAATGTCTCTGCTAGCGAGGAAAATGAGACGACTTCCGCTGTAGTCAAACTGAGGCTGTTTACAGTGGACAGAATCTCTCTCTCCTTCCTTCTTTCTTTCTTTCTTTCTTTCTTTCTTTCTTTCTTTCTTTCTTTCTTTCTTTCTCTGCTCTCATTCTCAACCATCCCCTGCATTCCTCCCACCTCATCTCTCCCTCCCCGGCTCAAACACAAACACAGAGGTCTGAGGAGAATTGGCAAGGACGAGAACTGATCCAACTGACCAACTATGCCTATAAATACAGCTTAAAAAACCCAGGCACAGCCTTGTTCCTCGGTACTCACTTCAGCCTGGGCGCCATATGGGGACAAAATATTTACCATTGCTTGCACCTGGGAAAAACAAAGTTTTAGTGTTGTTTCCTTGCTTGGTTTTCATGCTAAGAGGCTTACTTGGCTCTGGCGCTTCGTTCTGGATGACTCTGCCTGTTGTTGTGGGGGCGGCGGGGAGCGGGGGTCCCACAGTGAGCCTGAAGATGCGTCTCTCCTGCAGGCCACAGTAGTGGTGGTGCAGGTGGCAGGAGTACAGGCCTTTGTCGACAGGCCTCAAGTCAGAAATGGTCAGCGAGAAGTCCCCGAGGGTGAAAGCGTCCTCCTCCACGCTCATCTTGTTCTGGGCGAAGAGCGGCCCGTAATCCCGCCGCTCCCCAGAGGCGTACAGGTCCACCAGGCGGTCGGCCCTGTCGGGACGGACCCCGGGGGCCTGGAAGTCCCAGTGGGCCACCTGCTGCTGGTCCTCCTGGAGGCCCTCCCGCCACAGGGGGCGCCGGTTCACGCAGGGCAGCGCCACCGAGCTGCCAACCAAGACCACGAACACGGTCTTCTCTCCGTCCCAGTACCGTTTCTCCTTCCGCGCTGCAAGGCATGAAATTGCTCGATCAGTTTCACGCATCCTGCCACATGTGTGTCACGTTATTTTATCTGCGTGATCTAGAGGTCTCACCCGATTTGGTGACGTTGAGCTGGATTTGTATGGACTGGTGAATCTGGCAGTAGTGGTGGTGCAGATTGCATGTGTACACTCCTTTGTCAGTGGTGACCACATCTGAAAACAAAAAAGGAAAAGCATCTGAATAACTGTGGGATGACATCACAGAGGAGGAGTGCAATGGCTGTGGCGCTACTGGAAAATCCATCGAGCCATTTTCTTAGACCACTGTGTACCCGAACGATCTGCTGGAGTCTATCCCAGCGCTCACAGGGCGAAGGCAGGGAACATGCAGATCACCAACCCATCCCAGGGCACATTCACTCCCTCACCTAGGGTCAATTTAGAGTCTCCAATCAGGTCTCTAGGCTGGAAACATGCATGTTTTGTGCTTACTGGAGGAAACCTGGACAGATATTCTGAGACCATGGAAACTCCACACAGAACGGTCCAACCCAGGAGTCGAACCACCAAGCCCACGCTACTAGAAAACGAGTCTCACTGTTGATGACGAGGGAGAAGTTTCCATCGGTGAAGGCAGTGTCCGGGATGGACACGCGGCCCTTGTTGATGCTGTTGTAGACTCTCTGCCGGGCTCCGGGGGACATGTCCAGCACTCGCTCCACAGAGTACTCGGGGCTGCTGCGGACCACGTCCCAGTGCACCACCCTCTGACGGTCCCTCAGTCTGTCCCGGGTCCACACCATGCGGGGGCTGTGGCAGGCCAGCACGGCCTTCGATCCCGCAGGGAGGGTGATGTTCTTGGCCTCCACCACCACGCCGAGCCCGCTACCGCTCCTCTGGCCCCATGCTGACACAGGGAAACATTTTATATGCCAGCATTTAGTCATTTAACAGCTGCTTCTGTCCAAATACAAACTGAGCTACGTTGCACCGGAGATCTTAATGTAAGAATAAATACTCGACTTCAAGAGAACAACAATGGTCATGATAGGGAAGAGCAATTACCTCCTGGCAGGCAGAGCATGGCAAAAACTGAAACAGACAAAATGAAGAGTGTTTAGAGTCACATTTAGTAGTTCTTGAATGAGGCTAGATAAATACAGTATAACACTGAGCTGATTAATCTGGAACTGGATGCTAGAGAAGGATGCTTGATAGAGAAGAATTTCTCAGGAAACGGGCACATGATAAAAGACACCATTAGAAACAATTTAAGGTCCCCAGTACAGAGGAGAAATATATCCCTGATGTCAACAATTTTGTGTGGGACCTCGTGTGAGCTTTCGCTCCGCCGCTCTGCAGATAGAGGAGATTTTCCGGCAGCGCATTTGCTTTTTCTAATGCCTTTTTCCCACAGTGCTATTTCCACGTCTGTTTACTGAAAGGCCGGCAGAGACGCGTGCAGCCAAGGCACACAGAGCCTCTATTCATCCCGGCTGCTGCTGGCTTGCTGCGAGGCCGTGATCCTGAGGGGACGAGTGAACCGAGCTGCTATTGAGCTCACTTCGGTCACACTACCTGGTGTCACAACACCTGCCTATTTTTACTGCGCTGGTAATGGGCACTGTGAGCTACTGAGGCAGTACGGACACGAGTCAGCACTTGGAAGAAAAAATAATGAGTAGCTTGTTTTCAGTGGACAGATGTTGCAATATTTGAAAGCGCACATTGCTGATTTACTCCTTCTGGAACAAAGTGCTGCACATGCGGCAGCAAATCATACTGATGATCAAATGTTTTACCATTATGAGATTTCCTGGTATGAGAAAGAAAACAGTTCCATTAATGTCTGATTTTTTTTTAAATAGGAAAAGGGCAAGAAGAACATAAAATCAGGACGAGATCTCGTAAAACTGTTCAGAACATCTTAATGACTCAGCCAAACTTGACTTTCCCTGCCAGCTTTGAAGCCCTGACTGTAAACTGTCTGCTCCTGCTGGTTTTACTGTATATACCAGGCCTCTGCAACGGTTAAAAACAATGCCCCAGGATCCCAACACTAACAGGTCAAAGCAGAGCAGGAAATAAGAGCATGAAGAGCCTAATCAATCAGATCAATGAGTCTGAGCTCCCTGCTGTTGGTCGTAGCTAGAAACCATGCGAGTTTGTGTCCAGCCTTTCAGTCGATAAGACAAAGTGGTGGAAAGAGAGAGAGAGAGAAGTGAATCTGGAAAGGACTGAGGATTCATACCAAGTTGTATTAACAAGTATAGTGCCAACGATAATGTCTATGTAACACTAAAATTGCTGTGGAGGAATGTAATAAAGTCTGCTTCGCTTCAGAGCAAGTCAAAGAGACTTCTCTTAGACTCTATATTGCAGAGATTCACATTTTACTTTTTAAACTTACACAGATTCTTCAACACAACTGCAGTTAATCCTAATTAATCCCAGCTTGTGTTCCCTGTTCGTGGTGAACAATCCAAATCTTTGTGAGTTCTGCTTCACTCGCCAAAAACTATTTATTCTCTCCTTTTAGTGACAGCTCTGATGCATTTAACCTGACAGACTGCTTCCGCCCGGCCCCGTCTAGAAGCAGCAAATACCTTCCTTTTACCGCCGACAGTGACGGTCTAACATATGGCGAAC
Source organism: Karalla daura (assembly GCA_029224185.1). Classification (NCBI taxonomy): domain Eukaryota; kingdom Metazoa; phylum Chordata; class Actinopteri; order Chaetodontiformes; family Leiognathidae; genus Karalla; species Karalla daura. Next base: position 13,417,004 of record CM055193.1, on the reverse strand, counting down.
AAAAACACCGTCTCCGTTCAGATGTTTTGCTCATCATGGAGGCTCGCGCTTCGTTCACCTCAAGAGTGACCACAGATAGCGGTCACGTGCAGAGAGCGCGCGCTTCCCCACGTCCAAACTTTTGTTACGGCGCTCCAGCGCAGCGATTAGCATACGCAGCGAGGTATAATAACGCTCGTTCCAGCAGAGCGAAATTATTTCAGCACACATGCTGGCATGGCAGACGAGAGCTCATGCTGGAAAACTTTGGTGGGTTTTCTATTGGAGGGTATAAACTTTCCTGCAGAAGGTAAAACAAAGTGTCCCAGCCTCTGTAATTTTCTCTCATCGCTCCTCCAGACACACGCGGGCCGATGACTCACGGGGCTGCTTTAACACTAAAAGCTTAACAATGCGCTATAGAGTTAACAACAGGCTTTTAGCAAATTGTCTGCCAGGTCACTGGTGTCCTTTCTAAGCCCCAAATATCACAAGGGGAATCACTCAACAGCACATCATCCACAAGGTAAAACAAAAGAGAGGTCCAGCTCAAACACGAAGCATGTATGCGCTCAGCATAATTTCAGTGATTCATGGATGTTGCGTGTGTGTGAAATTTACTCACTTCCCTGTCACAGGATGAGAATAAATCAAACAAATGTGTGCTGCTGCAGACTCAGCTAAACATAGAGAGACATTCAGAGGCCTTTTCACTCGCCTGTGGACACACTCAGGTCTGCATTAAACACCAGCTGTCACACCGTCTCCACACAAAGAACTACACAAAAATGAACATTATATACAAATTAGCACAAATACAAGAACTGCCAGATGGAAAATTTTTTTTTTTTAAAACCCCATTACATATAATTTCCATTTGAGTTGGACAGTAATTGAATAAGTGCATAAATGCATTTCTTTCCACAGGCACATATAAATGTGATGTTTATGGATGAATGTACTCAAGAAATGTTTCTATTCTACTTAAAATCGTGGGCTATTGTTGGTTATTTCACTGTATGACTGTCTTGTATGATTATGTTTCATGTACTTTTCCACAAATGTCACAGAAACTTATCACAAAGACCAGGGTGGATCACCTCAGTGTGTGGCCACCTTTATTCTATAAAACATGCTTTGTGAGGAGCACAGTATACTGTCCGCCCGGGCCGTGCAGAACACACACGTTAGGCTTCCTCACTGCTACCGTGTCATTTTCTACCTGGAATGAGTGGCTGCCTCTTTATGAGCTTATTTCACTGTAAGCAGCAATTGTGCTCCTTTCCAACCCCTGTTGTTGGTGGCCGTTAATTAAGACAGAGACAATCACAAACACGAGGTGGTTCCACGGCTCAGAGCAGCCCACTCCTGGTTGAAACACTCATTACTGACACATCTAATGACTGGCTGCAGGATTGTGCTGACTCCTGGACTCAGACCGCAGCTAACTAGAAACACATTGGGCTGAAGCCATAAAAAAAACCCCACATACACATAACATCTACAGCAAGGCTGAACTCCAGGCCATGCTCTCTTTCGGGTTTCACTTTCGGGTCCATGTCCTTTCAGGAGTTTCAGCTTTTCACAGTAAAAAGGTTATTCCAGGAGCATCACAGGTATCTATTCTGCTTTCTACTTTCACACCTGTTGCTTTCTATTTGGCATACAGGCTGGAACTTTGTTGCACCAATACATACAGTAGACCCCATGAAATCTGCATTTTGCACCCCTGTAGTGACTTTTTGTGCTATCCATCATGGATATTTTGTCCTATTGCATGGTGAAGACTGTGTTTTTAGCCTGGTACCTGAATCTATCTATCTATCTATCTATCTATCTATCTATCTATCTATCTATCTATCTATCTATCTATCTATCTATCTATCTATCTATCTAATGTAATTCAAAATGTGATGTATAAAGATGATGCAAACACATTAAGACTTATTTAAATAAATAAACTTATTTTAAAAGGTTATACTGCAGACTGGGTTTAATATTAACTTGTTGAGCTCTGAGCAACACTCTGTTTTTTTCACTTTCCATATCCTTTATTTTCATTAGTCTAAACATTATGAAATAAAGGTTGCGGGCTGGAAAAAAAATGAGTTCTGGTAATCTTGAGAACCATCAATTATGCAGGAAGTCTAACTCAAGATGGAATGAAAAATGAAATGGAGATGAATAAGCCACTGGAGGACTTCTACGTAAAAACTAATTAAAATGAATAACTATATGCTCATAACTCGTTTTAAAAGATCCAAATTCCGATTGGAGTTCACACATAACTTCATAATTGGCTGAACAAAGAGTTAATGAAGGTCTTTCTCTTGCCTCGCATCGATCTCAAAATAATGGTTTGAAGCTCTTATTGAGTCAACATCACAGCTTCTATTACAAATACGGAGAAGCGCAGAGGAGAAGCTCCGAAGACTGAGCTGCTTTCTTCTTTTGTCTCAACCTGGATCCAATTATGGCACAAAGAAAGTTTCCTGCAGGAGTTTTTTTTTCTTCCCCAGCTCGGATCGAGGCCACAGGAGAAGACTTACTGTGGAGGAGAGTCACTCCGAGCCGCATCTTCTTCTTCTCGGCGCTGGCAGCGGAGGTGAAGGCCGGGACAGAGGTGCAGACGAGACAGATGCGGCAGAGGGGACAAAACGCTTGGAGTTAACAGGGGAGACGCAGCTCAGCTGTGTTTTGTTGTGCTCCTCACTCCGCATGCTCCTCCTCCTCCTCCTCTGAGGTGAAACCCTACACTGCTGCTGCAGCTGCAGGCTTCTCCCAAAACATGTGCAGGAGTGGAATCATACACCTCGAAAGGTTTGACAGAGAGGAGCTGAAAATAGAAACAACAAATCCGGGAAATATATCAGGTGCGAACAAAAGGAAAGTCACATGTGACAATCCTAGCTGGAGGCTCCTGGTAGATAAGAATACTTCAGAAAGTTTTGCATTGTTTGGTCTGCTTTGATCACGCATCTGAAGGTAAATGAGGCTTATACTTCCACATCAGCTAACTCAAAATGATGGTTCTATGCTCCATATATCTCTGTCTTCACTGTCCAATGAGGGATATACAAACAGACATGAACATTTGGATTTCATGTGACAGCTCAATTCAAGGGTGAACCATTCTGCAAAGCTGCTGTAGTTTGGGCAGTTTATATTACTATAGAAAGACAGATTTCTGGGTTTTTACTTTTCTTATTGGATATCTTCAGCCAGACTTTATTCCCATTGACCATGTTGGTTCTCTAATAACAATAGCAGTAATACAGATTTGGTAAAAACAGATTTAAAGAGAAGTCAGGTGAATATAGAGTACATAGACCAGGTGCAAACTTAAGGGACATCAGACTCACCTGTGACATCACAGGCAGGAGATGGTGACTTTTCATGGACACGGTTGTTTGAGATGCTTCACTCTGGCAGGAGACTGAAGTCCATTGGGACCAAAACCACATCTCAGAAACAGCTGCTTCTTCATTGCTGCTGGACTACACACTCCTGACAGCTCACAGCATTTTTTCTATTTGGTGTAACTGACACCAAAGCTTGATTCTTACTATATATCTGAGTCATAAAACCACATGGCAGTGAACCTCTCAGTGAGCTGTAATGAAACTGACTCACATTAAATACTTGAAGGGTGCTACACCATCCTAAAAGAGTTTTCTGTCTCATACGCTCACACTGTCTTGATCCGGTATCCAGATTAAATGAGGCTTGTCTTTCCGCATCACTTCAGAAACTAATGGTTTTTATGCCATAACTCATCTTTCCCTCTCTCAAAAAGAATATTTAAGCCTCAGGAACAGGAATACATATAACAGCTTAGGGCAGATACAGTGGTTTAGTGGATAGCACCATCACCTCACAACAAGGTCGTTGGTTCAAGTCTCAGTTGGACCAACTATGGAGAGGAAAAACGTTTTTACCTTTAATGCAATATGCACAATTAAATGAGCTTTCATTGCTCTGATTTCTGCTTTACGTATGCATTCCAAATGTGCCATATGCCAAATTCATCGAGGTCATCTCTTTTCTTAGCTCAACACTGCCACCCACAGGAGAAACTGGAGACCTGGTAGGAGACATATTTCTGATTCAGCATAAAAATCTGGTTGACGGAAATAAGCAACAGAATGCGTTCAACCTGTCAGAGAATGATCTTTATTATGTATGTACACTTTGTCAAAAAAAATAACAGTACACATCAGGAAAGCGGGTCGGATGTGTGGAGATTGTGTGGCGTGTGGAGACATCCAGTGCGAGGGGGATGTGGCACAACTCATTTCACCATCTTTTCAGCTCCTTTTATTTCCATGTTGTCTGAGGAAGATCTTAGGCGTGGTCCAACCCTCCGGAGCCTTCTTGAGTCCGGCTCGTCTCAAGACCTTCTTCAGGTCCTTTTCAAATCGTCTCTGCACAGGACACACATCAAAAGTTAGCAAACTCTCCAGACTGCATGGAATTAGAGCAGTCTATGAGTCTAAACATAATTACTGACAATTATTTTCAGTTATTTAATAATATGTAAATACTCTATCATGATAACTATTGCAATTATCATGCTGTTTTTACTCTGGAATTACACATAAATATCAAATCGATAACACATCACTCTTTTTTTTCCCACATCTGAAAGCAAAAAAGACTCCAACCTGCTTCTTTTTCCGCCTGCCTTCATCCACCCTCTTCCTCAAGAACTTAGTCCTTTTCATCAGCTTCTTGTACTTGTGCCGGTTCATTTTCCGCCGTCTGATCTCCAGGACATTCTTGCACTGCAGAGGCGTCGCCGACCCCTCCCCGTCCTCCATGACGGGGGCGGTGATGGGTGGCAGCATCTTCTCCTCCAGGAGGCCCACGTCCTCCAGCGGCTGGGCCTCCAGCGCGGGGGGCAGGGAGTAGCGCAGAGAGAGCCAGCTCTCCAGGGGACTTACTGACAGTTTACGCGGCACCAGCGCGTCTTCCAGCTCTGGCTCCAGCTGGACCCATCGAGGAGGACACCGGTTGTCTGCTGCAGTGGAATAGTTCCTCGGTTTCTGTTTTAGTGACGCGCAGTAAGCAGGAGGAGCTGGTTGAGCAGTTAAAACTTCTCCATGGGCTTTAAGTGCACCTAGTTAACAAAACAACAACAACAAAACATGTCATGTCACATGTCCACCTTTAGAAAGGAGATAAAAGATTATAGTTTATTTTTAAAAATTGCTTAAACTTACAGGATGTTCGGCGTAGTAGACTAAGACGATGGGCAAACCTTGAGGTAAACATTGTGAGCTATCGTCAAGATAATTTCATCAGAAATAAATGGCCGGGTCACCTCTCCTGTGGGAGCAAACAAAGTGTTGTACATGAGTAATTGCATCCAAGTTAAAGTTTTCAAGCAATCCATCTATCCATCATCTTCCATGGCAGAGAATACACCCTGGACAGGTCAACAGTCAGTGAGCACACGCCATTCGCTCACATATTACATGTATAGTTCATATTTTCAGACTTGGGAGGAAACCACAGTACCGAACAAAAACCAGTGCAGACAGGCAGAGAAGATGAAAGGATCCGACCAGGATTTCAACCAGAGACCTTCTTGCTGTGAGGCGACAGCCCTATTCACTGAGCCACTAACGATGAAACAACATGATGATAAATGAATCTGCAGACAGGTGGCTGAACCAGTTGCGCATGTAGATACTTAAACACACTAATGTGCCCCAAGGTATGCGTGTGACAGTGGCTTGTGTGTTTTCCACTGCAAACTTCTATCATGCTGCAGCCTGTTTTCTGTACTAATCACCAATGCAAATTCCTTATACAGTAGTTCATAACCCTACCACAAAAATACACTGTCCAGGGTGTATTCTCTGCCTTTGCCCTCTGAGCTGGAGATTCTCACGATACAGTTGTGGTACAAAGAAAGAAAGATGATGAATGGATGGATGGATGGGTGGATTTGTGTCTTGCATGCATTTACACCTCAGCTGTGCAGACTTCTTGACCTGTACATATATATTTCTTTAATCTTTCTGCATTTCTGCGTACATTATTTTCGAGTAACCTTATTATACTGCTCACTATTGCATTACATTTCTACTCTCGTAGGAACAAATGTCAGACAGATTGACATCAACATTAGCAGCGTGGCAAACATTAGGAAACGAACGACTGCTATTATATAAAACGGCTTCTATTATATAAAACGGCTTCAGGAAAAGAGGTGAACGTGGGGAAAACGCACGAATACAGGTGGCATTTGACCACAATTCATGTGAGTAATCCGCGTTTACGTCGCCTGTGGAAGCTACAGACATGTTAGCAGTGGGGTGTTAGCTCTGCCTTAGAGGTGCAATATTCGCCGCTATTGGGATGAAATTAAAGGTGACACATCTGCCGAGCGTTTGAGACAAAGTATCAAATACTCCCAGGGTTATAATGTGTTATTTATAGACAGTTTAGTTACCTAATATTCAAGTGACCGGGGCTCCCGTCTTCAATGTGACTTCAGAGAACCACTTCCGCCCTGCGTAGCACAACCTCAATATGTGTCCGAGTTGTCAGCTCAAACGACAACTAGTTCCGCCCCGACAGAAATTGTATTAGTTTTGTATGGAATTAAAAGTTTGAGAAGCAAAGACAAAAATCGACTTTACCAATGGCCAAAACACACTTCGAAAAATTCCTTTCTATTCACATAAAATAGTTTAAAAAATGCAGCAATTTAAGTATTAAATTTCTAATTGTCTTCTAATTGTTTCGTTTCCTTTGTTTTCCATTTAGTTTATGTTGTATTGTCTGTTGTCGACTTTATATCAGAATACGGATTTTAAAGGTCAGATTGAATCACTGACAATGTGATGTTTTGTTTTTTCAAACTCAACTGTATTGCAAAGCCACGGGTGATCCCTGAGTAGAGCCTCCCTGAACCATCTACACATGATCCAGAAATCAGCTGACAGATTGCTTATCAAATCCAGCAGTATGGCACACATGACACCCATTTTGCCCTCATTATGCTGGTCTCCAATTCAGGCCACGATCAATTATAAAGTTATCACATAAAGCCCATCATGTTCAGGCGCCTGAGTACATTTGTGACCTTCTCTGTCTGTTTAACATCAATTGATCTCTAAGGTCTTCAGTCTAGGGCCTGATAGCTGTCCCCAGCTCTAAACTATTGATTGGCCTCTGCCTTTGTGGCTCAAATTCTCTTTCTCTGAACATGCAGTCTGCAGCCTTGAAAGAGGATGATGGTTTTTTTAATTGCAATTTATTACAATTCATTAACTGAATAATTTTCATTTCTGATTTAAAGGGGATGTATGCTTAGCAATATACAATAATAATTTGAATTCTCTCTTGACTCCACATGATGGCAGTAATAATCTGCAACTGTTTCTATGAAATCATTTTTAAGACTGGTAACTGCAGGTAACAAGTAGTTTTATTCACTTGAGGACAAAGCTGCGTATTATGTTTGATTATACTGTACAAAACCATGAAAATACATATATATATATAAATAATGATGTATATATACACACAGGGACACGCATATATACATCATTTGAAGTACAAGTGGTATATTTAATGCTGGTTAAATAACGGATTGGGAAATCAAAATTATCATGCTACATGTTGTGAGTATCAAAGTTAATATTAATATAATATTCCCCATTTTTATAAAAATTCCCAAAAACTTGTCCTCATATGTGACACCAGTATGTTCTGTTAGCATTGTTGTTGAGCATACGCTGAGTTATTTACAACGATATATTCATATATTTCTAAGCCTGTCTATAAATCACTATATATCTGTTAGAATCAGCATTCAGAAATACCTTTACTATCACAATTCAGTGTCCTTTCCACTCATTAAAGCTCATCTTTTTTTTCTTTTTTATTGCTCTGTGTGACACAGTTGTGTAACTAGGGAAGCCTCCGCTTTTAGATCGCTCTAGTTTTACATACATGTGTGCAGCCATATCTAATCATTTATTCATGGGGCTTTCTCTCTTAGCTTTAATTAAAATGAAGGGAAGTGGAACAGCTGCAGTTTGTATTGCACAGCAGGGATTTTCACTACGTGTCACTCAGGATATTATATTTCTAAGCAAAGAGATCAAAACGTTGACATAAATAAGTTAAAAGCCAGAGGATGAGTTGTCACTGAATGATGTGGTGCGGGGAAAGAGAGTATTTGCTCAAGAGACTTTAAAGTTCTCAGGGAATTTATTTACAATAAAAACAACAACAGCAACAGCAACAAAACATTCATTTCATCGTAAATCCTGCTGCCAATTCACCGTTTGCTTCACTATCTATACTTACACCATTGTTTTGTGATGATAAGGCAATTGAAATGATCAGCAGGATGCACTGCAAGATTTCCCTTTTAAGGAACAGTCTGAATAGCTTTTAAGATGACTTTATTTTCTACAAAACCTTCTCAAAATAATATTCAAATGTAAGGGTAGATGACATAAAAACAATATGAACTTGGCAGTAATTTCAAGGTCTTGGTCAATCCCATTTCAATCAAAAACCTATACATTAAGTACTAGATACTCCAACTAAATATCTATTTACACAGTCAGTAGTTGTATTTGGAGTTATATCGTCACTTTAATAGCAAATAAATATTCACTCGTTTTATCACAATTGCATTGCAAATTGACTGCACTGAAAGAGACTTGACCCTTGAAATAGAGCTTCACAGACAGAAACGTTATAATTTATTCCAAGGCAAAACATACTGTATAACCATGTAACAGGATGCTGAACTCGGTCACCGCAGAGGAACAGTATCGGAGATGTTTGCTGTGAATGCCACTTCAACGTGAACCAGATCAATAAATAAAAACACATTTCAGAGCGAAACACCACCGAAAACACAACGCAGAGGCCGTCTTCCCACCGACAGACAGGATGGACAGAGCGGTTAAATTAGCCTCCGAAGGACAGGCGTACAGCACTGTACGGATGGGGCTGAAGTGAAGCGACATTGCGACATTTCTTAAGAAACGAGGGTGCTGAAAAATGATTCTGAATCGGTTCAGACAACTAATCTAACACCGCAAACCGTTTATCGGCCGCATAACAAGGAGTCAAAATGAAACGGGAAATACAAATCTGAGGGAAACTGAATGTTTTAAACGTTTTTAAGGCCATTTCATGTTATTTACAATACATTTATTTCTTTGCTGTGACCTGTGGCGTTAAGCTAGCAAATCCAATGTTGCGGAGACTTGGGCGGTACAGTACAGGAAAGGGTACAGTTTTCCTGCTGCAGCTAAACAGTCCCTCTATCGGGATTTCACCAAGAAAATAATCACATTTAATGGCATCCATTAGAGCATTTTCATATTACATTGGATGGTTTGTTAGCAAATGCCCGTCCCTGTTGCTCAATATTTGGTTTTACATATACATTAGTGATATTTATTAAGCCAAAACCTTTGTAGAATGGGTAAAACCATCCAGGCAACTATCTTCTCTATACTCAAGCAAACATCTGTCACACAAAGAGCTCGATGGCACTGTCTTCACCCTGCGTAGCCAGCAGACACGGGCTTTGACGAGACAAAATAAACCAAAGCTATACATATACCTTTTGTCTTTTAATTAATAAAACTCCTACGTCTGTAGATCAATGTGCAATTTTTAAACAAGTGGTGCTGTAAAACGACTCGTACGGGTAGGCAACGGATGTGCGGACAGGCAAAGAAAAGAGTGGAAGGAAACAACACTGTGCAAAAAGCTGGCCCCCTCTTTGTGCGTCATCCTGTCCAGAGTCGTCCGGGTTCCTGGATGTGCTGCACCGTGGCCTTCACCGAGCCGCGGACGGGCCGCGCTCCCACCGCTTCTCCTCCACTTCCTCGTCTTCCTGCGTCTCGTCATTGGTCACGGCGAACACCTGCACTTGTCTCACCTCCCAGAGGGATTGTGACATATGGGAATGCTGCGGGAATACGAGAGATTTCAGAGCGGCCGTTAAAAATGTGCTCTATTTACATCTTCCCTTGTGTATATACATATCAATCTAATGAAAGACGAGGAGAGGGCCAACCTGAAGATGGAGATCCAGGATACAACCAGGTGGGTGGAGCTAACAGTTCTGCACACAGGGATGCGCAATCAGCAATGAAACAACAGGTCAGCTCAAAAACATGAGAGTACAGACAGAGAAACGCATGACGATGGGCTTTAGCTCACCGATGAGGACTGATGATCGTGCGGCCGTTCCAGTTTGATACGGATGTCTGTCGCCTTCCCTCGCTCCAGTTTACCAGGCCCTGGAGGAGAAGGTTTAGCGTGTCCAGTCACTCATTTTAAAACAATATCGGGTGTGGAGAATCAAGAATGCATAATGTGTTGTGAGAAAAATAGATTGCTTGTTGGTTGTTGCTGTGTGATTACCTCAAATTGATACAACTAAAAGTGTGGCTCTGAAATAATTTTCCTGGTGTAACTATTTTGCCACTGCAATAAAGACCTTTTCATATTTCCTTCCTTGTTAGAGGTTTTTTTTTAAATATTTGGACGAGCGCCTTCTAGTTAGCGAGTTGCTTTTTATTGCAAAATGGAAATTCGACCGTTTTACCCCCCGCTGAGTCGAGATGAAAGCTTGTTGTAAAGTCCTGAAAACACGGCTGCAATCTTACATCATTTATGTTTGTTTGTGTCCACTACAAGCAAATGTGATGTTATCTAAAATAACATTTATAAAAGATGATGACTGTGTTGTTTTGTGTACTCTGCAGCCAGGGTGATATATAGGCCACAAGAGCGATCAAAGGGATGGATATCAGGGCATGTATTTTGGGGAGATGAGCCTGAGTGTGATGTAATGGATGAAATCTGTGTTTTTCTGTCTTTCAGGAACAGAAACTGGTCCTTGCTGCATCTACTTAAAGTGCTTTAAATCCTTCTGTACAATCATGAATCTCGACAGGTCAAATACTGTAATGGTGTCTTAACCCTCATTTCAGGCTTTTAAAGCGTTACGTTCTTACCATTAAGGGGCTAAAGTGTCCTTGTCAAGAACGTCTTTTGCGTAAGCTTCAAGATCAACTCATAAATACCAATTAATTTCAGAATTTTAACCCTTCATATGCCCTGTGTTGTTTTTGATGACATCACAAATTTTGCTTCAAAAAACAATTTCCATCTTCTCTTTTTATCTGAATATAAAGTGTTATACTTTGTTATATTGTGGTCACTGTTTGTGAGTATTGGGCCTGTACGCTCTAACCTGGTGAGTTCCCACGACTGGCGGTACTGGTGCTGCTGATGCTGTCCTCCAGCCAGGTGCTGTAGGTCAGGGAGTCTCTCTTGTGTGGCGTCCCGGCAGATGAGAGACTCTCCTGGAGAGGAAGGACGCACACGGAGGTCAGAGTTAAAGAAAAACTGGTGACTGGCCACTGGTCCGTCTCCAAAGACCCAATCCAGATCATCAAAATGTGGATTTATCCTCGGCTGCCCATTGCTGTTTCGCTTTGTTTCGGTTGGCTCTTTGGCTTCTTTCACCATGTCCATGTTAGGGTTGCCAGGTCAGTGAGGCAGCCAAACCGCAGCTCAAAACTAGCCCAAAGCCGCCCAGCCCGGTATAAAAACAGCCCAAAAACCAGCCAAATACCAGAAGTCAAAATATGGCCATAAAAAGTCAAATGCTGCTTTTAAAGTCCAACAGCTCTGCTTTAATTGCTATAAAGTAACACCATAAACATTACATGCAAATTTAAAAGCAATCCTTTCATCTACGCATCCTAAAATGGTTGATGGTTAATTTAAATCATTGCTGTTCGCCTGTTTAATTACCTGCCAGGGTCAGGTTGACAAGATATGTCATTCAGAATATGAATCCTTATTCATACTCCTACAGCCGACAGACAAAGATTTTTACTCACTACAAAGTAGCCCAGTTCTGCAAACCTGGCAACCCTGCATCAGTAGCTATTGCGTAGCAAGAAAAAAATGGCGGACCCAGCAAAGAAGTGCTGCTACCCCTGAGCCAGGGCCAGTTTTCTGATGGTGAAATCCTCACCATGCCTGTGTCGTAGTCCTCCGTAGCCTCGGTCTCGTTCTCCTCCACTACGCTGGCGAAGCTGCTCGCGTTAGAGGACGAGCGAGACAGGTCCTGGCCCTCGGGGATGGACGGAGCCCTGCCACAGAGAAAAGAACTACACGCTGGGTTAATCACACTCAGACACACCCGGGTTTATCGAAGAGCTGTGGTGGAGATGTTGGAAAAAGGTTGAGAAAAAAGTTGAGATTTGTCTTTTTGGTGTTCAGCTCAATGAGCCCGAGCAGACGAGGGCCCCACACTTTATGCAGGTTGGGATAAGATATGTCGATGTATATTTGATTAGAGGATGCAGGGTGTCATACGTGAAGCAGGGAGCTGTTGATTAAAGACACACGTGTCTGGTCAGCATTGGTATGATTAGTCACACGTATTTATGATGCTGTCAGTTTGCTCCAGCTATATCTGGTCAGAAAAGTATAGTGTGACATGTCACAAGATTAGCAGGAAAACACCATGTGTAATTATCTGGTTGGGACGTGCATTGTACTGTATGGGTCACAGGGTTGAGCAGAGACACATGATGTGCAATTTTGCCCATGAAGAGGCACAGTCCTCTGTCACATACACACCTGTTCTTAGTGGTTGTGAGCACCTCAGGAGAGCTCTGATTGGACGAGTTGTCAGACTTGGGATCTTGAGAGACGTGACCACTATCAGGGGTCTTCTGCGTATTTGGAGAGTTTTCTCGGCTGTTAGATGAGACGAGGTGCAACATGTCAAGAAAAGTAAACAGGGCAAATTGTGGACTGCAGTAATTGATTATGTAATTTTCTATAGTTAAGATATCTGTAACTGGACAGGTTTTATGGGTGATAAATAGAGGATGCCTATTCACCTTTTCTCCTGGACTTCTTGAATGTTTTCAATCCCGATAGCGCTGCTTCTCCTGGAGCTGAAGGGACCAGACTTTTTCCTGGTCGGGCTTTTCCCCGGGATAATCAAAGACTGCCGGGCAGAGAGGACGGACAGTCAGTGTCAGAGCTGAACTACCTCTAATATTCTCAGTGTGTTTGAGTGAGTCAATCTCAAGAGCTTTCCTATTTATCAATGTGGATGAGACGATGGTTATTTTGACATAACCATTCAAATTTCATTTTGCCGCATTTCGCGTGGAAAAATCCCTTTGGAAAACACGTCGCCCCGAATTATTATCAGGCTGAACAGAAACACTGCTCCCTTCGAGTTTTTACAGTGATGAAAAAAAGTTAAAATATGCACTTAGCGGCTTAATGTCAAGGCCCGGTGCCAGTCTTCCAGCCGGAGCAGAGCACACTAAGGCGGGAGATGAAAGATGGATTTAAAGGCTCCAGGGCCAACCACTAAATATGCTTTCTCAGCGACTGCTTTGTTCATTCAATCTCCCCTTTAAAGCTTTCAAAATAAGGACTTGAAAAGGGTCTTTTTATTCAAAGTGGCTTGAAAGAGCAAAGGGGGGAGGACTCTTTTGTTCAAATTTCTCTTTGAGGGGGATTGTCATTAAATCATTAATATTCATCGTTTTTAAACAAATAGAGAATTAAGCACACAGGAATTAATATACAGAATAGTCATACAAGACTGCAGCTGGTGAATACACACTGCAGTAAAAGCAGATAGGATAGAAGAAAACCTACAGCTACTGTACTGTATAGTCAGCAGGAAGCTGAAGATGCCACCTTCACTTCTGTCTAAATGTGTGAATGGTGATTTCTGGTGATTGCTATCGCTATAATAATGCCAACTCATACAATGCATCCTGTGTGCAGTGAATAGAGAGTTCAGAGGTGTGTGTGTGAGAAAGGCGTTTGGCCGTGATGCAGCGGAGCCATGCAGACAAACACAGAGGCAGCGGAGAGGAGGAGCAAGCAGTTAGAGTAGTTAGAATTTGACATGAACCTCTTCTACTGTTCCTATCCCTATGGCACTGCCTCGACGTCCATATTTACTGGGACTTTTGCCTGGGACAAGCAATGACTGTGTGCCACACAGGAAGAGAGGATACAGAGAGAGAGAGAGGAGAGAGGAGAGAGAGAGAGAGAGAGAGAGAGAGAGAGAGAGAGATGTGATGGGGACAGGAGACAAAAGGAAGAGAGGAGGGTAAGGGGGGGGAGAGAAAACATGAGATACATACAAATATATATGAGATCCCATGCAGTAAGTCATGTCAACAAAAATACAAAGCACGTGTTAATCGGAGAATACACAGAGGGGGCGTTTTTTTGGCTCCATGGAGGCAACACAGGCAGCTGAATGGGGGTAAGAGAAGAGATGAGCCACTTATGTGAGCCATGTGCCTGTGAGGAAAGGGATGAAGAAGAGATAAAAAAAAACAGCAGAGTAGGACATATAGCGTGTTATACATCAGGCTTCAAAACAAAGACAGGATTGCGGATTAAGGAGCAAGCTGGAGGTACATTCCTTAATAAAGCATGTTGGTTAATAATAATGCTCAGTTCTTTTGGATGGTGACCCAGAAATCCTGCTTTTTTTTGTTCCAAAAACAGTGAATTGCGAAGGCTGAAACAGTGAATTGCGAAGCAGAAGATTTATACTTTCAGTTAAAATACATAATAACCCAGCCCCTAAATATACACAGTACTTATAAAATATCAGACAAGCAATTATATGCAAACTCAACATAACATAAGTGAGGACCTTGTAGCTACAAAACAACTTTTAAACTGATGGAAGAACAACTCTTTAGTGAGCTGAAACTCATTAAGGGACGCCCTTTACAAACTTGTGTTTTGGCAGCCAATTATACAAACTAGGAAAATTGCCATTTGAAGATACAAGGTTCCCTCCAGACGACAAGTTGGCATTTGTTCTCAATCACAATCAGAATTATTGTATAATCGCCAAAAAGTCGAGAAGCCCCAGCTGGCACACACACACACACGCATTTATCATCGCACTTTCATTAGAATTACAAGTGAGCAGTTATGGGCAATGCAGATGCACAGGGACTCAAACCATTAGAAACAGAAAAACAACCAGTCAGTCGGTATTAGAAGCAGCTTCAACCCGGGGGGACGGGGGGGGACTTCACCTTGTGCTCGAGAGGCATTCACGTCTAAGAGTGTCCAGTCATCTTTGGTGGTGGCAGAGCATGTGCAGCTATTGCAACGTGACAGTCGCCGAGTTTAAGACCCGGGCGAAACCTCTCCTCCTGACCGAGTGCGCGGCCCGTCTCTGTGAGGAGTTAGTGCAGCAGGCAAGTGAGGGAGGAAGAGGGAGGAGGAGGAGGAGGAGGGTTGGGGGGGAGGGGGGGGCGTCGGCAGAGGGGACGAGGCTCGAGAGCTCGCTGAGCGGAGACCGTGAGTTGTGACGCTGTACTTACTATCCCCGGGAATTTGGGGCTGTCTGCGGGCTCGTGGTTAAAGCTGCTGCTGAGGCTAGTGGAGACTGTGTGTGGCTTCTTGAATGTAAGACCCATGGCGTCCATAGACTGGCTCCTGCTGCGGATCACTCGCTACGGAGAGAGACGAGGAGGAGGAGGAGGAGACACATTCAGATGCCGCTGACCCCTCAGCATCGCTGTCCGCCGCCGTGGCGGGGGGGCCCCGCAGGAGCCTCGGGGGCTGAGTCTGAACACTGACCACTACGGGCAGAGAGCGCTGGCCTGATGCTAATCCTCACAGACAAGGAAGCGACAGAGAACACTACTAAGCCCGGAGGAGGGGGGCTCAGATGAGTCATTATGCGTAGATAGGTGGTAAAGAGAGAAAGGGAGAGAGGGTAGAAGTGGAAAGGGGCCGAGTGGCTCGCAGATGTCTGAGCGCACTGGGTTTAAACACAGCCGGGAGGACTCTTTAAAGCCCGGTGCACCTCTTTAAAAGGCAAAGAGTAGCATGAAGAGGCAAAAAAAAAAAAAAAGCATCTGAGGCTGAAAGAGATCGAGCAGTCCCCTTTGGTATGATGACAGAGGATGAGAGAGTCATCTGAAGGCAGGATGCATGCGGAGGCGTGAAACACCTAGGAAGCACGTCAAAGCCGGGAAGCCGAGAGTGTGTTCCTACAGGACCGAGCAGCACAGCCTCTCGTCATTCAGAGCAGATAGAGACCGAGGGAGACTGGTGCAGCCCCTACGACCCACAGCGTGCACAGATGAAGAGAAAACACTACTTTATATCCACTGGAAAAACATCAACAAAGCCGATGATGCCAGTTTGTTATCGTCCCTCTGCACCAGTTCATAATCTCACCATCGTCAACAGTTATAGGGAGAGAGAGGAGATTCTTGGAAATGTGATTATAGGAGAACATTTATATCACTCTCCGATGCATCTGGTGTGTGGACTTGGAACTAAAGACATCTATCAACACCTCTTTAGGTGAATAATTAACAAGATTTACCTCATTCAGTCAGTTTGCTTTAGAAAAGGAGGATAAAAAGCAGTCTATCTAAAGCGCTGACTCCTCTAAACCCTGCGAACAAAACAAACCAGCATATTCCCCAAACTACTTCTGCAACGTGTTTGGTAATAACAAAAGACAGATTGCATTAAAACATCTGCCTTTGCAGATAGCGGTGTCCTTCCTGTTTTACTGGCAGCATAAATAAGAGAGAGTCACACACAGCGCAGCTGTCAGTCTGAAGCCCAGGCCTCTGCTGCCGCCTCTCCAGTTACCTTGAAGGACTCAAAGAAGCCCCCTCCTCCTCCACCCCCGTTCTCCAGCTTGTCGTCCTCCCCTCCGACGCCCATCATGGCCTGGCTGTTGACGTGCAGCTCCTCGTACAGCGTCTCCAGCAGGGCCGAGCGCGTCCGCTCCTTCACACACACACACACAGAGGGGAATGAGGGGGAAAAAAAGTGAAGCGGAGGGGGGGGATTTAATCATTGCTTAACTGTCGTCACGCTCAGTGCCTTTCAGCGGCTCACCTCTAATTTGGCAAATTTCTCGGCTTTGTAGCAGGCGTACTCTGCATTGATCAGCTTGGTAAAAAGGAATTCATGGAATTCAGGGCCCTGGAAGGAGAGCAACGGAGAGGCCATGATGAGGCTGGATACTGAATGATGAGATTTATCCCCAGATATAGAAAAAAACAATGAGTCTAGTCACGTCTGGACACCACTCTGTGGCTTACTTTTCTGAAGACAGCAGGGTTTGGGAGAGCGGGGCCAAAGAAAGGGACGTCATCCCGCGCCGTCACTGACACCTGGGAATTAAGGAGTCAGAATAAATGAATGATTGAATGAATGAATGAATGAATGAATTCAGGTGTTTATCTGGAGGAGCAGCATCAGCCTGCAGCCAAGCGAGGGCGTCACCTTGTAGAGGACGTTGTCAGAGCACGGATCGACCACTTGGACCACGACGTAGGCGTGGAGGAAGTTGGAGGCGATCATGTCGGGCACGAACGGAGTGTTTTCCTCTTGAAACACGATGGCCACGATGTCGTTCCCGATGTGCCTCTTCCTCTGCAACTGCAACACCAATGACTGCACGTCTCAATGCTGTACGACTTGTCGTTAGGTGGAAGAATCGGTATGAATTATTATTTGTTATCTGTGGGCGTTCAGGAAAGCCAAATTAACGCCTCGGGATATCTTTTATAATACCTGCGGTTGAAGTTAACAGTCGATAAGAGAGGCTTTTATGGTCCGCACTAATTGTTGATAAAGCCCTGCCTCCATTCAGAGGGTGCGCGTGCTTTATTCTGAGACATACGAGAGCTAAGAGAAAATCAGGGACACTAACGGCCGAGCACAGCCTATAGAGCAGGGGAATTACTGACTGGCACTGTAGAAGAAGATAAGACAGGATGAGTAGACAATCGTGAATAATTAATAAGATATGCTCACTCTTCGTTCCTCCTTCTCCCGGTCTAACCGTAAAGAAAAGGGAGTGAGTTTGTGAACGACCACTGGGAAGCGCTGTTTCCCTACTAGCCTGCGTCCGGCATCCACTTACCACTGCTCAGAGATCAGAGCATATAGACACTGCCTCATCTGTGTTTGCACAAACCCCGATAGCAAATGCTGCGCGAGCTCGCACTAATTAATCAGCCTTTGTGAGAATTTATGAGCGAGGGAAACACAGAGAGAGAGAGAGGGAGAGAGAGAGAGAGAGAGAGAGGGAGGGAGGCAGAAAGGAGGACAATCCCGTGAGTGATGCAGCAGCTCTAAATCACTGCGAAGGAGAACTTCTGCTCATACATAAAAGCATGAATTCAACATGATTCATGCTTATGAATAGAGTTTTTTTTGTTCTTCTTCTCTTTTTTTTTTTAAATCTGACAATATGTAGAACGACATGCAAAAGATGTCACTACAATACCCGGGAGGGGGGAGGGGAGCCTGTCTGACTGCTGCTGCTGGTGGTGGTGGTGGTGAATCATGGCTGTGTGCGTCTGGTGTTGGGTTACAGTACCTGCTGGGTGTCTCCCTCGGTGTAAGGCAGCTTTGTGGACACATGGAACATGACCTCTTTGTTGCGGTAGTTGCAGTACACAGATTCGGTCCCAGTCTGCCCGTGAGTCACGTCTAACCCTCCGCGGAAACTGCAAAGCAGAGAGAGAGAGAGAGAGAGAGAGAGGGAGAGAGAGAAACAGAGAGACCATGTCACAATCTCCATCACTGCAGCAGTAAGTAGCGTGACCATCAGGCCCGTAGCTGGGACCGAGCTCGGACGCTCACCCTTTAAAGTTGTGCAGCTCGATTTTCTCTCCCAGAAATTCCAGGAATTCTACAAAGGCAGGACTCTCTTCGCTGTTGCCAAACAGCTCCTCCTCTGAAGTCTGTAAGCGGTTAAAAGAGACGCGCAAACATCAAGACCGGGAGGACATAATGGCTTCAGCAGGATACAAGTTAAAAGGACGACAGGTATAGCGGACGTTCGCTGTCACTGTCCAGGAATCGCTCTTAGACGGGCTCAGCCACAAGCCGGATTCTGAGCCGGGCGGATGTACAGCTACAGTGGAATACAGAGTGACAATAAATCTGGAAATAAACTGAACAAACCCCCAACTTATTCATAAGGCACTTTTCCTGGATCACCTGTTATAACTGAACCTGGTTCAGGTGTTTGTGGAGCTTTTTCAGTCTTCGGGAAGGAAGGTATTCGGTTTGAAGTGTCCGACTACAATACAGATGACAGATGATATGACCCTGTCGTACTAATAAAGGCGTCTTGTACTCTCTTCTAGCTGCCCCTGACCTTGTTGCTATATACGTGTCGTTGAAATGAAATTCAGACGAAGATATCCGCAACTATCCGTCTTTGTACTGGTTTCACTCGGGTACATGTCAAAAAAAGATGAGAAATATCACATTCATATCACATTCCGTTTTATTTCTGGTTGACACGTCATCCAAATGTTTCTATGCCAGCGAGAAGCAGCAAGAAAGCCGCTCACCAGCTGAGATTTGCAAACTAGAGCACAGGCGAGGCTGCGATGGAGAGTTTTCTGTGAGATGCGCTCGCGGAGGCTCGGATCAGCGAGGTTAATAGCTGGCTGCAAAATAATGAGCGGTATCAGGTGTGCGTTTGACACGCTTACTCATACATATACAATCTGCATTTGCCGTTACAAGAGCGGTCTCGGACAATTAGGCTTACAGCGCTAAGTGTGACAGAGATGAGCTTGGGCTGTAATGAACAACTGTAATGGACTGACGTGAAGACAAAAGCTCCTTTTTAATGCATACACGTAGAAACAATGCCTGAGAGGATGCTTCTTATTCCGTTTGGCATCACGCCTTTCACTCAGAGCCCGAGGCGGATAGAGGCCGTCCTGCAGGACGCGCCGAGGGCCCTCGTCATCTCCTCGAGGAGGCTCTCGGTTCATTTGCCGTCTATCCGACAATGTATTTAAACTACAGGGGGGCCTTTCGCGCATCAACAGCGTGGATCCCTTCACCTTGGGCTCCCCATTCAGTGGCACAAGTGCCCTCAGAGATGCGTTCAATAGCTCTAGTAAACAAGAGGGCTGTGATTGCCTCCAAGGACGGGGAGGGAGTGTTGAAGTGACGGGGCGGGACTGAATGCCGTAATTAAGAGCACACCTAAATGAGCTTCCCGGAAGAAATCGCTAATTGCTACGTATTGTTGTGCATCCTCATTGTCTCCGGGCTGGAGACAATGGCGTCATCGCTCACCTGTCCAAACTTCTGATAGATCACACCAAACTTGAAGTTGTTGCTTATCACATGCTCGTCAAAGGTCACAATGAGTCTTGACGCCTGTGGGAGAACGTACAGATGTAACCAGACATTTATGTGTATAAACTGAGCTGTGTTTTGATAGTACTTTTCTTTTTTTTTCCACTTACTAGGAGCACGTTCGCACTCTGGTGGCACGGAGTCACGTGCTCGTCATGAGCAGCAATGTGGAGTAATGTGTGTGACCACACAGCCATGCAGAGTTCAACATCTGCCCTGAGGATATCTCTAACCACTGATCTTGTAATAACTGGACGGGTCGTGTGACACAGTGACTCAGGAGTTGTCATCCACCCCGTACAACCAGCCCCGACCAATTTAATCAGGTCGCAATCTAATCGAGTGTGTTTCCTTCAAAGTCTGAGACTGAATTTGGCTCCTTATGACTGACTCTATCTCCGGAGAGCACTGTCTTAATATAACAGCTCGATCTTTTAAATTATCAAACATGTGGAAATGGGAGGGACTTTCAGTTCTTACTTTTGGATAAAGGACGGGAAAAAAGCGGTCCACGTTGACTTCCTCGCATACGAGCTTAGATGAAAAAAAAGAGAGACAGAGTAAATGTCAGAACGTGGCCAGACCCTGTCGCAGCAGATGAGTCTCTTGACTCTTGTTACCTTTGCCATTTGGACAACGTTGGGGAACTCTGTGAGACAGGAGATGGGGATCACGTCGTGGTGTGTTTTCATCTTGTTCCTGTGGAAGCCGTGAAACCAACAAATCACCCAATCAGACGGAGAAAGGGATGATCATCGTCAAACTGCCCCACCCTCGCCTCTCTTTCCCATCTCTCCCCCTCCCTCCCTCCCACTCTCCATCCCTCCATCTCCACCCACTCACTGGCCTAAATAGTCCATCTGTTCCTATGCTGTGGGAATGACAGTGCTGTTGACACTCTCTCCCACTTTATGACTCTCATGACATGCATGAAGGGTGTGTTTCTGCTGGGCGTGTTAGCAACAAAAGCGAAGGTGGCTCGTCTCTAAACGCTTTTGAAAAAGAGGTGATGTTTTCCGATCTGCAGAACACAGACCTGGCAAGTCCAAATTAAGTGACATTGTGCTGCGCCGTGTATGCGCAATGAGCATCACCTGAGCATTAGGCGGAGATGTTCCTGGTCACCAATCACGTCGTACTTTAGAGAGAACACCAGATGTCCAAGGGCACTGTCTACTGAATAGTAATTAAAGTGTTCCTGGGGGCACAGTGCAAGGATACAGCCATTAGTATGTGTCATAAATACACTGCATGAGACGTGTGTGCGTGTGCGTGCTCCAATCGAGCGTATCTTTCCAATCTGAGTAGCTTTTCTTTCCCTCTTGCCCGTCTACTACAGGCAGATCAAATTTGTTCTTATTATGCGCGCGTAGCAAACAGGTGGCAAAGCCTAATGCATCTTCATTATCAACGGCGTACGAGGTGCCAAACAGCGGGGCTGTTTGCTGTGAGTGGTTTACTCGACTGGGATTTGCTTACTGCGTATTCATTTCATTACAATAATGAGAAAGAAGTGAAACTGATTGTGAAATATTCTGCGAGAGTAATGAGCCTCATTAAAAGAAGGAGGTGGTTGTTATTACGGAGAGCCTCTCATAAGCCTGACTTCAGCAACATCAATTTGAGAGCAAATAAACCTTTTTTTAAAAAAAAAAAAAAAGGAGGGGGAAATTTGATATTGCAAGATCTATTTACCAGGATTATTAAATTATTAAACATTTTTTTGTATGTAAGCACATTTTATCTCATTTACATTTCTGCTTTGAAGCTCAGGAATAAGTTTCAGAAGTCATGGCCAGAGCAAAAAACATCGAGCTTGTGAGAGCAACTACAAGACATTGATGCATACAGTAAATGTCTGTACCATGTATGACCTTGTTTATGGATTACATATTAAGAACTGAATGTATGTTGATTGGCCCCAGTTTTGTCATTGTGTGTTCATCTTGTTGTTCTCATGTTCTCGATTTTACAATTACAAAACTGTGTGTGCATGAACAACATGCTAACACGAGCGGCTAACCTTGCCCAGGAAGTGTTTGCGGTAGATCATGGCCGTCGTGTTACATTCCAGCTTGGTTCGGGTGTTCGGGGACAGAGGCTGCAGCTGCTCCGTGTCCAGCGCCTCGATCAGCTCATGGTTCGTGCCTTCGATCCAGTAACCCCCAAACTGTGGCAAGAGGATGAGAGGGAAGGGGCTCTTTCTGCCCAACACCTGCCCCCCGGGAGGAAAATAACAAGGGTCGAGAGACAAAAAAAAACACGTCAGGGTAAAAGTAATTTGAGGACAGGATTGTGCTACGTAAACAAACGTTGAAGGAAAGCGATGCTGTGCTGTTACCTCATGGACACTTGGATATGGGATATAGTCCTCCTCAGTCTGCAAAAGAAGAGGGAAAAAAAGCTTTGTTTCCTCATCAAAAGAATAAAAATAACCACGCTGTCCAATTCTGTAATCCCAAGGGTCCCCGTCTGAGTAATTATATAACAGTTACGCAATGATAATCAGTTTGCAAACTACATGGGAATCAATGCATCGCTGATTAAAAGTCCTGCCATCATCTGGCACGTTTGTGATTCGAACCACTGCTCCACAACAGCATGGTAAGCCCGCGTTTGTTTGTCACTAAGATTTCATCACCCCCCCCGTCTTCAAAGCGAGGCATCAGAGGGCGTTTGACGCCGAACCGGCACAGTCGGTGTGAAACTGATGGCGGGACTTGAGAGCAGTGCACTGCGCGGGGAGTAGAGCTGCGCTACAGGGCGTGGAGGCGATCAGCCCGTCTGGGCGGACAAGATATGTTTTGAGCCGCGGCGAGACAATGGCCTCCTCGTGTGAATGACACTGTCGACGCACCTTGAGCGGGGGAGGGAAGGTGCATCTCTGCTCATCCATCCTGTTGCCCTGAGAGAGGAGAGGCCGAGATAGGAAAAGCAGAGAGAGAGAGAGAGAGGGAGAGAGGGAGAAAGAGGGGGAGAGAAGTCACCACCCACAGTCAGCAGCTGGTCGCACAATCAAAATACATTCAAACAACCGTTGTTGATTAGACGTGCGCAGAAATCTGCATAAAGCCGTGTGGCGGCTCGTGTTGGAAATCGGAGTGTGTCGACCCCCTTACGTAACGTTTTCTCTCAAGAGAGGTGCGGCAGGCAACAAAGCAAAGTCAGACGGGGACAGAGGGAAAGATACAACCAAGAGATATATGGCATAGAGTAGACGGAGAGAGATAGCGAGAGAACAGATACCCAGGGTCAATTAATGGGCGCTAAAGAGCAGGCGTTTGGGACTGAGTTAGCACACAGAGGAAGTGTGGTAATGGAGACCACAGGGATTAAAAAAGATGCTGAGGTAACTGGCAGTGAAACACCCACTGGACCTGAGGTGTGTGTACCTGTGTGTGTGTGTGTGAAGGAGAGGAGCGACGCACAGAATGTAACTAAGTCAGGTCTACGTGATGGCATCTGGCACCGTGTTACATCTCTGCTATTAGAAAAACACACAGTCCTGCTTCCCACCCCCCACTGAAGAGGAATATTACATTTTGGAATAATCGCTTATGCCAACATAACGCTGCCAGATGTGAAAGCTATTAAAACTGTAATTAATCTCTGGAACCGATGCGTGATGCACTGATTGCGTGACACACGCGTGCATTAAGAAGAAGAAGGACAAGAAGAAAAAAAAAACACATGAATTTTGATAAGCTCACGAAAGCTCTTAACCTGTCGTGTGTGGAATCCTGTTTATTAAAATAAGCGTCCCGCTCTAAAGGCTGCGGAGACTGTGAGACTGTTTCTGAGGTGAGATAATGAGCTTACAGTGCTGTCAGCCAGTGTTGCCACCAGAATGTTAACAGAGACGCACACACACACACACACACACACACACACACACACACACACAGAGCTCTCTGACATCTCTCCTCTACAGACGGCCTATCAGTCCCATGCACAGGAGTGTTGTGTCCGAGGAGAGAGCCGGAGCGCTTGCACAGTCTTGTTAGTTGCTTAGTTGGTGAGAAAAGCAGAGACAAAAAAAATAAAACAAAAAAACAAAGGCCGGTGTGTCACCTTACCTGCATCTTTTCAATCATTTCAAATAAATCTGTGGTCTGGGGAGAGGAGAGTGAGATGACATGTTTTGAGTTTTTATCCTCCAGCCTCGTTTTGGGTTTGATTGCATCCTGTTACTGTAACTGTCTGTGTCAGTGTCTGTTTATGAGAGACACTGATGCTCACTGCCCTCGGGAACACTTTCATTATTATTCAGTAGACAGAGCCCCTCAGACATCTGCTGCTCTCTCCAAAGTACAAGGTGAGTGGTGACCGAAACAGCTCTTTTCTCTTTGCCTCTTAAATGTGTTTCTGTCTTCTGACCTCATTAAGATCTAATATGGAGAAAGGTATTTAAGTGCAAACCTTTTCCCCCTGCTGCAGACTGAGCTCACGCAGTTGATAAAGATAATATGACCATAAAGCGCTGTTATTGCAGCAAATAAGGTATGGCTTCACGTCATACACAGGTTATGCATGAACAAATATTCATTTGTTTTCCAGAAGAGACAAAGATCAACTTTGCGTGTTTTCTTTTATACTGTATAGCATCATGCTGCTTATATTTGGGAACAATTAAAGCCCAGGGGGGTGTACCGCTTGACTGGACTGCATATAAATAAGTTATGAGACAACAAACAGGAGTCAGTTTGGGGCAAGTCGGGTATCACTGCATAAAAAGGACTGCCAACACAGTCCCAGATATAGAGCATATGAAAGGTTACAACCGCTGTTGAAGTAATGTGACATTTCCTGCAGCGAACTTCTCAAACATGTCATCTGTTTTCATGAATTCACGGTCATAGGGAATTTACATAATATGAGGACAACCCATGACATTTCAAGGTAATGAAACGGTGCCAACTGTATATTAGTAGCTGTTAAAGAGGCCAAAGTCTCTCCAGGACACTGAGGAGAACATGATGATTAATCGTTTAACACGTCTCGGCCAAACACTGAGCACTTTCCCCACAGAATAAGCAGTGGGTGAGTGCATAAATCAGATAAAGTATGGATCTCGCTGCAACACAGCCAAAGTTACTGGATTTTGTACTTTACCTGGTCGCAGCACGAGGGCTGCTGCATCTCTATGGAGTCACGTGCGGCCGAGCAGCTTTTCCCACATCAAAAACGAAACGCCTGCCTGATTGTCTCTAGGTCTCCGCCACAGATGTTTCGGTAAATATTACCATACAAAACTCGCCTGTGTCAGGTCGAGCGCGTTGACTCTAATTACGGCGGCGAAAAAAAAAAAGAAAAACAAAAAGAGGCAAACAGACCAAAGAAAAGCAGCCCAGGCGAGGCTGAAAGGCTCAGCCGGCGAAGCCTGACAGAGTCAAACACTTTGTGTACAGAGTAATCTTGTCTTAGCTTTCAGCGCGAGTATGAGTAAAGTCCTCCACCATGTGCAAACAGTAGTCAGCCACAAACCCTAAAGGTAAATAACTGCGGCCTCAACAACATCAACCAGAGATTAGAATGGACCAGTTGTCTCGTGTTATCTTAGGAGGCGACATTAGCCATAAAACTGTATCTTGTGACAAACGGCTCTAAAAAGCATGGCCATGTCGGTCCTAATGTTATTATAACACCACTTTGTTTACACTGAAAAACACACCTCGGGACAGTCATGATGATAAAAACGTTCCTCTACAGACAGAGGGTTTTACTTTGCCGAGACAGCCGAAGCCACTGCTGAGAAACGGAGCCAAAACTTCCCTCTCTTGGTTTGCCGTCAAGTGACGCCTTCCAAAGCTACTTACGCGGCTGGGGTTCCTCCACTGCGCCTTTGTCGCCACTAACGCATCCAAGTGCCCGTCGTTATTTTCATCCATTTCCAACGCCCCCCCCCCCTAAACCGCCATCCCTGCCGCTTTCCGGAAGCTGCTCCGACTCCCGTCGGCCTCAACAGGTACAGTACGGATTAAGCTGCAGCGCCTTTGTCGGAGCGCAGGCAGCTGACCGGGTCCCACTGTGACGCCCGAGGCAAAGCTGCATCCCCGCCGGCTGCAACCATGACTGACACGCCGCGGCTCAGAACAAGACCAGAGATCCACGGGCCTCTCACACACACACACACACAAAATTATAATATCAGAGCGCCTCAGGTTGCGTGCAAAGGCGGCCTGGCGTTGCTCGACGCCTGGGGAAGTAAATCCTCCGGCTGCAGCGAGAGGTGTCTTGTCTTGGGCTGATCCTTCTTTGTCACTCTCTCTGTGCGGGAGGAAATCCTAAGCACATGTCCGTCTACCTCTGTCCTATCTGTGTTTATCACAATCCCCCATCGCTGCGTACAAGCTGCTGGAGGCTTCCGCCTTCGACACTTCACACAGGAACTTCACGTTGGCGCCAAGCTACTGCTACATTAGGCCCAGTGAGAGGATCCAGTGAGTCAGACGATCAACTACTAAAATCTGGATGAACGAGTTAAGAGTCGCAAACAAACAAGAGGCTCCAGAAAAGCGTTATCTGAGAGCGGGACATGATCCTCTGGGAGACCGGCCAGCACACAGTGCAGGTGTTAGAGCTGAGACCTTTCATTATGAGAGCTAATAGGATCATCATTACGACAAGAAGCAAATTAAATGTGTGAGTGCTGCCCTCTCCTCCAGGCTTCTCTCAGAGCTCATTATAAGTGAAACCAGCTTCGGCTGAGTTTTTCTTTTTTTTGTGGGAGGGGGTCTTTTTTTTTAGTCTTTGATGCACTGTAAGTCTGGTTCTTAGTTCTGCTTTTTGGCTTCAGCTTTAGGGTTGTTTAAGGAACTCGCTGTCACGACATATTTATGGACGACTATAAGAATTGAGCCGATCTGATGTAACTTCAGGTTGTAGAGCGCAGTCTGTCTGCATTTGACCAAAAGAAGGAACCAATACCTCTATGTGTTTCCCACAAACAGTATGAGCGACTGTGTTTCTCTAGCTGCGCCTGATGCTGCGGTATCACTGTATGTATGCGTGTGAATGGTTTGTAATCCTGTCTGAGCAGATGAACAGTGGAGGTAAGCCTCTACCACCAGTGTATGAATGGGAGTGAATGTGACCTCTGTCTATAAAGGGCTTCAACTGGTCAGGAAGGCTAGAAAATGTAAACTGTATAAGAACTAGCCCAATGTTGCAACTTTTCCACCAAAATGGCTCCAGGGAAGAACTAGTAGCTTTTCCACTACTTAAGGAACAATTATTTAAGTTACTACATAAATAAGTTACACTGCCACAGCTCCGTACCCGAGGACCCAGTCCAGGACATAAAAATGTGGATTTATCCTCAGCTACCAGTTGCTCCTTTGCCCCTTGTCCTTTTTTAGTCTCTAGTCTTTCTCTAGCTGCTTAATCTGTTGTTTCATCATGTCGATAGCTTCTCTCACATGCTTGTTGTTTTGTATTTACTCCTGGCCCAGCAAAGAAGCGGTGCTACTCTGGAACTGAACCTAACCAACAGTGGAGCCATGTCAGTGGGATATGGTCCCATGTTCTTATGTGACTCAGTGACTCTCCAGAAATGCTAATTTCTTTGCATATTCAGGATTTGATGCAGCAACACAAGCCAACTAGTGGAAGCAGGGGCAGTAACAGACAGAAACACTTGTTGGAGTCAGGTAAATGTCACGATCGGACATTTCAAAGGAAGCGTCCCGGGAGGACGAGTCAGTCGTGGACCAGTCAGGGTGATGCGAGGGACAGTACTTGTACATAAATACACATGATTGCTTCTACTTTTTTCTTTTTTTTCTAATGCCGCGTGGGCTTGGGAACATTTTGTGAGGCCGCTGTCTGTAAGTACAGTCGGTTACGCAACACTGTTGATATGACAGTATGGCAGCGCGCTTTGAATTAGGCGGTGACCAGAGGACCTGCTGGGGTTAATTGCAGATTGACCTGGTTTTTTCGCATGGCTCTGATTAAAGTGATACGCTCCTCTGAGTCTTGCCCCACTAAGCCCTTATCATACTACAGTACATCACATTACCACGCTGTCCTTCAATAGCCTCACCGGATGTGGTCTTTTTTTTTTTCTTCCTGGATTGGAAATCAAAAGCGTTGGAATGAAATGGGGTTACTCAGATCATACATAAAATATAACTACATTTTTCTGCTTTGCTGCTGACCCTGCTTCAGGAGTTCAGAAAGATAATTATTTTCTTTTGTTCAGACTGATCTATAAATAATGCACCTGCTGCTGTTTCTTCTCGGAATTTGGGGAAAAAAAATGGGAGAAACGACATCGGCAGAAATCATGGGAATAAATTCAGAGAATCCTACACTACGTGCGCTTGGTGGCAAATGTCATGCAAATCTGTAGACACACACAAGTTTCACAAATCCTCTCCTCGCGTCTGACTAATTCTAACTTGTGGGTTTGAGCCACCTACATATGGTGCGCGCTGCGGGGATCAAGAGCGACGGTTAAACAACCCAATCTCCAAATTCTCCTTTAATCCCTTTCTCTTCCTGCTCCCGCCGCTCCACTCAGATCGAGTCAGATTGCGTCGTAAAGCGCCAGCCGACGTTGCGAGAGGCCGTGCGAGACCAATCTGACGAGAGTGAGATCCTATCCGCTTTTTAATCACCACCGGGCCTCGGCTTTGTTCGGTTTCTAAGTTCCAAAAATATCTCTGGCTCAGGTATTCCACGTCAGTCGCTCATTTATGATGATAAGAGGTGCGAACGAGTCAGCGTGAACACCCTGACGGCAGGAAGTCTTTAACAGGTGCTCTGACAGCCTCGAGAGACTGGCTTAAGTGGTTTACATGTCTCTGTGAACCAAGCCGAGGCCTCACAGAAGGAAGGTTCCTGGTTCGAATCCCAGTTGGACTGATGGCATGCATATGTGGAGAATCCGCTGTATATGTGGAGTTTGCATGTTTGGAGATGGAAGAGTGAGTCCAGAGTGTATTCCTTGCTTTCATCCTGCAGTATATGAAGATGGGACATCATTTGGAACAAAGGAGGTAAGACGTTGGGTGGATGGATGGAGTTGCATCTCATCCGTTTACACTTTCTGCATAAAGAACCAGTGTAGAGTGCATTATAACCACATCAATCTTGTTTCCATTCATGTGATTTCTGCTTAAAGGAGGACTTTTAAATGATGGTGCACTAATTCATATTGGAAATCACTCAAACCTTAATGAACTGGAGGGGAGCCAGATGAGACAGTCTTTTGGTAAATCTTACAAAGTGCATGGCATCACAAGCCAAATTAGACACTTTGGAAAAGATGATCATTTTTAATAAAGAGGTGCAAATAGAGTTGATTTTAATTTAACTGAGACTTGAGTGAAAATTGAGTAACAATGGAGCCCCGCGCAGAGGATGATTCAACGTTAACGACTTTCCAAATTGGTGACATGTCTTAAGACGATGGTGTGGGCGAAGGAGTTTGTCTCCTGGTTTTAAAAAGAAAAGAAAAAAGACAATTACGGCGACAGGCGGCATTTTGTTTGCCTTTGATGCATTCAGACTTGTTAAGTGCGAATTGAGAAACTGTCAGCATCGAGACGACAATTTCCTGCTAAAAATACGTCCCGACTAATTGAATCAGACGAGGCACCGTGTGCGCTGTAATAACACGTATTAAACAAAAGGAAAACCACTGTCATGAGAGATTATACTGAGAGAGAGAGAGAGAGAGAGAGAGAGAGAGAGAGAGAGAGAGTGGTGGCAGGTGTAGGAACAGGATGAGGACAGACACCTAACAAATGCTGCAGAGGGAAAGGTCACACAGGGGATGAGGTCAGAGGTCAAAGGGCAGATGCAAACCCCCACCCCTCCTCCCCTCCCCTCCCCACCCCTCCTCGGCCTCCTCCTACCTTCTGGGTTGGCGAGGTGGAGTACAGGGGTGTGGGCTGGAACAGCTGGGGCTCTAGTGTGGCAGAGATCCGGGGCTCGCTCCCATCTTGTTTCCTGCAAAGCGGACAGACGCCAGAGAACATTCAGTCAGGAAAAGGTCACTCGGTTTGAGATCAAGCATGAGGACATCAAAAGACAGAGCCTCAGGCGGTGTCGCTGCCCTCATTTAGGCACAGAGAGCACTCGTGTGGACCGGTGGTCTGAGCCACTGCAGTGGCCTTAAACCCAGCGTGACAGGAAGAGAAAGCCATAGAAGGCGATTCTGGATGTTTACGCTGAGAACTCTCTGTCTTTTTTTAATGACCCGTTCTATCTTATTTATGCTTCTGCAACAGAGAGTCACACGAAATTGATATATTTTCAGGCAAACCAAACCAGACCCTATAATTCAAAACAGCGAAAGCAAGCTGCGGTTCAGATGAGTATCTCGGTGATTGAATTTAAGAGCTGTAGCTTTCCTTTATTTTCTCACTGGGCAACAACGACAGTGTGCGGCTGATAGACGGTTCGAACCGCTTCCCGAAAACCCTGAAAATCTGTCATTTGAATCTCAACATGTTGCTTTCATAAATGCCAAGCATAAAACAAAAAAAAAGTCTGTAACTTTTAATAAGTCAATATATGAGCGTCAGTCCCAGAAGATAGCACGTCCTATTCCTCCGTGCAGCTTCTTCATTTCCTTTACTGCAGACGCTGCTATTCACAAACACTTCAGGGATCTGGGGACACAATACCATAGTTTCACATTTATTCAAACAGAACATTTCTCTTCTCAAACCCCAGAGACTAACACATTGCTAATGCAAAATTGAGCAATGGCACTGTCACGCATCCTTTGCTCCAAACTCAATATCTGTACAGCTTTATCCCCGCAGGATCTCTGATCAATACCCCTGGCTGAATATGGCGCCCCACTGACACTGACAACTGACCAGTTTGCGCAGCGGGCTTTCAATTTGTTTGATGAATTCAATCTATTTCAAACATGCAAAGAGATCGATCTGCGTGGAAGTGGATACGAAACGATCTCACAAGCATTCGGAAAACAAGCTATAGTACTATCAGCGCTGGCCGAGCCACGACGATGGAATCTGTATCATATTTCTACATTCACATTATTATCCAGCGCATCAACGACACAAAATGAACAACGACTTGAACTCAGAAAAACTAATCATTTTTTGAGCAGATAGTGCGCCTGTCTGTGCAGACGCCACTGTAAGTTATGTGGGAGGGAGCAGATCTGGAGCTGAGGACGAAGATAAGACAAAACAAACATCTGCCAGAGAGAGACAGTGACCAATATCCACAGAGCGCCCTCAGACTGAAATATATACACCAGGAGAAGACTGAAGCAGTGTGTGTGTGTGTGTGTGTGTGTGTGTGTGTGTGTGTGTGTGCGTGTGTGTGTGTGCGTGTGTGTGTGTACGCCTGCCGCTGCACAGAGATGAACCTGCATCACAAACCAAACGGCAACAATTGTGAATACAGATCCTCTCTCTGCAGGCTCAATACACCCGAAGGAGGCGGGGATCCCTGGCAGCAGCAGCACTCCCCAGAGAGAACAGGATGTGGTGGGTCATCAGCTGCCCTCAACTCTTAATTAGAACTGATGCCACACACACACACAGACACACATACAAAAACCACACACATGTGAGAGAGAAAACGCTTTCATATGAACCAACTGTCAGTTGGTTGATATGTATATGTTGAATGAAATATAGATGTGATGCAGGGTTGTAGATCTGAAAAGTGACCCGCATGCTGCTGCTGCTGCTGCTGCACCCGGCACACACACACACACACACACACACACACACACACACACACACACACACACACACACACACTGCTCCTCTCTCATACACACACACACCTGCTTGTTCTTTGCACAGCACCACCACGTAAAGCCCTCCCACAGATCAGTTTGCATCTCTATAAGCCACGGCTTCATCCCCAACACCACAACAAATTACATAACCCCCCCCCAGCTGGTTAGCGAGCATGCACCGCGGCAATGAGCCGCATGAAAGGCAGTCACAGAGAAACTTACTCTCTCTCTCTCTCTCTCTCTCTCACGGTGGCAGCAGCCGTGGGAAGTCCGGACGGTGCAGACCAGCAGCTCGAGTAGATGACTCACTCTCACTCTACAGCTTCTCCTCTACTTAAAGCCCCTCTCACTCCCTCCCTTTCTCTCTCTCTGTCCCTCTCTCCTCCTCCTCCTCCTCCTCCTCCTCCTCCTCCTCTGCTTACTCCCGTGTCTCTCTCTCCAACTTGCCGCTCTCCATCCGTCGCTTTCACCTGCTGCCCTCACGCCCTCTGCTCTCCGGACCTACTGAGCATCCTCTCCGCCGATCATCTCTCCTCCCTCTATCCCTCCCTCCCTTCCCTCTCTCTCTCCCCTCCCACTCAGCCTCTCAGACACACATATGTATGCTCTCCAGTTTGTCACTTCCTCCATCTCCACCCTCTTTGTCTGCTCTCATGCTTACACACACACGCACACGCTTGTCCTACATCATCCCCCCACCCCCCTCTTCCCCCTTTCAAAGCAGGAGATCCCGCCTCCCCTCCCTCCCCATCCCCCTATCTCTCACCCAGGACCCCCCTGAAGTGTGAGAGAGAAAGGAAAGCAGGGATGATTAGGGTACAGGGGTTTGCCACCAATCCCCACGCTGCCTCACGAGCCAGCTAGGGCCGTTGCTGTGGCAACCGCATCAGCCATGCGTGAGAGAAAGTAACACCCGCATGCACATTGATGCTTCATGTATTCATTAAGATATGAGCAGGTGATTACCTCCGACACTAGGCTCCCAAAGGTGAAGAGCCATGCAACCTTGTTAAACAGGACCCAAAAATGGATGATTTATCCCCTTTTTTCTGACGTTAACATAGAAGCTATGGAACATGATTGTGGGAACATTACTGCACGTATCTATACATGTTTGGTAAAACAACCATATGTAAAGTAGGCTTTGTCCTGATCACGTATGATCACTGAATGAAGGATGAATGGAGTATAAGCTAATTCTGGGGATGGGGTGGTATGGTTTTTTTCCCATTTCTTGGCTCTTCAGAATCTGAAATCTGCACATAGAGCTGAGGTGATGTTTTCAGACCTGCAGTGCATCTTTGGCTGAGATGTTGTTGTTCATCAAAGCCAAGGTAAGTGTTTTTTCATTCTAGACCTCCTTTAATGCTTGTTGTGCAGGATATGGGAAGGTTTTTAATTACTGTAATGAGTCTCGTTCAATCCCCAGTGAACTTTGCCTTCGCTACACTAAGCTGCTATCCACAGTTCCCAGCAGACCTGTGACTAATGTCGGCAATTGTGCCTTTTCGCTCTAAAACCCTGCTAAATAACATTTTATGCAGCCAGAGAGGTTGCTTCACTTTACCAGCCTCTAAATTCACAAGTTAAGCAAACTGAGATGTGTCTCCGACTCCACTGCTGTGTGAGAGCTGCATGTATGCTTTATGACTCCGTTTCTGAAATTGCTTTCTTACTTTTGCTTTTTTGACTCTCGAGTGAAAAAGAGAGAATTCCATCTGTGTTAGTGCTAGTGTGTGTGCTCTACGTGTCAGACATGAAGAGATAACAAGGGATTACAGCACACTCATCATACTGTGCCCCATTACGTATTGTGATAAACAAAACAAATAATCCCCTTATATCCCAAAGCTTAAAAAAATACATGATACCATTGGACAAAACTATAACAGTGTCCAGATTATAAGCAATTTGTTGAGGTGTCCTGCTGTGGCAAGACAATAATCTCCCTAAATCTGTCGCTTAAAACCCTTCAGCGGGGACTGCAGATGTCACATACCGGAGTCAGCTGCTTTTGGACGAGCTCAGAGAGGGTTGAATGAAGCAGTCCTCTCTGAGGGTTTTTGTCCATAGATAAAGACGTATTATCAGATAAGAGCAAGGCATTTTGCCCATTCAATGGCGTTTAAATACAGATCATCGTGCGCCCGGTTTCCATCAAATCAAAACCCACACACACACACTTAAAATGACACTTACGGGGGAGTTATCACTTGTGTGTGCTGCTGAAATGATAAGTTACGGTAAAAGAGGAAGTTTCCTGAGCCACGTGGAGCTTTATTTTTAGCTCTGGAGGAGGAACATCGTTAAAATTGATAGTATCCATCCAGCTCCAACATCCTCTGCACAGTCCCGTAATAAATCCGCCCGAACCAGCCCCCGCTGCCAGGGATTCCCATCCCATTAGCCTGCTGAGATGGCCTGTGGACCCTCCCATCTCCTCTCCTGCCCCCTACTCTGGTCCCCAGAGAACTGCTGCTGTCCTGAAATTTTCCCATCTCTCTCTCTCTCTCTCTCTCTCTCTGTCTCTCTCTCTGTCTCTCTTTCAGCTTTCTCCAACCAAGACGAGCTACGAGAGTGATGCAAGGCGCGAGCTCGGATAACAGCTGAAGCAAGTGGGATGCTACGATTCCCGAAGGATTAGGGCGAATCAAATCTGCAGTCAGCAACAGCGTGTTCGTTATTCTCATGAATAGCAAATCACACAAATAAGAATGAAACTTCCTCCTGTTTCAAACTCATTACTATGTAAAATTATCCCAGCCTTAAGGAAAGAAGTTGTCCTGTGTGTGTGTGTGTGTGTGTGTGTGTGTGTGTGTGTGTGTGTGTGTGTGTGTGTGTGTGTGTGTGGGACCAGTTGAAGGCTTTGGAAACAGTCATCTAATACAGTAGCATGTCAGAGGTCTCCAGCAAGGCAAAATGGCTGCTGTGCTGAAATATGGATGAATGGTTATTTATGCATAACCGCTGAGTGTCTCCCACAGGTTGAGATTTAATTAGTGGTGGTCGATGTCAGTGGGAGGATGGGGAGCGGGGACCTGGGAGCGGCACGGAGCTGCAAGAAAAAAAAACTCTGCTGCTCAGTCAGAAGTAACACTTTATGGCAAATCATTTCGCTTATGACATAACACAAGCATCTCAAGTGAAAACATTCAGTGTTTTATAACCTGGGTGTACAGTAAAACCCAGGGTAACAAAATGTGGGACGCATTAGGTCTGAAGGTGCTCCTGCTGCTTGTAGATTTGCTGAAACCCGCCTCCAGTCTCTCTTAAACAAATTAGGCGTGTTTAATCAAGCCCACAGTTTGTTTGCAAGGCAAAGCAGGAGTGCCAACTGCAGTGCCGTCTAACTTTTGGAAAGAACAAAAAAAGAAAAAACATAACCACCCCACCATGATTTGCTCTGCACTGCGCCTGAACCCCACTGCGACTGTGATTGTGACTGGTTTGATAATCACGCAGCATCTCTTCCTGTCCTGTCTGACTCACATTGTTTTGACGTGTAATTGGGCTGAATCAGTAGGAGTGTGAAAAGTAATGAAGTTCAAGGTGATGTTAAGTTTGACCTCTTTTAGTCACAGCACATTCACTCCATCTTCCTGACTACAGAGTAGAGACTTCTCAGCTTATTGGCAATACAGTTATTAATAAGTTGTTTTTTTTAAGAGCAGTTTCATCAGTTGCATGTTCACTCTGTGTGTGGGTTTTCTCCGGATACTCTGGTTTCCTGTCACAGTCCAATAACTGACTGTAGACTCTAAATAGTCCCTAGGTGTGTGTGTAAGTGTGTGTGTGTGTGTGTATGTGTGTGTGCCCTATGTGAAATGTGGACACCTGCATCAGTGTTAAGGCACAAAGTGGCTGAGGTATTGGATGGATGGACGTTCTCTATGCTCTTAATCCACAGAGAAGAGCGTTGTTAGCAGATTTCTAATAAGAAATGTGTCGTGTTAAGATTCTCATTTGTCAAGGTAATCCAAGGAGTTGCCAGGACATGAAACTCCTTCAATATTGGTCACGTGTTTTTAGACTAGAGTCAATGAAGTTTCTCTAGATACACAAGGAGAGTTGGTTGTGTATGGTAAGACTTGACAGTGCATGATGCTGCTCTTCCAACATCAACTTCAATATGCCACAATGGTCTCATTGTTGATGTGCAGGTTGAACATATTCCAGGCTTAGTATAGGTTTAGGGTTGATGGTATCACAATAGATGAATAATGAATGCTCTGACAGAGGCACTGGATGGAAAGTTTGTCAAATTTCATGGCAGTCCACAAAACAGTGAATGGAGAAGCCTGGGTTCATCCTCTGGGCATTTGTTATTTATTCATTCTAAGAGCGGGAAAAAACTGTCTGTACTATGTTTTACTGCGGGTGACTGGACTAACCCACTGAACCAGAGCTATGACCTCAATTTGTGCTGCCCCCAACATGAGTTATTTAACAGGTGAGCTGTTTGTAATGTGTGACCATTTGCTTCAGAGGTCAGACGTCCTCACCCTGGCTCGGGCCGGGCTCCTCCGAGATCCTGTTCCCACCGTGACTTGATAGATTAGAGCCGATGACAATGAAGAGCTGGGAAGTGACGACGTGACCTCCCTCTCACAGGTTTTTTTTTTTTTTCAAGATTCATCATGAAGCAGAGGCACCTGCTCCCTTGCCTGCCATCAGTCCTCCGCGAGAGGCACATGTGCCACAAATTACCACACAAATAGACCCTGGAATTGCTCCGTTTTCAAGGTAAGCCCCCTCACCACCCTCCTCCCCTCCCACTGACCCGAGACTCTCTGAGAAATGGAGGGATGATTGTCCCCACTATGAAACTATTACTCTCAGCCATGCTTGTGTCAGTTTCTTGTCTTATGTGTATGAGGCAGCACTTTGAGCCTCAGAGACAATCTACGCAGATAAAAAAAGATCCAATTTACACTCAAAAATGTCTCGGGGGGGGGGGTGTTCGGCAACTTAAATATACCGTGCTATCTGAGTCTGCTACGCTGTATTTCCGTATCTTATCCTGAGTGAGACGAGGAAGTGGTGAAAATCCACCCCATGACTTTTTCCAGTCAAGACTTTCCAGGACCTTTTGTCCCAGGGCTGTTAAAAGTTTCAGTTGCCCCAATCAGACGAAGGCAAACATTGGATAAAATTCAGAGCAGATAAGTCTGAGACGCTGTTTGTTCCCCTGGGAACTTAACCTTTAAATGTTCTTTCAAACAAGCAGCCAGATATGGAAAACCTATTCACCGGTTCTTATCAATACAACGGGACAAAACTGTTTTTCTTTACCTCTGGATATGACGTTTAATTTTTAATGCCGTGCTACAGCTTTAATGGCAAGAATGGAAAACAAAATACGAAATGGCCATACAATGAAATGCTACAAGCAAGGAATTATAAATAATAAAGCATGTGTAGGATCTGAGGCGTGAGGAGACTCCTTGACGGCTCCTCCTGAGCCCAGTCCTCCTCCGGCAGCTGGCTGCAGTCAGCATGCATTAAAAGGCCAGGTACGGCAGGTGTTTCTGAATAAAGCATGTTCACTCTACCACGGGCTTCCTAATTCCAGTTTGCTTATCTCTCACAATGTCACTGTCCAGATTTCCTTGGAAACACGCCCCCACCCCCCCGGGGGAAATCACACTCACGCCGACGTTGCCTTTTCCACAACAGGGGGCCACTGCGGGATCATTTTGTGCTCTTTTGTGTTTGGTATTAGAGCTACAAGTGTATTCGCCGGCTTTAAATTGCATTTGGTTTGATCTGCCAGGCGTATGTCCCTCCTATCAATCAAGACCAAGACAACCACAGAGATAAGATCTAAGGAGAGCTGTGTAGAAAATTTGATCATGCGAGGATTTGCTTTCCCTTGGGACAGAGAAAGGAAGAGAAGAAGGAGAGAAAGTCTTTCTCCTCCTTCTGGGTTACTGCACCATCCTCAGCTCCAGAGCAGATAGAGACGTCCCTGAGTATGTACCCAGAGATTTACCCGACCACACACACACACACACACACACACACACACACACACACATACAGGGAATAAAGACCTAGGCAGCTGCTTTAATACCTGAGGCCATGTCTCACTGAGATACTGCAGAGTGTCTGAAGGCAAAAGAACTTTAAAAGAGCTGGTGGGACAACTTTGCCACCAAAGAATCAGATAAGTAAAATAAAAACGTCTTGTCAAGTTCCCTGCCACCCGTCTCAACCTTCGGCAGCCTGCTGTCATCCGCGCTTTATGTTTTTTTTTTTAAGACATCTTGCGCTGGCGCTGAATGGTGGATGACATGCTAGGATTTGGATTATTGAGACGGGTAGAACCCGGGGCGAGCTTGTCACTTCGGCGCTATATTTGGGCAGACAGCGGGAGGCTCGAGGAGAGACGGTCTAGTCTGATCGGGCCTGACAGTTCGCTCTCCCACTACGTCCGCTCTTCCAGACAACTCAGCCTGACAGACACAGATGAGCATGCACACGCAAACTGACACCCGGCCCGGCTCCGCGCCGCGGCGCCCGGCGCATGTGCAGAGGATGATGCGGAGTGACATCCCATGGGAAATCAATGAACACAAACAGTGGAGTGTTTACAGTGACACCCCGACAATGTTTACGGGTGGAGGCGGAGGCAGAGCGGATGAAAGGACCCGGGAATTTAGAAACGAGAAAAGGGGAATCGCACGCTGTGCGATAAAGGTCATTCAGCTGCACTAAATGAGCCGCGTTTTGGGATTCCACGCAAGACAAGAGATGATATCGGATCCCTCGCTGACTGCACCTGCAGTGTGCCTGTTTCTAACTTTTCTACCACTAGGGGGCAGAGGTCAGGGCAGCCGATACCAAAACAACCATGAAACACTGCTGCAGGGCACCACTGAAATAATAATGAGCCCCTTCGGGCCTGTTCTCAAACACATGGAAACATAAATGAACAAAACTGTCCTAGATCTACAGTGCTGAAGGGGACCTAGAATGGCTGAACTGAGTATCTGGTACATAGACAACATAGAAGCTATGAAACCCCGGTTGCCTCAGATGATGTTTTGCAAATCTTTTAAAATCACTTTTTTACGCCTTTCTCTCTTCACTTTTTTCTACGGCCATCTTATCTATCACTCATATGAATGACCGCATCACTTCACGTTCCTTTTAGTCAGAATCAGAAGAGGAATCGGATAACGTAGAATGCTATTTACTTCCAGCTATTAAAATCACAGTCATTCACTCTCACCCCTGAAGAGTTGGGGGTATGACTGTTTTGGAGATAGGGCGAGGTGTGGTCTTCCTTTTCAATACCTGAGATGTATGTATGAATTGGGGACATGATGATGGTTTTGGGCCTGCTTTACATCTATGGCCAGGTACAGCATATACTGTTGTTACTCAATAAAGCCAAGGTAAAGGTGTTTTCTCATTCTAGGTCCCTTGAATGTGCACTTGACTTGAAGTTCAATCTGCATTCATCTGCAGACTCCATGATACTACTCAGTCAAAACTAGATTAGAACAAGATATGCATGTATTGAATTCAGATTAAAGATGTGCACACAGGTATTCCCTTTCACCTTTGTGTGAGAGGCTTTCCTTCAAAACATGTGCTTTGGGAAGAAAAAAAAACGTTACACTTTCATCACACTTTCGTCACAACAAAGGCTGATATCCTGACTGACACTTTAGTTTTTTTTTATGTCTAACCTGAATTCTCACGCCCTGGTAAAGGTAGACCCAGAAGGTGGTGTATGACTGCAGACATGTGATGCGGACAGAGGTCATGTGATCGTGGATAAAACAACAGGATTAAAGACGGAACAGGAAGTAATACATGGGACGAGAATAATCCGTCATGCTCCGGGGGCAACAAGGCGTCTGGACATGTGTTTGTATGTGTGTGTAGGGTGGACAGAAAGAGAGAGGCGCTTATACAACATCCTCGTATGGCCATTATCCACACTAACCCTCCTCTCCCATTTCCTCCCATCAGGGGAGCTTAGCAAGACAGGATTACAACCAATTACAGGCCTCCCCTGGAGAGAGTGGAGACCGGGTTTGAGGATCATCTGTTTATTGCGGATGACCCACAATGACCAGATGGAAGATGGTCATTTAACGTTTAATCAACAACAAGAGCAGGAGTGGGGATGAAAAA
This sequence comes from Karalla daura, assembly GCA_029224185.1. Classification (NCBI taxonomy): domain Eukaryota; kingdom Metazoa; phylum Chordata; class Actinopteri; order Chaetodontiformes; family Leiognathidae; genus Karalla; species Karalla daura. The sequence continues at coordinate 13,376,911 of CM055193.1, read as the reverse complement.
TGGGCAACTCCCCATATTCAATGCATGTAAGAGATTAGGTGCGAGATTAGATTAGCTCAGAGGGCTCACACGCCGAGTACTGAGAGGCTGCTGCCACATCACGAGCAGTGCAAGTGTCAGCGCTCAGTGGGAGAGAGCAAATACGCGCCGTGTGATAAAACTCAAACTTTGCCACTTTGGTTTAAGCTCAGACACCGTCGCAGCACATCTGAGTCACTTCCCATCTATGAGGCAAGACAGTTCTTGTAGTTGCTTTACTTTGTTCTACAAAGTAAGGAACAAAAACTTCTGTTGGAGCACACGTCTCGGTCGCCGGGAAAAGTCAGGATCAAACGGAGGCGGAAAGACGAGAATCTAAACCGCAGTTCTTTGGTGTGGCTTTAATTAGGGGATATTTCATGTCTGTTGTGTGATTATTAACTCAAATTCTGCAACAACTTTTAAAGTTAAATCAGTCGTCATGGCTGTTTTATTGGTGTCCTGCATTTGTCCTAGTTATAGTCGGATAATGTTATTTACCAGGCAGCATGGTGGACAGGTGGTTAGCACTCTGTTGCCTTGTAGCAAGAAGGACCTGGGTTCAACTCTCAGTCAGACTGAGGGCTTTTCTGCTTGGAGCTTGCGTGTTGAGGTTTATTTACCTTCTATATTGATTCTGTGTGCTGGGATAACCCTGCATGCACGTTATATACAATAATATAACTGAACTACATAAATGGCATCAGATCCAACCACGTTCCTACACACATACCAAAACACAGAGCACCTGCAGACATGACGGTGATCTCGACCATGCTAATGGAGACAATAACAAAGTGCTCCGTTTTATGTGATCTTCCACCGTGATTGAAGCGGTGCGCTGAGTAATTTGGGGGTGTGCAGGGGTCATGTGCTGTGGTGGGTGTGCTCCATATGTTCCCATGAGGGGAATTAAAAAGCGTGGTGGGGTGGGGGGAGGGTGGAGCAGAGTGGTTCAGTCACCCGTAAAGCCCCTTGAACTACACTGACCTGTGTGAGAGGCGTATGTTATTTTTTGGCAGGGCTCACACAGGACTGGTTTCATTAATCATCATTTAGGAGATGTCATGGGGGGGGTAGAGATAGAGGAATGCATGCATCAGGCAGGTTAATTGAATTGTCACGTAATGTGGTTGCCGAATCTATCCCCGAGCAGCTTCGAAAAAGAAACTCACCAGAACTTTTTTGGCCTCCCGATTCGGAAAGGTGAGCACGGCATACTTCTGGGAGGTGCTGAGGGATTGAGTAGCTCGCTGCTCTAATTTCCAGTCCTGCTCAGAGCAGCCCCAAGGAAGACTTTGACTTTGGCTCTCCCACTTAGCAGAGGCTTTGCTCGACTTTATTACTTTTCCTATTAAATCTAACTTTGGTCCAGAGGCTTGACGAAAAAGGAGGAGAAGCCTATCTAACAGCGGCTGATGCATCTGATCCCTGCACCACAGGTTCGCTGGGCTAAAATTGCCCTGTCCTGCCAGGCAGGAAAACAGATGATTATGTAATATAATTCACGCTCACACATTAACACAGTGGGTAGGAAACTCCAAAGTCATTATGCAGTGATTGCTGCAAGGATCCCTCCCTGTTTTGAATACGAGAGAGGTGACTCTGCTGAATTCTCTCTTCATCATTTCCCCGGCATGTCACCACATCCGCTCACTTCTTATCCTCCTTCGTCTTGCTCCTCTTCACACCCACAGTTCTCTTTGTCCTTTTTTTTCCCGATCCTGAGCCGCCTTGTCGCCTCTTTTAGATCCTCTTCCTCTCTGCTTCGCTCCTCTCGCCGCCTCTTGCTGCTCATCGACAGCTGCAGCCTGCTGCAGAGGTATCCCGACAGCCTCGCTGCGCTCTCTGAGAACCAGCCCGGCGAAGCAGGCCCGGCCGGCCACAGAGCTCCTCCCGCATCTGTATTCCACTAGGGGAAGGTGTGATGATGCCGCGGCGAGGTGCAGGGGAGGCTGAGGGGCGAGACAGCCCGTGCCACCGCGCCTCAGGCGCTCGGAGCCGGAGCGGTCTATCTGCAGTGGCAGGACGGAGCGCACGCTCAGCTCCTCTGCCACTCCAACCCGGGCCGCCACTGCAGAGAGCACTGGGTGTCTGTTACCCCCGCTGCCGCTGCCCATCTGCTCCGCCTGCTCCCAGACGCATTCATCTCACTTCCTTTCCGCCCGCTGCACCGAGTCACACATTCGAGGCCCACAAGGCCGGCACGGCTCCATGACACTGAGTTATGGGCTCTAAGAAATGTAATCTGGAGCTTGTTTGTCGGTACGGCGGATCAAGCGACACCATTAGTAGTGACTCATCTATCAGACGGTAAACGTGCTACATAATTCAATAATAGAGACAAAGGGGAAACTCACCATATGCTTCTGGCCTTGGAGAATGTCTTGTCCACTCTGAGGAGAAAAACATAGAGATATTTGTATCATAGAGCTACAGTTGCTACAGTATGATAGACAAGCTGTCAAGCCATACACTCATACACCCCCTCATGCTTTGGACATGTGTCATTTTCTACATTTGCATCTTGCATTTTGTACATTTATCCAGATTGCTTTTCATGTCTGGCTATGACTATAAGCCATCTAGGAAATAAAGTCTTATAAAGCCTCAGAAAGTTTAGAAACGTCAAAAAAAGTCAGATTCATAGATTCTTCTGCAAACTTTCTAATCTGCCTGCATTTGCATCTCACGGAGCAGAGAGAAGCAGAGGGAGGAGAAATAATTTTCCAGGACATTTCACTTTTTTCTCGATTATTATTTCAGCGGAAAAATAGTCACAAAGAAGTCACCAACACTAAAAAATACAACAATTCTGCCGTGAAAAACATGAGAAAGAACGTCAATAGATTCTGGCATGTGATGGAAATCCACACTCATTAAAATGTTTGTCTCGATGGAAGTTTTTCCAGATTCGTTTAAGTGTGCACAAGGATAATGGCCGTCCTTCCCACTTAGAGAACAGAAGTCCACTGAACTGAGAGAGGTTGGTTATGCAGTGGGCTGCGTTACCCTGAAATAACTCTTGCCATCTGTTGAGGTAGCATTTCCAAGGATGAAAGGATGATTACCATCCTTGCGTTTTCCTGAGCTCAGGCTGAATCTTGTCCTGGTTTGAATCCTCGTATGAGACTCATTACCCGCTGTCAGTCAAGAACAAGCCGTCATCTGTCCTCAAGTCACTCTGGATAAACAGATTGAAGCCGCAGCCACTGGAAAACCCAGACGACACACGTGGATGTAAAACTCCTCCGATTAGAGCACAGGCGGGAGCTTTCACCAATAGATGGCACTGTGTGAGTGTGTGTGTGTGTGTGTGTGAGAGAGAGAGAGTGTGTGTGTGTGTGTGTGTGCACAGGAGGAATCTCAACCTCACGTCTGACAGGTGAGATTCATGGCACCCACACAGCCATTTATCACTATATTTACATCCGTAAGGCACCTTGACACGCAAAATGACGAAACACCTCTCCTCCGATTTTAATCAGAAGGCATCACAATCGTGAGCGCTCCTCTCGGGATGCGGCAACAACAAAGCGGATAAATGACACCGGTGCCTGTTCCACCACAGCACAGCGAGTGACTCATGGATTCACGCCTGCGTCTGGTGAGAGCAGGCGGTGCTGGTGGTGGTGGTGGTGAGACAGGGAAAAGGAAATGTTGTCTCACTGGCCTCCCGCTGTGCCGGACGCTGACCTCTAGACGATACTTGAGGATGATAAACGGCCCGAAAAAAAAGAAAAAAAGAAAGGCAACGCATATAAACGTGGAGCTGCACGGATGAACTAATGCATGTGTCTGACTTCGCCCCCGGAGCTGCAGACCGCTGCTCACCCCGTGTCTCCCACCACCTCCTAAGAGTTCAGACCTCTTGCTCATCTTCTCCTGGAAATGATCAGTTCTCACGACACAGCAACACCCAGAGGGTGAGGAAAAAAAAAGATAGTAATCAGAAAGACAGAAATCTGTAAAGCGAGGTGACTCTTGGTGTATGAGAAACACGAGTATAAAATGAGATTCCTTGTCTGCGGGTATGCCAGGGGCGCCGTGAGAATGTACTTAAACGGTAAATGGATAACATTTATAAAACGCCTCTCGACTGAGGCGAGCACACAAAGCGCTTCAAATCACAAGGCACACACACACACACACACACACACCTATGGAGCTGTTTTGGGGCGCCATGTCTCGCCCAAGGACATTCTGCCATGTATGCAGACTGGAGGAGCCGGGTATCGACCCAACAACGTACTGATTACTGGACTACATGAGGCCACAGACACTCGTGATAGTGTAATAAGCAAATGTTTAACAGGTGTATTGATTATTATGTTTAGCAGATGACACGGATGGCAAGGCCACTGGGTTGGCAGGTAGTCCGTAGGTTTTGGACCTGACAGCGGCACAAGACGCAAAGAGGGTCAACAAAGTTATCAGTTCATTGACGTCCATCCACCCATCCATTATTAGGACCCCTTTAAACTCTTTTAACGGCGTAGCAGCATCTTATTTCCAGTGCACATGTGGTGAAGGCAGGGAATACACCCTGGACAGGTCACAGGACACACATACACACACTTATAGGGATGATTTAGATCTCCAATTGGCCTTCACATGCAATTTGTTGGTCCGCAATGTGAAACTGGAGAAACCCATGCAGGCCCAGAGAAAACATGCAAACACAAACAATGAAATTCCCTTCAGTCTAACCCTTCTTGGTGGGAGGAGACAGTGCCAACCACTAAGTCACCATGTTACCCACAGTGGTTGCAACCTGGTTGCAATTTGGTTACATCATCCGGGAACCAATGAAGCAATGTGCTTTATTTTGTGCACGTCAGTCTTGTAGACAATGATGTGCTGAAAATTTAAACTCGTAAGTGATGGTTGTTATAAACCCTCCTCTGGTTATCATGGATGTTTGTACCAAAAGCTGACATATTTAGGTTGAATGGGGAATGACCAACTGTTATTTTCAGCTAAGATATTTTAGTTTTAATAGTGAAAGGAAGTCACGCGAATTGAGCGGATCGGATCTCGTGTGTTCATTCATGAAAAACCAAAGATTTGGAGTTGACGTTATGCCATGTCAGCACGCAAAAAAAAGAAAAAGCTTGCACCACTTATTTTATTGTGAGAAAGTCTCAAAAGATAAATGAAAGCTTCAAGCTTCCTCTTTCTGAGAAAGGCCTGGCAGTGAGAGGAAACAGGCCCCGGGGAGGCGGGGGGTTTGTTTGTTCACTGTTCTGTGCAGTCACGAATCAACACACTGGTGTTGTTACAGTAAGTCGTCGTACGATTCCCCTCTGTGCAGGACATGGCTCATCGTTTTCAGTCCAGGGCCTCAGTGTGACACATAATGCCACAGAGATGGATTTCGCGTTGCTCTTCTAGCTCCAATCTACCAACAGGGCTGATTTCCGACAGACACGGACGTGAGGATAAATCAAAACTCCACCTTAAGGGGAATGCATACTGGTCCTTGAGAGCGAGCCAGGATACTTATGGGCTGTCGGCTGAAGCCGAGAAGCCCGAGAAGTCCACGCAGGGGAAAACTGTTTTCATATGCAGTGCATCACTAAGAATAACATTTTCTAAACCTCATCCTGCGCCGCTCACCCGTTCTCAGGTTTCATGGAAATCCCATGAAATGAAATCAGCTCGGGTGTGTCTACACTATTGGATAAAGCCCCAAACTGAGACACCAAAACCCATACAGGAAATGTGCACTGAAACGTATGCTTAGCTATAGATACAGCATGGCCGGGACCGTCTCTCAAAACACGGGGACTGAGAGGGGATGCATTGGCTGAAGATTTAGTCGAGATTACGAGACAAACATTGCCGTCTCCTTCCACATCCTAAGCCGCTAATACGTAGCTTTGTGCACGTATAAAAACTGTGCTTGTCGAACATCCTACATGTTGGGTCTGTGTAAGCTGTGTGAGTGCCCGTGTACAGACGTTTTAAGATGGTGACGAGAGAACTAAACATACCGCAGAGGCTGAAAGAAGAGCTCCTTCTGAGAAGCTTACTTCTTGTCGTCCTCTTTACATTCAACATTTTATGTGAGCAAGCTGTGATGCACCTCAAGTGTCATCTGGAGTTCAAATGAAGCGCTGAAATTTCCCAGTCCTGCACCTCCGTATAGTTTGTGTGCGTACATTATTTAAAATTCAATCTGCATCTAATTCCTCGTGGCCACAAGCGCTGTACTGATACTGAAATTGTGTCTGCTGTGTCATTTCGTTGCCTCTTCCCATGAAAATGAAACTGAACTCGTCCGTAGGCTGCACATGAAAGACGTTGCACTACAAAGACATACCTTAGCCGAGCAGGTCATCACACTGAGAAAGCGGAAGCAGCAGAGCTTAAAGAAACAACAAAGCAACAAAAACGAGATGTGAAAAAACTCTCAGGCTTATCAGCGAGACAAAGAATATTCTGTCTCTCTTCTCCCACGGTGGCTGGAGCGTGCAAAAGCAGACCGCGGCAAACTTTTGTGTCCTCCGAGCCGCATTCAAATCAACGAGAGCAGCCTTGTTTTTTGTTTTTTTTGTATTGCAGAAAAAGACTAGATGAACCAGTAAATTTAGGAAGGCAACAAACTCCAACACCGGCAAATTGCTCCTTCCTACATTCTGGGCTAGCCATCAACCGTGAGACGGTTTCCATGGTAACACACGTCGGCGAACGGGGCTAAGAAGACTCAAAGCGGGCCCTGGAAAACCATCAGCCGTCAGCGTGTCAGCCGCCGTGACAATTCAGTTCATTCAACTTAATCTGACTTTAAGCACGGCTCGTAACTTCTTAATTTCCTACCAACCCCCCACCCCACACCCACACCCACCATCGCACGCTGAAGTTTTAGAAACGCTCCTCTGTGCCGTACTGTACAGCAAAAGGGCTGCTGCACGCGGCAAGTAGGTCAGCAGACAGGGCTGAGGAGTCAGCTACCCGGAGGAAATCGAGCTTAAAGCAAGCAAGTTTGTTGTTTGGCCACCAATCTGCTGCCGTGACATGTTTCCGCAATCCTCATTTTAACATGTGGGATGGATGTGCCCGGCAGAGGCTTTATTTGGACGTCACTTTTCACACTCCAGGGCACTTCCACATGCTCTATTTTTCTTTTAGGTAACAGACAACGACAAAGGTGACAGATCTGGCAAATTTCTAAAACGCAAGAGTGCACGCACGCATAACAGCGGATACAGTGTGAATAAGTGAGATAAAATTGAGAGAGAATAAAGGATTTAAAAAAAAAGAGCAGAGCAAATGTGTCCATATTTAGATTAATGACTTTAAAAGGAAAATTAAAATGAAGGCCGTTCAAAAGCTGGGATAAGAAGATAAAAAAAAACACACAGTCGGCACACTGGGTATTGAGTAGGCAGTGTGGAAAAGGACAGTTTTTAGCTTTCACTTCAGAGTCAACGCTTGTCTGATATCAGCTGGGGGGTTATTCTAAATCTGTGCCGCATGATAACAAAATGCTGCTTCGCTGTGTTTTGTTCCAACTCTCGGGACAACCAATAGGCCGGCCCCAGTTCTCCTTAGGGTTCCACATCAAGCACTCTAAATTTAAGATAATCCACATGGAGACAGACACATCTCTTGCCAAATTATCTTAAAAGGTCTGGGACTACACCTAACAAACACAGCGGCTATTCAATACTGCCCCGTCGCTGAGCTTTTATCCTGAATTTCTCTTCTTGCCAGATGAGAGAAATTACAGAAAGATTGTAAACATAACCCCGTGACATTATCGTTCATTAGGAAAATGAGGTAAAACCACCAAGGCACAGTGTTGCTGCTGTTGGTCTGCACATGGTGACACACATTTGAAAATAAGAGGCATTTGTATTAACTCGTGTTGTGAAACTAATGCTGTAAACATGACTGCAGCGAAAAGCTTTATAGCTTATAGCTTACAGCTATAGTCTGGTCTGGTGGAGTCTGGTCTATTATGCAAAGAATACCTTTGTAATACCATTGTAACACAGGTGTTCTTTGGGTCAGCCTATAGACAGTCTATAGATCCATTATAACACCAACTTTGTACCAAACAGACTTAACGAAAATGCACAAAATTCACCCTGGACAGAGGACACACACACACTAACACACACACACACACACACACACACACACACCCTCATACTCACGCCCAAGGGCAATTTCATGTTTTTGAATTGTGGTAAGAAACTGTGCCTGCAGAAAACCCACTCACATGTAGGGTAAATGTGAAAAATAGACACAGAAAAACTTGGGATTTGAACCAGAAACCCATTGTTGTATTGCCTATTAATGTCTATAGTCACCATCTTAGCTTATTATTAAAATGTTATGTTCTTATTACAGCAAAACAGACATGAGAATGTCATCACTTTGTCTTGCATCAAGGGCCTTAGATAGACTCCTGCAGACCCCACAAAGCAAGTGAGATAATCAATGGGTGGATAGGATAGAGCTGTGAGAACCACCAAAAGCTGCTTCACTTCTTACTTAGGGAGTGTAAATGTGAGAGCATAAGTTTTGTGTTTCACTAAAAGCCTGTTAAGCAAGAGACAAAGTCATAAAAAGTATGCAGACTATGCAGGTCAAAACAAAGAGTTTGGCCTCTGTTGCAATCCATCCAACGGTCCCTGAGAAATGTCAGCGGCCAACAGGCCGACGTTTGTTCAGCGAGAGGCAGAAAGGTGGACGACCGGACCAACACACTGTCTATGAGTCCATTCAGCTTTATCTCAATGAGGTCTTTCTCACATTAACACCTACATACACTAAACACGCATTGTTGCATCTCAGTCTACAGTTAACCATTCACTACAGCTTCAGGATAAGAACCGCTCGCTGTTAAAAATAGACACAGACGGACGCACAAAGCCTCGAGCAACCCCGAACAATATCGTCGTACGCGTCGCCGTGGGCCGTGTAAGAAACAAACAAACAATGCTGAACGTGGCCAGATCTAGACTGTACGCTGTGTCTCCACCCAGCCGGACCTGAATGGGCCTATTGACGGAGAAATGAGCAAAACGCGGCTGAATGTCCTCATTTTTTGCTCCACAGTACAGTAGGATACAGTGTATGTGAGGGCTCGCACTCGACGCTGGCACCGCCGCTATGCTGATTGCTAGCGGGCAGAGTGACATCAATCCATCCAGCTGATGAAAAAAAACAAAACGCATGGCACCATTTCTGCTGACGGGGTCGCGAGCAGTTGCTCGGCCGTGTCTCGTTTGATTTAATCGTTTCGCATCGTCATCCAGGGCGACGTGGTGATGAGTGGTTAGCGCCATCACAGCAAGGAAAACCAGAGCTTGACTCCGTGTCAGACCGAGGACTTTTCACAAAGAGCTGACATGTTCCACGCAGGGTTTCCACCCACAGTCCGAAAACATGCATGTTTTAAGCCAAGTGGAGACTGTAAATTGCCCTAGGTGTGTCTCCAGGGTGTACTCTCTACTGATGTGGGCTGGCGATAGCAGACCAGCAAAACACGTGCATAAACGGTGAGTACAAGGCAGGGAAGATAATAGATGGATATCTATAGAGAGGCCCACAGGACACCTGTTTTTTTTAATCAGTCATTCACTCCTCCTGCTGATTCTCCTGCATTGAGTAATAGTCCTCTTCTGGATCCTGTGCTCGTGCCAGTGTAGTTGTAAGTAAGTCTATTAAAGCTCAAAACAAAGCTCACAAGCAGAGAATTTCACCAGTGAATCACTGGAGGGCTTTCATTCTGCCTTCATAGTTGACATAGTTGTCTTAGTGACTCACTGTGACCCGCTCGCCTGATCATATCTGGTGCAGATAAAGATAGAAACATCTCAAACAAACAGACTGCAAAGACGCAGGTGAAGAGGATGTGTCGCCACCGAGAATAAATAAAAAATCTCCAGCGATGACGCAGGTGTGCTCTGGAGTCGGTTTTACTGCAACCTGTTGATGCTCCATCACTGTTCGCCTCCGTTCTTACAAACTGCCACATTTGTTGCTATTTGTCGCTCCTTTTTTTTATTTGCTATACATAAAATACATCTTTCCTCTCTTGCCCAGACAGATAGTGCCGCGTTAAAATGTTCGACTGGGGCGAGACAATCCGGATTTACGGGGCTAGAGAGCGAAAGAGAGAGAGAGAGAGAGAGAGAGAGAGAGAGAGAGAGATTCGTCAGAGCAAAAACAAGAGAACAATCGGGAGCCTCGTGAGCATTAGATAATT